>OX243825.1:19772780-20052495 GCA_945859605.1 Lumbricus rubellus
GTGTCTGTCGAAGGCAATTGTAAATGATTCTCTCGTCTGAAGTGATAACGAGGCCCCAGAGCGCATGCGCAGAGACTCCTACGCAGACGTCACAGCTGTATAGATAGCTCGCCATATGAAACAGAAATAATAATTCGTTGTCGAGATCTTGACAGGAACATAATGTAAAGGAACGATGTTATTAGTGTCTTCGTGAAATTGAATACATACATTGTAGATAAATGTATGTATAGATAAAAGCATCCAAACATACGCACGTACATACGTACATGTACGTGCATATATATATATATACACATGCATACATACATACATACATATATATAGCCTACATACATATTACATAGATCTACATACAATTTTATAATTTACTATTATAATACTTCATTGCATTCTATAGACTTATAGAGGCTCAATGCAGCAAACAGAGACAAACAGAGATTCAAGACAATGCCGGCAACAAGACACACATGTACTCACACAAACACGTATGTGTATTTATGAGGATAAAAGGACAGGTGTCTGACGAATGTAGACATACGCATGCGCGGAGATTAAAAAAGCATTCACAGAACGTGAAAAAGAATTATAAGTGACGGGACGTGATTGCAACACAGACAGATACAAATTAACTTAAGACATAGCCTACATGTATACGAAGCAGTGGTTACGGCGCTGCAATAGTCCACAGTTGCAGTTCATTTGATGTATACTGCCTATTTTTTACTCCTGACCTGCCTTATGACCTGCCAAGAATTCTTGTGAATTTTTAATATCTTTACATTAACTTCTTTGACCTTCTGAATAACACCCACGACATGCCACGACATGCATGGCGTGACCTGCTGAAATTGGCGCCGCCACTGACACGGAGAAAGACAGAATTATATACACAGACAGACTGGTGTGATAAACGCGTAGATGGATACTTACAGTGGTAAAGTTCGAAAGGCTAAACATGTAGAACTATAAAGAAACAGACAGACAGACAGACAGAAAGACAGACAGAGGAACGTAGGCAGAGAGAGGCCACAGGTGGCCAGATGATGGTAAAAGGAAAGGACAAGTGAAGAACGAAGGGTCAATGGTACGCCAATGACGGAGAAAAGACCGCGAAATATATAGTCACACACACACATACATACACACACACACACATACACACATACACGTGCGCGCAGGAAGAGACACACACAGACAGACAGAGATATACCAAGACGGAGAGACAGATACAGACAAACAGAATCAGAGATAGAGAGCCAGAGACAGAAGCAGACAGACAGAAGTAGAGACAGAAAGACAGACAGAGACAGAAAGACAGACAGAGACAGAGAGGTGGAGACAGAGAGACAGAGACAGAAACAGGTAGACATACATAGATAGACTGATCACACCTACCCATGAAAGTCATGACTGTTGCTGTCCATCGAAATAATCTTCTTCTGCTTCTTCATCGCTGACCAACAACACGAACTCATGACTGCAGAAGATGATGATGATGATGATGACGACGATGATAATCCAAAAAGATGACAACGACAACAAAGAAAGTCTTCTGGCGACCCTACTTTCCAGATTAGTCATCTCTACATTGCTCTGCCACTGCTACTTGTTACTGCTACTGCTACTGCTGCTACGGCTACTGCTGTTGCTGCTGCTGCTACTGCTACTGCTGCTGATGCTGCTGTTGCACCGGGCGGAATCATCACATGCAAAAACGATTATCCAGTAGGAGATGGACGAGCAGTTTCCAAATGACCCCAGTAGTGACAATGGTTGCAGTAGAAATGACGATGATGTCCAGTTCGTCTGCTTGGCCGTGGTGGAGTATTGGAACATTATGTTGGCGCTTTCAAAGTAAGTCGAAGGAAGGAGTTCTGTCAACGAACGATACACACATAGCATAAACTTTATGTAGCCCAAGCTGTTTTTTGCAGCGCAGTTGAAGGCATGCTAAATCAAGTGTCTAAGTCTTCTATATAAGATGTCAACATGTAGAATGCCAACTGAACACTGCTTCAAACTGTTCGTCTATTAAAATTTTGATCCGGTGAGTAAAGGTTCAGGCATAGAATGAAACTGTTTATACTAGTCTATAATATCATTCTATAATAAACATTACTTAAGCACTGCTATAATAATTGTAAACTTTGTTTCTTTGACGCTTCATTTGATTTGTTGTCTTCTTGGTTGCCAAATAAATTATTTGATTTGACTTGATTCTATAGGCCTATTATAGAATCAAGTCAAATCATTTATTTGGCAACCAAGAAGAGCAACAAATCAAATGAAGCGTCAAAGTGTAGATCTATATTTTACACTTCAGGCAGCTACACAATCTAGAATGTCCAAAAAACCTGTACAGGCCTACATGTACACTTTGTGTCAAAGATTCTGGTTATTCTAGTTTTACACGCAGAAGGAAAATAGAAGCCCACGTCGGATATTGCCATTCAACACACATCAGTTTACTTTGCTTTAAATACCAACGCCATGCAGCATTTTTGCATCAAGCACCGATTTCAACAGAAACCTAAATCGGTGATATTATATTCCAGCCGAAATTAGCATCGTCACCAATAATTCATCCGCCAAAAAACGGCGCAGCATAAAAACTGGTCGAGCGGGAAGAGAAAAATCCAAACGTCTCTGTCCTAAGTCCTTAAGTAGGCCTACGTAACAGCAAATGGGTTCCGGGGGGAGGTTCGGGGTAGAGAGGTCGCAAAGAAAACGATTCCCTGGAGAAACATATCAGCAAACTGCTGTAGCAACTGGTCTAATATTCTTCGGGAACATCGGCCGCTCGGCTGATTAAAGTGTCCGACTTAATACCGACGCAAAGTATTCGTCGGTATATAAGCCGTTACCGATGTTTTTCGTCTGTTTATCCAGGCCAAGCCTAAACCTTGTTTATTACACGTGAAGCTGCGGCGGTGGCATTGGTTCTTAATGTTCAGCTACTTCCGAATGTCCGGACATCTAGAAGATCCAGCTGTAGAGAGTGGAGAGGCAGGAAGGGAAAAAGCGGACGGAGAATGGGGAGTAAGGAGGGGAAGAAGTGGGACAAGAGATTCGACGGATATGCAAAAGATGTTGACAGCTGAGGCAATTTGCTGTAACGACTCGTAGAGTATAGCCTATGCATACAGTACGTAGGCTATCAGTGGCTTCGTCGTGATTCTAGAACACAAAACCGTCTATCCAGGCCATACATAAATACATAAATACGTACATGCATAAATGCTTACTTACTTACGTACGTACGTGCGTGGGTACTTACATAAATACATGAATGCATGCATTTACATATAGACTATCATAAAGTAAACCATGGTAGGCCTACGTCCATAGACTCCATAGGGTCAGAGCGCCCTATCTTCAGATTCTGGATTCTCTTTTCGGCGCAATATTACAACTCTTACAATCAGTGATTCGTGAATCCTAAAGTATGGATTATGCAGGGCTTAAAGTGTGGCTGGACGGTCATGGACGTCGTCCATGCACTTATTCTTCAAATCTAAGCGCCGTCATGCCATTTATTTTGTCAGCACATACATGTAGGCCTACTGGAAAATGTAAGGATCGTCCAGACACTTATTTTTTACACTTTAATCGCTGGGTATAGGATAGGCCTATATTTGTTTCTTAATTTCAAATGTTGGCCTGCATCAAATGACGATGCCGAAAGTTAACTCTATGGATAACGGGCCGCTATAGAGGCCATTAGGGCTCAAAGGGTTAAGGATCGAGCGTCTAGGCACTTATTTTTTACACTTTAAGCGCTGGATAAGCCTATAATTATTTGTTTCTTATTCTGTCATGTGTTGGCCTGTATCAAATGATGACGTGTCGATGTCGTGTATGGTCATCGGTCAGACCTTTCTCCATGACAGATAAGTTTACTCGTCATGTGGTTCAAACCCATAAACTTTCAGATATGAACTTGCATCAAAGCGCTCGTGAATAAGCTGGTACCCTTCGCTTGGCCTACAAGACTAGTGTCGCTCTAGAAGTGTGCAGCATACAATCAATCACAACGACCGCGTATAACACAGCGCACAATTGATTGACTGATTGATTTGTGTGGCCTAAATACCTTAGGCGGGCTCTGGTAATGCCAACAATATGGCCGAGGTGATAATGGATTGCCAACAATATGTCCGAGGTGATAATGGATTGCCAAAAATATGGCCGAAATGATAATGGATTGCCAACAACAATATGGCCACGACACATATCAATTGAGGTTTTAATCTGACGATGATATTATATTATACGCATAGACTTCCCCCAAGCCTTTTTAATCTCTGAGAGGTAGTGTTCAATCTAGCCCCCTGTATTTGTGGGCGTCATGTTTCGAGGGGGTGGATGGGGTTGACGTCTGCCCAAAACGACCTCTTGTTATAGCGCCCCTTCAAGCTTCTACTCAGAAGCGCTCCCGACTACAGCGCGGACACTGAATTGGAGTTTCACGCTGAAGCGCTGAGCAATTGTGAGTAAAGGACTTGCTCAAGGTCCCTGTGCGGCGGCTTGGGTTCGATTCGAACCTGCGACCCTCTGACCGCAAGGCGACGAACATATCCACTACACCACCGCGCCCCGTGAACACACGTGAACACTTCTTGATTTTTTTTGTTGGGGGGGTTCATTCCGGGGGGCTTTACCCTCTTCCAGTCTTCCTGTCTGAGAGGTAGGCCTACCATAAGCTAATCTAAAACGTTGCCTTGGGTTACGTGGCAGACCGCAATCCGTGTATGACTGGAATCTATTATGCTTTTCAGATGACCAGTTTCTTTGGGTTCATCTGAGAAACTATTAAAGTCGAAATGAGTTGCAAGATGTGATTTCTCCGGTATAAATCCATTTTCATTTCTCGCTATTGTGCAGTAAACGCAAAACCCCTTATACATACGACGGACCTTTGGGACAGCCACCGAAATTGTCACGAAATGGCAAATATATCTGTGAGGTTTCTCTTTCAATTTGGCACACCTAATAGACCGACGACTAATCTCGACAAACTGTTGGAAGTCTCAAACGCTTTCATTTTATTTGCTACATGGCGTGTGACAAGCGATCTGTGCATCAGTCACGCGAAGCAAGAAGTGGCCAGCTAGCGTCTCTTCAGTATTATACGGCAACTCTCACCGCCATCTATGGAGCGATTTTAGCATTGCGAACCACGACTTTAAACAAGTACAGAATCACACAAGCGCACACACACATACACACACATACATACACACACACATACACACACATACATGCACACACACGGACGTATATACACGTTGACATATCCGCCCAGCCAATTTCCGTGAAGCTGCATGCGCATGCGTGCGTATTATTACCAAACAGTTTGTGACAAATGCGAGTATAGTGCTTGGATGATAGGATTGTGCTTTCAACAGCTTAGGGCCCTACATGATGATTGTCAATGTCCACCTTGTCCATCTTAGAACCTTGGTGAGGCCAGCAAGACATTAATCATTTTAAGATGCTTTTGTCTGGAGTTCGCATTCGGGTGCTTCATCTGTTGAGACATAGGCCTACCATGCATGTAACTCCACCACTGGTCGCACTCTGCCAGTGCCAGTCCCAAGCCTGAATGAAGAAGGAGGGCGTCGCTCAAGGGCGGATACAGAAACTTTGGACGGGGGGGGCCAAAAAATTCTTGAGACCTTGGGTCTGGGACAAAAATATTTCGCATCCGCCAAAAAAGTTGATGACCTTTTTTTTTTTTCTTTTTTTCTTTTTTTTTTTTTTTTTTAGTCGTCCGGCAAAAATTTTGGGAAAATCATACCATTTCATCCGCCAAAAAAAGTTGATGACTTTTTTTTTTTTTTTTTTTTTTTTTAGTCATCCGGCCAAAATTTTGGGAAAATCATACCATTTCATCCGCCAAAAAAGTTGATGACCTTTTTTTTTTTTTTTTTTTTTTAGTCATCCGGCCAAAATTTCGGAAAAATCATACCATTTCAGCAGCCGCTGAAACCAAATGGGGGGGGGGGCCACGATACATGGCATTTCTAAATGGGGGGGCCATGGCCGGATTGGCCCCCCCCTGGATCCGCCCCTGGCGTCGCTAATGATCTTTGTTATCGCACAGTGACGTTAAACTGCAACTACTACTGCTGTTGCTGCTGTTGCTGCTGCTCCTACTGCTTATGCTACTACTACTCTGCTTATGCTACTACTACTCTGCTTATGCTACTACTACTAGGCTACTACTACAACTACAGCAACAACAACTACTACTACTACTACTGTCTGCTACTGCTGCTGCTACTACTACTACTATGCAAGTATGCATGCTTTAGGCAGCAGTGACTTATTATGCAAACAGCCAATTGTGATAGATTTCAAGGTTTTGTTGCTTAATATTATAATTCTGTTCAATTAGCAAATTTAAGTAACTATTCTAATCGATTAGCAATTTAATTAATCGATTAGTTAAACAGCCGATTCTTATTCTGATCAGTAGCTATTAATATTTATTCTATTTTTTTAATCTATTGGCAATTCAACTAGTCGTGCCCATCTCTGGAAGGCAAATCAACATTGGATGGATCATGGACATGTGTAGGCTATAGGCGCGACAAACAGTGACTGGATGGCATATAAATCTCTCGTTATTATTATGCTGAAAGCTGCAGTCGGTATAATGTGGCCATAGACATATATTGTCTGATGGCAGTGCACATGTGCATTCATGGCAAAACCTTTTATTTGGTCGAAGAACCGCGCGGTCTGATATGGTAATGAAGCTCTGTACGTGTTCTGACAATGCATTGTGCTGCGTTAAAAGCCTCGTCTACAGTATAGAATTCTCCGTTGTGGACTTGCGTCTCTATGCCTAGATATAATTATGCAGTTTTTTCCTTACAATTTTTTTCTTATTCGCTGATTTAAACCTTTCAAATCAAAACTCTTTTCTTCCCAGACAACGATAGCAACTTGTCAATGTTCAAATAATCATAATCCGTCATTAATATTAACGAAGACTGAAAACTTATAACAATATTCCAAAACACAGTCTTGTAACGAAATTTCCTCCTGTCTGGAATGTCATTAATTAGTTCAATCATTCCTCGACAGTCAAGCAGAATAAGCTTCTCGATTTTCTTACCGTAAAGTCCGATCCATCATCTTAAGCCAGCTTTAATAGTTTCTGACAGTATAGGCCTACTGTCTTGCTTTTATAATGGCGCATAGGCTGCTCTGTTACCATATCACCATTTTTCCCTGTCATTTTCTCCATCAGTTTATCAAAATAAATGCTAAAATCTCGCCAAAGCGCCAACCTCAGCAAAATACACTTTAGGCCAGCCATCTCCTCAGCCTCCAAGTCTTCCACTATATTTATTTCACATTCTTTTCAGGGTGCTTCTACGAATCCCAGATGCACGAACGGTGACGAACCTGACAAGATAAATCTCTGCCATCCGTTACTTTCGTTCAAAGTCATATATTCGAATTAAACTACAATCCCTTTATTCAATTGAACGTCTTCGCAGACGTCGTTCACGCATCTTACATGCACTTTCAGTTTCAGGACGAAATTTTCACGGAGCCACTAGAATCAAGCTTAGGCCACGTATAGCTTACCATGCGATTTGTCAAACGGCGCGCTTCGAAATTATTGGATTCTTGTTATTGTATGTTTAACAAGCGGAATAAGCATTGTATCGTCTAAATAAGTCAGAAGTTTCTGTCCTAAGCGTCAGTGGTTAAGTTATATACACAGAGCTTTGACAGGAGCATACTTCTCCCTTAGCGACTACATGGATTAGGTTCCTGATGGATGGAGCGCCGCCACTCGGACTCTATCCTCATTCCACCGCAGGAAGAAGACGACGCGGGAGACATGGAGCAAGTGAGTGGGAATAATTTATAGCGGTCGTCTGCAAGGATGATGTATGGCGGACGGAGTAAATTGCGTCTATAGCAGCGGCTGTGTTTTAGAATATAATAATATAATGTATGCGCTTTAAGTATTTTGTCGGCTAATCTATATGCATGGAAAGAGGTAGATAATATAGAGAAAGCATGGCATTGATAGATTGATACTTAATGGATAGCTATAGCTATTTTATAGAAGGATAGATAGATGGATAGAGTCGGCAGACAGATACAGATAGAATCTGAAAAAGGCAGATACAGACATATACAGACAGATGCAAACAGGTACAGACAGGTACGTGTGCAGACAAATAGATACAGATCGACAGACAGATACAGACAGACAGATACAGATGCAGACAGGTACAGACAGGTACATGTGCAGACAAGCAGATACAGGCAGACATATATGGACAGAATCAGATATATACAGACAGATACAGACCGATAAAGACAGTCAGAGAGACAGACAGATACAGACAGACAAATACTGACCGACAGATATAGAGTTTTTATAGACATATGCAGATAGAAAAAGACAGACATACATATTACAGACACAGGGACAGACAGAGACATATGCAGACAGATAAAGACAGACACAGGCAGCTAAAAACAGACAGATACAGACAGATACAGGCAGACAGATAGGTAAATAAATAGACGGAAACTATAGAATGACATTAATTACTGATGTTGTGCATGAAAGCTCATGTCATCCTTTCAGAGGCTGGGTTGGTAGTCCAAGAGGAGAGAGAGGGTGACTGCATGTCTGCATCCATGGCAACGACGCTGTGATTGAAAGGACGATTAGCCAACCTTTCCTTTTTCATTACACATGACTCCAGACTTCGAACTTGCACTATACCTGGTGATAAACGTCTCCTCATCGACCGGGTACTAGCTTGACACCAGTCTGTAGGCTACCTGGGGTTCTTGACACCCGTCTCAAGCTGTCTCGATCAACACCGGCTGAGTAACGTACGACTCCCTATAAGGCCTATATGCATTGCCAGTTTCTGGTCGCGATCTCTCGCTTGTTACAGTATAGGCGGCGTTAACTGGTTCGCATCTTCCCTCTGTGATGGGTCCGTCTCTACAGATCAACCTGTCACCTCACGTGCATTCATTGGCATCTTTAACAGCTCAGAAACGTTTTCTGCTCGACTTAAGACAAGCATGCTCAGCGATTTGCATAGGTAGCCGTTTCATAGCGGCCTTATGAGTATTCGAACTTAAATAACGGTACTATACAGGGTGAGAATTGCGGGGGGTTGGGGTGTTTCAACCCCTCAGTCTTTCTTAGAGCCTCATAGTAAAGTCTGTTTTTCACACAAAAATTTCAAGTGGATAATGGTCCAACCCCCCCCCCCCAGTTATTTTTCCACAATTCTCACATTTATACTATACAATTTCTTTATTATCAGCGTGCATGTAGGTCTACATTATTTGTACAATGCACATGTAGGCAATGGCGGAGTTAATGGCTAATTTCGTTCAAAGTTGTATAGTCTCGATGCGGTGTCTCGGTCTCGAGAGACTGGTTTTTATATCTCTGTATCGGTCTCGAAACCTATTGTCTCGATCGCGAAATTTACTGTCTTGCATACAAGTCTGACTTCGTTTACTTAAGACATTGCAGTATCTCGTGCCTATGTGGATGATTGCACGATTACGATTTCGATTTATATTGGTTTTATAATATAGTACCCAATTCATATATATATATATATATATATATATATATATATATATATATATATATATATATAATTTATATACATAGGTGTGTGTATATATATATATAATATTTAATTATCATATTGGCCCTTGTGTGTATGCAACTGTGCATGTGTATATAATTATCATTTTCGTCGAAAATAGCACAACCTTCTTTTAACAAGCACTATCGACCAGTACGGTACATGAATGCATGTTCAGTTGCTCACGCAAGTGAATTACGCGATTAGACGAAGATTCTGTGAATGTATACATCGTCGACATTTAATTTAATCAATTCAGATTCTTCATTTTGTGGCATGGAATCAAATTAGTCGAGACAAAACTAGTATAGGCCTACTGTAACAGTGTATACTATGAGGACGATCTGTTCTTGATGCTGAACCATGCACCGTCAATGAAACTTCTTGTCTGCTATAGGAGACTAGCTATGTATATGTTACATTTGACGCAGTGGCGTAGCCAGGAATTTATTATGGGCATGGGCGGAGTTTGGTTTCTCTTTTTTTGGAGGGGGGGCTAATGCCTTCTTGGGGGAGGGTAAGCCCGGAAAAAGATACCATTTTTATGGTAAAAAAGCTGAATATGGGCCTTCTTGTGGGGGGGGGGCTTAGCCCTTCTAGCCCCTGATAAACCCCGCCCATGATGATGGGGGGGAGGGGGTTATGGCCAGGTGCTTGTTTTTTTCTTCTTATAGCCTATAAGTGGACATATAACCTTTAAAAAACGTTTTTTCATAAGGCAATGGGGGGAGTTTTTCCTAAGCCAATGGGGGGAGATTTTAACCCCCCCCCCAATTCCTTTGTCTACGCCACTGATTTGGCACGACGTCATTGCTTGCAAAGAACACTACGCACTCATTTCACATCTGCATATGCTTATTGACTATGACATGGACGGCGTCAAGCTGTCATCGTGCATTCATCTACACAAACCGATGCAGCAAGCAGTTCATACATTTTTAATAAACACACTTTGAAACACAGAATAACAGCCGCGCTGAGCCGGTATACGTTTGGAGATTACGATTTCGATTACGAAATGTTCAGACGTCATGTCATATAGGCCTATACTTGACACACAAATGTACAGGGCTGTTTTTAACGTGCAGTTGTACACAAAATGTGCAGTTCTAAATGGACTTGTGCAGTTGTAGAAGCACTTCTGTACAGTTAAAACTAGCAAAAAATGGTCATGGTCATTGTCCTCCGATTGGAAGTAATTTACCATGGAGGATGGAAAGGGAAAGGACGGGTTGTGCAGTTCTAAAAATTCCTCAAAAACAGCCCTGCAAATGTACATGCACAATTGCACATACATAATATGCAAATTTGCAAATGCACACATTATTTTGCATAATATATCGGCCTAAAACGTCTTTTTTAAAAACTCATGAAAAACCAGATGTGTTTTTTGGAACTAAAAATGCCGGTGAAAATCTCCTCCAATGTTTGTTTGCTGCATGCATTAAGAACACTCTCACAGAGAGATTTATAGGCATGTAATAATAGGGGAGACGGGGTAATTTCGACCAATTTACCACGTGGACGAAATTACCTCGGCTTCCCCTACAGGCCATAAAATGTATAGAGTTTAGACAACATAATCTTTGACATATGTTTGAACGTATATGTTTGAATGCTTTCTTATATCCTCCGGGCAGCACACTGCATGAGAGCGCCTCTGATTAGCTATACTGTACTATCCAGGGTGAGAATTGCCGGAGATTGGGGGTTTCAACCCCTCCCAGTCTTTCTTAGAGCCCCATGTTAAAGTATGTTTTCACACCCAAATTTCACGAGGATCATAGTCCAACCCCCTAGTTATTTTCCACAATTCTCACACTGGTACTGTCTATCGTCTTTGTTTTGATTGAGCGCCTGTGAATAAGCTGGTTCCCGCGAGTGCCGCCACTAGGCTACGCTTGTTTGGGCGCTGTGGAAATTTTACGATTACCATCTCGTACTATGATAGGACACATTATAAATTCTAATGTATACGCCTTTATTATATAAAGCTTATAAGCCATTCCGTTCTTCCGTGGCGAATCAGTTGCAGTACGTTACCTTTAGCTATCGCTGCACAATATTGCTTTTACTGCACCTGCACAAATTCACTTTCAACTGCACACTGTGTTTAGAACTACACGTTAAAAGGCCGTGCCAAGCGTGGATAAAGGAGGAGATCGAGCGACACTAATCATCTTTGTTGCAATGGCTGTGTTGTTGAACAGCAACAAGAAAAAGAAGAAAACATCCATGTTTGCTCGGTCAGTTCTCAAAAGGCGATACATATATAATATATATGTATTATGTATATATATATATATATATAATTATATATATATATATATGTTAAGTACAAAAAAAGTTGCGTTCGGTAGGCCTACTTAACATATGAATTCTCTGATGCAAATGACGTAATTGTGACGTCAATATTCATGCCAGAAACTTCATATTTGAATCAGTATAAGATAATTATCTCAGGATAAAAACAGTTTTAAAATTTTGAAAATCGATTAAGATTTGCCTTTTTTATTCACATTATAAAAAGGGGTCTCGATTTATTGGGACACAGTGTAAATATAATATTGTCTAAACTCTCTCTCTCTCTCTCTATATATATATATATATATATATATATATATATATATATATATATATATAGCCTACGTCATTTATAGTTCTACTTACCTCCGCGCCAACAACGTTAATAACCGAATCACCACCGCTAGCCATTCAACCGATATAGCCTACGTCATCATCCATGCTTGCATTATTCATCCTCAGAGACTCGGTTCATGATCAAATACGTCGCCAAGCTTTGTTTGTGATGTTTGCCACCTACGCACACACATACATCCGCGACCCACGCATTTTCACTCAGAAATAAGAATACTGTACATGTATAACCTACAAGTCCACGCGTCAGGAAACCTGTGGCATCAATAATTATAATCGTCCATGCTGAGGCATGCGCCAAGCGATGCATTCATTCGTCTGTTGTATATGCATGATGTCGGCGGACAACGATTGCTTTTATACAACACAATGTCGTGTAGATGGACAAATCACATACACCTGTCCCAGCAGCAGCAGCATCAGCATCAGCATCAGCAGCAGCTGTAGCAGCGGCAGCAGTAGAAGCAGCAACAGCAGCTGTGTGTGTGTGTGTGTGTGTGTGTGTGTGTGTGTGTGTGTGTGTGTGTGTGTGTCCCATTGCCAAGTCGTGTGCAAATCACGCAGACTTATCTTCTAACCAGGCACTTCGCATGGCGACGGTTTGTGAATGCCAACGAGTTTTTCGCACTGTTTTTTTTCGTACATTGAAATGTCAAACCGTCCTTCTTGAATCATTATTCCAAAAGTTGGAAAATTAAACTTAGATAAAAGTCTCAGTCAAAATGAATAGGCCTAACATCTGAGATTCGAATAAACGTAGGCCTATGCACAGTCTGTATTATTGAATTTATTGTACACAACTGATGATGATGGTTCTCTGCCCGAAGGCAGGTTCATTGGCTTTTACGCCCCTGGGGATGAGATGAGTGAGATGGTTTCCCGTTGCCTTCCCCGCAGACAATGATGGGTAAGCAACTTGCCCAAGGTCGCTACGCAGCAGCTTGCGCCACCGCCGCGTCCCACACGTGCTAGCCCGAGATATCTAAATCTCTAAATGTCAACTCCCAGCCCGGGGCTTGAAACGAAGTCCGTTGTATCCAACAGACGAATGCCGTTCTCGCTTACCGGTGTAGCTAACGAGGCTAGTTGTACACAACTATGATCTTCAATTTGATGGTATCGCTTAGGCTGGGGATTTGGCGCGGGTGTTTGAAGAAGGCAGCAGGCTGCATTAAACCGAATTTGTCGACTGTAGGCTACATGCATATAGCCTACATACATATAACATATTATACATACAGCCACACATATTTATATATTATACACATGCACACATACATATATGCATGCATACATATACACACATAGCCCACATACATGCATACATACAATGTCATACATGCATGCATAAATGCATACATTTGATGAACAAATTGTCTAACATGCGTGTATTCGTGCAGGTATGTATGTATGTATATATATATATATATATATATATATATATATAATATATATATATATATATATTGTAAGTGAGCATAAGCTATATTAATAACATTCTACTACTGTAACAGTACTGTAGTCTTGCAAAAGTTGCAACGGTAAGCGTGCAGACACTTTTGTAATTATACGCTGCAGCCATCTCACCCCATGGACAACTGCAGCTACAGGATTCTTTAGCTTCTGTTGCTTGCAAGACATATCCACGATGGCCTTTCGTGATCGTGCCGGACCTTTTCGTTCAGACTGTTAATTGGAAATTAGATTGAAATGCTAAATGTGCCAGCGTAAGTTCTTGCGCAGGACTGCCGCTGCTGTCACAGTCGCTCAATGTTTTTTGTCCCCACTTGTATATTTATGTAGACCTACATTGTATATGCATCGTGGGTTTTAAGCTAAATCGAATGTACGCATCTGATTGGTGGTAGCCTGTAGTATTGTAGGCAGTGGCGGCGCCAGGATTTCAGTTTTTGGGGTTGAACTCGCGGAGGAAATTTTTCATTTTCATCGCAAAAATTTCTGACGACTTTTTTAGTCATCCGGTCGAAATCTCGTAGAAATTTTCATTTTCGTCGCCAAAATTCCTGACGACTTTTTCAGTCATTCGGTTACTTTGGGGGGGGGGATTAATCGTCCAAATATTTTATTTTTACATGGAAAAAACGGATGACCATTTGGAGGGCTTATATAGCTCACCCTAGTCCCCCCCCCCCCCTCTAGCGCCGAGTCTGATTATAGGCCTACAAGATAGCCGCATATATAATAAAACATCACTCCGTTACACAAATCTGATTATAACATTTCATACCAGACACTCGATAACCTCAGATTGCAGGGTGCGGCACCTGGGCGTGGGCTATGATGTCATCAAAATCGCTAGAGGCAGCACAAGGTTTTGGCGGGAAGATCGCTAGAAACAGCACTGGGGTTTGAAAGGTAGCACGACATTTAATCCCGCGACACTTAATACCGCGACAGTTAATGCCGGACACTTAGTCCCGGCGACATTTAATCCCGCGTCATTTAATCCCGCGACAGTTAATCCCTGCGACATATAATCCCTGCGACAGTTAATCCCGCGACATTTTATACCGCGACACTTAATACCTGTACACACGTGAGTACGAATATTTGTACGACTACTGTACAGTTGTCCACATAGCCAACTGTAAGTAGGGGTTTGACTACTGTTGTCCACATAGCCAACTGTAAGTAGGGGTTTGACTATTGTTGTCCACATAGCCAACTGTAAGTAGGGGTTTGACTATTGATAATTTTTATTAGTGAATATTGCTGTGACTATTGTTTTTATCAAATTGTACAGTTTTGATAATTTTTATTAGTGAATATTGCTGTGACTATTGTTTAAAAAAAATCAGTTTGTACAGTTTTGATAATTTTTATTAGTGAATATTGCTGTGACTATTGTTTTTTTATATCAAATTGTACAGTTTTGATAATTTTTATTAGTGAATAGCCTATTGCTGTGACTATTGTTTTTATCGAATTGTACAGTTTCTTAATATATTACTGCAAAGGCTGAACTCTTTTTTTAAACACAAAGTGAATATTGCTGTGAATATGCCAATTTATAGAATTTAACTTCTTTTGTAAACGTTGTTTTACTTTCCCGGTATTAAGTGTCGCGGGATTAAATGTCGCCGGGATTAAGTGTCGCGGGATTAAATCGGTGCGGGATTAAGTGTCGCGGGATTAAATGGTCGCGGGATTAAGTGTCGCGGGATTAAATGGTCGCGGGATTTAAGTGTCGCGGGATTAAATGTCCGGTACTAACTGTCGCGGTATTAAGTGTCGCGGGATTAAGTGTCATGGAACCGGTTTGAAAACAGCAGACGCACATACTAATCTACTCTCATTCCAAAGTAGCTGCGTTTTTGAGACATTTCAGAGCCACATAATTATGGGCTGTATGAAAGCGTGATTGAGTGTGTGTGTGTGTGTGTGTGCGTGTGTCCGTGTGTGTGCATGTGTGTTTGTGTGTATGTGTGTGTATATATGTGTGTGTGTGTGTCCGTGTGTGTGTGTGTGTAGGTGTGTGTGTGTGTGTGTTTGTGTATATGTGTGCGTGTGTGTGTGTGTGTGTGTGTATGTGTGTGTTTATGTGTGTGTGTGTATATATATGTGTGTGTTTGTGTGTGTGTATGTGTTTGTGTGTGTGTGTGTGTGTATGTGTGCGTGCGTGTTTGTGTGCGTGTGTTGGTGTGTGTGCATATGTGTGTGTCTGTGTGTGTGCGTGTGTGTTTATATATATATATATATATATATATATGTGTGTGTGTGTGTGTGTGTGTGTGTGTGCGTGTGTGTGTAGGACTATGTCCATATGACAGTCGGTTGTCAACCGGAAATTCCTCTCTGCAGTCTCCTCCTATTATTGATGATAATGACGGAGGAGGACTCGTCGTCTTCTGTATTTCCTCTACATCACCTTCTCCTCCTTCCGTCCATCCATCCCACCGACCCTCCCACCCACCCCCTTTCTCCCTTCTTCCTTAGACTCGCATGCACCTCCTTCTTTCGTCCATCACTACGATCTTCCGCTCTTTCCTTCTTCCTGGGATTCGTCAACTCCTTCCGTCCTTTAGTCAATCCCTCCAACCTAGCTTCCACCCTTTCCTCTTTCCTTAGACTCACCACCTCCTTCGTCCGTTCACCTCTCCACCTCTCCACCCCTTCCTCCTTCCTTGGACTCTCACCTCCTCCTTTCGTCCATCCGGCCACCACCCCCTCCCGTCCGTTCAAACATCCAACCCTCCAACCCTTACTTCTTCTTCCGTAGACTCGCCACCTCCTCCGCAACCTCAGTCCGTCCTCTCCTCCACCCCTCCTTCCCTCCACCCCTCCACTCCTTCCTTCCACCCGCCACCCCTCCTTTCCTCCTTCCCTCCCCTCTCCACCCCTCCTTCCCTCCACTCTCCACTCCTCTTTCCCTCCACCCCTTACTCCTTCTTCCGTATATAGACTCGTCATCACAGTAGTCGTAGTCGTCGTGCAGTCGATTTCCCGCTGGATGTCGCCACCGTCGTCGCCAGAAATCTGCAATTTTAAGCGGACTTTGATGAATAAATATTGGCTTATGGTTTTGCATGCATGCCAACCATCACCGCCTCCTCCGTCATCGTTGTCGCCTCCTCCCATCATCATATAGTATATAGGCTATGCTACTTAACGCACCGATCCACGCTGGACGGCGACAGGATCAACCGCACCGGGTCCTGACCTTTACGACTTTGATGTATTCTTCAGTGCTTTGTCCGTTAAGACCCTAACTCACCCCGATTAATAATACTACACCGTGTGGACTGCTCTTTTGGTGCACTTTTGTTCCTCCATAAATTCAATGGGTCTAAGAGACACGTAGTAATCTTGCCGAGAACAAGCTTAATATGCGAGACTTAAAACTTAGAGACCGAGACAGTGAGGACCAAGACCCAGACAGTGGGGGACCGAGATGGTGGGGACCGAGACAGTGGGGACCGAGACAGTGGGAACCGATCGAGACAGTGGGGACCGAGACCGTGGGGACCGAGACAGTGGGGACCGAGACCGTGGGGATCGAGACAGTGGGGACCGAGAAACTGCAAGAAAACTCAATGCAGTGACAACCTCTCCTTCGCGCTGTCTGAACAAGGAATCGTATCATATTCGACAAGGTGCGATTTGGTAAGAGAATTGCTACGTAAAAGAAGATGCATCGTAGTCTATAGAAACGCTGGAACTCGTGGATTAGCCGAAACGCAACGCGCAAAATTCGGTCATTTTTCTATATTTGAAGAATAGACTGAATAGTGGATCCTTTCGTAGAGAAACGGAAACTGAATTACGCACGAAACGACAAAATAACCGACAAACTAAACGAATATACAACGATGGACGACGGAGGATAATTGAGCAGAGGGCGCCACAGAGCAGACGATGGCTGTCCTACAAATATATATACTCTATGGATCTTTTGCACGCTGACGCTCGGAGCTTGCTCTGAGTGTTCTTCTATTGTTGAAAATTGGGGACTTAGTAACTGTTGGAGTCGAAGGCCTACATTTGGCACCCTCAGATTTCCACCCAATTGTTCAGCCCACATGAGAATCTAAAGATGAACAGTTACTAGCCAGAGCCTTAATTGTATATGCTCAACTGAGTAATTTATTATAAGTCGTTTATTAGTACGTTGAAGGCTGGATAATATTCAATAATCAATTTGTGGAAAATGGCTACAAGTTTTAAAAAAACTATTAAAATACACTTTTGTGGAAATGACAGATTCAGAATTTAGAAGCTCATCTGTGATATAAAGATACTTTTGATAGCTGATCAGATCCAGTGTTTTAGTTCTGGGTGAGAGAGTAGGTATTGTTGTTGAACCTCTAGTTCCGTTTCAAACCTACGTGGGGGACCGAGATGGTGGGGACCGAGACAGTGGGGACCGAGACAGTGGGAACCGATCGAGACAGTGGGGACCGAGACCGTGGGGACCGAGACAGTGGGGACCGAGACCGTGGGGATCAAGACAGTGGGGACCGAGAAACCGACTCATAGCTTTGTGGAAGGACCTGAAAACACTTTTATGAACTTGATTGAAAAGATTTTGTGTATGAATTTTATCGTATTAAGATGTTTTTGTCACACTAGTATAGTTTGTGCATTTCTGAACTGTGAAGGGTGAGAGTGTTCCATCTCGCTATGCACTGTCCGACGCCATTTTGGAAAAGATTGCCAACAAGGTTCAGAACAAAGATTGGCAATTGCTCTCGAACAAGCTACACTTCACTGGACAAGAGCTGGAATTGTTTCAGAGAAAGAATCCATACAGTGCAAAAGATCAGGTATTTCAGCAATTTTGTTTCCTTTGTTGTTTGGTCAAAAACGTTGCACATATTCAAAAATATCAGTAGTTATGTATGATGGCGCTCCAGAAACATGTGTTTGCTGTTTACATCTGCATTGAAGGTTGCCTATTGATTTTGTTCTGACTGAACAGCCTGTGAATAAACTGGTTTCTTTGAATTAGATATTTTTCTGCTGTAGAAAATCCCAAGATTACAATTACAGTATCACATAATTACGTTTCCATAGGGCTGCCGATTTTAACGATTAATTTATCGATTAATTATCACAAATTTTAATTGATTCATTTTGAATTGTTCAATTGGTTTTTTAAACTCATTTCATGGTGTCAAGCGACCCATTTCAAGGGTAAACAATATGATGACCGAGACAGTGGGAACCGATCGAGACAGTGGGGACCGAGACCGTGGGGACCGAGACAGTGGGGACCGAGACCGTGGGGATCGAGACAGTGGGGACCGAGAAACTGCAAGAAAACTCAATGCAGTGACAACCTCTCCTTCGCGCTGTCTGAACAAGGAATCGTATCATATTCGACAAGGTGCGATTTGGTAAGAGAATTGCTACGTAAAAGAAGATGCATCGTAGTCTATAGAAACGCTGGAACTCGTGGATTAGCCGAAACGCAACGCGCAAAATTCGGTCATTTTTCTATATTTGAAGAATAGACTGAATAGTGGATCCTTTCGTAGAGAAACGGAAACTGAATTACGCACGAAACGACAAAATAACCGACAAACTAAACGAATATACAACGATGGACGACGGAGGATAATTGAGCAGAGGGCGCCACAGAGCAGACGATGGCTGTCCTACAAATATATATACTCTATGGATCTTTTGCACGCTGACGCTCGGAGCTTGCTCTGAGTGTTCTTCTATTGTTGAAAATTGGGGACTTAGTAACTGTTGGAGTCGAAGGCCTACATTTGGCACCCTCAGATTTCCACCCAATTGTTCAGCCCACATGAGAATCTAAAGATGAACAGTTACTAGCCAGAGCCTTAATTGTATATGCTCAACTGAGTAATTTATTATAAGTCGTTTATTAGTACGTTGAAGGCTGGATAATATTCAATAATCAATTTGTGGAAAATGGCTACAAGTTTTAAAAAAACTATTAAAATACACTTTTGTGGAAATGACAGATTCAGAATTTAGAAGCTCATCTGTGATATAAAGATACTTTTGATAGCTGATCAGATCCAGTGTTTTAGTTCTGGGTGAGAGAGTAGGTATTGTTGTTGAACCTCTAGTTCCGTTTCAAACCTACGTGGGGGACCGAGATGGTGGGGACCGAGACAGTGGGGACCGAGACAGTGGGAACCGATCGAGACAGTGGGGACCGAGACCGTGGGGACCGAGACAGTGGGGACCGAGACCGTGGGGATCAAGACAGTGGGGACCGAGAAACCGACTCATAGCTTTGTGGAAGGACCTGAAAACACTTTTATGAACTTGATTGAAAAGATTTTGTGTATGAATTTTATCGTATTAAGATGTTTTTGTCACACTAGTATAGTTTGTGCATTTCTGAACTGTGAAGGGTGAGAGTGTTCCATCTCGCTATGCACTGTCCGACGCCATTTTGGAAAAGATTGCCAACAAGGTTCAGAACAAAGATTGGCAATTGCTCTCGAACAAGCTACACTTCACTGGACAAGAGCTGGAATTGTTTCAGAGAAAGAATCCATACAGTGCAAAAGATCAGGTATTTCAGCAATTTTGTTTCCTTTGTTGTTTGGTCAAAAACGTTGCACATATTCAAAAATATCAGTAGTTATGTATGATGGCGCTCCAGAAACATGTGTTTGCTGTTTACATCTGCATTGAAGGTTGCCTATTGATTTTGTTCTGACTGAACAGCCTGTGAATAAACTGGTTTCTTTGAATTAGATATTTTTCTGCTGTAGAAAATCCCAAGATTACAATTACAGTATCACATAATTACGTTTCCATAGGGCTGCCGATTTTAACGATTAATTTATCGATTAATTATCACAAATTTTAATTGATTCATTTTGAATTGTTCAATTGGTTTTTTAAACTCATTTCATGGTGTCAAGCGACCCATTTCAAGGGTAAACAATATGATGACCGAGACAGTGGGAACCGATCGAGACAGTGGGGACCGAGACCGTGGGGACCGAGACAGTGGGGACCGAGACCGTGGGGATCGAGACAGTGGGGACCGAGAAACTGCAAGAAAACTCAATGCAGTGACAACCTCTCCTTCGCGCTGTCTGAACAAGGAATCGTATCATATTCGACAAGGTGCGATTTGGTAAGAGAATTGCTACGTAAAAGAAGATGCATCGTAGTCTATAGAAACGCTGGAACTCGTGGATTAGCCGAAACGCAACGCGCAAAATTCGGTCATTTTTCTATATTTGAAGAATAGACTGAATAGTGGATCCTTTCGTAGAGAAACGGAAACTGAATTACGCACGAAACGACAAAATAACCGACAAACTAAACGAATATACAACGATGGACGACGGAGGATAATTGAGCAGAGGGCGCCACAGAGCAGACGATGGCTGTCCTACAAATATATATACTCTATGGATCTTTTGCACGCTGACGCTCGGAGCTTGCTCTGAGTGTTCTTCTATTGTTGAAAATTGGGGACTTAGTAACTGTTGGAGTCGAAGGCCTACATTTGGCACCCTCAGATTTCCACCCAATTGTTCAGCCCACATGAGAATCTAAAGATGAACAGTTACTAGCCAGAGCCTTAATTGTATATGCTCAACTGAGTAATTTATTATAAGTCGTTTATTAGTACGTTGAAGGCTGGATAATATTCAATAATCAATTTGTGGAAAATGGCTACAAGTTTTAAAAAAACTATTAAAATACACTTTTGTGGAAATGACAGATTCAGAATTTAGAAGCTCATCTGTGATATAAAGATACTTTTGATAGCTGATCAGATCCAGTGTTTTAGTTCTGGGTGAGAGAGTAGGTATTGTTGTTGAACCTCTAGTTCCGTTTCAAACCTCTCACCTAAGTAGGCTCAGCTGAAAACATTTTAAATGTTCACAACTTGACTTGTAGCTCAGCTGTTTTGGGTGCAACATAGGTATACCGGATAATTATTAACATTAGACGTGGTTACCTGTAAAGTAATACCTAACCCTACTCGTTTTGACATCTAAAACAATGTCATCTTACATTGTACGCTATGTAAGCCTACATCTTCAGCAGGTCCGTTTAAGTACAAATTAAACACGATAAGCCTATTACCAAAAAAACAGTTCAAATTAGCTTTTTGTTCCATCACTTAATTTGAGTTTAAAACTAAACTAGTCAAGATGTCAGGTAAGAATCCATGTCGTACAGAAAGTCAAGCGCACTTTCCTTCCTTCAATCCTACCACGAACAGAATGTAGAAAGTCGACTCTATAATAGGAAGGTCTTTCCTTATGAACCAAATTAATTCACTACATAGTTGTAAAAAACGTTTTTTTCCGTTTTTTATTCGCTCCCAAAAAACGTCGTTTTTTTCGTTTTTTATTTTTCCCATCGTTTTTTATTATTTCTTTGTCTTTATTTATTCATTTATTTCTGTTATTATTTTCTTAAATTTTAATTTTTTCTGATATTTTTTATGTTTTCCGCAAACTCTCAAGGATTCAGCTAACTAAAGTCATTATTTCTTCGTTTAACATCATCATTTAAGAGATAGACTGGGTGTAGTAAGTTCCTAATCAAGTTTCTCAGGGTTAAAATGCGGTTTTAGATGTAGCAAAGTCAAATTATTTTCCGTTTCCGTTTTTTATCGTTTTTTTGTCGTTTTTTATTATTTCGAAAAAAACGTCGTTTTTTACCGTTTTTTATTTTGTTTTCATCGTTTTTTACATCTATGATTCACTAAGTGTCTTTGCTTTGAATGGTATTCAGTGGTGCTCTGAATTTTAGTCTGTGAGAATGTTCACATCTAGAATTCACATTGTCATATGGCGCCTGTCGATTGTCATGGCGCCTGTCGATTCTGCTTTGTCATTGAATGACTCCTTTTTATTTGAAGCATCCTTGCTTTTTCCCGATCTTGTCTAAACGAGAAAACAGTCATTTTTAACAGCATTGTAATATACAAATCAACTACTTGTATTATTAAATTAATGATATTATGACCAAATTTCAATGAATGCCTACATAGAGTATCATTCAGCCGTTGTTGAACTGGGAGCGCTTCTGAGTAGTTTACCTTGAAGGTGCACTATACAAAAACTCAATAAAATTTAAAATAATAACTTGTTAACATACATGCCATATTAACAAGTACATAATTGGGACCATATGCAAAGTTCTTGTATGGTATGTTAACCAAATCAGTGTAAAACGGCACTTCATGTTTAGCAGAACTGCGCAAAAATAGAATTCGCAAATGTGTTGACACAGTAGTCTACAGCAGTACACATTAGCAATGCAAATGGGCAACTGAATCTCTTGCATGGGCATCAGGGGTTTGATTTCCCGTGCATTAACATAACCCTAAAGTTTAATTTTAACGCAAATTATACTGGTACATTTTCATACCAAGCATGACAGGCAATTTCAAAGCTACACAATAATACCGAGACTGTGAAATCCATAATCAAGCATACTTCCTCTAAAGCACACGAGATAGTCCTTTGGCGATTGGTCACTTACATACAGGACATTAGTCGAGGGTATACGCGGGTATACAAAGTGCACTCACCTCACAAATATTTGCATCTAGAATATGAGAAAATGACCTGCAAACATGCCTAGACAACTGTGGCATGTACTTTCCTATAATTATGCCACCCCAACCCTGTCTACATGTACATGAAATCCTCACCATCAGATATCATGCACGTCACTTGGGCCACAGACCCCAAATCAATTTTTCCCCTGGGCTTTGAAAGTACTTCAGACAGAACATAATTTTTTTTAATTTAGAAAATGATATGTTCTGAAAAGAACTGCTAATTATATTCAAACCAATTTTCACAAAACAAAAAATTATCAGATAAAAAAGAACAAACCTCAGACGCAGTTTCTCCAGATCTTCTTTCGTTGGTTCGTAAGGTTTGACGCTGGATTCGTGAACAAGTGTGCGTATTTTTTCAAGACAATCCGCCTGATTTAGCATCTGCTTTCTTGTTTTTTCTGACGAAACAATTAAGTAGCCATCCTTTGTTATTCGACCAGCTTCCTAAAATTTACAAAGTTCTCTTTAATTAACAGATGCTCTTTACTGACAGGCAGTTAGTCTAAGGCTCTAAGCAGCTTTAAATGTGGTATCGATTAATAATTTATCCATTTGTCTGTATTTCTCTCTTATGTCTTAGTTTTTAAAAACTTTTTCTACTAACGGAAGCAATTAGTCTAAACAGCTTTAAATACAGTATCAATTAATTCATCCCTCACTATGTCAACATTTCTTTCTTATCATACATGTTTAGTTTTCTGACTTTCAAGTTTCCTACATACTGATCCCAGTTTGATCTTTCTATAATTTACTTTCCTATCTATTTACACATCTCTCTAATACATTCACATTTACAAAAATGCAATGAAGTGTAAGTGTCTTGAAAACCAGGAAAAGCAGGTATAACCTTTTCGATAAGGTTTGGTTTTATCCAATCTGGAATCCATTTGGCAGACTGAACGTGAAAACGAATTTCAACTTTGGTGTTAACTAAAACAGAAATTCAAAACAAGAAACATTAGTTCTTCTTGCAGAACAAAGCCATCGAGAAACAGATGTGAATTGTGGGGCACGGTGGTGTAGTCGTTGTCTTGGAGCCGGAAGGTTCAAGGTTCGAATCCACCTTGCCGCATAACGACCTTGGGCAAGTCCTTCACTCACAATTGTTCAGCGCTTCGGCGTGAAACTCCGATGCAGTCTGCTCTGCATTCGGGAGCGCCTCTGAGTAGAGAGAGAGAGAGCTTGAAGGGGCGCAATAATAAGTGCCCATACAAACCAAACAGACGTGAATCATGTAATCAAATACCAGTCTGTGCTGAATTGTTAAGGATAAATTGAGATTAAGTGTAGCCTACTGACAACCAGGAAAAAGAATGCAGGAACAACCTTTCTTTCATGGAGCGTTTGAATGAGAATGAGATAGCATAGGAAAGTCAACACAGATTTATAAGAGTTGTTCATGTTTAACAAAACTGAATAGCCTGTATCAGTCATTGAACCGACCAAATGGAACATTAGGGTGAAGATGTTTAAATGCAAGAGTCATACTTTTCTACAATCAACAGCCATAAAGTCAAGTAAAGAAAATGTATATCACCACAGAATATATGATTATCACATCACAGCAAAATAGCTGTGAATTTTCTAATGTAGTGGAAGCATTGTTTACATTAAATTAACAACAGTAATTACTAAGCTTAATTCACTTTAAATCAAAACATTTATTGAATTTAAGTTTCTGACACAATACACAACCTTTGTTGACATTCTGGCCTCCTGGTCCGGAACTTCGGCTATATGAGATCTTCAAATCTTCTGAAAACATTTTAAAAACAGAAGACTTAAATTAAATGGAATTCTCGTCGCATATCAGCATAATCTCAGCATCTTAAAATTCTCAGCAAATGAAATGCATGAATTTCTGGTTTTCATTCTTCTGCTCCTTATGATTGATTTTATATAGGTAAACGTGTAGTTTAGCGTAATTAATTATTTTCACGCTTATAATGGCACAAAAAGCGTCTTAAAATATTTCTGTCAACGTGCGTTGCCAAAGTGATGTATGATTACACTTCGAATATCTTAAAAAGAAGGATTTCGATCTAAAGATTGTAATATTTTGTCATAACAAACCGCCGATCCAAGTTGTTGTTCAACTGCGACTCTTTCCGGAAGTGGCGTGCGGCAAGCAAAAATTAATAAGTAAGTAAGTAAAAGTCCAGCTTTTTCAATTGCATCAGTTGTTTTATGTATCCAACTTCTGTTTCAATAATAACTATTTTTCATCAATCCAGCTCCAATTTCAGCTTGATTATTTTTATTACCCCAGCTTCTATTTCTCGCCAGTTATTTTCGTCAATCCAGCTTCTCTTTGAGATATAAAAATAACCTCATCCAACTTCCATTACTTAAGCGGTTTTTCATCAATCCGGCTTCTATTTCAGATCTAGAAATTAATGCCTTCTTCCAGCTTCCATTTCTCATTTTGAACTTAGGACCGAAGTTTTGACGTTCACGTTATTTATAGTCGCATATACGTCTATGGTTTGAGCACGTACCCCAACTTCCGGTCATATGTTGTGGTTCAATGGCAATTCGAACGGCGATTTCGCATGGGAAATGTGACATTTTAAAAACATATTTTTCGTCAATATTCGTATTCTTACGAAATTTGAAGTGTGCTGTTAGATGAGTTAGATCATTGCAAGTCATTAGGGATAATTTACGGCGCTTTTTGTGTCGTTAAAACCGCGAAAATAATTAATTATGCTAAACTACACGTTTACCTTTATATATTTTACAACAGTTTGCCTCTGTCAGACCACACATACATCTTGCACAACATCTCATGTAAATTATCAGTGCAAATATGCTGCCTTAATGTAATGCAACATAACGATGCACAGCAACAGGCAATGTAATAACGTACATGTAGGGCGCGGTGGTCTAGTGGTGGCGTCGTTGCCTTGGAGCCGGAAGGTCCGAGGTTCGAATCCACCTCCCCGCGTAAGGACCTTGGGCAAGTCCTTCACTTACAATTGCTCAGTGCTTCGGCGTGAAACTCCGATGCAGTGTCCGCTCTGCATCGGGAGTGCCTCTGAGTAGAGAGAGCTTGAAGGGGCGCTATAACAAGTGCACATACAAACAAACAAACATGTGACTGTTGGACCGCACTATGCAGCAGTGATATAATATATAAAGATGTACTATCATAACACAAATGTTTACCAGTTGGGATGACTCCACTGAACTCATCTTTCTTCGGCTCCGAAGGCTAAAAAGCAAAACAAAATAAGGGTCAACTCCAGAAACCAAAACAGAAGAAGTTGGATGAGCAAAAAAACCGGGATCAATGACAAATTATATGAAAATATGGTAATAATTAAATACTAAATTATTGCTGGAAGTTGGACGAGCGATACAAATATTTCACAGTAGAAAGGAAGTTGGATGAGTGATGAAAACATAGGTCAAATATAAGCTTACATAAAATAATTTATGACTTATTTACAACGCTAAACTGCACATTTACCAAAGCTCCCTACTACTCCTGCCAACAGAATCATTGCAATTCCTGAAATAACATTTCCGGCAAATTTTATGAAAGTTTATTGATATATTTGTCTGACCTATTAAGTATAATATGGTATGTGGAAGAAGATCTAGGTGTCTGTTGGATTATCAACGTTTGGTTTTTAAAAAATCATTCAACAATCACAGCGACCGACAAAATTGTCAGTCTTTGTGTCATCTTGGAAGCTTTGTGTTTAATAGAAATGGATAATAACTATAAAAATGCAGCGCTATAGAAAGCACATGTCCTCTACAGGGATTGACCGGGTATTCATCACTGAATACAAACCTTCGATTCAGATACTGTGGAAGCACTTTTCACCGCAATGCTTGGATAAAGGTTTTCTAAGCTATATGCACTTTTATATTCAGCTTTTTGGACAAAGCTACTATACGTAAAATCTCTGAAAAGACGACGACAAACGAAAGCCGACCGACACAACATCTTCAGCACATAGGCAAACGGAAGCACTGGCGGACGAGGCCAATCCAGAGAAAATTACGTCAACTGATATAAAAATAACAATTTATTATCTTTGATTTTAAAGTTCATCTGAACAATTCGAATCTAAGTTAGCGCTTGTTTCTTATTTATTGTGCTGTATAAAGCAAAAAATGACGATGAACTAGTTGATGGACGGAGAAAAAGGACGAGGATATAAAGAAATCAGAGGAAAGTAGGCCTACAGACTAGACAAAAACGGTGTCATTAGAATCTTGGACCTGCCTACGGGCAGTCGCAGAACACACAAAAGAAAAAAGAAGAATAAAGTAATATTTTGTGCGCTTGATAAGATTAAAAAAACCTTTTTCTTCGCTACTCTAACCATCTAACTTGTGAACAACAACCCTTCTGACTTATCTATATATTATATTCTATAGGCCTACTGTGCTAGAAGCCGGACTGAACCACGACTGGACGCTCGTAAGTAAGCTGGTGCCCTATGCTTTTGAGTGGCGCTGTACAAGTTTTGAGATTACGATTACGATTGCTTGCAATGCAACGCGATTAACCTACAAAGATCGTTTATAGCCTACAGCATTAATTAAATCAAAATTTTTGATAAGTTTTAAATTTTAATGCTTGCGATGTTTCTTAGACTCTTAGTCCATGCTGTGGTGAGTTGCCTGGCTACTCATCGTTGTTTATCAATGGCGGCTTCAGCGTTGAAATGGATGATAAAATGCGATTAACTGATTTTAACTTGCACTGTGATTAGTCTCTTAGTCTTAGATTACTTAAATTTAAGCGCAGTGATCTGAAAACTATATATCATAGATCGATTTATATTTTTACATATGCGACCGATTGTTTGCTTTTGTTTTCGTTTAAGACCGTCAGGTGCGTGAATGCTTTTATAGCATGGGAGCGTACACCAGTGGCTTTGTTGGAGATAGAGTACAAACTTTATCGTCGATTACACACCCAAGCAGAGCTGACTGGATAACGGCTCACGCTGTTGGCACAGATCGTAAGCATTTCTTTCAGTTTTATGCTATGTTCGTAGTGTTGCTTTGCTGCCACTTTAGACATTTTAAACTTCACAAATGATAGTAGGTCTAACCTTTTTCGAGCTATTTTAAATAGGCATCATGATAGCTACCATACCATGCGCAGCATCATACTAAAAATGTTCAAATGTGCTATAGCATTTGCTCTGACAGTTAGACATAGCTTACTACTGACAATGCTCTACAACTTGTGACACTTGTAATATACAATTCAATTACAAGTAAGCTTACCATTTATGCAGAACCAGATGCTGGATTTATGTAGGACTTAGTTGATCAGCTACCAATTGGCAAATGAGCTATCTTATGCTTTCTTCAGCTTGTTTTGTTATAATGAAGAAAAAATTAGTATGGATTGTATAGAAAAGATATGCACCAGCCACATGTATGTTTTTCAATTTGAAACCAACTAATTTTATTACAGTTTCATAGACTTTCTAATATTTCATTTCCATTCTGTGACAGTTGCAGTTGTTGAGGTGGATCGACTGTGGCTTCGTTTTCAGCAACTCGGTTGCAATGAGGATGGCGTCCTTGAGCTTGAAGTTTTGGATCGGCCACCCGCATCAAATAACATCTTTGCAAAGCAGGTGAACAAGTAGTTGTTTTTCACATGCTTATATTTAGTTGATCACTATATATCTTGCTCCAAAGTCTCTGTATCTTCTTTGAGTTGCTGGTCCTGCAAGCTCACACTTCACATAGCATTGAGCCTTTTTGATGTGTAGTCTCTTGATCTTGAATCATCTCCCATCAGACTTGTTATTGACACTTGCTCAAATCATGCTTTGTAGCTGTGGTTAGGAGTGCCTCTGAGTAGGTCTTTTTGAAAAAGTGCTGTATAAATTTTCATAATGTTTTCAGCACATCTTCCAAGTTGCTGCATTTGTTTGATTTATGTATGTATGCACTTTTGCATGATGCATACATAGTGCTTTTAAGAACTGTTGCAATACAATTTAATCTGTAAATTATTGTACAAATTTTGGATTAAATAAAAAATATTTTCATTGCATAATCTGCGATTCTTGACATGCATCCGCAACTTTGTCTGATTCAAGGAATCGATGGCAACTGCTATGTATAATTTTTCCTAAGATTCTGTCTACATTTGTCGGTCGTCATGGTGATAGGGATGTCATTACATTTGAAACATTCCTAAACGCTTTGAAATGGGCAGAGACGGCACAGGAACTCGATAAAATTAAAGGTAATTTTTTCAATGAATACGTTTTGCTTCTTCTTAACTCTTTAACGGCCAGCTATGTTTTTAATGTATTTTGGTATACATTGTTCATTAACTCTTTCTCGCCGGATCGGGTCGCGGGTGACCCGATAAACCCAATAGGTATCGGAACAATTCCGGCGGGAATGAGTTAAAGAGTTAACCAAACATACTTTTGTGATACACACCCTGAAGGTGTGGACATTTTTAAATTGTGACGTATGCAGTTGATGAAAATAGTCAATGACTTGAGCATAGCATGTATCAGTTGAAGCTACTGTAATAATGCTGAATACATTTGTTGTTGAATGCATTGTTCCTTAAGGTTATAGCTCACTGGAGCTTGACTGTTAAACTTGAAATGCGTTGGTTTTATATGACAAATGTTTGCCGAATAGTTGGACATACCAGAGTGTGGAACATTTGCGACAGCAGACATGATTTTCTGTGAAGCCATCTGGAATAAATTGTGAACAATAATATTTCTGTTGTTAATGTTTATTTGATATCAGTAGATAAATAGATCAATTTCAAGTTTATTACTATTATATTGCAGCAATTTTTAACCTGATGAACAAAGGGCAACCAGTAACCAAAGACATACTCTACAAAGTCCTCAAGCGTGCATATCCTGATCATACTGAGGTAATTCCATATTCTGCTTCATGACTTGATTCGAGTCAAAATCTGAAATTCTGATAATCTGTTAAAACCTATCTCATCATTTCTTTATCCACATTTTGCTTTACCCTCCACATCCATTTTTCAATGTCATGCTCTAACAAAATAGTAATGCATAAATCAACTAGGCCTAGACTGGTTGAGTTTGCATGGTTATTATGCCAGAGATAGAGTACTTAGTTACTGCTGCATCCAGCAAAAGAACTCTTAATTATTATCAACGCAGTACACACAGACTGATATTGTACAGAAGTTCTTTATACACAGAAAATGTACTCTGTGATGTACCGAAACGTCGGCATCCACTCCTTGGATAATCTATCAGATAATCTCCTCCATCTTTTGTTTTCTGTCTTAATGACATTTCTTTACTCTGCACTTTACAGAAATTGTGTGAAATATTAGATGATTAAATTTGTTAGGCGCTGCTCTCATCAGTTTTGCACAAGAAGTGAAAATAACCTAATATCCTGCACCAGTACCACACCTCATCAGGGTCACCAATTTTACAAAGACATGAACAATAAGTGAACAAGTGCCTTATTTCACCTAAGTTTCTATTCTGCATTAACTTTTTAGGAATCTATCAGGACACTCAGGGACTTGATGTTGCATGAGATGGACGACAAGCAACAGGGTTAGAAGAGAAGACAGAATATTTTTTATTGCTAAATCGTTCATTAACCATTAATTTTAGTTGAGGCCAAGGTTTTCCACACCCATTTAATAGTGTGTAAAAAACATAGAAATATAAATCATGCAAGCAGTGATGGTCTGTTATTTACATTTTTTTAATTTGTTTATTGTAATAAAATCTGAAACTTGCAAAACTTAGGTTTCCTTTTTTAATTTATAAAGCCAGATAAATTTATATTAACTCATATTAGCAAAAAGAAAATTTTCATAATTATAAGACCTGTAGGTTGCCTGCTTTTGAGCATTTCTGATTTGTTGTGCTCTTTAAAACATGACATACAAATGTTAAATTACAATTAAAAATTATAATTTCAGACTAGTGTACTTGTTATGCAGGTCCATTGTCTGTCTATAGATTACATGGGGGCCTTATAATATTATTATTTGTTTCTTTTCTAGGTTTCATAACACAGTTTCAATTTGTTCACTGGGTCAACAAGCTGCCCGAAGACAAAGTAACTTCTCTGTTAGCGTTCCACATTGTTCCACCAGAAATAACACAAGAAGCCCACAGACTTTTCTCTAGAAGGGCTCAGGAATCAGGAGCCGTAAGTACCATAAACCATGGAGTCGACTGATATTGTCTTAAACTGGCACTGGAATAAATGTACATTTGTTTACGCACCAATACAAAGTACTCAGTGCTGGGGTTGAAAGACCTTTAAATACAAGCACAAACAGGACCAGGGTTATCCAACACCCATTTATCCTAAGGAATTGATTGGTGGCTCATTTTTGGTACCCACTGACTGCACCCCTTAGCTATTCACCAGTGTCATATTTGTGGGGCGCGGTGGTGTAGTGCTGGGTTCGGTGCCTTAGAGCTGGAAGGTTCCAGGTTACAATCTGCCTCAAGCCCCCACATAGAGACCTTGAGCAAGTCCTTCACTTGCAATTGCTCGTGCACTTAGGCGTGAAACTCCGATGTAGTGTCCGTGCTGTAGTTTGGAGCGCTTCTGAGTAGTGAGCTTGAAGGGGCGCTATAACAAATGCGAGCAACAAATAAACATCTTCAGCACCCTGCAATCATCAAGGAGAGATACATGTACTGGTACTAAGAAATTGCACTTTGTATGTTAGTCTGAGCATTTCTTGACTAGAACAGTAGAACAGCTTTGAAAAACTCCCAAGTGCTCTTGTCGGCCGCATAGAACTGGTGTAGTTTGAGAAGAAAATGTCTGGCAGTCTGCCACACTCAGAAATTAATCATTGAATCTCATCCTGGTAGACTGTACTCATAGGGTTCTTTTTACCATGAGATCAGTGAACCACAACTTCATGACTCTGTCTCATGGCCAGCTTTTGTTACCCGACTCATAGCTTTGTGGAAGGACCTGAAAACACTTTTATGAACTTGATTGAAAAGATTTTGTGTATGAATTTTATCGTATTAAGATGTTTTTGTCACACTAGTATAGTTTGTGCATTTCTGAACTGTGAAGGGTGAGAGTGTTCCATCTCGCTATGCACTGTCCGACGCCATTTTGGAAAAGATTGCCAACAAGGTTCAGAACAAAGATTGGCAATTGCTCTCGAACAAGCTACACTTCACTGGACAAGAGCTGGAATTGTTTCAGAGAAAGAATCCATACAGTGCAAAAGATCAGGTATTTCAGCAATTTTGTTTCCTTTGTTGTTTGGTCAAAAACGTTGCACATATTCAAAAATATCAGTAGTTATGTATGATGGCGCTCCAGAAACATGTGTTTGCTGTTTACATCTGCATTGAAGGTTGCCTATTGATTTTGTTCTGACTGAACAGCCTGTGAATAAACTGGTTTCTTTGAATTAGATATTTTTCTGCTGTAGAAAATCCCAAGATTACAATTACAGTATCACATAATTACGTTTCCATAGGGCTGCCGATTGTAACGATTAATTTATCGATTAATTATCACAAATTTTAATTGATTCATTTTGAATTGTTCAATTGGTTTTTTAAACTCATTTCATGGTGTCAAGCGACCCATTTCAAGGGTAAACAATATGATGAACAATGATAATGTGAAATTTTTGAGTGGAAAATTTAGCAATAATTTTGCAGTTATGGTAAATGCTGAAAGGAGTCATTTTGGAGATTAATAATAAAAAATCTTTAATGAGCACCAGCCCTAGTTTTTTTTGTCTCCGCCTCATTTCATGTGAGCTTAAAAACGTTCTGTTCGATATGGTGTTGCTTCTGGGGTGCTTGTCCTGAAGAGTTCTATAAAAATGTGTGACTGTAATTAAGATTACCAGACCTTCCTGCTATGTCTGCATCAGATGTATGCAATCAATCAATCAATCAATCAGAATTTATATATGTACCTACTCAGAGGCGCTCCCGGCCGAGATCAAGCGAAAAAATCAGTCTTCAACAATTTGTGAAAAGACAATGTATAGTTTTGTATACAATGTATACATACTGTAGTACTCCTGAATTTTAGCTTCATACAGCAAGGAGAATAATTGAAATTTCTAATGACCATTTAAAATCTGGTATTCCTTTAAAAATGCTACTGCTTCATGAAATTTTCATGGCAGTATGGAGAGTATGCCGTGTCACATAATGATTATTACTAGTAATGATTTTCTTTGAAGCTAAAATTAAATCGGTACAGAAACATCAACAGAAATAAAAAATCATTTACATGGTTATTGAAAACATGTATATGTCTTTCATGTGTAGGTTTTGGACATGCTGAAAGCTTGGAAGCAGAGGGAGGGAAATACGTATGCCAATCCTGCTGTTCTTTATCGTGCCCTGCAAGAATGTGATATGCATGAGGCAGCACAACTGCTGGCCTAAAGCGGGAAAAAACTAGAATTTCATCAACAGTTACAGACAAGCATAGCGGTAATGCTTTTGATAATCGGAGGTTTACAAAGAGTCGAAGATGAGGACAGTCAGGACACGTTTTGGCGACTGCGGATTCTTGTTTGCTGGTCCCAGATGTTGGAATAGTCTTCCATCGGACATCAGATTGGCCGCCTTCAGTGGTCTCTTTTGAATCAAGGCTTAAATCTTATCTGTTTTCTAAGGCTTATCCTGCAGTTAGCCGTTTGAGAGGCGCCCTTGTAGCGGTATGGCTGCGTTACGGCACCATATAAATTGTCATTATTATTATTAATCAGTAATAACTTACTAACAGTTTTTTGCGTCTGGATTTTATAACTTTCTGGATAATTAGTAAATATTCCATAAACCAGCCAATTGTATGAATGTTGGACAGACTATGCATCCACAGCTCTATTGACACCTAGTGAAACGTTCAGCCAGGATTGTTGTACCAACAGTGGCTGCAACTTACTTGAAATTAGATCCAACATTCGAGCAACATTGCCCCAAGATAGTTATACACTCAAGTTTACAACACATTACCAATGTCAGCCAACTCTAGCCAGCTTATCTGTAATGGCATTCAAACCTTTGGTGCACCCGCTTCTGCCTAAGCAGGTATACCAAAGGACAGAGTAGGCTATTATACATAATGATGTACTAAAATATACTATTTTTTGCATATGTTTTGTAGATGTTGTCATGCTACATATAATATTTACATGGAACCAGCATTTAGCCAACATCAAAATTCTTTTGGCATACAAACATTTGGTTAATGTACGTTCACTGTCACAACCATAGATGTTGATTCTATAATTATTTGCCCTATGACATACCCAATTTATAAAATGTCTCTTGCCGAATAGACTTTCCAGAGACCTCTGCATGATGGCAAGGCGGCTGAGAATTGATGACGACTTTTAGAAATGCAACAACTTAATGATTACCTTCCATTTCTAAGAAGTTTGTTACAGTAGCCTAGTTAAAACCTTACCAGTAACCCCATTTTCTTCGTCGTCAATGCCACTATTACCGTTACAAGTCTTATATACGATTTTTTTGAAAATCACATGAGAAAGGCTACTTTTGCATTTGTTGTTAGCAAGACTAATTATAACTGTACATTTATATAGTACAGTACATAGTATAGTACTTCGTTAAGAAAACTGACAAGAGTTGCCCCAAGCCCTGCAGACAAAACAAGACCATGATGAAAAAACTGGTCTTCAACATTGAACACTGGTGAAATAAAAACAATAGAGGACAAAAAGAACAATGATGTGACATGTGCATAAAACGATTGTATCATCTTGCCAACTGTTTCTGGTGCACTGTCAAATGCATTTGAAGGAGTATAAGACTTTGTTTAAAAAAAAGTAACATTGGGAAACTCATAGAGCCAAAGGCTATGTTCTGTTCAGCATAATATATTAATAATTCTTCAGTTTTCAACATTTCAATAGACACTAGAAACTCAACTGATAATTATCTAGCGGTCGTGTCTCATTTCACAGATATGCACTGGACAATTCATATGAATGGCCTCCACTGAAAGTGCTAATCATCTCTCGAACGAATAATGTCACGAAAGCTGAATGGTTGAAACGGAACGCCGTCTCCATAGTAAAACTTGCTGTTGAACTCGACCCTATAATTGTGACAATTAACAGAAATCATATGGCAAGATTATCTATTTATGCATATTATTCATTTAATTCCAAAAAAACAACAGGCAGAATGCTGTAGGCTTAGTTTACATTAATTTAGCACAATATTGACAGTATGGCCGCTACATAGTACCCTACTTATGGTTGAGATTGTTAGTACATGTTTCTAAATAACATTCTTGGGATAAAGTTTATCGAGTCTTTATTGGGGAGAGTGAAATTATGATCCCTTTGTCTAAAGTTGTATAATGAATGCTGCAATGGGAACATAGTTGTCTATTCAGCCACATTCATTTGGCACCTAGCATCTTAAGTTATTATTTAGGAAATTTTATACAGCACCTCTTCAAGGTAGGCTGCTCAGAAGTGCTTACGGCCCAACCACGGCCAAATATGACAGTTTTTAGGTTCTTAAGGAACAGAGTAGAGTGATCCCTGGGAATTAAGTGGTGTAACAGGGAGGCCATTCCAGGTTGTAGGACCAGCGACAGAGACTGATCAACGCTGTTGAGTCTAGGACAATACCCCCCGGACAAAACCCCCCGGACAAAACCCCCCCGGTATAAAACCCCCACAGACAAAACCCCCCACTGACATGCAAACATACATACATACATACATACACACATATACATACGTACGCACATACTCGCATATGTACATACATTCATATTCACACATGCATAGTGCATACATACATACATCCACACATATTTACATATACACATGCATACGTAGATACATATATACAATTATACATGCATGCATATATACACATAATACATGCATGCATATATACATGCCCACATACATGCATACATACGTACATAATACTACATATATACATTACATACATACATATACACATACAAACATACATACATACATACATGCATTGCATACATACAAACTTCAATAGAATTATATACATGAACAAATAATTGTCAAATATGTGTGTATTCATGTATGTATGTATGTATGTATGTATGTATGTATGTATGTATGTATGTATGCATGCATGTATGTATGTATGTATGTGTGTATGTATGTATGTATGTATGTATGTATGTATGTATGCATCTATGTTTGCATGTGAGTGGGGGGTTTTGTCCGGGGGGGGTTTTATACCGGGGGGGTTTTGTCCAGGGGGGTTTTGTCCGGGGGGGTTTTGTCCGAGGGGTTTTGTCCAGGGGGGTATTGTCCTGCTCCCAACGCTGTTGGATAGCAGTCCGCAAGCGTGGAACCAGAAGTTCAGCTTGTTTCGCGGATCGAAGGGTGGATCGACACAACAGAGGCACAGCAGGCTAGCTAAATGATCTAAATAAGTGCATTTTGAAACAGTTTGCAAATGTCTTATTGAACAGAGCTAGGTCTAAATGCAACTGCATACATGTGCAGCAGGAGACTGCCAACGATGCAAAATTTCGTACCTCCATCTGCTACACCAAAGTTATGCCTCTACCACGGTGTTAAATAAAGTGTCCAGATTACACATTCAGTCCGGTTCGGCCGCCTGCTTTTGAAAAGTAAGAGATTGAATACGAAAAACTTCGCCACTGGTTTAACTCTTTTGTATGCTTGTATGTGCACTTGTTATTGCGCCCCTTCAAGCTCGCTACTCAGAGGCGCTCTCGACTACAGAGCGGACACTGCAGCGGAGTTTCACTCCGAAGTGCAGACCAACTGCGAGTGAAGGACTTGCCCAAGGTCCCTACCTGGCGACTTGAGGTGGATTCGAACCTGCAACATTACGGTGCAAAGCGACGAACATACCCACTACACCACCGCTGCCAGTGCCAGTCCCAAGCCTGGATAAAAGGAGGATGGCATTGCCTAATGGTCTTTGTTAGCACACAGTAACGTTAAACTGCAACTACTTCTGCTGCTGCTGCTACTACTACTACGAGTTTTTAAGTCAGTTTAACATTTGCTTAGAAGTTGATATAATTCCACATGTGCCTTACCAGTGAAGTCTCAAAGTATGCAGAAAGGCAGACAGACCTTCCATTATGAGCAGAATTACAACGGTCAGCACAGCGAAAGGGCAAAGCAGAACATAGATCAAGATGACTTGTATGTACGCGTCAAGGCCCATATTAAAACCATACCTCAAAACCATCCGCCACAGCACTTCAGACAGCTCTAGTAAAAAAAACAAAATTCAAATTTCAGATACATAAAAGGTGCAGGTAATTAATTTAAATGAAGAAGTAGATTTGCCGTTAAAAAGTCGGCAGGCAAATATTTCAAGAACAGCTGAAAACCATTTCAATGCAGGTCTCACAACTAACTGAATGAAATTAATAATAATATAAAAAAAGATAAATGTCTGGCTGTCACAATGTCAAGATTTCTGTTATGTGAGTTGGGTATACAGTGTAGGGTGGGAGGGAGGGCTAGTCCACGGTTGGAGGCAGGGACAAAAGGAGGTAGGGTTACAGGTAGAGAGGGAAGAGATTTAGGGATGAGTGAGATGACTCACATCAGTCACATATCATGTGACGACACATGTCTTGACATAATATTAAAATTCTTTTAAAACTGACATCTGGTAATTAATAAATGTCTTAAATATATGCAACCGGTAACAGTAAAATAATTATATTCATTAAGTGTACTGGAAGTACTTCAACCTGGCAGAACTTTAAGTATGCAAATTATTTGTTGTACTAACGTGCATGTGCCAGACTGAGAGCCCAAAGCCGAAGGTAAGAAGCAGTATGGGAAACACATCCAAGACAGAATTCAATCATGTGTATCGCCTGATGTATAAACACTTCTCCAAAATCAAAAACCTGAATCACGCAAACATAATTATGTGAAACAAAAGAATGCGTTCAGGAAAGTAGTTTAACGACCGTGTGTGACCAAAGGGCCTTTACAGTCGGAGGCAGAGTACAACCTCTCACTCCACATTTATATTGCGACCGAGCCACCCGCAGTAAAGATCCGAGAAATTAATCTCTGACCGGGAATCGAACCCGGGCCGCCGGCGTGGCGAGCGGGCTACAACCCACTCGGCCACGCAGGATCTCTAAAGAATGCGTTAATATCCAATCTGGAAATTTATACAGCGCTGCTATCATGACGCACAAAAAATATAAATCCAAGCAAAATCCCTTTCCCAAATTGCTCTCAACTGGACAGAGCCATAATATTGTACTGGCTAGGCTGTGTGCGTGTGTGTGTGTGTGTGTGTGTGAGACAATCTACAATGGGCTGGGCTATCTGAGCATTGCTTGCTAAATGATGAACTTCTTGTACATAATGACATTTAACAGATAACATCTCTGATTAATATATTATCTTAAAATAGTGCCACATAAATACTAACTACAAGTAAAACTTCAATTTGAAATTATAAACTTAACAGTGAAGTGAATAATTTCTTAATATTTACAGAGACAGCGTTTTGTCCAGATTTTCCTTGAACAACAACCACCCATAGAGCTCTCTGTCTCTAGACAACTGAAATATTATTACCTCCTCTTCACCCAAAGGCCATGTGAACTCCTTCAAGTATTTGTTGTTCTCTGCAGTCAACTCGACCGTGACTTTGGCTTCGACTTCAACTTCGTTTTGAAGAAAGTCGTTCTCCAAAATTGGAGCCTTATCGGTCATCTCAATCACGTTAGATGCAGGAACTTTATTATTATTAGCATTATTACCACTGTCAGATGCTTGAGGCTTGGGAGGAGCTGGAGTAGTCTCAGGAACTTGAGTCTCAGAAGCTTCAGCGACTGGCTGAAAAGTTGCAGAAAAATAGAAGTGACAATGACATCCCTATTGGTCATTGAGTAAATCCCATTGCCCAGTATCATTGCAACCCAAATAAATAATCAAATAATCAATTACTGATATTTTAAGGTAGATATAATATAAATGCAGTTATTATTATTTCGGCATGTACATTTTATCACACATGTGTTCTCACATTTGCATTATTACCCCTGAAATTTGACCATTAATAAAGCATGTCTCGCAGCAAAAGCCTTTCAGAAGCGCTCCCAGTGGATGCAACGCCAAGAGAAAAGGCAGTTTTTGAAGGCGAGAGAAAGATGAGGAAAGACTACCAGAGAGGATGACAGAGTGAACTGATGGAGGAATTCCATCCCATAGGGAGGGACCTATGTAGGTAAATGGTTTGGATTGAGCCAAGGCAGTCCTGACCCAGGGAACAAAGAGGTGCAGCTGATCAAAGGCCCTAAGAGAATGCAGTGAAGAGGCAGAAAGGGGCTAAGTATAAGCTCACAAAGACATTTCGGAACAAGACCCAACTGAGGCTTGAGGACCTACATAAAAACTGCAACATGTTGAATTGCATATACATGGGCAGAGAGAGGGAGCCAGTGAAGTTGTTAAGCCATGAATTCGAGAAAATGGCTCTACATGTGCATAACATGAAACGTGTAGATCATAAATTTTACCAAATAAAAATATAATTATAAATGCCAACAAAGATTCAATAATAAAATTTGATATTTTAAAGTAGATAATAATTATATAAAAAGCATTTATTTATATTCGGACATGCAAAGGCCTGCAAACATAGCATCAATAACTGAAGCACTTCTATACGATGTTATAATTAATTAAAATTACAATTACAGAATGGTATATACGGTAACGGTGTAGCAGCAACAGCAGCCATTATTAAGTCACAAAAGTACGAAGTAAGATAGCATGATATATCAAAAACAGATGATTACATGGTAACAGGAGTCAAATTGAACTCAATGGCAGCCTGCAAGGCGCTCACCACTCCAACTGCACATTTACAGTCACCCATAGGGAATTGAAGGCTGAGTCTGCCTCACAGAGGCTAGGCTATTGAATGGAAGCACTGATCACTGATCAGGCATGTATGTTTGAATGCTTTTATATTATAATAATAAATATGCTGCTCTGAAGTAATAACTCTCATGAATGTAATATATTGCTGATGCTCCTCTTTTAGTGACCATTCGATAGGGGGGGGGGGGGAGAGGATAAGAAAATCTTACACAACAAATCTGAATCATAGGGTCATGATAGGGAGGGAGGAATGGAGTGACTCAGGCAGGGAAACAGGAAGGAGGGAGGGAGGCGGGGAGGGACAGGAAAACTTCAATCGCATATAATATATTATGACGATGCATTTCTTGACATTTTCCAAATTATTTTTTAACCATCTCAGGATGGGCAAATCAGCTAATCTTCAATGTTTATTTAGTTTGATAATTAATTTAAATGTTTAGCCTACCAGGACTTTGTACTTGCGCTTGTGACGCCTGTGACGACACAACAGTATCAGAGGCTTAGAAAGGAGAAGCCAGAATATGCACACAAGAGCTATTGCCACCAGTGCAAATTGCACATACATCTGTAAATAACACACATAAATTTCTTAGTTGGCACTTTCCTGAAGAATATGCTTATCCAGTCTCTTTTGTACACCTTTACATTATGCTAGTAATAATTCACTTTATTTAACCCTTTAATGCCAAGATGGTAGTAAATGGTATGGAAAATCCTATACCCTCTGGCATTAAAGGGTTAAAGTATGCTATGCATGTAAGGTTAGCAAATCTCAATCTGAGGCATGGGTGTACATAATTTACCAGTGGTCAAGACGCAATTATGTTAAACCCAGAGTAAAATAGTGACTTTTAACTGGCAATTTAAATGATGGTTATGAGATGGCAAGTCAGGCCTTTCAGTAGATGATTCCATTATTATTAAATCATTATTGACTTTTTATATATATCGCACAGGTCTTCAAGGTAACCTACTCAGAAGCGCTGCCAGTCCAACAACGGCTAAACAAGGTAGCTTTTAAATGAGAAAAAACATAGTGGTGTAGGCACAAGACGGAACATATAAGAGGAACAGAGCTACTGTAACAGAACTATCATGAATAACCATCAATAATTATATCTACGTTTGGCAGGACATCTTACAAAGTAAAAACAGTTTAGAAAAATCATTGAAGTGGTCAGCTGTCTAACTATCATCTGATTTTCAACTTGGCAAGTTGGCTTTGTTTCGCAATAATGGATGTTGGAAGGGATTTAAAGTTAGATGAAAAACTAAATAAAACGCTCCCAATAGTTCTTGCCTGGAAAGGATACCACGTACGAATGCTACACTGATCCTCTGAGACTGGCCCGTATTTGAACATAAACATGTTAATAAATCCTGCAATGGGAACATGCATATTCAAGATAAAACCTTTTAAAAACTCCTTGTTTATAACAGATTTACAGGCAATTCGCTGTGTAAAGTAAAACCATCAGCTTTTCAAGCTGAGAAAATTAAGGCCTTTGTTTAGCAGAGACACAGGTTCTTCGCTTCTTCTTTTCAAGTATTTTAAGCATGAATGCTTGTATTTAGTGGTGCGGCCAACAGAAACAGTATGCATACATGTACCAGTATGTGTGCATTTGTGGTATATATGCATGCGTCATTTTATCAGCACTGCTCTGCAGGGCCGGATTAAGCAATGTGGGGGCCCTGTTCGGGAGAATTTTGTGGGGGCCCTGCTTAGGAGAATTTTTGGAAAATCATACCATATCAGCCGCCAAAAAATTTGATGACCTTTTTTTTAGTCATCCGGAGAAATTTTCTCGAAAATTATACCATTTCATCCGCCAAAAAAGTTGATGACCTTTTTTTAGTCATCTGGAGAAATTTTCGAGAAAATAGTCGTTTGGTCGAAATTTGCAAAAAAATTGGGGGGCATTTTTGGGGGGCCCCCTAAAGTGTGGGGGCCCCTGTTCGGCCGAACATGTTGAACATGCCTTAATCCGGCCCTGCTGCTCTGGCATGCATGTGGAAGGTGTGTTCCACTCAGCTGGAGCTCAGCTGAGTTAGCAATAGTTGCCATCTGCAGCCCATAGAAATTTACTAGTGCCATGTTGCAGCACATTAACTCGAGTCCATCATGCGTCTCTTGTATTGGATTGTCCTCATGGAGCAGTGCAGATAACATTTATCTCTGCAGAATACACTTGCAAAATCTCTTAAAATTCACTTGCTTGATGGTCTGTTAACTTAAATAAGCATACATGGAGCACCTCTGCATTAAGCTAAGTACTAAATGTCTTGATACCTACATTCATTCTTTAAGTGCATTTGTATATAGTGCCTTTTCAAGGGGACTATTCAGAGGCGCTCCCAACCCCAGCATGGCCAAATAAAACTGTCTTAAGATGAGAGAGGAACGCCAGAGATGAAGTTCTAGAAAGGGAGCAGAGTGTCAAGGACAGGACATTCCAGGCCGAGGGTCCTACCACCGCAAAGGCATGGTTCTACATAGTGGAGGTACGAGCAAAAGGTACTATACAATTTTTCGTTTATTCAACAATCCGGTTGACAGACCGCAACCAGTTACAGTGAAGGCCTACAATTACGCAGTTGAAACAGTTCACAGGAACTCAGATTACAGAATACATAAATCTTAACTACAAACGGAACAGATAGCCTACAATACATTTCATTTCTACAGAGCAGAGACTTTGTGCAGTCGAATGAATGGAGCAGAAGTGGCAAGCACTAAGTATGCGTGTACTGGAATTTAGGCATGTATGTGCATAATGCATGTATGTATGAATGAACATGTATATAGGAATTTATTTATTTAATCTCTGACCAGTATAAAACATCATGCCTGTACGTATGAATACTCTGTGTCCTAAATGCAGAAGAATTTTCCGAAAATGTCTTGTTGTAATTCACACACCTTCTCAATCTGGTCTTACCAAAGGCACAATTTAAGAATTTCCTGCAGATTTAAAATTTACATACCTATGAGGATGTTGGGTGAACACTGGTAGAATGAGGCAATCACGTCTGGATCGGTCGAGGTCACATGGAGTAGCCACTTGGCAAATATAAGACCACACATGTATCCAAAGATGGCCATCAGAAAGAGAATCATTGGTAAGAACTCACAGAAGATTCTAACATAATCTTTAAAATACCTGCAAGAAATGCAAACTAATAAATACAAAACCAAATTCCAGACTCATCGCTTATGTAATTTGTCCAAGAGACTGTTTAACAAAAACGTCACATTGCTATGACTTAATGCATCCCCAAATTTACGTTGGATTTAAACCATTCCGCATTTTGCTACGTCTCGGAACTTTCCATATTCAACAAAATGTTGCCCACTAACTACCGTGCTTACTCTACATTATTTTAAAAACATTTAAAACGGTATTTGATTCAGTCGCTGCGTTATAGCGTAATATTATTATGTGAATGGCTAATATGCATAATTCATCTGATCTGATCCGTTAGATTTTGTATTTTTTATGCACTCGGGGCACAGTGGTGTAGTGGTGGTTTCGGTGCCTTGGAGCTGAAGGATTCCAGGTTCGAATCCGCCTCAAGCTGTCGCATAAGGACCTTTAGCAAGTCCTTCACTCGCAATTGCTCATGCACTTCGCTGCAGCGTATATGCTGTAGTCAAGAGCGCCTCTGACTAGAGAGCTTGAAGGGGCGCTATAGCAAATGCGAGATATAAACAAAATAAAATGCACTGAACTGTATTCTTCAAATTCGACAGTTTTACTTATTCCCATTCATGCTTTAATTGTAAGTGTCATTGTATACATTTGAAATATAAATGAGAGAGGGTGACCCTGCTAGCAGAACGATATTGTTCCTTTTAGGTTTATGCCCATTGACACCCATGAACTGTTACATGAACAATTGAACATGCAATCATATTTTTTGGTGATCAATAAAGCTTAAATGAATTAAATTCAACCGATGATTTGTTCTCATGTGCTGTCATCCAGAGTTCCCACAATAAATCATCATGTCTAATAAATTTAAGTGAAAAATTACAATCGACAAAACAGACTGGCTGCCTACTCTCTCTCTCTCTCTCTCTCTCTCTCTCTCTCTCTCTCTCTCTCTCTCTCGTGAATTCTTTTATATCTGTGCTACTTGTTTGCAAGACTAGCCACTTTATCACTGGCTTGTCTACAGTGAAAGTAGAATTCATTAAACCAGACAATAGAAACCAAAGCATTTATACCCAATGAAGAAATCATCTGTAGAATTGTATCCTATATGATCTGTTATACAATTTGTACTGATGTGTACAATGGTAATTTGCATTTGGCAACTTACACATGGTTCAGAAAGCCTAGTAAGACACCAACGGTCATTTGCAATACACCAAATATGACAGAGATCTTCTTCTTGAAAGAGTTCAGATATGTGATTTTGTTATCAGCCAGTTCCCAAATCTACAAACAAAGAAACTGACTCCAATCATCTGGACTTGATTGATAAAAACCGATTTTGAATGATCATAACAACTCTGAAGCACTACGGTACTACATATGACAGCCCTGATTGGTGACATCCTGGCTAAGCCCTCACCAGATGGAATAATTATATCATGAAGGGAAAGAAGAAGATTAGTTGACATCCACTGAACGGATAAGAACATCGTATCTCAATGGTACTCCAGCAGCAACTCAAGCAGTATTTAATAGGACCACTTATCCAAGTTACATTATAATTATGACCACTTTCAATAGCAGTGAGCAATTAACATCATCTTATATATCAGTGTTTAAATGGTAGTTCAATCGCCCATACAGCTGATGGTTGTTGCTTAATAAATATAACTTTCTGGAATTAATTTAATCCGATCTAATTTATTATGTACTAGCTGTACCCGGCCACGCGTTGCTGTGGCAGAAAGACTCTCCCCCTCCCCCTCCCCTCCCCCTCCCTCTCCCCGTCCCCGTCCCCCTCCCCTCCCTCTCCCCTTCCCCTCCCACTGCGCCTCCCGCTCCCCCTTCTCCCTCTCCCTCCCCCAATCCCCCTCCGCCTCACCCTCCGCCTCCCTCTCCCCTTCGTCCCGCTCCCTCCGCTCTTTTCCTCCCTCACACTGTCCCTTAGCCCAAGAATGTTAAAAGGCCGCAAAATTAATTATGCGACTCGCTTATGACGTCACGGCACGCAACCTCATTCATGTTTCGTCTGGCCGCTGTCACTGTCAAGGCGTTTCGGAAATCTGGCAACCCTTCGGTTTTGTTGAATTTGCAAATGGCGGTCGAGCGGAATGCAAAGTTCACTTTTTGTGGAAAAGATTGCGTTTTTTCGGATAAAAAGAAAAATGGAAACTCTTCTATAGGAATGGAAGGTTTTGCTAAATTTTCAAAACAATCTATGCGGTACTTTTCGAGAACACTTTACACAAACTATTGGAAAGTTTCATTTTTATTTATATAGATACCTCAACTGTCTTCGATAAAGCTGTTGTTAAATTAATTACTTGTCAAGCAATTATCAATTAACCTAGAAGCCTAGCAGTGCTAATGAATTCAACATGGCATTCTTATTGCATTTCTTACAGCTTCAGTGACCAAAAGTGTATTACCGTAAATGAATATCCGGTGTACTTCTGTTCACTGAAGAGCACATCACAAGCAAAAGTAACAACATAAGGAGAGAAAAGTGAATGAGAGAGAGAGACAGAAGGGGAGAAAGAGAGAGGCAGAATGGAAGACACAGAGATAAACAGTAAAAGAGACATATATATATATATATATATATATATATATATATATAGATGGAGAGATAAAGACAAACAGTGAGTTAGGAAAATAATGATGTCCCAACTCGCTCCTATTATTTTTGTACCGTTTTCATGCCCGTAAAGATGTCAGTTACACAGTAGAAAGATAGCAGAGTACACTAAAGAAACAACAAATTTTTTAAACAGGTAGGGTATTACATTATAATAAGATACAATTAATATGAACATACTGGATCTAGTCCCAATGGATAAGGAACTCCATGGAATACTTCCGGATCAGTAACATCTACCTGAAGGTCCTTGTTTTCAACCAAGGTATTGAAGCTAATTCACAAAACAAACTATCTGTAAACTGCAAAGACTTACATTTTACACAAGTATACAATGTTTTAACAACTCATATAAAGCACTAAATCAACAGATTTAACACTGGCTTATACTTAATCAAAATAATGTTTCTATATTATCAATCGCTTTTGACACTTTAAAAAAACTTTTTAAAAATCAACTGTATTGATTCGGTCATAACGCATCATCTGCATTAAATTATTTGTACTTAAAGTTTTACTAACTTTCGAAAAACATGGCAACACTGTTATAGTCTGCGTATGGTCAATTTATTCACATATTTTAAATATTAAACTTTATTACGGTAAATATGAAGACATTATGGTTAACCTAGTATTTATGCTTTATATCGTTTGCAGTTCAGTAACACTATTCAAACTAATTATTAATAACATGAGATATGAATACAGATGTCTTCTCCTATGTTAACATTAATTTGTGAATAGTTTTACCTTCTTCTATTTAACTACAGCTAAGTCTGTATCCATGTTACCTTAACTTCTCTAGTTTCAACTAGAAATTGAATGTTAGTCTACTGATCAGCTTAGAACTACAGTAACTACTCACTCATATATGATGTGGTACTTGGAGCCAAATATGTTAACCGGCTTCGAAAAAAAATCATTGTATATGAAACCAGAATAGACTGAGAATAATCCCATTGTCAGTATCATATAGCGGCCACCAAAAATTATCTCGAAGATCTGAAATTCAACAACAGTTTAATATTGTGAAACATAAGATACATGCAGCAAAGATTAATTCATATTGACATAACTGGTTACTTAGAGAATTGAATTAATGTTATAATAAAATTATCCTTGACCATAGCCCTCTGGTGGTAATTATCTGGGATTGTAACCATAAACATTTCATTCAGCAGCAGGACAACTAGCCAAAACTGTTAATCAAACATCTGACTCCCACTTCTCGTTTCTTAACTTCAGTAAAATATCTTAGTTAACAAGATGAGATTGTGCAAGACATGGTGCAAACAGAGCTTTGTCATCTGGCAACTGACTCTGACCTCCTTCTGATCACCATTTGGACAGTCCATCTGACTCTACACAGTGCTCATGAATAAGCTGGTGCCCTGCACTTAGCTTTCTAGTGGTCCTTAGAATTTTGAAGATTACAATTCTCGCTTGTCTGCTATATGTAGTAAATGACCATATGTAGTAAATGACCATGTTTCTTGATTTCCTGCGAACAGTAAAGCCGTATCTTTAACACGAAGATTGTCATGGGTTCGAGGCTTATGAATCTATGCCTTTTCTTTGGCATACATTAGATCAGTGGTTCTCAAAGTGGTGGTCCACGGACCGGTGCCGGTCCGCGGAGTCCTGATCACCGGTCCGTGAAGAAGTCTGAGAGTGAAAAATAAATTATAATTATTAATTTATATATTTAAAATTGTGAAATTATTCGAGCTGTTGTTCAAAATTTATTCGAAATTCTGTTTCAAACTTTAAAAATACATTACCAGTGCCTTATTTTAACTTGCCAAATGGCTGTACAAGCTATTTTTACTAATTAAATATCCGTAATTATAAACAACTCTATAATTAGTTTTTTTTATAATACAGTTCACTTTTGGCTGCATGTGCTTGACGTTAAAGTTAGCGGTCCGCGAGCTTCCCAGATAAATTATTGCCGGTCCGCGGCCTGCCGAAGTTTGAGAACCACTGCATTAGATAGCCTATGACTCTTTAATGTTGGTGTAATCTACCAATTAACAGTACACAGTATTGATATGAATAGTATTCAAAATCAGAATTTGTCCTTAGGATCAAACATGTTCTTAAAGTCGTTTGTGATTGCCTAGTTGGCTACAATAAGAAATTGCACGACGTTTCAAATTAATACCTAGATAAGACCGATCTGAAAAGTTGTCCATTATTAAATATAATTTTAATCAATTAATTAATTATTAAACATAATTTTAGTTAATTAATTATTAAACATAAATTTCAAGATAGAGAATTTATATTTAGGATGACCTCGCTTGTTGAAGCAGGTCGCTCCAGCTTCTTCTCCCAGATGCACAAAGCGGCTGCAAAGCAAAGCATAACCAAGCCGTGGCCAGCATCACCAAACATAACAGAGAAGAGAAACGGGAAGCTGATCATAGCGAAAAAGGCTGAAAATATAACACAGAAACATATCAAAATTAAACTGCGGAACTTTAACCCTTTACCGACCGTACTGCAGTTATGGTATGGGAAATTCCATACCCTCGGTCGGTAAGGGGTTAAACAGATGCAATGGCATCGTTAATAATTTAATATCGATCAGAGCAACCTCTGCCAGCAACTTTCTCTAGACCATCTTCTTGAAGTTCATCTGTTATCAGGAAACCATGGTCCGGTTGATACAACAGCAAGGCATGTTCTTTTGAGGGTCATTACCAAACATCCCATGCCTGAGAACTTCTGCCCAGCAGAGAGCTCATGACCTGAGGGGATATCCAGATGCTGAGTCTTCTAGCAACTGGGAGAAAGTGCCAATCGGTGAACAAACTTGCGCTGTAAACCTCATTCAGCTGTTGCCATTCTTCATGCAACTAGGATCCGAAATCTGAATATTCTCGACTAGACAAGACTCTGTTGGTTGGGCTCTGTAATATAATGTGCTCGAAAGAGTCGAGAGCCCATTAGTGGCTACTCTCCCAGTTATGTCAATGGTGATTTGCTTCTATAAGAACTACACTGTTGCTCTAATAATATAATTATTATGATGCAGCAAGAATCACTTTTGAGAGATACCGATTACTTAGAGAGCACTATAGATAGTTACACTGCAATTAGGCTACACTATTTTGTTTGCAGAGGCTTTTCTGGCTGGTTACTAAATGAAGACACAAGTGGTGCACAAAATAAGCAAGCAATTCCTACAAATATAAATTTATCTTATCATCAACTGAACTACAACCTAAGAACAGACTTCAGGACATAAAATTGAACTATTCCACGTGATTCATTTCCTCCTTAAAATTTACATAGTCCTGTATATCATGTTATCGATTCACGCCGATGTGCACAAGTAATTGTGAGTGAAGGACTTGCTCAATGTCCCTACATGGCAGCGAGAAGTGCTATATAAATTGGTCAGATACAATAAAATCAGACTTTTAATAAGAAGAGAGCTTATACAGACCGGGGTTAATTTCTTTGTAGCGGGCAATGCCGTAGCTGTCAATTATGGCCTGAAAGGCTGAAGTAAAGCGGTTCAACTTGAAGTAAGTGGGCAGCCAGACAGACTTTATTGGAGTAATCACTGGCTGTTCTTTGTTCCCAACAGATTCCTAAACACACAGCACGTTTCTGTCTAAGCATCTTTATTTTATTTATTTCTTGCATTTTTGCTAGAGCGCCGCTTCAGACCTCTCTCCTCAGAGGCGCTCCCGACAACAGCACAGACACTGTATCGGAGTTTCTCGCCGAAGCGCACTATAAGCAATTGTGAGTGAAGGACTTGCTCAATGTCCCTACATGGCAGCTTGAGGTGGATTTAGACAGCTCCAAGTCACTGAACCCACCACTAAACCACCGTGCCCCACATATGCAAAAATGGATGCAACTAAGTGGGCATAGATCTGCAGTATTACATTGTGTATGCATGATCGGAAGCATCAACTCTCTATTACAAAAGTAACTTTTTGCTGCCAGTATTCGAATCCAATCCAGAAAAAATGAGGAGGAGATACTACGGTAATAATCTTTGGTGTGACACAGTATCATTATGCAACTATGGCACACACACACACACACACACACACACACACACACACACACCCACACACACAAACTTCTGTCACTCATTGAATTTTCCTTCTCCTCTTCCCGATTCACATTTCAATTCCTACATCCTCCACAGAAGTCTCCCCTTAAAGGCAGAGCTATAAAACTGTCCTTTTATTACAACATAATGGCTGTTTCCTAACTATTCTGACAACATTTACAGGTAAGTGCTTACTGTTTTCAGAGTTGACTTTCACTACAGTATAATTTCACCACTGTATAAACATTGAATAATGGTATATATTTCCTTTTAGAAAACAGTTTTAAGGCTGCACCTGCTTTCAAGCTGTTGGCATTTATCCTGAACTCTGACAATTGTATAATTTGTATTAGACTGTGTGTGTGTGTAAAGCATCCTAGAAGTAGCTTGCTACCGACGATGCTATAAAAATTGTCGTAATTACAATTACAATTACAATCATGCCACGTTGGCAGAATGAGCCAACACATAACAGGTTTCTAATCAGCCAAGCTGAAGTAGGTCAAAACTTACATTTGCAGATGTGATTGCGTCCTGAACCTTCTTCAATTCACAGACAGGCACGTAGCCCTCAGCAATGTAGCCATGCGTCTGGGGTTGGAACATGTTCATCGTGTGATAGCAGGCCTTCATCTTGGTCAGTTTTATTCGCCAGGTGTAAAAGTCTCTGAAGACGTCTTCCAGTTTGGTGGCAACCTGTTCCTTTGCTAACTGTATTATCTAAAAGATATGGAACTTGGTAAACTTGTATACAATATTTAATATGTAGCCATAATTATATGTAACTTGGTACGTAAATAATACGTAACCATAATAATTATTTTGCAACTTCTATGGGGTCTGTGGCTAAAGCACGATAATATTTACAATTGATTTGACGGTGAACAAAAACCAAGTCATAAACCAAGTTGTAAAAAAACATAAACATATCAAAACAGGTAAAAACAGGTCTTAATACGTACTTACACAAAGTAATAAACATGGCAACAATGAAAAGAAATAACAAACGCAAACAATATCAGACAACATAACACAACAGACAACATAATAAATATATTACAAAGATCGAGGATTGATTGTAAGTGACCACATGAGTCATCACATAAGTCATAATCATCATTGTTAGTAATGCAGATTTATATAGCGCCCCTTCAAGGTTACTACTCAGGGGTGCTCCCGACTCAACCTCGGCTAAAAAGGATGGTTTCAAGACTGTGATGAAACACATCTGAGCAAACCCTTGGCAGATGCATATAGGCAGTGGACGAAAATTCCATATCATGAAGCAAATAAAAGAGAAAGCACCATGCCATCTAAGAGTGCTCAGTTCATGCTCGTGGAATGAAGAGACCATCCTGAGTGGAAGAACATAGAGCATGACGTCTCTGTACACACAGAGTAGAGTGACAGAATTAGAGCAGAATAGGTATGGTAATAGAAAAGGTGGAATCCGAGTTTAGCCAATCATCTAAAGTCCAGTTTTCTCAGGTTTTTGTGCAAATAGAGATTTTTAAACGTTCCCATTTTTAGATTTCAAATCATAAGTAGTGAAAGGTTTCCATCTGAAAGTGTAGGCTATTCCTCTCTCATAATTATGTTCTTGTTATTTGTCACTGAAGTTTTTTGCACTCCTAACTTCTGATATTTACTCCAAACAGCTGTCAGCGCAAATTCTTCGAATAAAAATTCCAGAAGCCTACAGATGTCATGTGGTTGTTTAAAATTTTTACAAAACTCACAATTTCAAGGTCATCAATTCTTTGCTGAACCTGCGCCCACATCTCTTCTCTCTCAACTAAAGTCTTTGGATACGGGTAGACTGTCGCTTTGTATCTGTTACATGCAGCACAACATCTAACATTCAGACCAGCGGTTCCCAACCCGTGGCCCGCGGGCCAAAAGTGGCCCGCCTGGCCTACAAAAATGGCCCGAAGCATCTCAATGAATTAAGAAAAATATTTGTAAAAATTGACAAATTGGACACGATAGAATATATAATTCTTTTCTATTACAAATTATTTTATTTGGACGTTAATAAATTGCATCAAACATTCTATTTTGATTCAATTATAACAATTTTATATGTATTAGTTATTAAATTTTAACCTTGTGGCCCCCTAATGTCCTTCAACTAAGACAAAGTGGCCCCCGTGTCCTCCAACTTAGAAAAAGTGGCCCGACAGTGAAAAAAGGTTGGGAACCACTGTTTTAGACGATATGATTTACCTTTTGTCATCACTCCTATTATTCATCCAACACAACATCTAACATTCAGACAAAAGGGCAAAAGATTTACCTTCTATCATCACACATAATTATTATTTATTCAACACAGTGATCTACTTTAAATTGAACACAGCAACGACATTAGAGTAAGTATAAATGTTGAAAAGGCAAAAGGGGCCACTGGCAAGCACCACAGAAAAAACATAATGAAATGTGCATAGTTGGCAGCAACCAGTGGCGGCGCCAGGATTTCAGCTTTGGGGGCTGAGAGGTCTCAGAGGAAATTTTCCATTTTTTCCCCATTTTTTTTAGTCATCCGGTCAAAATCTCGTAGAAATTTTCCCATTTTCGTCGCCAAAATTTCTGACAACCTCTTTTTATAGTCATTTGGCTCATTTACATCCATGGGGAAAAATGGATGGCCTTTGTTTGGAGGGCTTAGCCCCCCCCCCCAGCCTACCCCCTAGCGCCGCTACTGGCAGCAACATATTAACAAGAATGCTACTGAAAAATCAAAGATTTTATGAAGACCAAGAACTATGCAGTGGTTTAAAAAGTACTGCAGCAGTGTAGCTAGACTGTGCCACAGAAAAGGCATGGACAAGGCACAGAACTGAGAAGACTCCTGTCTTAATGAAGGATAGGTGAGCGAAATAAAGTGCATTGTGTGGACAACATATAGTTGATCCACTGCAGCCACTAAAAGGTGATCAAGAATTTAATGATTTATCTCAGTTTCAAAGAGATTTCAAAGCGCTCGAACTTCAACCTCATTTAGTATGCCATGATCTCAGAATGAGTCTATAGATGAGAGCATCGTCATGGAGACAGAAGATACTGCAAAGCAATATTATTTGATCCAAGAAGATACCCTTTAGCAATCTTATCAAGCTGTTGTTGAAGTTGTTCACTCTGGCAGATGGCAATAAAGACAGGCTTCAGAGTCTGCAATAACACCAACACTATCATCAAGACCATTTGCACTGTAGCACATTCATTTCGCTCTCAAAATATGCAATTTAAGTCTTCACAATCCACAGAAAATTCATTGAAATTATTTCCAGGTTTTTTTTAAATTGCACAGACCAACTGGTTCAACAGACTAGAGCGTAAATTAATAACTTTCTCTTTTTCAATCTTACCAATACAGTTTCTTAAGTCAATACTCTGTTAAACCAACCCATGATTTTCTTTTTAGGATTACAATTTTTCTCTTCCAAAAATAGCCTGGCAAGTATTTCTACAAACAGCAATAAGTACATCAGACGTCACAAGCCAAATTGATTTCAAAGACTGAAGTAACACTTACTTCAGTGGCTGGTCCTGATTTCGTCTTCTTTCTCTTCGATACGACTGGTTCAGTATCCACAATGTGGAGTATTGTGTTACCTTTTGATGACAGCCATACAGCTTTGCAGAAACCTGTTACTTTTTCGATTGGCACGACACCTGTTGAATACCTAAGTTTAAAACAATAATAGACGACTAACAAAAAACTATCTGTTTGCTCTTTTGATCACACTGATAGTATGAACCATAGATCTATGTAAAAAACGCAGAACTTTTGATAATAATAAGCAAAGCTGAGTGAGTGAATGTGTGGAGCAATAGTGAGCTCTTGGTCATAAAGGTCACATACCCTTGTTGAGACGACAAAAATCAGGAAATTGAGCAGTATGGGTTGCCATATCTATTGCCAACTGCTGAGCGCTACTGAAAAAACTCAATAGCTATACAGAAAGAGAAGAAAACAAGGTATGAGAAGTTGACAAAGTATTAAAACAAGTCATATTTTGTGTTTTGATACATACACAGTCATTTAACACAAGAGTTAAAAATGACAATACATGCAATGTTCAGTATATTGGGATTGCAACTGTTAGCTGGTCGTAAACTATTGAATAATACACTCACCACATACTGCCTTTTCTGTAGTTCACCAATTCGTAGCTTTGTAACTGATTCATCTCGACTACAGAAGATTGTCTCCTAGAGAGCTTTCTAGTCTGACCAACCTAAAGTGAACCGATAAACAAGAAACGAATCATTCGTGCAAGTTATGCTGATCAATGAGAGATATTAACAAGCATTTAACTTATTATATTAACTCATTATTAACGTATTCTGATGTTATTATTCTCATGTCTCTGTAGGTGAATGTGGTTTGAGATAAAATTCTGCTCTATTATTATTTTACTGGTAATATTATTATTATTATCATTAAATTATAATTTATAATGTTTACCACTATAACTATTGTCAGTTATGTTCTTGTTCTAGTTAAGTAATATTGATAGCATGTATAACAAAATATTCAAGGAAGAGGGGTCAAGGTAGTATTTATAAGCTACCAGCTTTTCGTGATTGATATTGCATTGTACTTATTGTCACACGTTTGCACTATATAACTTTTGTGTGCAGTAAACAAATTCATTCATTCATTCATTCATTCATTCATTCATTTATATCCTCCAACAAAACATAAGTAGTTTCATCCATCACTTGAACCTAAAGTTGCTAAAACCTCACTTTCATTGTCAGCTTTAACCGTTTAATGCCGGAGGGTATAGGATTTCCCATACCATTTACTACCATCTCGGCATTAAAGGGTTAATTAAACTTGTAAAGCGAACTTTCTAATTATGTTCATTTTTTAGCAAAAATCCAATTACATCCCAAAGTGCTTCCTTGCTGATTCTGCTTTACGACATTTCCTAAATATCTGTGTCGTAAATGTCATAATTTTAAAATTGGTATGATGCGATTCCATCCATGCAAACGACTGCTACTTACTTACTTATCTCAGATCTTTGCAACACCCCTTTTATGGTTGTAATTAATACTGGTCAGTGATCATTTTCTGTGCGCAACAACATTTATCAGAATGCGGCAAAACTGAAGATCATAATATGATGACCTGTATCGATGCATTTACATACACTCAACAGTCACTTGAAGATGTGGCTTACAGAGCAACAAAGTTTATCTACTTGATCAGAATAAAAATGAGCCTAATGATAAATAGATAATATATAGGGCACAACAACACACATTATAACACAATAACTGGCCTAGTTAGCTACACCGGTAAGCGAGAGCGGCATTCATCTGTTGGATACAACGGACTGCGGTTCAAGCCCCGGGCTGGTAGTTGACATTCAGAGATTTAGATATCTCGGGCTAGCACACATGGCACTCAGAAAAGCCTGAGTTTTGTTACTTGCAGTAGCAAACCCCCAGGCACTGTGTATTCAATGACCAGCAGGTCAACTCCATTCTGAAGCACAACTTTATTATGAACACAGGGACAATACTGATGGTCATCGGGCCACCACTATCCGACCTACGTACTCGGTATTCATACCTAAAAAGTACACAAATTGATAAAATTAGTATGATTGTACTGACTGCCAAAAAGAATTGCTCTGACTTGTCCAACACACTGATAAGCTCCATCATTCCCTCAAGGTGGTGTTCCATGATTAAGATGTTCCTGCTCACATCCCTCAGTATATTCTCATGCAACTCAAATGCTGCCTGAAAACATTGATTGATTCATTGATTGATTCATTGATTCATTCTATGGATTCATATAGTGCCCCTTCAAGGCGCTCCCAGCACAGCCACAGTTAAAGAAAAAAAGACTTGAGAGATCTATGAAACAAAGTTTGACTGGTCAAATGTAATAAATGCAGCATTGATGCTGTCAGTTTATAATGCTAAATTTGCTCTGTCATAATAAAGAAAACTAGGTGAAATGCAAAATCAAATGGTTTAAACACGTCAAAACTTAATAAATAGTAATTCGACAGTCACAAATTTTCTGTTGTAACACAGTGTATTCAGACTGATACATCCCCAATTAAAGAAAAACCGTACTCAAAATGTAATGCAAATCTTCTAAAAATTCTCTGTGTTCTAAAGCATCTTCTCTTCCATCCAGAATTTAGGCCGCCATTTTCCAAGATGGCAGCTCGAGCACAGCACGGATTTATGGGAACTTTAAAAATTTTCATCACTTGCTCGCTCAGGGCATATACACAGCAAGATATAAAAAACTAGACGCATGCTGCCAATTGGCCACCATCAACTTCAGTTCTGCAAATACTTAGGCTATTCAAGTATCCTAAAGAATTACAGATTTGAATACTTGTTACTTTTGTTGCAGTTATGCGACCATTTGGCTAGTGATCTATGGTAAGTTCATTCAAAATCCGTGGCTTGAAGCAGCAAGTGATGACGAATTCAGTTGGTCAAACAAGGTCTGCTATTGTCAAACAAACAGCTAGATAAACATAAACAATAATTCGTGACTGGGGATTTAGAATGTGAAACCATTCACCTCCATCTCAGCCAGTTCTTTTGGCAAAGGAGTTGAGGGATATTCATCATTGTCAGGAATCACTTTCCCAATTTTTTTTAGCTCAGTTTCGAAGTATCCTTCAACGAACAAACCACACTTATTTGTTGGCAATGAAGCACATCATCATTATAATGAGTACAATGAATACAGCGATCAATTATTATGTGCGAATAAATTTACATAATTAATTCAGCTTCAATTCTTCATCTTTAATATTACAGCCAAAGAGATGAATCACATTGGTAATCTTAAACTAACGCCAGGCCATATATTTTTTTATTTATATAATATCAGGGTTTTTTTAACGTGCAGTTGTACACAAAATGTGCAGTTCTAAATGAATTTGTGCAGTTGTAGAAGCACTTCTGTGCAGTTAAAACTAGCAAAAAAGGTCACTGTCCTCCCATTGGAAGTAATTTACCATGGAGGATGGGAAAGGAAAGAAGTTGTGCAGTTCTAAAAATTCCTTAAAAACAGCCCTGTATAATACTTATTTACTAATAATTTGAAATTACTACTCAGGAGCGCTCCCAGTCCAACCCTGGTCGAATAAGACAGTCTTAAGCAGAGAGAGAAATGAGGCAGAAAGACCAATAGGTATTTGATGAAGGACAACAGGGAGCTCATTCCAGGTCGCAGGGTCAGCCATGGAGAAAGCACGGCGCTGCCTGATTGCAGTCCGTGAGCGTGGAACAATAAATTCCATGTGTGCAGCTGAGCGGAGAGAGCAGTGGCGCTGGACGAAGGAGATGGAGCAGCAGAGCTCTTGCAAGTATAAAAAGGCTAAAGATGTTGGGGATACTACTAAAGGCACCATATTCATGATAATTATGTGATAATACATTCAACAGCCAACATGTAGTTTAACTTGCAAGTAACAGTGATATCAGGTAAACACATAGGCAGACGTGTATCAAGTAGAACAGTAAGGCCAATTCAAAACACCTATGACTGAAAATCTTAAATGATCCAAGGATTTGATCCAAGGATTTTACGTCTATTGTAGGAGCATAAAGCAAGATAAAATTCCTGTATATGCTCAAATTCATAAGCTCTTTATGTATATGCATACTACGCATTTCGAAATGTATGCATCGTTTTTTAAGAATCAATCAATCAATCATTTTAATTTTTTTATTTTTTAAGAATTTTTTTTTTTTAAGAATCTGTATTCGCAAGATCTAAAAAGGCATTCAGTTTTCATAGTTATGATCCTGATAGTACAATTTTTCAGTTGCTTGAATTGACATTCAAGCAACAGCATCTATAGAACTCTTCATACTTCCGACTTTCACCAACTGAAGTGACGTATGCAAAGTAAGATCGTAAGATTCCATGGTGAGGAGATAATAACTCAAATGCAAGCAGGTTTTAACACAAAGTTCTGTAATTGATGTAGGCCTACACTAGAAGACTTAACAGAAGAAAAAATTAATTCCCATACTAAGCTTCCTCTGCAAATCATCGACACGTCGAATCTCATTAGTGAACGTCCTTTTAAACTGATGGACTTTTTCATTCGTCTAAAATGTAAAACATCTGATCTGCAAAAACGCCTTCAAGAACTTTTTTGCAATTAATCCATACTGGCAACAAGTAAAGAAAAACCCAGAACTAACAAAATCTAAAACATAGTGCAAAATGAAAAGGTGGCTTTACTAAGAGCAGCACATTATATAGTTCAGTGATAAGATCCCATATGTATCCACTATAACAGCAAAGCCAATTTGATTCACGTTTAATTAATTTTTCTAATGTAATATAGGATAAATGTATAATTAGAGTGCCATATACTCAACAACCTGATGTTTTTAAATGCAAAAGTACAATAATAAAAGCAGGTCATCTATCAGATTTGTAAGTGCAAACTGGACGATACCCATCATAAAAGAGAGGTACAAGGTTCATAATCTGAAACCTGGAAAAATGATTGAAACCAGACAGCCTCCAGAATTTATAAAGGTCCAGTATAAAAACTGTAAAAGACAATGGAGTGAACAATGAACATGATACAAATCGGCTACATGCTGACAAACTCTAGACACAGAATGCCCCACATATGAATAAAAAGCTGCATAAAAATACTAACATCTATGAACTGAATGGCTCCAATTTCCCCAAGATTGACTACAGATTGATAAAGAGCATCCGTCTGCAGAAATATCTGACATCGTATCACGTCCTCACTGCGGAAAAAACTCATTCTAAAACTGGCACATGCACGATACGCCACTGCAAAAGAAAAAAAGTAAATTGTATTGTATTCAAACATTAATAAAGTCTCTGTAGAATGAACCATTCAGAGTTGTTTCCAGTGCACAATTTTAAATGAATAAAATATTACAGCAAGCCTACATAGGCCTAACACGATTGTAACCGAAGTCAAACGGCCAGTGTTACTGTTTTTATAAAGATTTAGCAATAATGATTCAACGGCTAATGTTAATCCATATACATGTAGGCCTAATTAACCAATGTTGATAAACCATCGAATAAGTAACCGAGTACATTACAATGTTACTTTACCGTAAGTCGCAGTTTTCTACATTCTTTCAAAAACTGACATCCTTGCTTGCCACCATTTTTGACCACGTCATCTACTCTCTGATTGGCTCTTTGCATGAGACATGACGTCTTTCAACGTCATCCAGATATGGGTTGTTATGGTAACAACGACTTTTATTTAGCGCTAAAAGTTGCCGTTTGGAAAACTTTAGACGCTTCCCATTAATAATTAATTTCTACCCCTATGGTCTATGGACGACAGCCAGTAGAAATTTTCCTAATTCTGGTCAATTTTAGCTGCCGCAAAATTGAATATTTCACTTGCTTTTTCGACTTTTTGTGGGGCGCGGTGGTATAGTGGTGGCGTCGTTGCCTTGGAGCCGGAAGGTTCAAGGTTCGAATCCACCTACCCGCGTAAGGACCTTGGGCAAGTCCTTCACTCACAATTGCACAGCGCTTCGGCGTGAAACTCCGATGCAGTGTCCGCTCTGCATTCGGGAGCGCCTCTGAGTAGCGAGAGAGCTTGAAGGGGCGCTATAACAAGTGCATATACAAACAAGGACATTGTAACTAGACAAGGCCGTAGATATAGGGCCAGATTGATTTTGGTATTTCGACACCCCAAAATGAAATAGGCCTAATGCTGCCATGAAATAATGGTGCATTATTTTAGGCCTAGGCCGTACTAACACAATCATGTGCTTACTGTAGGGCACAGACAGCTGGTATATTAAGTTATTGGCTCAATGTTAGGCCTAGGCCTATGTCATGATTGAGCTGGTTAATTTCTCGATCTGCTGGCCTAGCCTACCTACAGTTAGCCTAGGCCTACTGATCGCATTCGTAATCTCCAAACTTCTAAGCGCTGAAGCGCGGGGCACCAGCTTATTCACGAGCGCTGCGTTGAGTCAAAAAGGGTGTCCGTAAGCGTAGTGCAAAGGAGATACGGGACTGATAATTTATCAATAATAATTTATCATAATTTATCAATAATAATTTATCATTGTTGAGAATCGATACGTATAGGCCTAATTGTCTATTGGCAATGGCTTAAGCTTAATTATCCGTCTGTAGAGTGGGCACTCGATCGGCTTTCATTATCAAATAGCCTACATGTCTGCTACAAAGTACGAATTCAAACGAAGCGACCGTTAATAACAAAGTGCCTATTTAGTGTCTCATTAGCTATAAACACTTGTCCTAAATGCCCCTCAAACTGTACGCAAATCCGTTATCTGCATGCATCTCAATCTCTCTCAATGCGTTCTGCTGATCGTCGTATAGGCCTAATACTTTTGTTCACGTGATATTCGCAGGACTAGTGGCCTAGGGGCGGATCAAGGGGGCAATCCGGCCATGCACCCCATTTAGAAATGCCCATGTATTGCCCCCCATTTGGTTTCAAGAAGCTTATAATTTGGTGTATTTCCAAGGATCTGGAGGTAGGCTAATGATGACTTGGCGGATGAAATGGTATCATTTTCCCGAAAATTTAGCCAGATCATGACTAAAAAAGGTCATCAACTTTTTTGGCGGATGCGACAGAAAATGTTTTCCAGACCCAAGCCAAGAATTTTTGGCCTCCCCCCCCCCGTCCAAAGTGTCTGTATCCGCCCTTGTAGTAACCTATACTAGTAGGCCTAGCCTATACTATAGGACTGCTGTTGCCTAACATCAAACATTGCTGTAGTTGCTCATTCCATTGGAATGAGTCCCAGTTTGAGAATAATAATTAGAAAAATAACGTTGGAGGTCAGACGTTGATTTATGTGAACTTGGGACGCGCAATGAAGACTTTGTTCTGGCGTCCTATAAAAGACTATAGGCCTAAGGGTTGAACCCCACACCCCGGCAATTCTCACCCAAGAATAATTCAAGGAATGACCTAAATTTCGCACTCTCGGGTTGCACACACTATATGAACGCTTCTGGATGGCTATTGCTGCAAGAAATCTGATCACCTATTTCAGTCTTTGTGCCTAATTATCCGATTTTCCGAGAATCATACAAATTCCGGTTATAAATTCGCTACTTTTATAGGTCTATCTGATCATCTTTTAAAGTAGGCCTATAGCTTACATCGATAGGCTACTACTAGACCTACGCTCTCGAAGAATAAATTCTGACACCGAAATCTTACGGGCTATAGCGAAATTTTGCCTACTTTTTTTTTGGGGGGGGTGTTGCATGTAACGTTTTCCTTGGGGAAATTCTTACACATAGGCCCTATACGTCTATACGTGTCAACAATACCTCTCGGTTTTTTTCTTAAGGGAATTCTTAGTCCTGGGGAAACTTCTGCCACCCCCCTCCAACCAGATACGTCTAGATTAAAGTTAAACACTGCTGGACGAGGTTTGTTTGTTTGTATAATTTTCTCTGTCTCAGGTTTCTTATGGGAATTCTTAGTCCTGTGGAACTTCCGCCACCCCCTCTCCCGCCCCGCCCCACCAGATACGTCTATAGAGATTAAACACTGCTGGACGAGAGTTGTTTGTCACCATTTCTCTGCATCGAGTTTCTTCCTTGAGGCCTACGTGTAGTAGGCTATTGTTGGTATTACAGTCGAGAGGCTTTTAAGTTCTTACATTAATTACGAAATCAGTTGTCCGCGTCCTATATAAGGTAGGCCTAATCAAGATAGGCCTACTCAAGTGCTGTGAAGCGGCTTCACTTTCAAATAGCTGTTCCACTATGCAGTGCAATGCTTTTGTGTACTTTTTTTATAGCGTAGGCCTACCTTCGAGATAGCCTATCTCGAAGGTAGGCCTATCTACCCGGAAGCATGTCAGATTCGACCTCAGTCCTCAGTACGTGTGACAGTGACACCCATGGGCGGAGTTTATCAGGGGCTAGGGGGAGCTAAGCCCCCCCCCTCCCAAGAAGGCCCAAATTCAACATTTTTACCATGAAAATGGCATCCTTTTTCGGGGTTAGCCCCCTAAGAAGGCCCAGACTCGGGGTTAGCCCCTCCAAGAACGGAAACCAAACTCCGCCCATGGTGACACCTTGCCGCCACATATAATAGGGCATACGCGGCATGAGAATTATAGAAAATAACTGGGTGTCATATGTTTATTTATGTGGACAATGAGGACTTTACTATGACGTCCTTACTCCTAAGAAACTTTAAAGAAAGACTGGGAAGTTGAACCAACAGCCCCCCGCAATCCTCAACCTGGGCCTATGAAGAACTGAAAAAGGCATCACATATAGGCCTATATAATATAATATGCTGGCATAGGCGAATACAATAGTTATTATAGGCATTATGCTTGCAGCTTGATCTAATTCAAGCCCTTTCATTTTCTCATAGTTTTTGCTCTCCACTTCGGACTTCCTCTTCCTGTGCTCTCTCTGTTCCTAGACATAGGCCTACATGGCACGTGCCTATTGGCCTAATGAAGCTTTCTTCCTGAACGACTAAATTGTTGACCACCTGTTGCTCGTTACAGCGATGACAAGACCAAACTATTTACAAGTCCAATAATTATTAAGTGCACATTTAGCCTATAATTTATTAGGCCTATAATTATGGATAGACCTAAGGCAATTGACCGAAGATAAATAGCTGTCATATATCGATTCAAAGATAAGCCCGAGCACGATATATTAGTTCTCGATTACGAATCACTCTGGGTCATTAACGAAGATAGTTTAGGAACGTTAGATGCCTGCACGCACACGTTCTGAAACATTAGGGCCTATACACGTTAACACATTCGCTGCCAGAACAGGGTGAGATGTTAACAGCCTCGTGTGCCAATGTAAAACGAGGGGTAAAAAAATTATTTTTTATTATTTATTTATTATTTTTTTATTATTATTTATTATTATTTTTTTTATCTATTTATTATTTATTTATTTATTATTTATTATTCATTATTATTTATTTATTATTTATTATTTATTTTTTATTTATTTATTATTTTATTATTTATTTATTTATTATTTATTATTTTTTTAAATTATTATTATTTATTATTTAATATTATTTTATTTTTATTTTTTATTATTTATTTATTATTTATTTATTATTATTTATTAGATCTAGACCAACAAGATCTTTCGAAAAATATAGTATTTCACCCAAAAAATATAGGTGTAGGCTAATATATATAGCACAAAATCTGAAAAATTCCATTACCATCAAACATTTTTAGTCATACTCCACTCCAATTACGTTTCTAGTGTGCCAAAACAAACACAATTTGACGTCGCGGTGTGCCAGATAACCGTTGTATTGCGTCTACTGAAGTACGTATATATACGTACGTGGCACTAGCCGTGCGCTTAATGAAGTACGTGGGCCTATATATAGCCTACGTACGTGGCAGCGAATGTGTTTTAATTGGCATGTTTGTTCAAAAATAATATATGATTGTAGGGCACAGACAACATGTCCATATAGGCTAGGCATACAATAGAACGATATGATTTTCCATCATTCCATACATAAAATACATGAAGCATAATAGGTCTAATAGTTTGTAAAATAGGCTAATATTAAATAGTTCTATATTAGAGGTGTTTTGGTTCACGCTAGCTTATAGGCCTATTTCTAACATTTTCACAATTTAGACTCAAGTTTAAAATAATCACTTCAACAACCATCACCCGCTGTTCAATATTATTAGGCCTACTCCTTATAATTATTAGGCCTATATGCCAATAATAATTATTACCGACGCTCGATTCTCGTTGCACAGGTATGCGAGCCTATAAAACATGAGAACGCCGTTTGTTCCTACATGTAAGCTACATGTAGCCTATGTAGGCCTTTGTTGGTATTGTCGGTGTGTGTGTGTGTGTGTGTGTGTGTGTGTATGGGTATATATATATATATATATATGGGTATATATATATATATATATATATATATATATATACCCATACACACACACACACACACACACCGACAATACCAACAAAGGCCTACATAGGCTACATGTAGCTTACATGTAGGAACAAACGGCGTTCTCGTGTTTTATAGGCTCGCATACCTGTGCAACGAGAATCGAGCGTCGGTAATAATTATTATTGGCATATAGGCCTAATGGGCATGTGTGCGCATGTGTGTGTGTGTGTGTGTGCGCGTGTGTGTGCGGGGGGAGGACTAGATCAGTTCGTTCGCTGAAACGGAGGCGTTGAAGCGTCGAACTCCCATGGAACAGCTGATCATGTGCAAATCGATCGTGACTATAAGTCTACTTCCTATAGAGTTCAATCTGGCGCTATAGACGCATGAGACGTGACACCTCTTTAGCCTAAATCGCAGAGAGCAAAGTCCTGAACAGTGAATTCATTCAGAAAGGTCAAGACAAAAGAGGCGCATATGCATTCAGGCCTATAAATTCTATGCCTCTATAGGCCTATGCTGTGTTTCTGTTCGCACTATAGACATAGGCTATTTCACTAGGATATAGGCCTAGTCGCTGCGTGCGGTTCGAATTAAGCGCATAAGACACGATCGCTTGCATTGCACAAGCTTCGACTTAGCCTAGTCTAAACGTACAAACGTCTATAACACCTTTATCCAATAATTTTTTTTATCGCACTGACGATAGGCCTACTCTGCACGGTGCCAAATTCCAGAAAACGTCGGCGTGTGCCTTTGAATTCTTAGGAAGGTTGTTGCGTGTGCGGGTCTTTACTCTTTACAAGCCGTCTTCAGTTAAGCTTATTGCATGAACACGCAATCTGGAGTTGAATAAACTATAGCATAATAAAAAAAATAATTATAATAATGTCGTTGTGCTGTAGTTCGAATTAAAACGATTCTCGTATAGGTCTAATTACAGATGTTCATTTTAAGTCTAGATGTCCGTTCTTAGTGCAAGTCTTTGACATTTGCATATTATTTTCTAGGTAGCCTACAGGCTATAGGGCATAGAGGCACCGAGTCTTGCAAGATCTGTGCGACTTTAAGATCGCTGTTAGACACTTGCACCGCGGGCAGTTCGGCCTAATACAACAGCAAATAAAGATGCAGGAGCAGTACAAGCGTATTTTGGAGAAACGTCGGGCACAGCTTGTGGAGCAGATAAAATGGAGTCGGGAGTTAGCGACTGGACTGGAAAAATACGGATTGCTGTCCAAAGAGGACCTCCGATACGTCGAAGTAAGACTTTCTTTCAGTTTCTTTCAGATGCCTGTAGCCTAATCGGAAATTAAGATTTTGCATTCAAGCCTGTGCCAAATATGACGTGTTTAAGACTTTAAGCAGAGATACCGGATAAGCCTACAGGGTCGCTACTCGCTGGTCCATGTATTGTTCATAACTTTCATAGGCCTATGCTAAAATTAAAAACGACAGCATCGTTTTTAAAAACCCTATAGGCTACTATGAGTTTGTCACTACCGGTAGCCAGGGCTAGGCTACTCCCGAAGGTTCATGGCTTCATGTAATAATTATAATTAGGCCTATGGTTGATCTGAATTTAGCCTATACCTATAGGCCTACGTACGATGATCAGTGTTTAATCTAGGCATCTCTATAGGTGAAAGCCCCCAGGAATGACTTCCAGGACTTTGCTTAACGCGCAGTTGTACACAAAATGTGCAGCTCTAAATGGATTTGTGCAGTTGTAGAAGTAGCTAGGCTACTTTAATTTGTACAGTTCATCTTGTAAAATTTCCCCATCTCCAGCGAAGGTCCATTCCAAGCGAACGGGCCAATAATTTGGTCCCTCAATTTGGTCCCTTTCAGCAGCAAACCCTATTAACTTAATGAACGCAGTTTTCATTGACGGTTTTCACTTTTCAGACAGAGCAGAGTTCACAGAGTCGGGTCTACTCGGCTCTGACCCGAATCATAGCGAACGATGACCCGCGTGCATTCGGAAGGTTTCACAAACTGCTGGACGAACTGGGAAACAAATCCATGGCAGAGTCATTGAATTTCGACCGACAGCGAATAAGATGGGGTAGGATAAAAATAATTATGATGCATTGAACATTGAGCATTTATGCTGTTGCTGCAGCATGCTGCGGGGGCATGCTCCCTCAAAAGCACCTTTAATAGCTTAATTGACACAGGGTTTTACTCAGGTTGTCAATGGAGAGATAGGCCTATATCTTATTAAATTTGTAACCATGTCATAGACTATAAGGAACTGCTCAACTATTATGGTAATAATAATTATTGTTATTTAGGTAGTTTGATATACGCCTAGCGACTCTTCAAGGTATGCTACTCAGAAGCGCTCCCGAACCAACTATAGGGCAGGCAGTTTTGAGATTCATCAGGAATAAAGTGGAGTGGCCTGTAGGCACTAAGCGAAGGCCATTCCAGGTACTTGCAAATACAGTGGAGCCAATCCCTCAATGCACCGCCTAACCAACTCACAGACCCCGTAGGCAATACGCTGCGGGAAAGGGAGCCAATGCAAGACATCCCCGCAAAGGCTATAACATGAGACATGGTCAAATGTTGGGATATGGCCAATAAGTCTCACCGCAGAGCGCAGGACCCGTTCCAGCCAATCCCGGTCAGCTGGCAATCCATCATAGAGGGCACTAGGCCTACAGTACCGATAGTAAGGCGGAAAACAGGAATAAACTCCGCTCACTTTTCTAGTTTTCTGTATACATATAACTGTCTTTTAGATTTCGATAAAGAGATTCACGCAACGTGTCTTCCAAACTACATCGACCTGGTCAACGCACAGTTGCTCGATTCAGCTCTCACCGAACAGGACGACTACACCCGCCAGTGCCTCATCAGCGCCGCCAAGCGTCGACTCGAAGAACTCCGAAACTGCATTTGCCAGCAGCAGAGGGACCGAGATAACTTTCGGGCGACACTGTGGGAGACAATATCCGGGAAGAAGCTGGACTCGAATTCGCACAGCTACCGTGCCAAGGACACTGTCTGCTTGTCGGAAATCGAAGACGCAGAATCGAGAAGGGACGAAGTGCTCCAGAAGAAAACGAAAGCTCTCCTCCAGTTGCTGCGTTCGCGTGCCGTCGAACACAAGAGAGAAAACGAAGGGGTACTAGAGACTTCGCGGAACAACAACAACGACATCATCATCTCTCCTGACAAGCAACAACTACCTCAGTCAGTGAGCATGGACGAATTCGAAAACGACTTGTTCGCGAATGTACGCACCGATGACGTGGCACAAATCCTCACCGCAGTTGATTTGGAAATCGCAGAAAAGCAAGGTTTCGACGGAAATACGGACGACGAAAAGTGTGTCCGCATCAGCCGACCAGTCTTCGAGCAGATCCTTCAGACCCTGAAGCCTTTCGAGAATCACAGGACGGGCAATGCCAAGCAGAAAGACGTCGTCGGCATTTCGCAGCCTCGCGGCCGAGATGCAGACGACCCGAGTGTGACGAGACTCATCGAATTGCTTCAGTCGATGGAGTCAGAGTTGGAGCTGTGGAGGAATCGCTCGCATCGGTTGAGCTCCGAACTGAAGTCGTTTGAACATGAACAGCAGTTGATATCGACCGCGCTGGACATCCCGTCAACAGAACGAGAAGTCTGCGTAGAGAACATTCTTAGCAAGATAGCCAAGCTAACCGCACACGCAGCAGGAAACCAAGCGGAGACGACAAGAGAAGTTAACAAAATCCAGGGTGTTGACGATCAAATAATACAAAACGGTTTTGGCGATGGAAAAAGCAGACGATCATCGGCGGACGAGGAAGTTGCAGGCAACAGAAATAAAACAATTGAAACGATCGTGGACTTAGAGGTCGCAAGACACCGTCGAATGTCCACACCGTTGATGCGTCCCCGCCCGTCTATCAGCACGGAGCTGCCTGCCCTACAGGAACACCAAAGGAACAAGAACCCTTTCACGTTCAGAAGTCGCGACTACGGTGGTGTAGCGGCGTCGCCTCGAAGCGAACAGAAAACGGTGACTGGGAAGTTGGTTCGATGCAGTTACGAATTAAACCAATTTAGAAGACGAGATTCGATTGATGGAAGAGCGCTTAATCACGTGGCAATCACGGCTGAACCGTTTGCAACACCACTGACCACCAGTCCGAATGAGCGGAGGCGAAAGACATCGGTAGTCGTACAAAGGAGATCTACCGATTCTGTAAACGATGCAGTGTAACCGTGCTATCAAGCAGGGTTTAATCTAGGCATCATCGGAAAGGGCCGGGGTGTAAGTTCACCCCAGGAATGACATTTCCCCCAGAAAAATCCAGCTGTTGTACATAGGTAATTTTCCCCCTCACCAAAAAGTTATTCACCGTAGGGGCCTACGCACTTCTGAGCTTTGTAAGGAGAGCATTATCAAATTTCAGTTGTATTGTATTGTACGTAACATCCCCTCCCCGAAAATTAGACAACTCTTGTTTACAATTTTTTTATATGCATATAATCATGTTGATATGTGACAAGGTCATCACATTTAAAAGAATGGAATTTATAACCAGGAAATGCGGGCCTGAATACATACTAAGGGTGCTGCATCACTTGGTCCCGCAGTTATAAACAAGTACGTGGCGGATGGTGGGTGGGTTGAGTGAGAAAGAGTGAAAGACAGACAGAGATCAGGGCATTGCAGAGTAATCACAGCAACTGGACTTGAACGACAGTCCTGTATGTATTATGATAGGATTGTGCATGTGCACAAAGTTGAAGACTCAATACTTTGATTATCTGGGTTCAAAATCTATTGTTTATTTTAGGCAACTGTTTTCTGAAACTCAATATCTAAATCAATGTAGTATATCTCTTGAGTTTGCTCAGCAGTCACTCAAAAGCCTTATCTGGACCAGGAAGACAACCTTAACCTACGATGCTATATCGAAGCAAGTCCACAGAAACCAGGTTGATAGATGGTCAGGATCAGGCATTATAACAGACAGCACGGTGATAAGAAGCGTGCAATAGCATACATACAACGCAAGATATATGACCATAACACATTTACATGTGTTATATGTCACCAAGAGTAGAGTAGTAGGACACAACCAGTTACGCAGTCATACCTACAATACTTCCTAAAGGCTTGTTGTAGAGTGTAGACCGACAGTTTGAGATAGTTAACAACAGCTTAAGATGATCTTAGCCAATTTATGACTGAGTGCTGATAAAGAGGATAATTAATTTCTAAATTAATTATTAATCGTTAATGATGTTTAAAAAGAATCTCTTGATGAAGACAGGTCAAGATCCACAAGTTGAAGAGAACTGATTTTGCTTCATGTCTGATTAATTTGCGGGTCGTCCATCAAGTGGGGCTGCCGGACACCCAGCTGTGGACAATGGGTTCGCGTCAACACAACACAGACGTCCCACATCTAACTTAGCTGAAGTTAATTATAAGCCCAGACTGTACAGAAATAACTACTGTATAATGTATATAATATATTATACAGATATACAGTAAAATCTGGGCTAATATTAACTTCATACTTATATAGCAATCTGTACTGCATGGGATCCATAGGCGTACGGGAGATTTCAGCAGTGGGGAGGGGGAAAGATTGAACTTCTGCCCGAAAAGATATCCGACAAAAAAGTTGACCTTTTTTTAAGTCGTCCGGGGCTGTGTTTGCCCGAAAAACCAGACTTGCCCAAAATTTGGGGAGGCATTTGCCCCCTCAGGACCCCGCCTCGTACGCCTCTGATGAGATCTAGTAATTACGGCCCAACCAACTGATTACACCAACTTAACATAAGCACAAACCTAATCAAATGTGCCACCAATTCACGCATTACAAATTGATCATGTTACAAACCAACATATTGCAAACTAACGCACGTAACTGCACTATGTTGAAAAGTTACCATCTCCAATTAAGATCATGATTAGAGCAATGCAAGGGTGGCAGGTATTTCAATAAAGTACTTACATACTTACTTTCTTTTACTAATAAACGCATGTCCTACAGGAGGGTTTACTTACTAAAAACTGCCCTTTTAACAGTACTATCACTGTTATGTGCTCAAATGGACTGGAAAAAGATATGATGCTGGCATGCGGATAGGGAAGGAGAAAACACGGGCAGCTGAGGAAAAGGTGGTTGAACGAGGTTCAAGAAACAACAGGAATGAATCTGGAAAAACTAAGGGAAGCGAGAGCAGAAAGAAAGAAATGGAGACGGATGGTCATGACGATCGCTAGAGTTCAAGGAACTAACAGCACAAGGTGATCACTGTTAAATTAATGAATTGAGTTGAAGTGAAATAGCTTTTCAAATGAACAACATTCCATTTCTTTCATGTATGTCAACAAATCAATCTGACTCATTCGTCAACCATTGAAATAGCTGTGATAGCTAGCTGAAGTGAAAAAGTAGTCAACACTCAAAAACTATTACCACAGCCCAGCTCGACGCAAAATCTGAGCATCCGACTGGTTTCGAACGGCATGCAGTTCGGCCTTTTTCTTTCTCCACGATTTCGATTTCGCATAGAACCACTGCCTCTGAGGCCTTTTCAGTTCACATTTTCCTCCAAAGTAGAGCCGGTCAAACTCAACCGCCAGGTCTTCCTCCTCATCCCTCAATTCATCCTCTCGGACAACCCCGCTCGCAGGAGATGCTATTACTACGGGAAGATTGTCTCTTTCCTTGCGGAACTCGACCACGTGGTAGCCCATCCGGTCGGCCAGCTCACCATGAGTCTCCTGAAACATGAAAAGCAATATAAGATTCATATCAGTTCATATAAGCTTCTGGAATATACCGTTTCAAAGTGAAACACATCCTCTTTACAATGACAACAGAATTATTCTATCTCAATCCCAGCTGAATTTATGGAATAATGAACTACTTGTTATTGCTGAAAATGTGTTGGAAGAAGGCTGGTAAAATGTTTTAATTCTGGTGATTTTGCATGAAATTTGAAGATCTTTATAACTTGTTTGAAATCATCCACGTTACACCCTATTTCTGAGGCGCCCTTGTAACGGTATGGCCGCGTTACGGCCCCATATAAATTGTCGTTATTATTATTATTATACCTGGTTAACTAATGCGTCAAAGAAAGCCTGAGTAACGGCATTGACATTCTTTGTACTGGCTTCCACTTTACAATGAAGGTCTTTGATTCCGATCAGTTCACAGCAGGTCTTGATCGCACGATGGCAGCGAAGACCAAATCCTAAAATCAGAACAATAGAAATCTCAGAACAATCGAAGTCTCACATGGAAATTCCGATTTTTCATGGTGGTCATAATTTTTGCTTTCAAAACACTCTTCACAATTAATTGCATAATAACTAACACTTTGACTTCCTGAAAGTGAAACAAACTAATTTTTTATACAGCCTGTGAGAGACATGCAACAAATAAAGTTTTATGACAATTATAAAGATCTATATAAGCAGTCCTTAATGATGTGTAAACAAAAAGTTAATTGGAACCCCTGGACATAAGCAACACTGTGGATAACTAATTATAAGCACACTACAACAACACTCGTGTAAATTCAAATATTGTTTATGATCTAATTCAGACCTGGAAACCATAAAATGACCACAGCGAAATTCATGAACAAGAACAATCAATGTTTTTGCACATAGATGCATGTGATGTTGTAGCATGGTTAGGTGTAGTGGTTTTGCCACAGAGTCGTTTGAATCACCTCACTCTGAAAGATATGACCCACCCAATTTGCTCAAGTCCATTGAGTTTTCATTAGGGTATGAAGGATGGGTCAGGCAAAGATTGCAAAATTTTTCAAATGTCTTGGAACCTTGCCATAGCCACCCAACATTCTAAGGGTTGATTATGCCCCTGGTTAATTGTGGACAGAGAGTTTCAAGAGTATTTAAGTGCTGGTGTCCAGTAACCACTTAAGGAATTATTCCTGGAATAGTCATTGAGAAAACAAACCTTCCTCCTTTTTGTGAATGAAGACTTTCGACCGATGATACTGCGTAAACATGTTGTGGTAAACTGAAAAGACACAGAAAACGGACCATTTTTCTAAACTGTCAAACAAAATATGGAAGCAGGAAAAAAGCTAATTTGAATCAATTCTGACAGACAACCATACACCAAAGACTTGTACATCAGACACCCATGCATATCATAAAAAGTACCAAGTATTAAACTTGCATACCACTAAAATATAAGTGGTAAAAAGATCTCTGCTAAATTCTGTAACCTATGTTGGTTGCTTCGAGAAAAGCGCACTTGCCAAAGCTCATTCAAACAATTTATATATAGAAATGCTGCTGACGTTAGTACTGTACAATTATCTAAAGTCATAGCAAGTAGGTTTTCCTTTTGAACTAGTTTCTACAAACCTGTATGGTTATTGTAAAGTGGAATAAACCTCAGTCGCTGGGCAGCTCTGTTTTTTGCCTAGAAAAATTAAACATAGACATCTTAGTAATATCATATAGCAAGTTAAGGATAAAAGTTCTTGTCAGGTGATGCACATGATAAAATATTCTCCATAAACATGAATATTGGTCAATGCTGAGACTCCAAAGGCTCCTAAAGCACCATTAATTTTCTCTTTCTAAATACAGATGTCTGTGTCAGATACTTGGAATGGCATCACACCCAATCGCCATGTCCTACTGGCCTGAGGCACTACATGCAATTTTTATGTAAGAGTACTGCAAACAGTTCTGATTTACTGGTTCTAAGCTGGGAATGCCTCCGAGTAGAGTATACATACACCAAAGGGGTGCTATACAAAATGCACTGGAAAAATAAATGAATGAACATGAAGAGCTTTAAACTGCTACTGTACAAAACCAGTCAGAGATATATTATAAGCACACTTCAGTGCATGTTAGGGTTATCAAAGATTCTGAGCTGAAATTCACCAGAGTTCTCCTAAATGTCTTCATCAGACAATACAGCGTAGATATTTTTGACATGATACACATGCACTTAATCTTTTGTACACCACAACACAGTGGGACATCATAAGAACATGCATAGACAGTTAATAAGGAGAACGTCTGTCTGTGCCATGTGGGAAGAACTTACTCCTAATTATAGATAATTTCAAAAAAGCCATATTCACCAAAACTCTGCCTAAAAATCTCCAAATTCAGACTCTATAATCAGAAATGCGTTGTTTAAATTCCATAAATAGAGTTAAAGACTAGTTTTGCAACTACAGATAGATGCCTATCCTGTTAGCAACCTACATGAGTCGTCACTTCATAAACCCTCAGTTAAGCTTCAAAATATACTTACAACTCTGATGGCAGCTCTTCCTGCCTGTGCCTTCCCAAGACCAAGGCCTTAAAAATAAAGAAAGTTAGTTATTACAGCCACACAAAAGTGATTCACATATACCAAAAACGCACACAATCAATAAAGTATCTACTACATTTTTATAGTGGCATGCAAAATCCCGCTACAAGTGGTGCTCAGTATTACAATTATTACCCAAAAATGTCAAAGCAACAATGAAAATTGGTAAAATCTGCTCAGGCTATTTATTAAAAACAATGGGAAAAATATCAAATACCATAGTATTGCAAAATTCGGTACCTACTGCTACATCTTGGGAAATATGATTTCAACATGAAATCTTTCCAAATGAAGATATCCATCGAAAAACTGACTAGTCCACTTGTGAAAATAATAAAAACACACAAAACTTCAAATACCAATTGATGTATATAAAAACAAAATTTACCAGCCAGGCCATTTTTGTTTCCAGTGACGACTAGGGCGCTGAAGCTCATCTTACGACCGAGTGTCCCTGTCATGTTAGTCACCAGCTTAAACTGCAAACATACATAATAAAATCAAAAAAACAATAGAGAACAATAACAAGCTTTACTTCTTACAAAACTACAGCTACATAATTTGAGGCATTTGTCACCCTGATTTGTCTCAATTAAACTGAGTTTTTTAGAACTAAATAGTAAGTTCATTGTGAACTGCAAATGACAACAAGTAATTCAACTCAATTCTAACCCAAACAGCATATTAAATTCAACAATAAAACCTTGAGAAGACCTTCAAAAGCATTATTGAACCGACAATATCTAGAGTAGTCATTCATCAACCATATCATAAGCACGGGCTTATCATAAGTGGGGCGCGGTGGTCTAGTGGTGGCGTCGTTGCCTTGGAGCCGGAAGGTCCGAGGTTCGAATCCACCCTCAAGCCGCGTAGGGACCTTGGGCAAGTCCTTCACTTACAATTGCTCAGCGCTTCGGCGTGAAACTCCGATGCAGTGTCCGCTCTGCATCGGGAGCGCCTCTGAGTAGAGAGAGCTTGAAGGGGCGCTATAACAAGTGCACATACAAACAAACAAACATACAAACAAGCACACTTTCAATAGAAAAATCTGACCCATGCTTCATATTTAATGATAACTTTCTGTCACAATATTCTACTAAGAGTCACTGATCATGAAAATCTTCCAGGTTTCAATTCCTGACTAGCTAAAATATCTGCACTAAAGCACACCTGCATAGCATTACTCCTTACATGCGTTTCAAATCCAAAACATATAATTATATAATTATAATGAATGCCAATCTTAGTCACCATGGGACACAGGGAAATGACAACTGTGCATTTGTGCAATTCCTCAAAAGTGTCTGCTAATAAAAAATTCTGCAAGCCTTCTTACTATTAGGACCGCAAGAAAAATACACAACAGATGAAAATTCTCTCTCACCTCCAACACTCGTGAATCAAAACCCTCAAAAGTATCTGAAAAAGCAGAGGAAAATAGATCCAGTAATTTACACCTTCCAAGCAATGCACGATGAATTTTTATACAGCTGCACATAAGAAGCTTTAAATAAGATATTACATTGCAAAGACAAGTCGGTGAAAGACAATTTGCATCTAAGAGAATAAACTGAACTGAGTTGATAAAGACTATATTGTGCTTCCTGTGTTATGCTTGTTCCCTATCTATTGTTATGAAGAACACTGATTTGTTTGTATGTGCGCTTGTTATAGCGCCCCTTCAAGCTCTCTCTACTCAGAGGCACTCCAGAATGCAGAGCGGACACAGTTCGAATCCACCTCCCCGCGTAAGGACCTTGGGCAAGTCCTTCACCCACAATTGCTCAGCACTTCGGCATGAAATCCCGATGCAGTGTCCGCTCTGCATTCTGGAGCGCCTCTGAGTAGCGACAGCTTGAAAGGGCACTATAACAAGTGCAAATACAAACAAGGACAGAAAGAAGCCTGTGCACTCACAGTCGCCAACTGGATCCGGCGGACCAACGCTCTGACCGGGAAACCTTGATCCAGACCAGCCACGAAGGAGGGGAGGGTTGGCCGTGTAGCGAATGCGACTCATCTGATCACGAAGCTTTATCATCTCCTCACTCTTCGTCGGATCCGGTGGAAGCTGTTTCCGAGTCATGACCTCCCGACCTTTGATAACCGGTGAGTTCAGACCTGGCCAGACCATGTTGGCTCGACCTAATTTAAGAGAAAAAAACATTCCAAAAATATATACTGCTATATTTCATGAACCGCTGTAGCATATTTCGAGAAATAGGTGAAGATAATACTAAAGCATTTTATATTAAAACATTTCAGTATAGTTGCTTAGAAAACTTCTAATGACATGCAATCTATATGAGGCTTTAAGTGCTTTTATGGGCATACACAGGAATTTTTTATGGGTGGGGAAGTTTAATGCTGGCATGGGGGAGGAGCTTTAATGTTGACATGGGGGAATAATGACAATGACGAAAGCAACCGATGGTGCCACCCCTTGACGCTGACACCCGTGATCAGGGGGTGTGGCATGAATTCTGATGACGTTTTGTACAGAACAGCTACTCACGAACATACAACAACTTTAAAGATAAATAATGGCTGAGGACTAAACTAAATAAGTAAGTGATTTTTCGCATCGAAAGTCATGTTGCAATAGTCAAAATAATTGAAATGAAACTATTTTTTCAATTTTTAAGTAAAATTTACAACTAAAGTCTATAGGTTTTGTTCAGATGGGTCACATATCATTTGAAAATCATTCTATTTTATTGTGGTTTCGTGTCAGGTCGGGAGCGCCTCCGCGGAGTTTCTCTTGAAATGGCGCTATAGATATAAATTCACAATTACATTACAATCATCTATTTTGATTGTTCAAATCGATCAATGAAAGTGCTTACAACGACATATAATTCAAGCTTTTCTTATCAAAGTTCATGCTTTGCTTCTTAGTTTAGATTCCCAACGGTGAATTACGAACTCATCCAATTCATTGAATGGCTAACAACAAAATGCAAATTTAAAAGAACAATTCTACTTTAAAAAAAAAATCGATCCTTATATACTCGAGAGAAACATCTCCCTACTCACCATCTCCGATGAATTGCCCTTTGTTGAGGTCGGTAATCTTCTTTCTACCAACTCTCTTTCCACGACCTTTCTTCTTTCCTGCATTGCTCACGCCCACAACACCTTTCCAGAGCTCATCGGCAGAAACTGAAAATAAGAACTCACTAATGCGAGTAATATGAAAGACCTCTTAGAAACAAACAACTGCTAAAATATTTATAAAAATGCAGCTCTGATAGATAACATGTGGAAAGATACATGTGTTAAAATATTTGATGAATACAACATTTACATATATGCTATGTACATGACTCATTTCATAGACAAAACCCTCAAGACCTCTTTGATTCGTAAAGCATTAATTCACATTTCACACCCTTCACAAAATTATGTTATGAGCCTATTGAGCCATCATGATAAATCACTTGTATGACTTATTATAAATTCCATCCTAGTGCAACCACCATGACAAACTTGAAAGTAAATTATTTAACAGGTCATTCACGACTAAACTAGCACCTTAGCACCTGTTTCTACTAAATGAACATGAATTCTTGTTCATTTCCTATAATAACTTTTTCACAGTCAGCTTAGATTTAGTTATACAAATTTCTTATCAAATGATCATTTAGTACTTCCGACAGCTGTTTAGCTTTGAAGCATGCCAATAGAAAGACTCCATTCAACTAAATATAGCAGATGAAAACAGATGGATACCAACCTTGCACAAAGAAGTTTGAATTATCGCATGGATGTGTATGAAAACTGGTCTGTTGCTGGCAAACAATATTCATACCAACATATGAAGATCTGACGGAGTGCATACACGAGCCTAAAGAAATGAAAATGTTATAGAAAATTCATCATAAAAGTCAGTTTTTTAGTTTTATCTTGTCTAAACAAAGTGAGAGTCAACTGCTAGCAAAGGTCAGAGATCGTCTCCGGCCATGATTCGCATGCTTCCCACGCTACAACGCCAGCGGAAAGCCACGGTCGCACGGAAAAAGCAGTCATGGATCTCTGTGAAGAATCTCTCGGCGTTGTGCTAGACCTTGCAGACATCTCAACAGCACACAGAATTCCACGTGGAAAAGGAGACAAAGTTCGTCCGATCATTGTTCGTTTCACGACACGGCGCATCAGAGATGATGTTTACCGTGCACGGCGCAAACTTCGTGAACGTCAGTCTACGCCTGTCTACATCAATGAGAATCTAACAAGAAGCAATGCTCACATCTTCTCGGAAGCTCGCCGTCTCTTAAAGATTAAGAAAATTTCTGGAACGTGGACGAATGGGGGTTTCGTCTTCATCAAGAGAACCACAAATCCTGGTGAGAAGCCTGACAAGATAACTGATATAGAAGACTTAAAGAAATATTAATCAGCTGTTATAGACACTACTGTATGCTGGTTTCTCGACTACCTGAGCTTAGTGAATCTTTTCTATGTGTAAACGTAAAAATTGACAACCTAGCCATTCTTGCCTAATGTCTCTTTCTCGTAGCTCATGCTCTTATTGTAATCGATTTGTCGATAACAAATGTAAGAGAGTGCTTTGCACTATATGTTTTTCTTTGTGCCATATGTCTTGCACTGACCTGGTTGGTCGTTTTAGTTCCTTCATTGTATCACAATGGTTTTGTATTTTATGCACAACAAGTATTTTTCCGTTTAATCATATCGAAGATGACCAAGAGTTTTTAGATTCAGTTTCAAATTCAGTCTCAAATGTAATAGGGTGTCATGACATGACATTTAAACCAGTTGAACACTATGACGATGGGCGTGCACTACTGTTAGACGAGGATATTGATGCTGATGCTAACCTTTTCACTGGTAGAACAGTATGTTCAAGTACATATTTAAATATGGAACAGATATTTGAAACAGTAGCAAAGCTGGAATATCATGATGGTTTTTCTGTTGTTCATCTAAATTGTAGGAGTTTATTTCATAAACTAGCAGATATTCAATTGTTGCTTTCAATGTGTAATGCTAATATTCTGGCAGTCACTGAAACTTGGTTGGATGCCAGTTTGGAAAAAGCAGTATCAATCCCTGGTTACAGCTTTGTGCATAAATGTAGACCATATGACAAGGGTGGTGGTGGAGTAGGTTTCTTCATCAAGTGCGGTGTTTCTTTTGAAATTATTGATTCAGAGTGGTCAAATCCCATAAATTGCTTTGAATACATGTTCATTAAAGTTCACCAAACCAAGGGCAAGGATATTGTAATTGGTGTCCTGTATCGTCCTCCTGGTGATCCTGTTGACCAGTTTAATATAGACATTGAACGCACATTATCCAAGTTGACTAGTACTAATCCAAAGATTATTCTTGCTGGTGACTTTAATATAAATTTGCTGAAACTGGATGAACATCAACCCACGCAAGATTTCTTTAACATAATGACATCCCATCAAATGTTGCCATCTATACTGCATCCAACTAGAATTACTTCTGTTACTGCTACCCTCATTGACAATATATTCAGTAATTTTCTTACAGATAAGCAGGAGTCTTACATATTACTGAACGATATATCAGATCACCTACCTGTTATGCTTTGTTTAGATATATCTGTGAAACGGACTCAGCCAACCTCCTCTACCAGTAGGCTAATTAACGAAAAGACTATTACTCAATTTGGTATTTCTTTGGCAGAGACTGATTGGTTTGAAGTTGAAAGGTTGTGTGTTATGGATAAACCGTGTGCTGCTTACACCTGCTTCATGGATACCTATAAAGATCTTTACAATAAGAACTTCCCAGTGATAACTGATAAAAAAAGAGGTTGCAATGTAAAACAACCTTGGATGACCAGTGCATTACTGAAATCCTGCAAAAAAAAGTCAAGACTTTACTCTAAATATCTGAAAAATCCCAATGATTCTAATAAAGCCATTTTTGTTAAATATCGGAATAAATTCAAACAAATTAGAAAACATGCTGAAAAAATTTACTATACAGACAGATTCCAGAAATGTGAAAATGATCTTAAAAAAACTTGGAAAACTATTAGGCTTTTATTAACTAATAACGATAATATTCCCACCCCTGACACATTCAAAATAGACGGAGCAGATGTCTCTAATAGACTAGAAGTTGCTAATAAATTCAATGATTACTTTGTAAACATTGGTCCGACGTTAGCTGCCAAAATTGGTGAAAACTCAGAAGCATTTGAAACATTCTTAAAGGACTCGCAGAGTTCTTCTTTCGGACTTTTTCCTACCAGCAAGCATGAAGTGATTGATGTTGCAAAACAATTAAGAACAACTTACAGTTCGGGTATGGACGATATTAATCCTAGTGTTGCAAAAGCCACAATTCAGCTTATTGCCGAACCTCTGGCTCAAATTATAAATAGTTCATTTTTTACTGGCATCATCCCACCAGAAATAAAAATGGCTAAAGTCATACCTCTGTATAAATCAGGTGAAAGACACAAAATAAATAACTATCGACCCATCTCTATACTTCCATTTTTTTCCAAATTCTTTGAAAGGATCATGTATAACAGATTGATGGATTATTTCCTTAAAATGAATGTACTATCACCTAATCAATACGGCTTCCAAAAACAACATTCCACATATATGGCACTCCTGGAAATACAATGTAAAATCTTAGAATCTATGGATAACCGAGAACTTTCTCTAGGAATATTTTTTGATCTATCCAAGGCCTTTGATACTGTAAACCACAAAATTTTATTAAAAAAACTTGAACACTATGGTATCAGAGGTGTAAGTAAGGCATGGATTTCTGATTTTCTTCACAACAGATCACAACATGTTTATTTTAAAGGTCATTTATCTGTTGGTAAACCCATCAGTTGTGGCGTACCTCAGGGTTCAATTCTGGGGCCATTATTATTTCTAATATATGTAAATGACCTGACGACTACTTCCAAAGTGTTTCACTATATATTGTTTGCTGATGACACGAATGCCTTTATATCTGATAAGTCAATAGAATCATTGTTTGAAAGAGCTAATCATGAGCTCATCACCATTTCTTCCTGGTTTAGAGCTAACAAATTATCGCTTAATATTGATAAAACAAACTTTATTTTTTTTGGATCCCGCCGTAAACTAACGCCAGTGTGTGATTACAGATTGACAATGGATGGTCAAATGATTATGCCGACTGAATCGTGTAAATTTTTAGGTGTGTATCTGGACCAGCACCTCACCTGGAAAGAACACATTAAGCAGATATCTAAAAAAATAGCAAAAAATATTAGCGTGCTATCAAGAATCCGTCACTGTCTCTCTCAAGCTACATTACAAGGCTTATACTATTCCTTAATTTTTCCATACTTGTCATATTGTAACATTTGCTGGGCCTCAACTTATAGTTTTTATTTAAAAAAATTGGAGAGTTTGCAAAAACGTGCCATTCGAACTATTTTCTTATTATGCTGGTCTGTCAGTACCAAACCAATTTTTCGAACCTATAACATACTACGATTATCAGATATATATATTAAAATAATGATAACGACTCATGACAGAAATTAATTTTGTGGGAGTGTCATGTAACTAATATGTGATTATTTTACTGGTCTATTTATTTAGTTGGCCAATTACAGTTTCAAAACTGTTGTACTCAAATGGATACACTGCAGTTCAAACTTGTGATTGCCATAATGCATTGCTGATCCTTACTATTTCGAACCTGCAAACTGTAAAGCTTCAGTGTCATTGAGCTACCAGTAAATATTCACCAGTGGAGTAGATATTTGGCCTGAATTTTTTCTTTATATATATGAACAAAAGTAGATGGCAGGAGGTTCATATTTACAACATCTGAAAATAAGCTCCACCCTAATATATAAGTTTCAAATCAGTTTGTTCATGTTTCGCTATCATCACAAATTGTTGCCTAGGACATTTGATGGTTATTTTTGTCAGGGAATTGCTGTACATAACCATTTCACTAGAACTCTGTTACACTACCGCACCGATGTTGCACATACTAGGATGAAATTATTTTCGATTAAATGTTCTGGCCCTATGATATGGAATAACCTTCCAAAATATATTACACTTATACCCACCATTAACATGTTTAAGAAAAAATTAAAAGACTGTTTAATCTCTGTTTACTAGATTTAAACAATTGGTCATAATTTGTTTTTTTCTTGTTTTTTGTTTTGTTTTGAAATCTGTGTGTCATTTCATTTCAGTTTGCTTTCGTTTCATGTGTAAGATGTTGTGCTTTGCACTGTTTTTTTTACAATAGCCAAATGTTATTGAGAAAGGAAGGGTCAATCCAGCCTCAGCGGGTCCATACGACCTTTTTGGATTGACCCTTTGACTTATGCACCGATCACTCGAAAGTCATTGAATTTGTACTGATTACTGCTCTTTTGTACGTGTTTGATGCTTTGTCAATAAACGGCTTACTTACTTACTTGCTTGTCGTCGTCATTAGCAACATTGTCGTAATCAAGATTGATCAGTGAATTTTTTAAAAAGAGTCTGCGTCAGGTGAAGCCAGGGTATACATGTACAATCAGGGGCGAAAATTTCTTACTAATTTTTGCAGTGCCGTCAGCGTTGTCATTGCACGTCTTTTTCGTGAGGGTCGGTTAGGGCACAGGTTAGGCATCGTGAGGGTCTGTTAGGGTTAGTGTTAGTTTAGCCATTAGAAACTCTGGTGGATTGATGGCAAAAGACACTGTAAATAGGTAAAAGTGCATTTTAGCGTATTTTATTATTTCGAAACCGATATGGTGCATTTTAGCGTATTTTATTATTTAGCGTATGTATTTACATATTTCGTTGATGAAATGGTTATAACGGTTCATATTTCTTTTGAAAAGTATTTTGAAAGCTGGATTGGTGAAAACTTCTTGGTGAAATAGAAGCTGATTTGATGAAAAACACTTGAGAAATGGAAGGTGGATTAAGGTATCTAATGGCTGACATAGCAGCTGGATGGACAAAAATAACGCCCGAGATATGGAAACGAAACTGATGAAACGATTGCCTGAGAAATAGAAGTTGGATTGAATAAAATTATTTCCCTTAAATAGAAGCGGGTTGAGGAAAAGATACTTAATGAAATGAGAGCTTGGCTGCTGACAAATAATTGTTATTTAAATAGAATCAGGATTGATGAGAAAATTGTTGCTGCAACAGAAGCTGGATGATACTTTAATCCACCTTCCATTTCTCAGTTATACATGCCAAGGTAGAAGTCGGATTGATGAAAATACCTGCGGAAGTTCGAAAACGCACACAAACAATAAAATACGCTATTTATTTTGACCTAAGCGGTTTCGAATAAAATACGCTAAAATGCACTTTTACCCTGTTACATTGTTTGCATAATCTATGTTTGTTAGAGCTTCTGATGAAATCGTAATTATTGTCAACAGGCAGGCATGTCAAACCAGCGCCCGAGAACACGGTCTTACCGAGACTGACCAAGCGCCTGCAGTTATTCGTGATGATCATATTCCCAAACAGTCTTGTCAGAGAGCCAGCCATTTTATTCGCTCTTCTCTGCAGCAGAGCTCGGAAGACCGTAAACAAATAAAATAAAGTTATTTAAAGTTTTCCAACCCTAAGCCCGAAAATGAGCGATAAAATCACGGCCATCGCATTCACGGACATTTTCAGAGGCATGCGCCAGAAGAGACTGATAGCGGATTATATTTAATCGCAGTTATATAGCACTATTAATATTGTGAACTATTATGGTCTCTGAAAAACTCCATTATTTTGTTTTCGTTGCATTATAACTAGATTTGTAGTGAAGCGCGCTCTTGTGCAAGACTTGTTTTTGTTAAAGCGCGATATAAATGACTAATAATTGCATCGTATTGTGTATTGTACGAGACCCATGCAAAATGCATAAAAACATACACTTAATAATTATGCTATAGGCCTAATTAATTTTATTATGACTGTTAATCGTCGGTGTCATGACTTATGAATCTATATTCTCCAGCGACTCATAAAATGATACGAAATTGTACCTGCTATACGTTTCTTCACGAAACGTAACAACACAGTCATGTATTCAAGTAGGCCTATAAGCGCTAAGCCTACGTGCGTCCTACCGCTCATCTGCCATGCCCTTGTAATCGAATCGCGATGCTCAAAATGCAGTCAAATCATCAAATGTATGAGACAACACTGCGTGTGAGTCTGATGGTTAACGTGTTGGGTTGTTAATGCTTACATGAGAAGCAAAAAATTCTGGCACGGAATGAAAACCAAAGCTCTCACACGCACCTGCTTCAAATCGCTTCATGACCTGAGAGAGAACGACTTTTAAAACTGCCTCACTATCGCTATAATTTATATCTGATTGTCGACTCTAAGCATGATTGTTGCAATTCCCGGTTGTGTTTTAGAATCAATCTAAAATGAAGCGCATACTTGCCGTAGGCCTACTGAAATAATTCAACTCGGAGTTCGATGTTTTTATATGAACCGGAAGTAGACTTTCTCAGCTCTGCGTTTAAAGTTTCGTGACGTGTCTCCGTCTCCGTCTCTGATACATGTTTCCGGGGTCTAAGTGACGAGTTAAGTTGTTACGCGACAGTTTTATTTTTATTAACAGCGACCGAGTTGTTCGCCACCCCAAGGAAAATGGTACTGATCTTACAATTTGTTTGTTCTAACGTTTAATTTATTTCTGTGTTCGTGGTGTTACATGAATAGATACAAGTCGTGAAACGGCCATATGGCTACTGCGTTATATACAGATAGACTACGTTTGACCAAAATCGTAATTCACAAAATGCTGCTTTGTGCGGTATCCCCTAATTAAAATGTCAGAAAATTGCTCATACTTTTCCTGAAAGCTACATGGTGATCAATTCCCCAGAATTTGAAGAGATTTTCACCACTATGTTTTAATAATTGGAATGATGATTTGACAATAATAAATGATTTACGAAGAAAATCCAGCAGACTTAGGCAATTGTGTAGGGGCTGAAGTTTATGATGCGAGTTCTGTGCTGGGATTGGTTGACCTAAAAAAATACGGGCTAAATATTTTAATTTCAATTCATTTATTGAACCCAGCATATACATTTTTACAGTTAAACAGTGCATCAATAGAACAAAGTATCAATGAAAACAATTAAAACAGCAGATTTAAATAAGTTTAAGTGGTAACAAAGGGCACACTTGAAGGGAAGTGTCCTGCTGGTAGGCGTGTGTTGAATGCAGCATGCTACTTTGTCATAGCTGATCCATCCTTTTCTGTGATCGGCTCAGTTGTCTTGAATGGGCTCCCACAGGAGCTACGTCTACTTTCTGGGGTTTTTACTGAAACATTTTTTTATTAATCTCAAAACTCCTTTTTTGCCATGCTAGAGTCGGGAGCGCTTCTGAGTAGTTCCCCTTGAAGAAGCGTTATGTAAATTCATGAATGAATTAATCACCCTAGGTCCCTTACCCCTTCACACTGACTGTTAATATCTTTCTGCTTGCTCTGTCAGGTATCCTCGCCGAGTTCAACGTCTGTGGGTAATTCGGCGCGCTCAGCTCCAAAGGCTGGAAGCCCAAGACCTGGAGGTAGCAGTGCAGTACGGCAGAGGTAAGTCAAGGTTGACGGCAACATTGGTGTCATCTAGATTCTAGATGGTACAGGATTCTGCTGTCTGCTTTTTGTTAACCACTTAGATCTGGCTGTCTAAGCTGGTTATATGTAATATTCTGTTTTTTAGCCCTGGATTTTTTCCTTTCCTGATTGATTGGTATCAACTTGAATCCAGGGTTGTTTTTAAGGAATTTTTAGACCTGCACAACTTCTTTCCTTTCCCATCCTCCATGGTAAATTACTTCCAATCGCAGGACAATGACCTTTTGTGCTAGTTTCAACTGTGCAGAAGTGCTTTTAAAAAACAACTGCAAAAATTCAATTAGGATGCACATTTTGTGTACAACTGCATGTTAAAAAAAGCCATGCTTGAATCTGGTTCAGCTGAAGCACCTTTGCTTCCACACTATAGAATCTGGCTGACATATAATTATGCACTATCAATGAACTCTACTTGACCGTGCAGATTTGAGTAGTTTTGTAGGTGGGCAAGGTTTATTTATTTATTTATTTATTTCGGAAATTTATATAGCGATATATTTATTATAGGCTATTTAAATATATTTATATAGGCTACTCAGAAGCGCTCCCGGCCCAACCACGGCTAAATAAAACAGTCTTTAGGTTCTTAAGGAACAGAGCGGAGTGACCTCTGGGAATTAAGCGCAATGCAACAGGAAGACCATTCCAGGTGGTAGGACCAGGGTTGCCAGGTCGGCGCGAAAAGCGCGAATTGGGCGACTTTTGAAATCGCTCGCGACTGAAAATTTCGTCCTCGCGACTCGCGCTTTTTTGGGCTACTTTTGAATTGCCTCGCGGTCGCGACGGCGACTTTTTTGGGGCGACATTTGGGGTTTTTTGAGCGACTTTTGGGGGTTTTTGAGCGACTTTTGGGGTTTTTTGAGCGACTTTTGGGGTTTTTTGAGCGAAAAAAGGGTATTTTCCACGAGATTTCGATCGAAAGACTAAAAAAAGACGTCAAAATATTTGACGACCTTTTTTTTTTTTTTTAGTCGTCAGAAGAAATTTTTGCGACCGAAATAGAAAAGCTCGATGATCTCGCGATTTTCGCAACTTTTTTTCAAAATCTCGCGACAAAATTTTTCCGAAATCTGGCAACCCTGGGTAGGACCAGCAACTGAGAATGAACTACACTGTCGCATAGCAGTACGCGCGCGGGGAACCAGAAGCTCAATTTGGTTCGCCGATCGAAGGGTGGATCGACGCAGAACTCCTAAGGTGGAACAGCAGAGTTCTCGAAGATATGGTGGAGCTAGTCCTTCAATGCACTGCCTAACCAAGGCACAGACCCTGTATGCAATCCGCTGTTTAGAAGGGAGCCAGTGTAAGATATCCCGCATATAAGATGAGACATGGCCATATTTTGGGATATGACCAACAAGGTTGCCGAGTGGTTAGAGCTCTCGATCTGTAATGCAGAGAGTATGGATTCGAGTCTCATCTGAGCCAATTACTGTGTAGGAGCCTTGAGCAAGTCCATACTCACAGTTGCTCAGCACCATTGATGTTCTGTTGTATTTGTTTGTATGTGCACTTGTTATATGCGCTCCCGAATGCAGAGCGGACACTGCATCGGAGTGTCACGCCGGAGCGCTGAGCAATTGTGAGTGAAGGACTTGCCCAAGGTCCTTACACAGCGAGGTGGATTTGAACCTTGAACCTTCTGGCTTCAAGGCAACAACGCCACCACTACACCATCGTGCCCCACAATTGTATTGTCTTGTGTGCACTTCTGAGCTTTGTAAGGACGGCAATATCAATATATTGACACTGTCTGTATAAGGTGTTAGTAAATTAACTGTACAATGTGTGTGCTGAACTATTTCAGGAAAACAGCGACAAGCTCATCGAGTGGAGGCAGTAAGAAGACTGTAGCAGGCAGTGCTGCTTCTGCTGGCATGTGGAGGTTTTACACTGAAGACTCGCCAGGAATCAAGGTGTACGTAAATTTCCTTATAATCAAGTGCTTTCGGAATTACCTGTACTCTGGTTGAAGAACTATGGCACTGATAATGGCAATATTTTAACAAAGTTTACAGGTGTACTCTGGTTGAAGAAAATGGCACTGACAATGGCAATATTTTAACGAAGTTGAATGTTAAGCTGGAGCATTTGAATGTGAGTTAGGGAATCTGGTTATAGTAACTTGAGTTTCATGCTATAATTAAAACTGTAGAAACAGAGAAAGTCATAGTGTGTATTTCAAGCAAAAAGGTCAAATAGGTTTTACTGTGAGACATGCTGTATAAATGCATAGAAAATGCTATCCACTCAGGGCCGGCGTTAGCCCAAATGGCGCCCCAGGCAAAACATGCATTTTAAAGTATAGGCCTACATTTGGCGCCCTCAGATTCCCACTCAATTGTTCAGCCCATGTCAGAAGCTAAACATGAACCAGCCATAGTCTTGAATACGCTCAGCTGAGTAATTTTTATTATAATTTTTTAATTATTACACTGAGGGCTTGGTAATATTCAATTAAATTGTGAAAAATGGTATGGATTACAGGTTTAAAAAAACTTAAAATACACTTTTGTGGAAATGGTCCCCTCCCATTGTGGAAATGGCTCCCCTAGAACTTGGCACCCCAGGCAACTGCCTGCTTTGCCTATGCTTAAGGCCAGCCATGTATCCACTAATCTGTTCGTAATTTGATGTATGTTCAAACTTTTCAAACACCATTGAGCTTCAGATGGCCTATAGGTACATAGGCTTGTAGCCGCTAAATGAAATAGTAGAACATAGCATGACTGTTTGTGCTTGCTACTAGTCTTTGTGTGTTATATTTTTTGGTTTCAGCGGTCCTGTTCCAGTTCTTGTGATGTCGCTGCTCTTCATCGCTTCAGTTTTCATGCTCCACATCTGGGGCAAATACACTCGTGCCTGAACGTCGTTTCGTCATTCGAGCTACTACTGTTGTTTGCAGTTGCCTTCAGAAAGATATTGCAGCATTCTACGTGTGCATATTTCTTATTTCTTCGTGCACGATAAGCTATTAAGTATGCCATTTATAATTCAACTTGACCAAGTAGCAAATATATTCAGAAGGAGGACAGTAATAGCAATTTTTTTATTAGTTCACTAACTGAAAATTTTTAATGGTTTTATCTGGGATGGCAAACCAGCTCCATGTTCGTTTGGTTCTGAGTTGTCCGATTATGAAATTCAATGGAGTCTGAAACCATGTGCAACTGTATTGTTAATTCTTTAATAGATTGTTGCTGATTGTTATGAACTTTGATATAATATGGCATTTGACACATCAAGAGGAAAACATGGAATTTTCATCAAGTATTACTTTGATTAGGCTGCATAATTTTTTGATAATGTAATCAACTTGAAAGATTTTGAAATTTCTGCTTCTTTTAATAATTCCGAAATCTATTAGGCATAAATTATGAAGGCATTATTGAAGGTTGGTTTCAGTTCATGGCCTGATAATGGTAAATATTAATAGTTTAATTTTACGAAAGACGACTAATCTGGTTCTCTGGCTGGTTTTGATGTGATTGGTTGGTGTCTTGTGCATTGTATGTAAGCACAACAGAAGTTATTTTCATTCTTATGCACCTTTATTATTATGCGCAGAGCTAATGTTTATTTTAATAAATGTAATTTGTATGATTATGAACTGTTGTATTCATGTAATATTTCCAATTTTTAATTTCAAATAAAAGTAATATTAATTTGGATATGGTATCGTGCAATATATTCTCTTATGTATTGAAAACAATAATTTGCTTTGAACATAGTTATGTCAAGTAGCACTTCTTTGCATCTTCTATGGACTGTGGGCACTCGCATCTATGGTCACAGAGTCTGCAAAATCTTTCGACAATCCCATACTATAACAACCTTTTCTTAACCTCCCAACTTTTGCTGGTTCTTATATACATTTACCCACAGGAATGGGGGATTGGAGAGGTTGAGTTTGTGTGTATGAACTGGTATTTGATGGCTGGGTCCCTTTGAAGTACTGAACCAGTAGAAATACGACCAGAGCAATACACGTTCTTCTTAACCTTCTGTTGTTTAATGACTAATCATAGTGACGATAAATCCTGAAGAATTGGATTTATGAAACTGATATGCTATCATGAATAATAACAGACAGGAAAAGTTGTTAATTTAAACTCAATGCAAATTTAACAATTATTATGTCAACACTATGAAAAAGTGAAAAGCCACTTATTATGTAAGTTGTAGGCTAAATGTGACCCGCTTCATGAAAAGGTACCATAAGTCGGGTTTGGAGTTATTATGCCTTCACAAACCAGCTAAGTGAGCTGAACATTTTGCTGAAAACCAGATAAAAATCGGATGATAAATGACCGACTTATAATGATGAACATGAGAAATTGCCACTTTATTTCCATCGATGAGTATCGTGGGGTCTTGCACACTGGGAGCGCTTCTGAGCGATTTATCCTACAAGAGGTTCACGACCAATTCTCAGTGTTGTCTATTATGTAATATTATCAGTGTTATTAACTTAAAAGTCCTTTTCACCTGCTGCTAAAAATACCAAGAACTCAAATTTGATTAAAAAAATTTTTTTTCCCTTCACGTCTTTATGCGCGATTTCTGGGGAAACTGTACCCCGACTTATGGTACCTTATCATATAGCGGGTCACAAATACTTAGCAATGTTCAATTGTTCATTTAAATGGTTAAACAGTGGTTAGAGCTCATGTAAAGACCATAATGCAAAGCAAACATTATTATGCCAAGAGATTGATTGTCAACCCCTGAAAAAAGATATCCACAAATGATTCTTGATACCAGACTATATTGCTAAACTTTAAAAGAACAACATCAAATTACAGTATGATAAGATTCATGTAGAGTGTTCATTATGCATGAAATCACGTGATAGAAGCTTATCCAGATGAACAGTCAAAATAATATTATGAAGGCTGGTTAAAGTCTGCATAGTCAAACTGGCTGAATTGTTACAGAATCTGAAAAACATTTTGTAACGTCAAAAACTGTGAAGAATAATTATGCACACTGATAAAGATATAAAATGAGTAGTGAAGAAGCATAACCAGTGGCAACTATATCATCAAGTTTGATAAATAAATTCAAGTTTGATAAATAAATTATGTCAGTTTCAAATTGCATAGAACAGTTGTAAAATGATAGGCATGTTTGATAAAAATCACTAATTAAATTTAATTAATATAAGCTTTATAATCACTGAAATGCAATTATATAATACTGTTAAGAAGTTTCTGCAAAAAACAATGACATGTAAACACAAGAGAGAAAAAAGCACATATGGTAATGTATGATTAGAAGAAGTAGAACAAAAACAATCATATGTCACACCATAAATATATCTTAATATAACTAATGATAATCTAAAAGTGATAGCAGAATAATTGAAATCTTAAATATAATACTGTGATGTGATTCATCATCCGATGTTGTATTTCTCTTAAATATAATACTGTGATGTGATTCATCATCCGATGTTGTATTTCTCTTAAATATAATACTGTGATGTGATTCATCATCTGATGTTGTATTTCTCTTAAATATAATACTGTGATGTGATTCATCATCCGATGTTGTATTTCTCTTAAATATAATACTGTGATGTGATTCATCATCCGATGTTGTATTTCCTATAATATGCAAACTCAGCTATTGATGAAAGAGAAGACATAAGATCTATGGAAAAGAGAAATCCAGAACAGCAAGAAATAAACATGCATATGAGGGTAACATTCAGATAACTAGAAATTTTTTCATGGTTGCAGGATTAACTCTATAAGACAGTTTTGTTAGAAAACATCATAAACACAAGACAATGAGTGGAAACAGGAAAAGAAGGCTGAATTAAAAATAACCGGTAATTTAGCAATACCATAATACTTGTCCTTTTTTGTGCAATAGACAAAAGCCAAAATACTGTACAAAGCAGAAACTGCAAAGCCAGTGCAAGACTTTTTGAGCTCGATGTGAATTATTTCGATAGAGTAGATAAAGCAGGTGAAGATTCAAGGGGTTTTATATACTTTTCCATGAAGTTTTTCTCCGACATCTTTACGCAAATGGCAAATGCCAGTCCGTTATTCTCAAGATGATTTCTGTGATAACTGGCAGAAGTAACAAAGACCTTGGCAACATCCCCACAGACCACAGCCACAAATGCAGACAGCAGCTTTGCAAATGGATAAGTCATGCTTCGAAAGACGTTGTACTCAATGCTAGCCTGCTGTGGCTTACTGTAGTACTTCAGAACCTTCTTCTGTAGCGAACCTGCATTTGTGTTGGAGTCTGGGTCACAATCGAACTGAATGTAGAACGACTTGAGTGTGGCGAAAGACTGACAGTCTAAGACTATGTTGATGAGTTCCTGCAGTCGTTCTACGTCAAGCAGCGGTGTTGATATATAAATTCTGGCATCTTGCTGCTGAAACCAATGATGCAAGAGAGATCGCCACAGTGGGTAGATGTAAACCGAAGTTTCGTAATTTCCTCCACACTCCAGAAGGTCCAGTTGATGGCTGACTTCACTAGCTGACCACACAGGCTAACAAACACAACAGAATATCCAGCATACAGATATAAGATATAAGGCACAATGGAGGATGGAACACGTAACATTTTGCATTCGAACCTGCCTAAAGCGGTTAAATGCTCATAAGACCCGCTATCGTTTGACTACAACTGCATATACAAACATATGGGTATATTTAGAGGGAATTTTCGGGTTCAAACCCCTCAAAATGAAGAATTTCATAAACTTTTTAAATTAATTTTGTGCCATTCTGTGTATTTTGCAGTCATTTTCAATGATAAACCACCAAAATGGAAACCTTGAAAATTATATCTGGCTATGCTACTGGTTACAAAGGAAACTCTTGGCAGTGTGGCTACAATGGAAAGGTTACAGATCAACCTTAAGCTACACAGAGTATGCTTATTCTCACTTGTAAGCAAAGTTACAGAAGAAAATAAATACCTTTGAAAGTGATAAATCACTTTCATCTGCCACTGAATATTGATGACAGTGTATCTTTAATTTCTGTTCAAATGCTGCATTCATTCGTTGACCTCGATTTTCCATGAGGAGATAAGCTTCGGTCTCTTAAATGAATAAATATATGCACGGTTAATAGTACTTAAATGTATATATACAGTGTATAGAAATTGGAACATTCGGTACGAAGCCGAAAAATATCCAGTGGATTCAGAAATTGAGCAAAGTGGATTAACATAACTTTAATTACCTTTTAATTCAGTCATTTACCGGTAGAAAGTTTAAAAGCCCGGAAAAAAGCTAAAGGTCATCTTCTGGTTTTCATAACTTATAAGTTTATAAGATTAAACAGGTTGTTTTCAAGTCTGAGAAGTTTATGATGACATTTCAGTTGCATTTGTGCAAAGCACTTGATTCTGCTAACAGTTCTAAGCAACAAAGTAAAGGTACATAGTCTATGAATGCTTGCAAACATTATGAATACTAATGTCTAATGATATAGCAACGCATAATATAATAATAAGAAAACTGTGTAGCTTAGAGCTGCATTTTTCTTTTGATATCAATAAATGCAGAGATTCTAAAAAATAAGTTGGTAAATATTACAAGGTGAAAGTTTGCAATGCTTAATAGCTATAAATTTAGCAACAGATTCGTGCATAATAACAGTCGGCATACTATAGGCCTGCACTGAACAGAAATTGTCAATTTCTTACCTGTTTTCTCATAGTCATCTTGGACTGTAATTCCATACGATGGAAGGTCACCAGGTTCAGTCGGAATAAATTTCCAACTACTCGCAAATTTAGAATTAACATTTACCAACATGTTTCTAAATTTTGCTGTAAACCAGTCGTAGATGAATGGTCCGTTCATAGTCAAAGCACCTGTGGTCATGTTTAGGGCAAAATTGACTTCTTTCGTTTCCAAAACAAGATGCTCAACAGATTCTATTATCTGACGACGATATTTGTTTCGTATCGGCGGATAGCTTAATTCATGCTGCAGTATTTTGGCCCAAAGAGAGGCCAAGAATATAGAACCTCTTTTATCACAAGGGCGGATCACAATGGCATCGTCTAGATATAGATATACGGCTTCTTTGATCTCAGCGTGTACAAAATCTTTTATGAATTTTTCAAGTCTAGATTTCTGTGGCATCTTCTATATTTATAGTGAATAAAATCTGTACCCTGTAATGCTTATCTTATCTAATCCAAACCGAGTAGTTGATTACTTAAACCCTAATTAAGCCAAATTTTAAAAATGTATAGAAAGCTTTCGCGTTCGAAGTCGCGTTTCCATGACAATATCAACAGGTTGGTTTACAAAGAATTTATGATTAAAGATAGTTGGCGAGCGAATCAGTCAGTAAGTCAGTCAGTCAGTCAGTCAGTCAGTCAGTCAGTCAGTCAGTCAGTCAGTCAGTCAGTCAGTCAGTCAGTCAGTCAGTCAGTCAGTCAGTCAGTCAGTCAGTCAGTCAGTCAGTCAGTCAGTCAGTTTGCTGGTGTCCTGCACAAAGCTTTGAGCAAAGCCCACGGAATATGCAGAAAATTTCCAATTTTACCTTTAGGCCTACACGTAGTTTTTCAAAGAATTGACCAGTCAACAACCTGCTTTAACGCTGGAAGTTTATGTCGACGCAAATAATATTAACGTTGCCTCGACTGACTGTTTATTGATAGCATTTTGACATAGGATAGGGCCAAATTCATGCTTGTGCATCATCAAATGTAGGTTTAATCTACAGGTTGAGTTTATTTATTTCGAGCTCGATATAGGCCCTAGGCCATTTAAAAATCTGCTTTCAAGATGGGCGGCATAGGCCTAGCTGTCCCAGCATAATGGGTCTATTGCTATCACACCAGAATGATATAGGGCCTAAATGCATGTGTCGTGACAGTAAGCAAGAGTGGCAGAGACAGGAAAGTTTGGACAGACGTCATAATAAACTTGCTTAATGCAAGAGGTATTCGCAAGTTAATTTTTATTTCTTTATATTTCTCTATTGCATCAGAAGTAAAATAAGTATATGTACAACAGAAACAGAAAATCATCTGTATAGGTACATAACTGAATGACCGTAACTAAAGATGTTATTCTCATTACTATTTTCTTTCTGTCTCCTCCCCCTCTCTCACTCACTCACTCACTCATTCTCACTCACTTAGACTCTCTCTTGCAGGAGTGCAAAACAGAGGTAGAACTACGGATGGAAAGAAGTTTACCCACTTCACAGTCAATCAATCAATCAATAAATCAACCAACCAATCAATCAATTTAAACCAATCAATCAAACATTTATGTGCCTTATTGGTCAAATACCTAATTATTCAGTCACGTCTCAAATCACATACTGGAAAATCTGCCTGGGCAGTGGGCTCCCTGTCCGTTAACATATTGAATACAAGTTCCTTGGTATGGTGTCAATGCCAGTTAGGCCTAGCTCCAACTTACACTTACTTGATCTTTGTCAGCCTGTGTCAGGTACTTGGGATAGTTGATACCTAAGCTCCGTGGGAACGGGATGCTCAGTCCTGTTTGCTTGTACCTCCATCATGCAAAGCCTTACTTTTTATGACATTATGTAGTTGACCCGGCAGTATGGAATGACCTCCCTTTTTAGTTGCCCCTGTTCCCTAGGTCATTTTTTGACACGTTCTATAAGCACTTGATACTGGTCTTTTTTTCCGTGCTCATGTCTGAAGCACATCTGAGTTGTTCGACAGCACTGATGTAGACCAAACTTATCCATAAGGACTTTTTATTAACAAATCAATCGAAGCATATAAAGGAACAAATTAATATTTAATAAGCTAACGAGGTAGGACAGAAATGGAAATTTTTATAAATCAAGCACATCTGGCAAGAGATGGGCAAACAGTTGCTATCAACACCATACTTATTCTCAGCCTAATCAAACTTGGATTAGACAACAACTTAACCCTTTACCAACCGAAAGTATAGGATTCCCATACCATTTACTACACTTTGGTTGGTACAGGGTTAAGTATATGCACACCAACAGCAAAAGACTGAGACCGATGACACAAGTACCAAATTCATATTACATGTAACATTCATTATAATCTCTTATCAGCAGGTATCAAGGAAGCAGCAACATTAGTCTATATAAAACGATCAGCGAAATCTACTAAAAGAACTTCTAGTAAGAACTTGGAGCAGTTTCTCGTCAGATCTAATCAACTACCTTGGTTAAGGGCCCATCCATATAATACATATGCAAAAATCATATTTTTTACCCCCCTCTTCCAGTTGCAGGGTGGTACATTCTGTGGACCCCAAGTCTATGTACAAGTAAGCTTCTCTAAACCCGGCACCCCCCCCCCCCCCTATAATGAAAAAGTTAATTAGCTACAGTCCACTACAAAACATTTATTTTCACTGCAGGTACTATTTATTTTTGTTAAAAACTTCACATTTGCTACTGCTAGCTAAAATTTGTTAATTGTTATGGTTTACTGTTAAGTTTGCCTCCCTGCGTACGCAATTTGTGGACATCCCAAAACTTAATTCTATCAGAGAACTTCCTTTGTAACTCCTTATTGGATCGTTAGAAATTGGGCCACATGATTGTTTCGCAAATATCAACAAAGAAACGTGTTAGTAGTAATCAGATCTTGTAATTCTAAACCTATTGCAGTCTTTTTTTAAGTCTCAAAATGGAATTCAAAGCTTGAGAGGAAATGGAGAAAAATAATTAAGAAATAATATATACAAAGATTTAAATAAATGCATTTAAATAAAGTCACGAAAACATTCTAGATGCAGGAATAAGCATGTGCATATGTACCGGTATATACATATATACACTTAATATACAGGGTGCGGCCAAAAAAAATACCCCCCTACGAAAATTGCGATTTCTCGAAAACCGCCGAATATTTTGTTACAAATATTTTCATTCTTATTCGTAACATATTTTTACACATTCTCTGAAAATGTTATGCCAGTATCTTTATTTTTGTGATCAAGACATCAGGCAGAAGAAAGAACTTCATTTTTTCAACTGAACAAGGCATTCACGAAATAAGAAATCATATTTTTACATAAAATAGCCTGTGGTGTGCCATAATTACGTCATTTCCGCTTTGCGGATCGTGTTCTTCACCGATGAAAAGATCTTTTACATCAATCCACCAATTAATAATCAAAACAATCGTGTATGTGGCACTCTGTGCGTAGAAGTAAAAAGCCGATATCCATCCAAGCGTCTGTTGGTCGAAAGAGCTAAGTTCTCTCCCCACATCATTCTTTCTGCATGTGTCAGCTATGAGGGTAAAGAACGCTTACAATTCATTGACGAGAAGGTCAAAGTCAATGCTAAGTAGCCTACTACGTGGAGAATCTGTTGCCTAAGCTTGTCGATGATTGTCACACTGTCTTGGGAAATCAGTTCCCTTTTCAGCAAGATGGAGCGCCCGCTCACGGCGCCAAGCTGGCCCAAGATTGGTTAACAAGCCACTTCATCGACTAGGATTCGTGGCCGCCAAATTCCCAAGATATGAACGCACTCGACGCACCCCAGTCTGGGGTGCAATGCTTGAGACTTACAACAAACTTACCACAAAGCCAAAGAACATTTCTGAACTGAAAAATACGCTGCAAATCATTAGGAATGGCCTGCCACTTGAGACCACTCAGAAGTCTGTTCTGGGCTATCGAAAACGTCTGCAAGCTTGAGTAAAAGCAAACGGTGTTCACTTCGAACATTCATTGCACAAAACTTAACAGTGTGGCCTAATCTTGTCAAGAACAATAAGTAACCTTGAACTTTGTTACATTTCTGTTTGCGCCGTTACTTTGTTACTTATTGCTGTCACTAAATGTCTGTTGAAACGAAAATTGCATTGTTTCACTTCAGGGTTGCACCATTTTGGTGTTCATGATTCGAATTTCATTAAATTTAGCCAAGTTGTAGATAAATATGTGTCAAATAGACTGGTGAAGTTTTATAACAAAATGAGCAGCGGTTTTTGAGAAATCGCGATTTTCGTAAAGGGGTATTTTTTTTGGCCGCACCCTGTATATTATATCTAAAATTATATACACAAATGTGTGTGTATGCAACTATGTGCGTATGTATGTATGTACACTCAGTACCTACACTTTTACGTACTGATATGTATGTATGTATGCATGTATGACATTGTATGTATGTATCTGGTATGTATGCATATATATATATATATATACATTATATATATATATATATATATATATTCTATTTACATGCATATAAGCTAAAACAGAATAAAATTCATTTGTTTTGTTAAATTAAATTAAATTTCTAATAATAACATTCAAGAACGTTAGTTCGCAAGATCACAAGCTAAGCAGTCACCGTAAGCTCCTACACACAACATATGCAATCGTTAGGCGTTAGTTCACAATTTGCAGATGTTAAGCGGTAGATGGAGCCACGCGAGTCTATGTTGGTGGAGCGCCATCTCTGTACATCAGCATCGTGTGAAATGAGTTGTGGAGGTTGTTTGCGTCTGCGCATGGATGGTCCGTACAGGTGAGTGGGATGAGGTATGCGATGCAAAGAAGCAGAAGCAACAGCAACTGGATTGGAATAGCCAGTCGACATGCACGAAGCAAAAGGTTCGACTTCTTCGGACGACTTTCTATGAATTCGATGTCTTCATCTTCAAGACTGCAAATGAAAAACAGTCATTATATATATTTATATAATATATATATTTAAATAATAGATATTATATATATTTTATATGTGATATAAAAACAGCCATATATATATATATTTATTATATATTTATATAATATATTACAAATATATTATATGTGATATAAAAACAGCCATAATATATTATATATTATATATATTATATGTCAACTTTATCTCGTTGTGAATCATCTAATCAAGCCCGTAATTTCGGGTAGTCTTTCCTCTATTAAAATGGCTGTTTCTTTGCTATTGTTTGTATTCCAGTAATTGAAAACTTATCATTAGTCACGTTATTAATTCAAGCCCAATAAGTTCAACTCGTTTGAAATTTGAAACTTTTTGAGCCATTCTTAAATTCTAGAGATCAAATTTTTTAATTCGTCATTTTTACAACAAAAAAGTGAACTATTGCCTGCTAACTTCATATTACGTACCTTTGGTTCAGATTTACTGACTATATGCACTCAATATGTAATAAATTAATATCTAAATAAAGAAATTAAACTCTGCTTTATATGATGGTGTCAGATCTGACACCATCATATAAAGCAGAGTAGTTCTTTAAGCAGGCCCTGAGACAGCAAAGGTAATGAAGCATTAGCAACCTCATTATCTTATCCTCGGCATATGAGGCCAGTCCTCTCCCTCGCCATCTCATCTTCCAACATACAGTGTACAGTTAATGTACTCATTATAGCTGAGTTGGATAGGTGGTGCAGGTGGCGCAAAGATCTCTATAAAAATTTCTAAACTGAAGAAAGATGACAATGGGACATCGTGGCATAACCAATGGGAGATAAAAATGTGAATTTGACTCATTATGTCATAAACGTATTAGGAATAACATTATCATCGATGTCATCACCACTTTCATTGTCACTACCACCATCAGGTACAACCCACCACTACTCCTAAAATCACATTTACAATAAACATCCACGTTATTGTTCCGAGTTCTTTTCCAGCTTACATTCACCTTCACATTTTGGGTCATACTGAATTAAAAACTAAATTCTTGTGGAATTTCCATCGATCCAAATTTTTTTTATTTACAACTGTCCTGCTTGACCAGGATTGAGCTGGGAGCACTCCAGAATAGACATCTTTGATGGGGTGCTACATAATTTGCTGTAACAATTACAGTAATGATTAATACTATATCGTCAACTTCATTCACCCATGAAGGCTATTGTCGTATGCTCTATGATGATTCAATTATAAATTAACTTCATTCACCCAGAAGACTTGACCTCTTGGTTCCTTGATCAAGAACTGCTGTGACTCAGTCTCGATCATTTGCCTCAATCGGTCCTTCTCTTTGCAATGCTCTCTCACCTTCTGTTCGCTCTACACTTCAGTTCTCTCTTCTGTATTCTTTATTCTCAAAACCGTTTCTTCTTCGCCTTGCGAACTGGGAGCGCTTCTGAACGGTTTACCCTACTAGAGATGCTTTATAAATATTTAAATAAAATACAATGGAATACAATACAATCAATAATGTGTTGGATATTTTCCCACCAAATAGTGACTTGCATCATGTGAAGGAAAATAAACCAGGTATCTTAATAACCATAACAGCAAGAAAGAACAAAAACAATTGTAAATAATAAAATGCTGAATAATAATTCAATAATCACCAGAAAATAAAAGAAATCTCCACTTAACACCTTATTAAAACCTGTATCTATTCTGAGGAAGAAAGCAAAGCTTTAAAAAGCTGTCACTTTTCCAAATTTCAACTCCCGTAATGACCATAACCTTTCCTAACACAAAGCGACCAGTGAAATGTTATCATAGGCAGAGACAAGCCCCCAACTCATTTAAGCCTCATGCAACCACATACAAAAAGCAACAACTGGAATCTCATGTTAGACATTCATATAAAACTCAATCGTTAAATAACACAATAACATTAACAAAGTCAACATAAAATACATTACTCCACATGCTTCAAAGCATACACCTGAAATAATGTTGGTGAAGCACAATTAACAATAACAACAGCACCACCATGCAACGTGTCATCCGTTTAATAAGAATGAGAAGATCTTAATAAAACATTCACTTGCATTAAAATAAACATACAAGCAACCTGTTAGGAAACAAAAAGAAGGAAAGAAAGCAGGCCCAAAAGAATCCACGAACAGACGCTGTACAGAGAAAAAATCATGACAAGTACTTAGATTCCATTTCGGGAGGACACGAGAATAAGTCAAGTGGCGGTTGCTTTTTGCCCAGCTAAAATGTTCAAAGTATTTTGTAAAGTATGAAGCCAATATAACAACATGACAATTATCAGAAGGATTAAAGTAGAGCAACTAAACATTTATATAGCTCATTATCAGGAGATTTGCAATGGCACTCTCCATTCTTCAATCAAACCAGCACAGTGATCACCAACAGCATGTAGCAAAAATATCTTAGACATGACTGGCTAATTCCAACGAACAAAGATTTGATTAAAAGTAGCATTTCATAGCAGAATGGTTCTATGATATGATTTGCTCTCAATTCTGAAGCAATCACAATCATGATTTCAAATATTTTCTTATAATCATAAAAATCATACTTAATTTACCATATTGAAGTAAGCAGTAGATATTAATTAATTATTAATGCAAAATACCCAGCGATTGATTAATGACAGTTCAACAATTGTCCTAAGAGGTTCAACAGAAATTAGAATTGGTAAACAATAATAAACTGTAGAGTGCAAATTAACTTAATTGATTTTATAATATTAATAATAATAATAATAATATTTCTAGCATTTAAAATGTTTCCATGCTATTCACTAATTCAATATGAAAATATATATAGTGTTTTATTCATTTATTTAGAACTCTTATTATGATAGTCAGTAATAATGTTTGTTAGCTGCATGATCTAACTTGGATGTGGCAAATCATTGCAGTTATTTCCCCACTACATTATTCAATGTCCAATGTATGACAAAATTTTACCTTTCTTTGTGTGGAATAACCACCGGCTGTGTACTGAAGACTGGGATAAGAGGAAGGCTCATCCAGCCACGGAATGCGTTGACTGGAATGACGCCCTGGGATATGCTTCTGTACCTAAAAAAATATCGAAATTAAATATCATATTTAAATCAATTAACGTAAAGGTAACACAGTAGACATTTTTTATAGTAAACAATTTGTCGATCTAGAAATTTTAAAAAGTATTTTTGAAAGGTGAATGCTGCTATAAAAATTATACAATATGAGGAAATGTTCAGTTACTATTCATCTCTCTCGGTAACAGTCATCAGAAACTAAATTTTTTGTATTGATCTAGAAATTTTGTAAAAGAAAAGTATTTTTGAATGGTACATGGTGCTATATAAATTATACAACAGTTACTATTCATCTATCTCAGTTACAGTCATCAGAAACTATGTATCAATTTGATCAAATCTCTGGAGGGATAATTATAGGAGCTGAATAAATTGAATGTTGTAACATTATAAATGCAATAAACAAATCTGTAACACACCTCACTATGATAATAATAACAAGTTCCCTCTGCTTCAGCCGGGATCGAGGTTGATCAGATCGTAAATGATGCTGCCGCTATTGATGGGCGTGTGTTGCAGCAGCAGGATCTGGTCGGTCGACCTGATCTGTTCACGCACCCGAATCCGGGGGGTCCAATTCTTAAGCACATTGCAAAAGGGGCGCGTTTGGTTTGCGCACAGGCTCTATCAGGGATCCTTCGCAGCATCTGCAGCAATCCTGGTTCGCTGGACAGGTGGAAGGCGCTCCTGCAATTTGCCCCATGTGTTTTGGTGCAGCCATCTCGGGCGGGTCGTAAACGAAACATGGCTAATATCATCAAGGGTCGGGTTCAGATTTGGTCACAGGGTCAAGTTTCGGTTCAGGTTACGGGTACCTCGGGTGCTGGTCGCAGAATGCCATCGCACAATTCAGAGGCCCTCATTGCAGCCATTAACTCCAAGCTGGAGGATGGTAACATCCGTGCAGCTGTCCGTATTTTGTGCGATCAAAGTCATCCTGCACCACAGAATGAGGAGAACCTAAAAATTCTCCTTGAGAAGCACCCGGTGGACCCCGACCCAGATGAATTGCTACATCTCCCGGACCCAAAAGCCACCACCCCTCTTCAGATCACAGAGTCCGAGGTGATGGAAGCAATTCGCTCGTTCCCGTCGGGTTCTGCGGGGGGTCCAGATGGTTTTCGCCCTGGACATCTCTTGGATCTTGTGAACCATCGCGAGTCATCTGCTGAATTGCTGAGTGTGCTAACCGACTTCGTCAACCTCCTGCTACGCGGCGGCTGCCCCTTGGAGGTGAGGCCCATTCTGTTTGGGGGCAACCTCATCGCCCTGTCCAAAAAGGCAGGTGGCCTTAGGCCCATCGCCATCGGTTACGTCTGGAGACGTATCGCAGCCAAATGTGCTAACAAATTTGCAGTGGGCAAGTTGACATCCTTTTTTGCTCCGCTGCAGGTTGGCATTGCCACGCCTGCTGGTTGCGAAGCGGCGGCACATGCAGCTCGTAGGTTCATCACTGAGCTACGCGATGATCATGTTTTTGTCAAGCTTGACTTCGCCAACGCTTTTAACAGTCTGCGTCGCGATGTCATGCTGAAGGCCGCGCTGGAAACTATACCAGAAATTTACCGTTTTGTCCATCAAGCTTATGGGACAGCCTCTCTGCTTAGGTTTGGCCAATTCTCGATATCTTCACAAATGGGGCCCCAACAAGGTGACCCTCTTGGCCCTCTACTGTTTTGCCTGCCTCTGCAACCCATTCTACGCTCTTTGCAGTCGACATTCCGATTAGGGTACTTGGACGACCTGTCTTTGGGAGGCCCTGAGGAGACAGTAGCTCGGGATGTCGAACTGATCCACGATCGCGGTGGTGCAATGGGTCTTCATCTAAACGCCGGCAAATGTGAGTGGTACTCACACAGTGGGGGCTTCGGGGACAATCACGGCTGGTCGGATTTCCAGCGTCTGGACAGAGACTTGATGATTCTACTTGGGGCACCCCTCTTCAAGGGACAGGCATTAGACGCTGCGCTTGAGCAACAATGTGGGCTCTTAAGCAATGCCATCAAAAACCTGCAGCACTTGTCTTCTCAAAGCGCCCTCATACTTTTAAGATCTTCATTTGGTGCGCCTAGAATCAGTCATCTGCTCCGTTGCTCCCCTTGTTCTGACCACTTAACCTTGGAAAGGCTTGATAACATCATGAGAGATGGCCTTGAATCCATCGTAAACATCAAGCTGGACAACACCCAATGGCTGCAGGCCACGTTGCCCATCAGACATGGCGGCCTGGGCGTGAGGAGGGTTGGATCGCTGGCTTCTTCTGCCTACATGGCATCAGCTGCGACAACCCTTGCACTCCAGTCAGCCATTCTTGGTCTCAGCTCAGCGGCGTCTGATCCGCAATTGGGTGATATCTTGATGGCCCGTAGGGATACACTTCCATCGTGTGTCGATCCGTTGCCGGCTAAACAGGCAACTTGGGACAAGCCAGTGATCGAAGCAGACAAATCAGCAGTTTGGAGCAACAGCAATAATCCAACTGACCGAGCACGCTTGCTGGCTGTGAGTTCCCCTCACTCCGGCGACTGGTTGACAGCCCTTCCAATCCCATCGTGCGGCCTCTGTCTCAGCAATGAGGCAGTGCGCGTGGCAGTTGGCCTTCGGTTGGGTCTGAGCCTCTGCAGCCCACATCAATGTGGCTGCGGTGCTCTGGTGGGCCCCGATGGCCAACACGGTCTCGCATGTAGATTGGCTTTTGGGCATTCCCTTCGTCATCACGCCATCAATGACATAGTCTGGCGGGCGTTGCAGAGAGCCGATGTCCCAAGCACCAAAGAGCCGTCTGGTCTGTCTCGCATAGACGGCAAGAGACCTGATGGGGCCACATTGATCCCCTGGGCAGCAGGCAAACATCTGGCCTGGGATGCCACGGTGGTCCATACCTGCGCGGCATCCTACATCGCTCACACAGCGAATGCGGCGGGTGCTGCTGCAGAACAAGCCGCCGTACGTAAAACCGAAAAGTACGCGGGGCTACCATCATCACACATCTTTGTTCCCATTGCCCTGGAAACACTGGGTCCCATCAACTCTGCCGGGCTCAGTTTCATCCGCGAGGTTGGTCAGCGTCTCTCGGTCATTTCTGGTGAGCCGCGAGAAGCAACTTTTCTCTTCCAGCGCATTTCCATCTGTCTGCAGCGCTACAATGCCATCGCTTTTCGTGGTCCCTTTAATATTGTCACGGAGGACGAGGCCTGATTTTCTTTACATTTAATAACAGCTCCTATCATAATTTTTTTGAAATCCCGAGGGATCCTAGGTACCTCGGGTAAAAAAAAAATATAAAAAAAAATAATTAAAAAAATAAAATAATAATAATAATAATGACAATTTGTATGGTGCCGTAATGCGACCATACCGCTACAATGGTGCCTCACAAACATACACTGTATGGATAGCTACTTGAGAAGCTTAAAAGCTTTTTATTTCTAACATTTAAAAGGCTCTACTGATTCAAATATGAAGGTACACAGTACAATTAATTGGACATTAATTCACAAACCTTTGGAATAACGATGTCGTCATGTTCAGATTGCCATCCAGTGGTGCTCTCTATGAGGTTAATGTTGTTCTCGCAGGTTCTCGTCAGCTTCTTCAGTTTACTGTTCACTTCCTTAAAGCCGATTTCATCTGCGCTGGAATCGTCCTTCATCAGCAATAATGATATGTCTTGAAATTTAGAGACACGCGGGTGAGCTGCATTCATTTCAGCTTTAATCGTCTAAAAGTTGAAAGAAAATAAGTCACAGTTATTTAACTATCGACTAAATTTATTAAACACAACGTTCTTACAAGAAACAGCATGAAATGATCTTTGTTCTGTATAGTTAGTGGTCCTCATCACAGAGCGACTGTGTGAATGTGCCTCGAAAAGCAACAGCGTTATGTCTTTGAGTACAAATTGACAGACGTTATTTAACTTATTTTTATTTAATTTTGTTATTTTAAAGAAAAATTTATATTGGATTTTGGACCTAGGATTTTGTGCTATTTGAAAACATTTTGGCATTGATTGTATATAGAAATTATGTACGTTTGTTCATTATACCATGTCTGTACACCAAAATGCGGATAGCAATTGGTGTGTTAAAGAATATTCTTATCTTATCTTATCTTATTAAACATTTCATTTTGTCTAAGAAAATCAGGTCATAATTGCGACGTTGGGGGCTCGAAACTTGTCGCTTCTTAGATATTGTGCAAGAAGAAAAAATTGGTGCGAGAGGTAAAGAATGCAGAGTTTTCTTAAATTCAGCAGATAGCCATGAATTCGCCATAAGTTGTGAAGTAGTGATTTTTATACAGTTTACGTTATTTGATTAAGAAGATATCCCTTGATTGCCCAGCAAAATTGCAGAAAACAACTCAACTAAGTGCGTACCCAATGTGCAGATCTGCAACGGGAAGGACCAAGTGCTAAAAGACTGATGTAGATAACAATATGCTTATGAAATTTGTGAATTCCATGTTCATGGGGTTCAATAAAGATTGACTGATTGATTAATTGGATTGATTGATTGATTGGATTGATTGGATTAATTGATTGGATTGATTTATAAATTTGATTGATAGAATTGATTGATTAGATTGATTGACTTGATTGATTTAAAAATAATCTTGCCTTGAACTTCTTGTACTTTGACAGCAGAACCTGCTTCCTGTCAAGAATATCAACCGGAAGTTCCTTGTTCAACCTCCGTTCCAGTCTCTCCAGCCAAGTGGACAGCTCGGCGAGACAGAAGTCTGGCGAGTGAACCAACGCCATCTGGAGTTTCTTCCGCCACAGAGACTCTTCCATGGAGATCGACTCGTATCTTCGTTGAATGCATGTGGCGCGGTTCAATATGTTCAATGTATCGGAATTACTCTCAACTGTTGACAGGTAGACAGCTTGCTGGAATGTGGACGCAACTCGTGGTTGGTAAACATCCATGAGGCACCGGAATTCCTAAAATGAAATAAACAGCTCTAAGAATATTTAATATCCAATTAAAAGTGACGTCAACCTTTGCATTAAACACCCATTTATCTAAATTAAAATTTCTATTTTCATGTTGTAAATAGTTGATGAAAAATTTATCTTCATACATGTGGTCAGTAGTAGGCCTATGTACCTGTATGGCCTATTCTGCAAAACAGTGGCACCATTTGTTAAACTATGAATAATAAATATTTTAAATCATGTCGGGCAAAAAGGGTATAGTCATACTGCTGGATACGAAAGCTCTTGTTTTATCATGGTGCCATGGATCATAAAAAAAGTTTTGTTGATCTGCTAAACGGCACAGTACTACACTGGGATCATCAGTAATGCTTATAAAAGACACTTCTTGAAGCTCAGCAGTTAACATTGGTTATTCAAGACTCATATTTAAACCAAAGCTACAAATAAAGATCCAATAACTGAAATGGTAAAATCTTGACTCCTCCATGCACCCAGAGAATGGAATCGGCTTCCACTCTTTCTTCAAAGCTCAAATTGACTTCATTCCTTCAAAAAGAGGCTCAAAACTCACTATTTTCCTTGGCTTTCAACCACAACTAACTCTAACTGCATCTTCTTCTGCGACTGACTATCCACATCTCAGATTAAAATTTCAGTCATGATCATGCGGGCGTTCCAAATTCATTTAACCCTTTACCCATTCATTTTTAAATTTTAAGCCCGTTTTCAGCGGATATTCATGGGGCAAACGGGTAAAAGATTAATAAATAATAATAAATAATTTATCCAGTTTGAAAGCTTCCGTTATACCTTGTGTCGTTTGATGGCAACTTCGAGCTGTGGAAGAGGATCAAGCAGCAGATCTGATCTAATTGCGAGGATTGCCTCCGCTTCAGCAAGCCACTCCTCAAGGTCATCAAGGTCACAGAGCAAACCATCGTTTGAATGACGCTGAGGCTGTCCCCTGGACCGGGCACAAGTTGCTTTCAATTCTTTTAGCTTGTCATCCAAAGCTACAGTGAAAAGTATTAGACAGTCACATAGTGTTTGATCGCAGTAACTACTCACTGTTAATAAATTGGATAAAATAAGAACTTGAAAGGAAACAAGTGGACTTTTCATAACTTTCATCCAACTAATTTCCAATTCCCAAGTGGTGCTATATAAATTTATATAGCACCAACACCAATTTCGTAAGTGGTGCTATATAAATATTGTTACTGAACAGAAATCTAAATGAAAAATTGCACCGGAGTTTAAAAATTCAACTGCATCCTATTAATTTGACACTAATGTGAAGCAATATACGCAGTAATAAGTTTTCTTCTGTTTGGATGTCCATCATGTAACTGTTTAACCCAGAAGCCCAAAACTTGCCTCATGGATGATATATAAATGATTACAAGCACTCGATAAATGAACAGTGACCTTTCCTTCTCATGATTTATTATCCACTTCAATCTGACACCATTTTCTGTTAAGCAATCTACACCTCAGAGTAGTTTTCCTATTGGCTTCACACCAACCGGTGATGCCAAAGTGCTGAAGTTCAGTAAGTAAGAACGTTACTCGCCACACTCAGTTAAACTGACCTTGAATTCGTCGCAGCGTCGTCACTGGAATTTGAGTTTTTGCTGAAAGATGTTTGGCCATCAGATGAACATTCTCCATGCTTTTCCTACAGCTCACAATCACTTGATCCTGCGACAACACACAACAGAAAATAGCAATTAATGAAGAGTTCCAGTTACATTAGGAAGATCTTAGCAGAAGTGAACTGCAGAGTTCAGACTTAGAGTTTAGACTTGTGTATTTTGCCTATCTCTAAAATGTTCTCTTGAATCGTAGTTGGGCAGGGAGTGCCTCTCAGTAATGATCTTGAAGGGGTACTATATCACCAAGGGATAAACTAATTAATCCTTTTCCTCACCAGTCTCTTGTTCTTTGAAGGCCTTTCTTTCCCTCTGTGTGTGGTGTGTGTGCCTGCCAATGGTGACTCTTCCAGCTGACTGTGCATTGTCTACCAACTTTTTGCTCATAACGACATTTAACATCAGAAGGGCCAGCGCAGAGAACGCCTCTGATTAGATTTCTTGAAGAGGCGTCAAATAAATTCTTGAAATACATGAATAAATGAGTTAACCGAGTCCACAGCAATGTAAATCTTACAATGCCAAGATCAGCTGAGCCACCGCCACCGCCATCTCTGTCCGCATCAATGCCAATGGCTGCCTCCGAAGCCAACAGACGAGTTGATGCTTCTGTTATGGCAACTTCGAGTCCTGCAGACAGATCCGCTTCAGTAATTGGTACATCTTTGTTCGTAGAACCTCGCTTATCTGAGCCTTTCGGACCTTAAGAAAGTACGCGAACAAAATGTATTGTTAAAACTGATCAGAGCAAACAAAAGCAAACAGCAGTTTCTAAAACAGATTTATTGAAGCTTAGTATTAAACACATTATGTAGTATTCTTTTATAAACTTAGAGCTGCAGAATAGCACAACGAATGCTGCCTCCGAAGCCAACAGCAAAAAAGTCCAAGGAAGTTGAATGGTACGAGTTAGTATTTACATAAATAATAGTATATGAAAACAAAGATGTCTAGTCTAGACTTATTACACATATAAACATGCATACAAATACTAAAAAAACTGAATTCAACTTTAATACAACTTAAATTCTACAGAAATTCAGGAAATGATCTACAAGAAGCAAGAAATTACAGAATTTCAAGCAGTTAATGAAGATATAAATTTGTAAAGATGAGTGACAAATAAAATATCTGTTTTCGTGTAAGTCATATGTAGTTGATACCTTTTTTAGATGATGGTTTTGCTGGTTTCTCAGGTGCAGCAACTACATGAGCCTCCTTCTCGTATATATTACTTGATTTCTGAAAGTAAAACACTTAACCGCTTAACCGCCGCAAGCCAAAAAATCCTGGCGCCGCACCATATTGGTAAATATAGCGAAATTTTCGTGGCTTATTGTTAGTTGCGTAGTTAATTTTTTTACATTTGCTGAACAAGTAGGCATATAAGACAGAACAAAAACAATCAAAAAATACCCGTTGAGTAACAAAAAATATCTGTGGACAGGTCAATTATCTGTGGACAGGTACAAATTATGTGTGGACAGGTAACAAAATATATGTGGACAGGTAAAAAAATAGCTGTGGACAGGTAACAAATATCCATAGAGTAACAAAGACTTAGGGGCGGATAACATCAGAAGAAACAAATAAAGCACAGAATTGTCCGGCTGTGAAATTATTTACATCAACAGACACATCTGTAACCCGGTCAAAGGGGTACAGGATGGGTAACTGTTTGTAAGTAGGCGTCCATACAAAGTTTGGACAACGCCAACCATCTGTATCTGACTCATTGTCTTGATTTGCGTCTTGTCGCGCATGCGATCCATCGTCGATGTCATCGTCGTAATCGTTTCCTGCATCCTGAATTGCCCGTATGTTTCGTCATCGGATTTATTACTATCTAAATCTCACTTATAATCTAACTCTACATCTGAATTACTGCCTAAAATTCGTTGTAAAACTTCTTTGCTTGTGCACTTGTGTATGTTGCTATACGTCATGGTTGCTTCAGCGTGATCAGACCGGAAGTAGACTATGAAAATTTTTTTCGCCCCAATATAGTCTACGACATCCTCTGCTAAGTTAATATGCGTCGTACTACATGAAATACGCCACGCCAGCACTGTTCCTGAGTCATTACGTTAATGCCGGATTTATCCGGTGGCAGGGCGTGAGGATTTTTGGCTGGCGCCGGATATATCCGGCATGTGGCGGTTAAGCGGTTAATAATCACTTATCAATTCAAATACAGTTATCTTCAGTTTCAGGCACACTGGGAAATTTGATCTATAAATCTCACACATGTTAGCTTTAGTTTAGATTTTAATCTCAAAAGCAGGTACATAGTAATGAAAGTTCACCCTATTTCAATTCCTTTTAACCCCACATCCATGAACATTCCATCCCTAGTAGGTAAATTAGTTTCACCTTAGGCTGAATTTATTACAACTATAATCGATTGCATTCGATTGCATTGTATTTAATTAAATAGGCATTTACATGCTGGTGGTATTATGCTAGCAAACTACCAAAAGAATTATATTAATTCAGAAGTTACATTTTCATTTCATAGATTGAAATGATTGAAACTGTTTACTGAATCACTAACAAATAAATCAATCCTGACAGTTTAACCTGTGGTATTCTCTTTGATATCAGAAGGTCAAATTTAAAAGGTCATGTGCATCAATCTGCACATTTGCACCCCTAAACGTGCAATGTTACATTTGAATTAGGACCACATTGAAACCAAAAGCATAACAGTACAAGAGAGTCAACATAAAGATGTAATAATCGTAGCTCGAAAGTTAACCAACCTCTTCATTAACCAGTGTCTGCAATTTCTCCAGCAGGTTCAAATGGCGAGACAGAACATCATCCCTGACCATCTGGAAACTTCGAACATCCTGTTGAATCTGAGCAGAAGTTATCGCATCCGTTCTTCTCATCATGTGACGAGAAGTCTCATCCATTTCAAACAGACGCCGTTTCTTTGCTTCAATTTCATCACCCAGTTGCTGTTGAAACATTCAAACATTGGCGCACATGACTGTAAGTGCTAACTAAGGTCAGAATGTATTTTGTATTGCACAAAAGCAGACTGGCTGCAGAATAACTATGCCAACGATGATTTAGAGCTGTCATCGTAAAATTCACAAAGCTCTCAGGAAATAAATGCAAACAGAAATACTTGGAAGACTTGGATTAATTAGAAAGAAACAAAATAAAATGTTGTTGCTATACATATCAATATAAGATCAAATCAAGGAAGGAACTTACCATGACTCACAACAATTATTTTACAACTCGCAATAAACAGAACGCTGCTTATGTTTTATATGTTTACCTGCAGATATGTATCAAAGTTCAACAAATATAAATATCTTGCCATTCTAACACATTAAAAAGATGAACCATTACCCATCACAATCGAAATAGAAATGTCCTCCAATTCATCAGTATTTACACATTTTACAGCAATGGGCATTCAACCAAATTCAACTTAATTTTCAGTTCATATTTTGCGTACATTCTGTGTTCAAAAATTAAGCAGCAATTAGTAGGTGAACATGTTTGATTTCAAACGGTCTAATTAGACACATAATAACAAATTCAATTCAACTGCATTTTAAATGTTTTTATATTTCAAAGATTAGAAGATCAATCAGACATAAAAAGTTTTCCTGCCTTGATCTTAGCCAGCTTCGTTTCGTTGTCATCAGAAGACAAGCATTCAATCTGAGTCATTTTCACATCTGCTCTGTTAAGAAAATCCATCAGAGGTTTGACGCTGGAACTAAATTTCTCGCTGGTGTCCAACTGGCCGTCAATCCTGCGGAGTATAGAGTTGGTGCTCTGCGAGAGCCTATCCCATCGGTCGTTACAAAGCTCCACCTTTCGTTTCAATTCGTCCGCAGAATCGTTTCGTCCCTCGCGCGCCAACTGTCGGTAAAGTCGATTGATCTGTTCAAGATCACTCAAATGACGGTCGATGTCATGCTTCAATTTCTAAAACAGAACAAAAGTAAAACAAAAAATTAAACGAAAATAATTTTTTTACGAATATAGGAAACGTGCCTTGCTTCTTACACAAAAATGACAAAGGTATTTTAAAATAATAAACTGATATAAAGAGTGAATTTCCTCTGGTTACGCTAATATTAATAATAACGACAATTTATATGGTGCTGTGACACAGTCATACATATACATACCGCCACAAGGGCACCTAAACAGAAAGAAAATAAATAAATAAATAATGACAAAAGTACTTCAAAAGTACCTTAAACACTTTAGGTACTTTAAAGGTACTTTAACATTAGTATTCGCTAAGATAATTTGAACAGACAAGTAAAGCAATTGCTCTTGTGCTTGGTGTATTTACATCAGAAATATTTTAAAAAATTACAAAAGTACTTCAAAAGTACCTTAAACACTGTAGGTACTTTAAAGGTACTTTAACATTAGTATTCGCTAAGAGAGTTTGAACAGACAAGTAGAGACATTGCTCTTTGCTTGGTGTCTTTATATATATATATATATATATAAAGAAATTTTTCCAACAATACTCTGTTAAAAATATTTTTTTAAATAATGAAACTGAGTCTCAAGTTATTATATATTACATAATTATATTATATATTATATTACATAAATTATAATTAAAAACAACAGACTTGGCATTTATGACGATCTCCTTTGATGCTCTCAAGGTCTTCATCAGGAACATCAATTAACGAGAGATGCTGTTCAGAATCATCCAGCCATGTCATGAAGGCGTTTGTCATTTTCCCAAAACGTTCCCAGAGATTCCAAGTAACCTCAATGCTATATGAATGAACACAAATTAAGCAATATATATATAGTAAATATATTTACAAAAGAATATGGCTCAACTAAAATGGTGTCAGCGCTCATGAATGAGCTGGTGCCCTGGCTTGGCTTTTGAGTGGCACTCTAGAAAGTTGGAGATTACAAATCTTACGATTACAAAAACCTTTCCAATTAATTACATACAATTTAAAATTACAGGTAAATGTAATTTTCTGGCAGCCTTTATGAGTACTGCAACTCTGTGCAAGTGGACTAGGTTTTGCCATGCCGAATTTCCATGCCTTCTGCAACTACAAAATAAATAACATACACAACAAAATTATCATTCTAGTGGGGGGAGGGGTTTAGGGTAAGGTTAACCCTCTGCCACAAAGAGTGCATGGATGCGGGATCATTTCCCGCTACCCTCCCAAAAGTCCACTCAACCTTCCAATTTGCAAATGGCGTTGTTAAAGTGAGTAGTAGGGTATTATAGTAAGGTATTATAGGCGACCTGCTGGCTGCCGACAGTTAAATTTAACTCCTGCAATAACTTGTGATCATCCATCAAACTTTGAATTGTGTCAGTTTGAAATCAAACGAAGATTATTATCATTATTAGGATCAAGCACTCTATCGAACCTCTGTTTTCTCTCGAATGCCAGCTGAAGTATGTTCTTCCAGCGTTGTTCCAGGCTGGTCTTCGCTTCTATGATGGCTCTCGATTCAACGGACGTCGGACAAGCATCGGAATCTCGGTGAAGAACGTCGCAGAGACCGATAACAGCCGTCACTCCAGAACTCTGCTTCTCCATGTCTTTCTGCTGATCCTGGAATAATAATAATAATACATGGTTGGATTATGACAAATGGGATGAAAACATACGACTGAATTCGTGAATGAAATGGACTGTGAAATAATGATAATAATAATTTTTGTTTATTCAACAATCCGGTTGACAGACTGCAACTGGGCACAGTGTACAGTTATCATCAATCTTAACTAACAGAACATACAGCTTGCAATACAATAGCAGCCGACAAAGCACGTCTGTCCTTCGGGGTTTCGGGAATCGAACTCAGATTTGCATGCCCGTGTGTTACTCAATGCACCACCAGGCCCTTCCATAGCAAGTTACCAATACTTGGAAAAGAATGAACAAATGGGAGCGACTCTGAACGGTTCACCCTACTAGAGGCGCTTTATGAATGTTTAAATACAATACAATACAATACAATAAATGTTTAAATACAATACAATACAAATGAATGAACAATGAATATACACCAGATCCTCCTTAAAACAAAATTATAAAAGCAAGAATTGTGGCATAATAAGGTTTGAGATTTGCATCTCAAATTCATCTTGGCACCATACAATGACTTCATCGCAACACGACTTCCCCTATGGTTGTTCTTGATAGAGCTTCTAATACATGTACATCTCTGGTGCATGTATGAATAGAAGTTAAACTCTGTTCCATCTGTACTCTGTAGTTAACTGAGATACAAAGAAGTGCATCAATTGGCTCTGCTGTGGAAAAAAGTGAAACCGTAATCATGTATCGCATCCTATCTAAAAATTAACAGAGTGCCTCTAATAGCATAGACTATTATTCAGTGGCACCTTCAGCACAGTTCTAAATGTGATTGCAATCAAGCCATACCTCCTGCTGATTGATGTGTTCCTTGATTTCCTCAAAGTCGCAGTGCTTATAGACGAGAGGCAAGTTGAACTGATGCTCTGTCGTGATCAGCCATTGTCTCAGCATCTTCATGTTCCTCTCCAACTGCTGGACCGTTCTCAGAGTATCATCCAGCTTCTTCAGTCTTCAGAAACAAAATAAGTTACAGCGATTATGTTAAAAAAGTAAACATTCAAAGCCAATCTTCACGATCATGGTCAGAATCACGAAGAATGAAGATAACTTCACAACAAGCTTTCAGAGGTACATATAACAATTCTGCATTCAGATAATCACAAACATTCATTCATTCGTTCGGACATTTATATAGCGCTCCTTCAAGTAAAAAAAAACCCTACTCAGAGGCGCTCCCGACTCCAACGCGCCCAAAAAGAAAAGTTTTAAGTTTAGTAAGGAATGATCCTGGTAGAGTCCCATTGTATGTATGTATGTATTGTATGTATGTACATGAATATTTATATAGCGCCTTTCAATAACCTCGACGTAGCTACCTGACAGTTCTAAACAAATGCGACTTTTGAGAACATCATCACAATAGACACAAGGATCAGGATGATCGAAATGATCATTAATATCTGCTGCTATAAAAATGTCTACAGTCTAACCAACCTATTGACTGTCTTTTCGTTCACTCGCAACCACAGGTCATCAAGTCTTTTTATAGCTCCTTCGATTTCTTTGGCACGAGCGCCATTACTCGCGTGAAGAAGCAGCTGGCCGAGTGATGTGAGGTCATCAAGCGTCTGTTTCGTTCGAATTAATTCATCTCTGAATCTCTGCAAAATTGAAAAAATCATTTCATTAAAAAATGCAGTAAACACAATTAAATTTAACAGAAGATTTCTGCTGCTCCTTTTACATCTTTAGTGATCCGATGCTCAGTGAAGGCTAAATCAGAAAATCTAGCAATTTCTGACACTTGGATCAACAAGGACTGTACATAACTAAGGTATTACAACTTATCATCTTCCCACCATAATACGATGTGCGGCAGTGTGTTGTATTGTATTGTATCTGACCATTTATAAAGCGCCTCTCGCAGCAAGAGCCATTCAGAAGCGCTCCCAGTGCGTTCAACCCCTAGAAAAAAAGGCAAGTTTTCAGACGAGAGAAAGACGAGGATACACTACCAGAGAGGATGGCAGAGCGAACTGAAGGGGGAAGCCCATTCCATAGGGAGGGACCAATGCAGGAAGATGATCTGGATTGAGCCATGGCAGTCCTGACTCGGGAAACAAAGAGGTCATGCCGATCAGAGGACCTAAGAGGTGCAGTGTGCAGTCAGTGTACTCGTCATAGCTGAGTTTGCTAGGGGTGGAGCAGAACGTTCTGCCCTGGTGGGGGCTTCGAACCCCTGACCTCTCGATTGACAGTACATCAAGCTAACCACTAGATCATCAACCAACTCCCATACTATTACATAACATTTAGTGCACACTTACTGCATACTTACATACCGCATACATACTTACATACATACTGCGCCTCTGATTGGTATGCACTGTGAGAGATGCTTTACACAATACAATATACTTACAGAATTGAGGGCGAGAATCAAATCCTCAACACTGAGTTGACTGTTGTTCGCTACTTCCGTTTCCACTCGTCTCAGCTCTTCTTCAAGACGTCTGCATCTTTCGCTGAAATCAGTCCATCGCTGTAATAGGTCGGTGAGCTGCTGTTGCCTGGCAACCACCTGCTGCAGCAACTCTTCTGAGAGTTTATCGAGCAGCTGAAGCCGTTGATGAAGGATGGAAGTGTCATCATCGCTGATGTGGAGCTTCAACTGGTGATGATTGTCATTCAGCTGCCGAAGCTTTTCCACGTGACCATCCAGCAGCTGCTTTGTTTGCTGGAAAGAGGAAAGAGTCAAGACTAAACAGATGTTTGTTTTGTTTGTTTGTTTGTATGTGCACTTGTTATAGGCTAATGCCCCTTCAAGCTCTATACTCAGAGGTGCTCCCGACTACAGTGTGGACACTGCATTGGAGTTTCACGCGGAGGCGCTGAGCAATTGTGAGTGGACTTGTCCAAGGTCCCTATGTGGAGGCTTGAGTGTGGATTCGAACCTAAAACCCTCCGGCTGCAAGGCAACGAACATACCCACTACACCACCGCGCTCCATGACGAAGAAAGGATTTTAAGACCATCACTGAAATACTTTGGCCTATTGGTCTATTGGTCTCTCTGTCTTATTTGTCACTGTTCTGAAAACTGCATTATTTTATTGGAATTGGACTGGGAGCACTCCTGAGTAGGCAACAACATTGAAGGGGCGCTATATTAAATTGTTGTAATTATAACAATACTTAACGATAATTTTGCTACTTCAAAATAAGAATCCAATGGTCCACAGTAAAATTATTCTTAAACATTACCATTACAACTTGATAACATTCAGTTCTCTGCTTAACATGATGAAGATGGACAAATGCAAGAAATAAATAAATAAATAAAAACATTAATATATATATATAATATATATATATATTTAATGCAAGTTACATACCTTGCAATCCCTTATGTTGGCTTCCAAGTCATCGTAGCTAACAGGAAAAGGTTTCTGCATTGACACGCGTGCATCCTTTAGTTTGGAGAGCATCAGCTCCATTCCAAGTTCCATATCGTTCCAAAGTTTCAACCTCTTCTTCATGCTCTTCGTTCTTTCAAGGAGCCGGCCATCCAGAGACAGCCACTGGTTCTCCAGTTCAGTCAAATCTGACTGGATTTTCTGTTGTGCTTCGGCATCAGCAGTCTTCATCAGTAGGGCACCAGCGTCTTGAACAGCCAGATACTGTGGCCTGGCTCCTGATAGGCTGGCCTGCAATTTCTACACAAGAAGAAAAATTTCTAAAGACATCAAGGTGAAAGAATGAAATAATCTTATACACTGAAAATAACAACATCAGCTACATAAGTGTTGAACTCAATTCAAATGAGTTTATTCTGAAAAAAGAAAAACAACAAAGTATATTAACGGTAAATGTGTATAAGCAACTACATTGAATATAGCATCCACACAAACTCTCAAAGGTGTGGCACATGATTGACTGTGCAATAGTTATTGGATATTAAGATGCCACTTTGAAAAGCTGAATGTTTCTTTGGATGGTTTTGCATTAAACCTTCAGATACTCTTATTTAAAGTAAGAACTGAGAAATTTACTAGTACCATTAGTGTAAAAATATTGCCTAATTTGCCTTATATAGACTTCTTGATTTTGTCTGTGTGAACTTTCAGGATTGGAGACAGAAACTCCGGGCCCCTGGGTCGAGAAGTCATGGGCTATAGTCTATCGTTAGGCATTTTATGAAAGAATTTAAAAGAAAGCCAAACTAACAAAAGTGCAGCTACGAGTTGTATAACCATGCATCATTATATTTATATATACAACTATGATATTATTAAGTTGTGAATTTAAATAAATTTCATATTTAAAGACACATAAATCTTTAAAAATGTATAACTACGCGGCCACCAGACCCCTGAGCACAATTACCTGATAGGATGTTATGACTGCACCAATTCTATCAATTGTGTATTTTTGGGCAACATCTGGCTCCATGCTATTCTCAATTTCCAGAAGATTTTGTCTTGTTGTCTCCAAGTGGTTTCTGTACTTCTGCCAGATATCAAGAGCGCTGTAGATGCCAGATCTTCTTCTGTTGGTTTCATCCAAGATGCGTCGCCATTGGTCGGAAAGTAGGTCAAGTTTCCGTTGAAGGTCATGAACATCGGTGACCTCATTGTTTGAGATGATCTGGTGACCTTCACTGATGATGGAATGAAGAGTCTGCTGGCGGGAGAACAGATCATTCTCAAAGGCCTAAAACAGACACATGTGTTTTGTGAGTATAAACCACAGTTGAAGACAATAGCATTGTCATCTTGGTATGTGGTCACTTCTCATGCATGGGGTTTGAGGGACGCTTTATGAATTAATTGAAACCATATCAAAGTAAAATAAAGCTTAACACAGACAAAATTCATCTATTGTATTTTATTTCTCAAATTCACCATAGCACCCCTTCAAGCTCTCCACTCAGAGGTGCTCCCGACTACAGCGCGGACACTGAATCAGAGTTTCACGTCGAAGCGCACGAGCAATTACGAGTGAAGGACTTGCTCAAGGTCCCTACGCGATGGCTTGAGGTGGAATCGAACCTGGGTACAAGAAACCAAAACCACCACTACACCACTGAGAGCACCTAAGTGTAAGAATTTTGAAAAATAACTGGGAGGCTGGACCATTATCCATTTGGAATCGGGGTGTGAAAAACAGACTTAAACATGGGGCTCTAAGAAAGACTGGTGGTGTTGAAACCCCCAAACCCCCGGCAATTCTCACCCTGCCGCACATCACAAAACATAAACAAAACAGAAATGTCTAAAGTTTGAAAAAGGAAGCATACCTCAAAAGTTGCCCTCTGTTGCTGCAGACCTTCGTAGTTTCCAGAAAGCCGGACGTTCAACTCTTTCTCCACCTGATCCAAAACAACGGCCCAGTCATCGCACTTTCCCTGGAAGTCCTGCCTCAACAGCGTCCACTGTTGTAACACTCGCATTTTATCCTTCGCATCGTTGAGCAGCTCCTGCCATCTGGAGTTCAATTCCTGTACCTAAGTAAGTAAGTATATACTTTAATGAACCGCCTGCAAATGCACTGCGGGAACATCAATCAGTTATGAAAAAAGTGAATATATATACATAAGTAAATAATCAATAGGCCTAATAAAGTCAGTGAAAAAATGCAGTTATTTTCAGTGTTACATAAAATATGGCTAAATAGCCGATTAAAAATGTCGATATTCATTTATATATCATACGAGTAATAAAGCCTCTCCTAGTTGATGTGTCAGCATATGGAATCTATCGATTGTGTGATCGAGGGCGGAGGGAGTAGGTAACATTCTTTATAGGAGGCAACAGGCAATTAAGAACATGGCTAGGATTGTAAAGTACAGAAGAAAAAAGGAAGCACACCTTTCGTGAGTGTTGTTCCGTCAGCGGAAGCGAATGAGCGAGGCGGTTGATGGATTCAAACGTCGGATTCATTTCTCTGAAGCGTGACAGAAGCTGTTTCAGTTTGTCGATGCATTCTTTTTGTATTTCGTCAACAGCAGGGTCACGATTGACGTCCATACCACGCAATGTCTGCTCCGTTCCTCTCAGAAACTTCTCTACATCGTCCAATACCGTTAAGAGCTGTGCCTCTTCGCTGTTGCTCATAAGAACTCCGCTCTTTAGATTGGCCAGGGATTGTTTTGCGGAGGTCAATCGCTGCTCAAGGTCAAGTTCCTGCGAACGAAGTCGAACAGAAATGGACATGTTTTCGACTCGCTCAGTTAGACAGTGGCCGAGTTTTTGCAGAGATGAAAATGTTTGAGCAGCATTCTTTAAGGTATTCTAAAATATAAAATTTTTAGATTCAAACAAAATCATTGCTAAAAATCATTTGGTAAATTAAATAAGATGCCATTCATCTGCAATGCAGCAACTTCTAATGGAAAACAACATTATCGCTCTCTCACGTACATGCTATACACATTAGAAACGTTTTCCAATTGCACTCTATAATAATATATCTCTGTTTAATTTCAAAATGACAAACTGCAGAATGTTTACAATTCATAGTATGAACGAATGATAACAAGTTATTACAGGAGTCTAATAAAACTATTGTCAGCCATACAAGTCTACCATCAGGTCCTACTGCATTTTACCAACTACATCTGCCAAATTGAAGGTTAAGTGGACCTTTGGGAGGGCTGCAGGAAGTGATCCCACATACAAGTACATCTCTCTCCAGATAATTTATTCTGGTAAATATAAGAGCCAACTAATTTCACACAATAACCACATTCAAGATGTACAGACCACACTACATACCTCAGCTCTGTCAAGTTGAACACCAGATGGCTGTATGTGCCTGTCATCACTAAGCTGCGTTTTCAAGTTACCCTGCAGTAGAAGTTCCGCTTCACTAATCAACCGGAAAGTGGCGTCGTATTCTGCACCATAGGCCTTCATCAGTTTACCAATGTCTTCCAGGTGCGATATCTTGGCACTTAAAGACTCAGACAATTTTTCCCATCTAAAAGAGACAACAGCTGCATTGATTTTAAATTGAAGCATAAATAATACACGTACGATATATACAAGAAAATGCAGTAGATATCTGAATTCTCAATATACCAACCACCCATCCAAAGTGCTTCTTGCAATGCTATTAAGATAACAACATATATAAAATTATAAATGGCTGCATCAATATCAGATATGTTGAACAGAACAATGCATAGACAGACAGATGGACAGATGGACAGAAAGACAAAAATAAACGCAATGTATCATGGAATTGAACATGCTTTAAATGCCAATAATTTTCATGTGAATATGAAGAATGTCAAACAGTAAAACTGTTCTGTTTGGGGTTAAACGATTTATGAAACACAATATAATACCGCAATACATAACTGTTTAATTTCATGGTTGGCTACAAAATTTATTTAATCAGCAGATCTGCCTGTTTTATCAGAAAAAATTACCGGTAAATAGCAAAAGGTACAAATTGCTAATCAAAAAAGAAATGGCACAAAAAAGTGCATACATGTATTAGCTAAAAACTTTAGTTGAATGCTTGAGTACTTTCTCCTGAGACCATAATTTTAATCTGCCTACAAGTAAAGCATTACCTGTTCGTGGTATCGCAAATGCGTGCGTCTATGTCACGACACACATCCACTGATTGCTTCAAGAACATTTCCTTTCCATTCACCTTGAGTCTATCAAGGTCAGGCTTTGAGGCGAGGAACTTAGTCTTCAATTGCTACAAATCATTAACCAATTGATTATTGATTAAGCTCACTACTGCCTGTGCAAGGAGATTGAAATGGATGTACAGCTTCCACAAGATTTTCAAAAGCATACTTAGCTGCCACTTCAATTTTCAATTTTACAACTTAATAATAAATACGACAGGCCACAACTAGTCTTGATCACCATTTCTAAACTACAATTTATTATGATAAAACAAGAATCAGTAAAGCTAGATAAGAGAGTGAACTAAACATTTTGAATCAAAACACTGGTCATTTGCAATTTTTTTTACTGAAGCCAAGTCTAACAAACCTTTATTGATTCCAATTTCTTGTCCAACTCTTCGCTTTCGATAGGTGTTGATCTAAGCTTTTCTAACGCTGACTCTACTTCATCCATCAAAGGAAGAACTTCATGCACAAGTGAATTGAACTGGTCGAATAGTTTCAGCAGATTCTCAAGATCAGAATGCAACTGTTTTGCCTGAAAACAACAAAGATTGGTAAGCATATACCATTCAGTTAGTCATCAATAAATACAACAAGCTGATTGGTACATTTTGGCATATACATACTGCACGAGAACTTTGTATTGTATATGACCATCTATAAAATGCTTCTCACAGCAAGAGCATTTCAGAAGTGCTCCCAGTGCAAGCAACCCTGAGAGAAAAAGGCAGGATTTGAGGCGAAAGGTGAAGAAAGACTACCAACCAGAGAACATTGTCACTACTGTACTAGAACATTGTCACTCAATAACACGATCCTGTTTCACATGCATTTTTTCAAACTAGTTATCAAAATTTAATGATTTGATGTGTAGTTCGCCAAGCAAAGTGTATGCAAAAAGCCAATGCAAAATGCCCAGTGACCACTTTCGCACAAGTAGCCTAAGTAGAAGTGCACTGTTGTATTAGCCTATTTTAATCCTTAGTAGGACTAGAAATAACCCTTACATGTCTTTCGAGTGCTGTGCGTTTGGTATTCAATTCATTGATATCTTTTTGGATTCCGATATCCATGATATCTGGTGTAGTTGATTCAGTGAGGTCAATGCCAAGCTGATGTGTATGACGTATCGTCAACTCCTTTTCCGTCAGCGCCTTCAGTATCGACTACAAAAATTTATAATGTTATTCAAATACATGCATATATGCTACAATTCCTATGAAAATATGCAATAATTATACAGGTTATTATTTTTATGTGTATTTATACTATATCAAAGATATTTAAGCAATGAACATTATGGATTAAAGTGGAGACTATGAGAACTAAATACATAAACAAATGACTTGGACAGCTACATGTACCTGTATATGTACAATTCCTATAAAAATATGAACAATAATTACACAGATTATTATTTTTATGTGTATTTATGCTATATCAAAGATATTTACATTACGAACATTATGGATTAAAAAAGAGACCATGAGAACTAAAAACACAAATAAATGATTTGGAAATTCATCTACACGCACCTGTACATCCTTCAAAGCCTTTGGCACGCCTGCCATGTGAGAAATCTGTTCAAAGCTTTGCAGCCTCTGCTCCTGTTCCTTCAACCAGTTCAGAAGATCCGCCACGTTCCGCTGATACTCATTCCAATGCAGCAACAGTAACTCCGTTCTCTTCAGTCTCTCCGCAGCGTCGGTGGCAACCGTGAGGAAGCGCCGATTCATCAACCCGATCTGGGTGGAAAATTCCATCTGGTCGGTGAGGCAGATGGCGCTAGTGTTATCGGCTGCGGTGGGTGTCACGCGATTCACAAACTCAACGGTCAGCTGCTTGTGACTCACCTCCACTTTGATATCCTATGTTCATTAAACAGATAGTATTTATTTCGGAAATTTATTTATTTATTTATTTCGGAAATGTATTTATTTATTTATTTTGAAAATTTATTCATTTATTTATTTCGGAAATGTATTTATTTATTTATTTCGGAAATTTATTTATTTATTTATTTCGAAAATTTATTTATTTCGGAAATTTATATAGCGCCTCTTCAAGGTAGGCTACTCAGAAGCGCTCCCGGCCCAAACACGGCTCAATAAAACAGTTTTTAGGTTCTTAAGGAACAGAGCGGAGTGACCTCTGGGAATTAAGCGCAATGTAACAGGAAGACCATTCCAGGTGGTAGGACCAGCAACAGTATGACATCTGATGCAGTGGTCCATTTTTAAAACAATCTTTATCAATATAGTTCAAGTAAGATTTTAAAGTTTCCCGCATTTCAGCATCTCTCAACAACATCTCATCCTACTCTAGTTACTTGCCAGAAATTCTTGGCAGGAATCTAGTGGGAAATTCACCTGCATCTCTTTGCTGCTTGAAGACCTTTCTCTTTTCATGGGCGTGTCGCACTGAGAGCGCTCCTGAATAGCTCTGCTGTGAAAGATGCTTTACAAATGTTCATATTCGATTAGATTATAATTATTAGTTGCATCCCATGCTTCTTGCCATTTCTGTATATTTATACTGATATGTGATATTATAATTTAATCATACAAAAAGGTCTAGTTCACTACAATGCTATTTAAAGATGAAAATTGATGGAAAAGCAGTGATCATAGGTGTGACTGCTTGCTATATTGCACATACGTCAACACTGCAACATTTCGCTTTTCGACGGTAGGGTCATTAACCCCCATGTTTTTTACCAGTACTGGCAATTCTGGTATGAGCTTGGAGACGCTAAGAGAGGCAACAAGAGAGAGGAAATACTGGAGAGGATACATCGTAACTATCGCCAGAGCTCCAAGAGCTGACGGCAACAGGTGACCGGTAATTACAAAATAGTTAGAAATGAAAAAGTGATCGCAGCCTTACCCTGTATCTCTTCAGCATCAACTCTACATCCTCCACGCATTTCGGAGCATCAGCCGACATCTGTCTAAGCGTCAATTCCATCTCTTCGATCCAAGCGATCATTTCCGTCAGCGCTTGACGTGACGGCAGAAGAGACATCTGAGCGACATGCAGCTGCTCCTCATTGGCTGGCATCATTGTCAACAGGTGGAGCCACTGATTCTCAATGTTGTCGATTCTCAGCTGTAGGTGGCGCTCATTTGGATGATGCAGCTGCTGTAGCTTTGAAGCGTGCAGGTGCAGACGTGACTTCACTGGAAGCTGATTTTCGATCTCTTTGCGGATCAACTGAAAGGTAACAACTGAGGGATATCACCACATCAAGAACATAAGGTGCAAGGTGGGTTTAACAACAGATTATTAACATAAGGTGTATGATAGTTAAATAGAAAAATGATAATAACGGTTATGAGAAAAAGACAATAACACCGCTAATTAGAAATACAATAACACCGCTAATCAGACATACAATAAAACCGCCAATCAAAAATGCAATAACACCGCTAATCAGAAATGCAATAACACCACTAATAAAAAATACGAAAACACAGCTAATAAAAAAATACGATAACACCGCTAATCAGAAAGACGATAACACTGGTAATTAGAAAGAGACTTCCGCTTCACATTGAAACTCACGAGCATTTGGTGAGTGCGACTCTTTACAGCAGCAATGTTTTCTTGCTGCTGCTGCCGCGCGTTGTAATTGGTCAAGGTGAGAGCACGCTCATTAGCACTGTGCAGCCAGTCTTCCAGCTCTTCCGCATCCATCTCAAACTGATCCATCAAATCCGCCATGGTTTCCAGTCTACAAATGAAGAAGACAACTGTTATTATGAAGAATTATTATGAGATGCTGAGCTTGTTTGAAAGTTGGAAAATGCTTTAAAATATTCTAGTCATGTCTTAGATTCTCTACTTCCTACTGTAAAGAATGTCACCTATTCACTCCATTGTCATTTGAACAACATGGTACCCCACATGCTGACTCGTTAGCTAGGTGTGGTCTTATCACACGAATGCTATCCTTATGATTTCATAAGTACGTAAGTAAGTTTAAGTAAGTAAGTGCAGGACTTCACTCATAATACTATCATAATTCAACTATAATTACCCTATTATTATAATTATATAATTATTTAATTATAAATACATTGTTTCAAACAAGCAAGAACAGAGTATCACAATAATCATATGCAAACCTCTTAAGTTCTCTCGAAGCGTCGCCACGTACGTCAACACAGTCTCGGTTGAATTCATCAAACTCCTTCTTCAGCGATGGACAATTCACCAGCTTCAGCAGCTGACCTCCCGCATCAACCAACTGACCAATCTTGTACCTGTCTTCCTTGAAAGCGTCATCAACCTCCCTTAAATCGCGAATCCTTTGACGTAACTCGCCAGTGCTTCCAAGGTCCAGCCTTGAACTTCCCTGCACAGTTCGCGTCAGCTGCTTCAATCTCATTTGCATAGTCTCAAACTGCGAGTCGAAGTCCGACCAGAGTCTTGTTGCGCGCTGGAGTCGGTCGTGTCGAAGGTCCGCGTTGTCGAGAATGAGTCGTGACGAGTCGTCGAGTCGCTTGTGACGATCGTTGAGTCGAAGGCGAGTTGTCACGTCTGTTCTGTCTCTCAGTGAATTCAACATCGACTGGTGACCCATGAGATCACGGAAGAAGTTCTAAGAACAAATTCATAAAGTTAATATTTATCTTATAAGTAAATAATTTATTTACGTGTTCAATATTTGTTTATACGTATAGATACAGTTGACACGGACACAACTTGTTATGCACAAAAATAATCAGCAAATTTAATTAATATCAATTAATAACTAAAATAAGTAGAAATTTTAGTGGAAGTCAAAATTGAGTTCGAACAAGTTTTCGAACACTGAGAAAGTTCCTGCTTAATAGAATTTCATCTGACCGTACATCTGAGAAGTCAGCATCTTATGCAACTAGATACCACTTTAAACAACGGAAATTCCAGCATCTTCAAATTTAATTTTTATTATTATTGTTCAAAATTTCTAATTTGCTAAAGAAAGAAGGAACCAGAGCAACAAGCTTAGCTGTAGTTTTATGAGAAAGGTTGCTTCAGGTCACATGTACAGTGAAAGCAAAGCTTCAGTGATAAGTTGAACAGGAAGAAGTCCAGGGAACAAAAAGGAACACCCTGATGAGCCAAGGAAAGTGAGCTGCAGCCAGGAACAGATGAGGTGGAGATATATGGTAATAACTCAATATGTGCAGTACAATAAGCAATGAAAGCCAGGGTGAGAATTGCCGGGGGTTTGGGGGTTTCAACCCCCCAGTCTTTCTTAGAGTCCCATAGTAAAGTATGTTTTTCATACCCCAATCCCAAGTGGATAATGGTCCAACCCCCCACCCCAGTTATTTTTCCACAATTCTCACACTGATGAAAGCAATTTACTCATCAGGTGAAAACAAGGAGCTCAGCAAATACACATCGAGTGGGAGGTTTAGGATCCGGGTTGAGATGAATTTAAGGAAGACCAAAAAAAGTCTGAACCAGAGGCAAGTAGGTTCAAGGAAATCTACGGACAATTGTTTACCTGATGTGAGAGAAGTTGCTGATGTAGATCATCCTCACTACTGCAACTCACTGCTTCAAGCACCAACTTTGTTCGTGCGGTCTCTAGAAATTCTGCAAACTCTTCCAACATGTGTTCATACTGACTAGAATGAACGGCTGTTCTCTCGATCAAAAACATATGTTCAGATGCCTACAAAATAAACAAACAATACTAGAACAATGAGTGTCTAATGTTCATGATTCAGTCTGCATATGATGGCATAGATGGCCGTGCATGAAGACATGATGATGATGATGATGATGGTGATGATCATGATGACGACGACGACGAAGACAATACTCTAGTTGTAAGAACAAAGGACACAATGTGTCACACATGCCACAAGACAGAAACTAACACTTGCACATAAAGCAACGTTTATTACATCTGACCAATCAAACTTTGTTTAAGAAATCTCAATTTTTTTCTTCTGCTATGGCTGGGCTGAACGTCAGTCAGTCTCAGTCAGTCAGTCAGTCAGCCAGCCAGCCAGCCAGCCAGCCAGTCAGTCAGTCAGCAAAGCCAGCTAGCAAGCCAGTTAGCCAATCAGTCAGAATTTTTTAATAGTGCCATTTCAAGATCCTTACTATACATGTATTAAATATTGTATTTATATGATATCCAGACAATAACATACATGTACATGATACAATGTTTAACTCACCAACTGCTTCACTTCAAGCCAGAGCTTTTGAAGTTTCAGGTCCAGTTCGACTGACCATGGCGCCACCTGGGGACAGCCGATGACCAATTGTCCTCGACGGGTCTTCAGTTTATTCCACTCCGTTTCGTAGGCCTCAAGCAGCCGTCCCAATCTCTGACCCTCCTCTGAGAGTCTCTCCGGTGAATGGTCACCACTGGATTTCAGGTTAATGTACTCCTGGCGAAGTTCAGTCAAGTTTTCAATGAGTCGTGACATATCTTGCTGGAAAGTAACACACACACAGCTCACATAGAACAGTTATTATTATGTTCACTATACACTATGTTAGCAGTGCCTGCAAATATCTCCCATCATGGCAAATTCGGAAAAGTGCTTTGCTTTACTCTAAAATTTAATAAATCCGTGAACCTTTGCATAATTCACAACTTCACGGGTTTATATCAGAATGCCATGATGCAATACAGCACTCATTTGGCTCACTGTAACAACCTTTCAAATGGACATTACATCCGCAAATGTGCAAATGGAAAGACTGAAAAGGGAACAAACTGAAAGGGTGCTACATAAATCGAGAGAATGAATGTTCAAATGAACATAAATCGGTTTTTCTAAAATATTACAAAACAAAATTGCTGATTCAAAAGAATTGAAGATAGTACTTATATCATCCTGTATGACTGACCTGATAGGCTGTCCAGTCCCCGATTCTTCTCTTAAGCTCAGCTTCTCGCTTCGTTGCCTGATCTTCAAGTTTGAATAGACGCTGGTTCAGTCGCTCTACCATCTGTCGTAAGAGGATCTTATGCTCGGAGTTCAAGTCCAGTGAGAGCATCAACGATTTTGAGTTCATCTCCTCCAGGTCCTCTCCCAACTTCCTCAAATCCTTCTTCACAGCCTAAAAGTAGATAGTGACATATAAATAGCATCACAGCATTACAAAGATGCCATTATCATTGACCATTTCTTTGTGTAGCCAAATGCTGTGTCACCTGGTTATTTTGCAGTTGGAATATTTCCTACATTGAAAAGTTTGGGAATTGCTGAGATGTTGACAAGAAATTTAAGCCATTCTCGTCTACGTACTTGCTAAACATGCATTTAATACATGTTTAAAGAAATAAGCGACAAAAACGTAGAAATATTTAATTAATTTGGCCGTTGGAATATTTCCGATACCCTGAAAAGTTTGGCAAGCATTGACGCAATTGATGTAAGTACTTGCCTCGTTATCAGCAAGTGCCTTCTCAGCATCCTGCTCAAATGTAGTGCTGAATAGTTGAAGCTCGATGTCATCCAGCCACCTGTTAACACCGTCCATCGCATTGGAGAACCTGTTCTGGTTCTCAACCACCTGTTTCATCTGTACATCCTTTCGATCCAGCTGTGCCTCCATCGTGTCCCAGCATGCTCTCAGATCATCGAAGGATTGTCTCATCTGGGTAGGATCTGGTGAAGGCTCTGCCAGATCCCCATCTGTAGTCCTTGGACGATAGGACTGCATGGAACCAGACGCATAGCCCTAGATCAATCAATCAATTTTCTTCATTGACCACCACCACCACAAAGTAATAAAAAATTCACAGTTTACAAATTCGTATGCAGGTTGTCAATAGGTAAACCCAAAGGAACACAAACAGGGTTACCTATTTACATCAGTAATTGATCAATTGTTTTACATTGATGGTCAGTCACCCTTGTATCTTCATAGCCATACTATAAAATGTCTACAGTTGAATAATTTTTTTTATATTTTATTTTTTTACAGATTCAATTGAAACAAATAATTGGCAAATCCACATGATTTAACCCTTTCCAGCCGGAATTGTTTTGATACCTATCCTATTAATCGGGTCGCGGGTGACCCGATCTGGCGGGAGAGGGTTAAACAAAGTGAACTGCAATCCACACGCTTTCCCTCACAGCATTGCACGAAATGCGGAAAACGCTCTTACCGACGTAGCTAACTGGGGCCAGTGTTAATTTTTGGAAACTACAAAAAAACTTACGTCCAGTTTTTGCATTGTTTTTCTCGTAAAGACACTGAATTAAAAAACCTCCCTACCTCTGAAGACAATTATAACTGGCCTATTACTTTGCATTGTATCTTTGTTTTGTTTTGTTTTATTCATTTATTGACTTGCAAGTCACATCAATATTCACATAACAGTAACAGACATCAATATTTATAAGGCGCTTCTCGCAGCAAGAGCCATTCAGAAGCACTCCCAGTGCGTTCAACCCCTCATCTTTGCCTTTCCTCCACAATGAATAAATAACTTACAGTCCCTTTTAAAACACAATGGTCAAAACAAATGTTACTGTCTAAGTACCAGTATTGCAGCTTAATAGTCTACAGCAAACCTGTAGGATATCTCGTACCTTGTCAGGCCAGCTAGACATGTTATGGTCATCTCGTCTCTCGATCGATAAAGTTGCAAGAGATTCAACGACTGATCGCAGTTCGGAGATCTGAGATCCAAGACTCTGAAGTAGGAAATCATAAAGAAAATGTTTAGCAACTGAAGGCAGACACACTCAACACTCACTATTCATGATATGACTGAAATGTTCTCACATTCATGCATGCATGGACTAACTGATCCTACCCACCACCACACACCATTAAATGCCAGCAGGCTCCATAAGCAAAAACCTAAATCCTGCTCTCTCTACTGATCGGGACATACTCATTGTCCGTTTTGCCCATACAACTACTAAGCAGAATCAGTGGCTGGACCCTCACTCTGGAATGAAATCTCTTTGGCACCACTGTACTCCAACTCCTTCTAATCTCACCTCAAAACTATCCTGGGGTTTGGGAGGGCTCCTTGAATAGTGGCCATATATCTTCGTAATGAATGAATGAACGAATATATAATTGTGCAGGTGAGTGTATGTATACATGTAAAGTCATGCATACCACATATCACACGATCATATTTTGATCATATTAGAGCACCTCTGAGTACTTTTTCTTGAATGGGCGCTATGTAAATATCCGAATGAATGAATGAATGAATGTTTAGTACTTAACACAACAAATCCAACAAGACCTGAAACATCTCAAGCTGAGGCCAGACGACGCTGGTCAAAGATCAATATGGAGACAGAGGATCCGAGTAGTTGACCCCTCCCCAGCGAGGGACTAATTCAAGCCCGAAGGAAAAGAACAACAAATGCTAAAACATATATGTGATTAACAGATGTGAATGCAGAAATTACAGGAAGACTCTAAAACATAACAGAACACAGAAATCCATCTTACCTCCTGAAAATTCAACTCCGACAAAGACGCTGACGTTGAGACATCCGAACCGATCGGCGTAAACACAGCCTTGCGAGAATCCTCGAACCACTTCCTCAGATCATCCGCATTCTGCATCACTTCCTCGGCCTGCCTCCTCTTCTTCTCACCCATTGTTATTTGGTCCTTCGTTCGCTCCTCCTTCGCGGAAACAATGTTTCGGAAATCAGTCATGGCTGCATGAAGATCTGTCAAGCGCTGGCTCAACTGATTTTCAAGGGGACCTCTAGGATCGGACACCATCAACTGGTCACACTGAACCCTCAGGTCAGACAGCTCACGAAGACAACTATCAAGTTCCAACTTGAGGTTCTGGTTAAAAACGTAAACAAATAGAGATTAATATAGATCTCAAATTATAATCTTACCATTTTAGGTGCAGAAACTTTCTCAGTGCTGGTATTAACTCATAAATCATAAATTCCAAGACATTGTCCTAGTTATCCCCATTGTCTTCTGCTTAATTATAAATTCAAAGTCATTGTCTTAGTTATGTTATTGTCTTCTGCTTAATTATAAACATCATCGTTAGGCCGGCCCTTAAAAATGAAAGTTAAAAATAATCAACTGGCACCCCTCCAATCTATTTCAATTATGAAGAAAATAATTTGTGCAAAAAATCTTTGCAATAGGGCAATATTTAGGGGTGCCCCCGAGCTCTCAAGTTTCAATAATGTATGAGTAAACTTCCAAATTATCATTGGAATCGCAAACTGACATTTTCAGTGCTTTAATACATTCTGTCGACCTACTAATGTTTGCAATGCATCAACATTTAATATTTAGTACTTACTTACTTATTAAAATTACGTGAGCTCTAAAATTTCACTGTACAATTTCAAATATATGTTTGATTAACGTTTGTTGTCTGGTTGAAAAAGGTGGCAATATTTTTTGAAGAGTTGTTTAATACAAGGGAAGACGTTTGATTTTAGTCTACTATTGGAAACATAGGCCTACATTGTCAGACATAGTAAATATGAAATATTACAAATAATTATTTATAGTTAATTGTGCAAACGCAAGGGAAAACAAGTGTCTATCTACTTGGCTCTTATGAGCCTGAAATTCGTGGAGCAAAGTTGCCATCGTATAGTCAAACTTTTGGATACTTCATGCATCTACTCAAAGTTGGCAAGCAGACAGTCCGTTATTCCAGTCAACAGGCTATAGAAAAAGTCACTATATGTTGAAACCGAGCTGGTATACCTGTAAGAGGTAAAAAGCATTGTATATATTGACAAGTGTTCGTGGAATGGAAAGGACTTCAAAAGCATAGACACCGAACAGCTACAGCTCACAAGATTAAGGAGGATAAATTTATTGAGAGACTAGATGACCTGTTTGATATTGCCCATGCAGACGCTCTCACAATGATCTCCATTCTTAGAGACAGAGACTTTCTACTCTCTCAAATGCAGAAGGGACGTCCAGGTTCAGTTGGTGCATCTGACATACATGGTGGATATGCGTCGAAGACAGCGTGCACAGAGACGGAAGGAAGTGGAACAGATGCGCAAAAAAGAATGCTTGCTTTGTGCTTTGACACCACAGCCAGCAACACAGGTCATCGCTCAGGTGCATGTTTCCTAATAGAGCAAGAATTGAATAAAGATCTCCTTTTCCTGGCATGTCGACACCATGTTATGGAACTAATTGATGGGGCTGTATTCGAAAAACTTCCATTGGAACTTCTACTGGACATGATGTTCTTCTTTTCAAGAGGTTTCGAGACCATTGGAAATTCATTGAAAGCGACAAATTCCAGGTAGCCTCGTCAGATCATTTGGTGGAATCATTGGTGACCCCACACCGTTCTGATATCTTGGAGTTTGCTCATAGACATTTAGCAACTGCACAGCTACGAGACGAGTACAGGGAATTTCTCGAGCTCTCGGTTGTCTTTCTTGGAGGTGTTCCTACTCGTGGAATTCGGTTTCGACCACTTGGCGCTATGCACCGGGCACGATGGATGGCAAAAATCTTCTATACCATAAAGATGTGGCTTTTTCGTGCTCAGGTCAAGAAGACTGCTGCAGAAGAACGCATCATTCCTGATATTGCCATCTTTCAGTTGTTGTCTACCTGAAAGCCTGGATAACTGCGCCAATTGCTGTGGAGGCTCCTCTGAATGAGTTCACTCTCATGGCAAACCTTCTCACATATCCACATACTACAATTTCTTTTGCTACAAGCAAGAAGCTAAGGCTTCATCTCTTGTATTTGTCTGAAGAGCTTATTGGGCTTACTCTTTTTGATTCAAGGGTATCCAATGACTCCAATAAGCTAATGATCGCTGCCATGGAAGTAGTCCCAGATCATCCGCCTAAGCGACCCAGAGTGAAGTCAGATGCATTTCTTGGCACCAGCGGTCTGGAACAATTCTGTACAACCAACTCCAAGAAACTGTTCCTGGTGCTTGGTCTGCATGGACTATCTGAGATGATGCTTTCCAAAGATCCTGCTCTATGGGAAGAGCATGAAGCATGTCGAGAAGCACAAGCAGTACTCAAAGGGTTGGCTGTTGTCAATGATAGAGCTGAACGAGGTGTGGCACTCATCCAGGACTTAAATAAAAAGCTAACAAAAGATGAGGATCAGCTTCAATTTCTCCTGCAGGTTGTCAGTGAACATCGACGACAGTTCCCTGACTGCACAAAAAGAAATCATTTACTTCTGTGACCAGCTGAACAGTGAACAATACCTGAATTATAATTGAAGAGTAAACACTTGTTTCATTGGCATTGTTGCATCACTAGAGTGTGTTTTAGTCATCTCTGTAAAATTCTTAGTGACAGTGTGTTGAATATAGTTTGGTTGAAATTGTATGATTCAATTGATCAAATTTGTATCATAGAATAAACTTTGGCGCTCCAGGGGCACCCCTAAATGTTTTGCAATTCCAAAATCCTTTTCAACATAATGTTATTTCTATAATTGGCATGGATTGAAAGGGTGCCAGACAAAATTTTACGATTTTTATTTTTTGGCTGTATGCTAAGGGCCGGCCTAATCATCGTCATTGTCCCAGTTATCCCCCCACTGGCTTTTGCTTTATAAAAACCATCTTCTGTTGAAGTGAGACCTGTAGTTCCATCAGCTGTTGATGACTGTGGATGACATTCTCCACATCTGCCGCCTCTTCCTCCGAGTAGCGACTCTTCATCTGACTCAACCACGACTCATGCTCTTTGAGACGACCGCTGAGTCGCTTCAGAGCAGACTTCTGCTTTTCTCTGTCAAGCGTCATCGCCTGAACACCAAAGAAATTAATTCCAATCATCACAGCAAATTTAAGGCTTTTAGAAATAAACTGGACAAATTCAACATGCTTAGTAAGATTTCATATAAATTCATGCATGACCTCTATAAATTTAAATCAATGCTTTCAGAAATGTGGCGCCGCACACCGAAATAAGTATTAAGGTGATTTTCCGAGATATTGAGTTTGATGCATCATTTCAAAGGCCTTGTCTCAGGCATCAAAATGACACAAGAATTATTGCTCTAGCTTAATTCTAACCGAAGATATATGGGGAAAAGTGATCCAATTAAATTAATTAATTAATTGACATTTAATTAATTAAAAAAATAAAATGCATATCAAGAGATTCAAAATAGCTTAAGTAACAACTTGTCTTTTAAAAAAAGTGAAAAATATTTCCAAAATTTTTGTTAGGTTAAATTTTAAAAATCACAAACAAACTATTTCTCTAATATCTCTGATGTGTAATCTCCGACTTAATGCTCATTTTGGTGCGCGGCACCACAAATATGCTTAATAAACTGAAGGTATCTGTGAATGTGCTTAGCAAATAGAAATCTTCTAGAAAATTACAATATTTTAAAAATCAATTCTACCAAGTACATGCTCATCGATTTTTCTCAGGGGTATATTTAGTTAATTCATGGTTTTCACAAATATGCTCTCTAGATTCAACGCTGTACAAAATACATTCCAAGCTTCATAAAACATTACAAAACTCACCGGCAAGCAAAGAAGAGTCAACAAACTCGCACAAGATTTTCTGCTTTAGTTTTATGCTCTCCTTATGCCCTTGTAACGGTATGGCCGCGTTACGGCACCATATAAATTGTCATTATTATTATTATTATTATTATTATTATTATTACTAGCTGAACCCGGCCACGCGTTGCTGTGGCTGAAAAGAGGCTCCCCTCCCCTCCCCCTCCCCCTCCCCTCCCCCTCCCCCTCCCCCCTCCCCCTCCGTCACGCCGTGAAGGCCGCTTTGGGGAAAGGCCTCCCCTGCCCTTCCTCTCGACCTCCACCTCCCCTCCCCCTCCGCTCCCTCCCCACCGTCTTCGTCCCGCTCCCTCCACTCCTTTCCGCCGTCACGCCGTCAAGGCCGCTTTGGGGAAGGCCGCGAATCGCTTATGACGTCAGAGGACGCGACATCATTCATGTTCATTCATATTTCGTCTGCTGTGTTTAGAGACAGCGTTTAGCCGTGAGGGACGTGTTCAACTTGCAAATGGCGGACGAACGGATTGCAAAGTTCCCTTTTTGTGGAAAAGGTTGCGTTTTTTCGGGAAAAAAGCATAAGTTATCACTGTTCTATCGGAATGGAAGGTGTTGTAAAAGTTTCATAACAATCGGTGTGTCACTTTCGGCGTGATCATGTTCCGAACTATTGGAAAGTTTCATTTTTATTTATATAGATTATTATTATTATTAAAACCAGCATAAGATAGAAAACACAGAACACTTGCTTTCAGATTTTGTAGTTTATCCAGGACCCTGCTCTGCACGTCCTTGAACTTGTTTTCCAGCATGCAGAAGGTCGTTTCCATGGCTTCCTTTCCACCAGTCTCTGCATCCCTCACCAGATGCTCTCCGTCTGACTTCATGACACCAATGTTCGCTTCCAGTACTTGAAGTTCAAGAGACAGATCCTTGAAGACAAATTTATTAGCACTGTTACACTGTGACAAACTCCTGCAACAATGATCTCCTAATTCAGCAATTCCGTCCAAGCCAATGACTGAACTCACAATTGAAATTTAACTGAAATTCAACGACTGTAATTTGAATCTATTATAAAATGGGTATTTTAATAGTCAAGTGTCATCATTGAGCCTTAAAGTTAACCCTTTTATGACAGGCTGCAATGCAATAGGTTAACACTTTAATGACAGGCTGCAATAACTTAACCCTTTTATGACAGGCTGCAATGCAATAGGTTAACACTTTAATGACAGGCTGCAATAACTTAACACTTTAATGACAGGTTGCAATAGGTTAACACTTTAATGACAGGTTGCAATAGTTTCCAGTCCCCTAAAGTTAGCACACTGTTGATGCAGAAGTGTAAAATAAATGACTTTTACATCTGATTTAGTCTTTTAATTAAACACCTTAATGACTAGCTGCATTGGTATCCCAGTCACTTCTAATACAAGCTCACTCCTATAGTGTTCAACAAGCTGCATTAGACAGCATAGCAACTATTGCCCTTTAATGCATAAACAAATAAAGCACAACAAAATAAACATCAGTGTTTCAGACTTTCAGCCTCACACGACATTGATTAGGTTAACACAACTGCCATTGCTGGATGATTTGTCGATACATTGTAGCTTTATACAAATAAAAGATGACTATGGACAGTGCAAGCAGCTGCCGTACCCCAGCCAGTTGCAGCCTAGCCTCCAGTTCATCTGGAGAGAGATTGGCCGACACGTGAAGCCTTTCCTCTGCTGCCTGGACATTGTCCAGCCGCTGACCGATCTCTTGGATGAGCGATTGGTGCTTCTCTTGAAGGCGAAGTGTCTCTGACAGCGCCTGCTTCTGTCGAGCAAGCTAGACAAAGCAGATGCAGACAATTATTAAAAGACAATGAAACTTATCAATTGTCTTAAAACAGACATTGTAGTTTAGACCTACAGATATAAAACAATACATGTTGGCTGTCAGTCTTAACTGAAAATGACGTTGTAATGAAACTTATCAAATGTCCCAACAACAGACATTAAAGCTGAGACCTATAGATATACGACGATACATCTTTGGCTGAAATTAGGTTTTAATATGTTCAACAACTCAAGTTTCAGGTCACTGAAATATTTCTTAAACAACATATTATGAAATGAATCAATGAATCCAGCCCATTATACGCCTATTGTAACTTATTAAGTTATTTCATATTGATATTCTGATATTGAGATTCTAATTAAACAAAGAACTAATACATAAAAATTGTCGGCATAATAACAGAGATTTTAATCATTATTACAAATCTGAGTTATGTTTAAACTACACTGGCAATATTCTCTAAATAAGAAAAACTTCATGCTTTAGCAGTAATAAAAGCATTAAAAAATATACAACATCAGCAGTAAGTATCTGGCAACAAGTCACGTTAAACAACTGAACATTTACATATAAGTTTAAGTATTATGGAAACTTAATTAAATTGCACAAGAACACAAAGAAGTAAACAAAGCAAGAAATAAAACCAGACGAGTCAGTGAGTAACTAACCACATTAATACTCAGAAGCAACATAATAGGCAAGCAATATCAAGCAATAACAAACAGACAACAGTTTAAAAGTAAATGACAATTGTATTGTCAGCATTGCTAGGTCCAACAGAAACTCAGAAATTCACCTAAAACAAAATCAAGTATTAAATGAACATAAACATAGCAGTCCATAAAAATTATAAACCAGGAAAGCAACATTAATAATTTATCTACTATTATAGCACAATATTATTATCACTACTAGAGCAAAAAAACTTCAACTGTCAGAAAAATATTATGCAAAAAATGAATGATCCTTAAAATAGCGAAGGCTTTAATAGGAACCAGGTATTTAAAAGCAACTGAATGTAGGGTAATAGCAGACCCTTCATGCATACTCAGCATGTAGGAGCCTTAGACGGCTTAGAGTATGTACCTTCAAAAATAATATTGTAGTCAATAGTCATACTACACTACTGTAACACTAGACCTACTCCTTCTGGTACCAAAGATACAAAAATGAGAAAGTACAGCCTGTCATTGCAGAAATTAATAAATAAATTTTAAAAAATTAATACGATCAATGGGTGAACAATAGCAGAAACATTTATTCATGCAACACTCAGGCATCAGGCATTCAGTAACATTCTAAAACTTACACTAAACATTTCAAACATAAACCAAACGCACAAAACTAGCATAAAACAACTTTGTAACTCAATGTCATACCCGAAGAACATAAAACGAGGCAGCTGAAACAAACTCAGGCAGTTAATGCAACCAGTTAGCTGAACCAAAAACCAGGCAGCTGAATCAAAACCAGGCAGCTGAACCAAAACCAGGCAGCTTAACTGAAACCAAGCAATAGAACCGAGAGTTGGCGCAAGCACCATGCGGACACCGATTATATCTTTACCTGTCCTGGAATAGCGACAGAGTCCGGGAAGAGCTGCCCAGGAAGGTCTGTTTGCAACACAAACCCAAACTGCTGCTGGCCTAGCTCGAGGTCATCAAACACCTCACTACTGCTCTCCACAGTGCTGCATTCAGCGCTTTCTACACTACAGTCTTTCCTCTGTCCAACCTCTGAAGTGATTTCGTAATCAACTGTTGACTTATTCCCACCATCGGTATTGGTAAACTTTTCATCAACATGGACCTGCGCTGTGGAATCCTGAATAGAAATGTCAGTTTCGCTAGATCTGCTGCAAACTTTCTGTTGCTTTTTCAGCTTTCTTGATATGTTCTTAACCTTGCTCTGCTTTTTTCTAATCTTCCTATCAAAGGAAAAGTCCACATCTCCAAAATCCTCACCAGTTTCCTTCGTTTGGAGTTCTCTCTCGCTGATATTGATCTCATCCTTCTTAATTACTTTCATGTGAATCTCTGTGCTATAAGTCTCACTACATGCTTCATCTTCAGCAATATCATGCTTGGGAATATCTTTCTCAGGATCATACAGAGCTGCATATCCCCACTGCTCTATGTCTAGATCAGGAAACTGTTCTTTGACCCCTATTGGTCTCTCAAACTTCTCGGTTTCACCTGCAACACAGAATTGTTTGCAACCGTCATCTTCCGCAGGGAGAGGAACCTCCTCAGGTACTCGTTCCTCTTTTGTCTTATATAAGCTATCAAGCTCCTCGTTATCTCTATCTTCATCCGTCTTTTTCATCACCAATAAACCATCATCTTCATCTGTTTTAACAGGAACATGCACTTGTTGTCTTGTTCCAAATGTAGCATGTTCTTGTTGGATTGCCTCAACTGACATAGATTCTTCCACTTGTATTTCTTCCGCTAACACATTCTCCCCTGGAAGAAGTCTTGTTTGGACCGAGATAATATCTTCTCCTTCTGTCTCAGCTGGAAAAGTCTCGACTGGACATTCCTTAATCTTTTTCTGCTTTGTTTTCTTTTTCTTCTTTGACACTGAATCTTCTTTTTGTTTCCTTTGACCTTCAGCCATCACTGCAGATACATCAATCTCTTCCGATTCACAGATGAATGATTCAGAAGAAACCGCAATTTTACTGGAGTCTGTTCCCTTGTTGTCACCACAAGATACTTCTGCCTCCACCGATATGTCCTTTCGCTTTGGCTCCATTTCACCAGTTTCAGGTTCTTTAATTTCACCTGTGTACCGGTAATCGTCTTCTTGCTTGTTTCCATCAGCACATATGTTCTCTTCAAGTTGTTTTTCTTCAGCTTGCTCTGTTTCTATTGGGATTTTCTTTTCCAGGTCTTTTCTTTCAACCGACTTATCTTCCACCATTTGTTTTCCTACGTCTAAAATGTCTTCTTTCAGTTCTTCTCTATCAGTCGAAAAGACCTCTACGAGTTTTCCACCTTGAATTGAAAATTCATCCTCCCCCTTGTTCACTTCCACTGAAATGTTCTCTACATGTTTTGGTGCATCTGAATAGAAACCCTCTTCCTGGTTTGTGGTAGTAACTGAAACATCAGATTCTTTGGTTACAGTAGAGATATCATCATGTTTTGAGAGTTTTGCCTCAAGTAATGCAACATTAGCTTCTCGCTTTGCTTCCACTAATTTTGTTTCCATCGACACATCATAAACGACATCGTCTTCATCTTCTTTTGTTTCAAATGAAACACTCTTTATTTCTTTCGTCTGAATGTCAACATCATCCGTAGGTTGCTTCGTTTCAGCAATGACCCACTCATTCTTTGGCTCTGTTTCAAATGAGATATTCTTTTCTATTTGTTCTGTTTCAACCATAAAATCATCGTGAGTGTGCTTTTCTAAAATACCATCTTCTTGCGCTTTTCTCTCAACTGATTCATCATCTTCCAGTTGTTTTGTTCCAGTTGGGACACCACTCTCTTTTTCTTTTGTTTCAAGTAGTACATTGTTTTCTTCTTGCTTTGCTTTTATTGAGAAATTCTCTTTTACATCGCCTGAAAAAGGATCAATCTCCTGTTCTTCTGAGAAAATGGGTCGTTTATTCCTTTTCTTCTTCGTTTTCTTCTTCTTAGACCCAAAAACATCTGGACTTTTTTCTTGAGCTTCTGCATTTGCTGTGGACAATTCCGCCTGATCTGATGCACAAATTCTGGGTTTTGAAATATCAACATTATCTCGGGAGTGAGACCTTTGCTCATCATCATGGCACCTTTCTGCTTCAGCTGACGTATTTTCTTCTTTTAGCTCAATAGCTTTGTGAAACTCCTTTTGGTCGTATGTGTACACTGCATTTTCATCTTCAGTTTCTTTTTCTTCAGACACAACATTTTCTTCAGTATGCTCTGGTTCTGTCTTGAAGTCTCCTCCCAAGTATTTTCTTTTGGTTTTGGTAGCATCCATCTTTGCGGCTTTAACTGAAATGTCTTCTTTCAGTTGTTCACTTTCTACTGTCAATTCCACTTCCAATTCCTTTGTTTCTTTTAAAACACCGTCCTCTACTTGTCTTGCTTCAACTGAAATATTCTCTTTATGCTCAACTTCTTCCGTACAGAAATTATCTCCCGCTTCAAACAAAATGGCTTCGACCTGTTCAGTTTTGACCTGTTCAGTTTCGACCTGTTCAGTTTTGACCTGTTCAGTTTTGACATGTTCAGTTTTGACCTGTTCAGTTTTGACATGTTCACTTTTGACATGTTCACTTTTGACATGTTCACATTTGACCTGCTCAGATTTGACCTGGTGTTCATCTGAGACAACTGGATGTTTATTCTTCTTCTGTTTCTTTTTCTTCTTCTTAACCAACAATACATCTTGAGTTTTTCTCTGATCTACAACATTCATTGTAGAGGATTCTGGGTCATCCGATAAAAATGTAACAGGCTGCAAAGAAGCTGGACCCTCTCCTGAGTCTGCACTTTGTTTATTTCCATCAGATCTCTGTGCCTCAACTGAGATAATAATCTTTTCACTCGCCATATCAACATAGACTCCATCCTCGTGCTTTTCGCTTTCAGTCTTGATGATCCCTTGTGTTTCAGTTGACTCCAAAAACAAGTGGTCATCAAACTGCTTTTCTTTGACTGGTTTCTGCTGTCTCGTTTCTACTGAGATGTTTTCTCCCAAATATTCTCTATCAACAGTGAAATCATCTTCCACTTCTTTTGTTTCAATTGAAACATCATCTTTAAGTTGTTCTGTTACTGATAAGATATCCTCAGCCAGTTCTTTTGTTTCAACTGAGAAATCATCTTCCACTTCTTTTGTTTCAACTGAGAAATCATCTTCCACTTCTTTTGTTTCAACTGAGAAATCATCTTCCACTTCTTTTGTTTCAACTGAGAAATCATCTTCCACTTCTTTTGTTTCAACTGAGAAATCATCTTCCACTTCTTTTGTTTCAACTGAGAAATCATCTTCCACTTCTTTTGTTTCAACTGAGAAATCATCTTCCACTTCTTTTGTTTCAACTGAGAAATCATCTTCCACTTCTTTTGTTTCAACTGAGAAATCATCTTCCACTTCTTTTGTTTCAACTGAGAAATCATCTTCCACTTCTTTTGTTTCAACTGAGAAATCATCTTCCACTTCTTTTGTTTCAACTGAGAAATCATCTTCCACTTCTTTTGTTTCAACTGAGAAATCATCTTCCACTTCTTTTGTTTCAACTGATAAATCATCTTCCACTTCTTTTGTTTCAACTGATAAATCATCTGTAAGTTGTTCTGCTACTGATGAGATATCCTCAGCCAGTTCTGTTCTCTCAACTGAGAAATCATCTTCCACTTCCTTTGTTTCAACTGAACTGTCACTTGTAAGCTGTCCTGTTTCTACTGAGAAATCCTCTACCAGTTGATTTGTTTCATCTACCTCTGCTTGTTTGGTAACAATCAAAACATCTTTTTCATGCCGCTTTTCTTCAATCAAATCCTCATCATCTACTTGTTTTATTTCATCCAAAGCCTGGAATTCAACTGAAATGTTCCCTTCCATATGTTCCGTTTCAATTCTCCCATCAACAGTACTTTTTCGACACGCAACTAAAGCTTCATCATCAACATCTTTACTTTCATCCGCAGAAACAGTTGATTGTTGTGATTCAACTGAGGCAACAATTTCCTGTTGCTCTGTATTAATAGCAACACAACTTGTGTCTAGGTATTCTGATTCAGCTGCATTAGCTCTGTTTGTATCTCTACGTTCAGTTGCATTGGTTGATTCCTTCATTCTGGCATCAATTTCGTCAGTGTCCATAGGTTCGACTGTGCTATCTTCTTCATGCTGTTTTAATGTATCCAAAGATGTGACGACGTTCACAAGCAATTCTCCTGAATAATTCGCACCATTAGCTTCTGATATTTGAGTTTCAGCTAATTGACTTGGATCTGAAGCCTTTGATTCTGTTATGTAATATTCACTCACATCCAAAGTTTCAGTCATAATATTAATATCAGATTTCTTTTGTTCAACTTTTCTAACCTCATTCAATTCCTCTACTTCAGTTGTATGACTTTTACTTGAAGTAATTGGTTTAGGTGTAGAATCAATCAACGTTTTTTCTGCATCTCCCAATGCACCTGATTCTGTTGCTTTATCTATTTCTCTTCGATCAGGTTCTTTTGGTTCAGTATCATCGAATTTATTTGATTCAGCTTTCTCAATTTCAACAACTTCATATGTATCCATAGCTTCCACAGAACTTTGCTCCTCAGATTTCTTTGATGCTGCTCTCCTAAAGTCGTGTGATTCCTGTAGCTCATGTTCATAATCTTCACCTGATTTGCTTATTTCAATTCGCCCAGATTCTTTTGGTTCAGCTATCTGATTGGTGCCTGATTTCTTCAGATCGTCTACATGACCATCATATGTTTTCACAGGTTCAACTGTATCCTCATTACTTGATTTATTAAGCGCACGTGTTTGATCTTTATGCAACTTCTTTGTTTTCACTCCACGAGGTTTGTTTGTTTCTTCTGATGTCGCAAAATGTTCATCTGAATGTTTTGGCTGAATTGCACAATCTGTATTTGATTTCTTTGGCACGCCCTCAAAATCTTTAGCCATTTCGCTTGTAATAACTGCATGACATTTTGATTCCTTCAGTTCAACATGATCTATAGCTGGTTCATCACGTTTGAACACATGATATTCACCTGTATCCATAAGTTCAACTGTATCATCAGAAGCTTCTACTTTGCCTATGACAACTGCAGCTGTTATATCTTCATCTGAAACACCTAACTGATCCTTTGATTCCTCTGGTTCAACTATCTTATCTGCATCTGATGTTTCTGGTCCAAATGAATTATATTCAAATGTATCCATAGGTTCAACTCTGCCAAGTTCATTCAATTCAGATGCATCAATTTCGTTTAACTTCTTTGTTACAGATACATCAATGTCTTCTAATTCCTTTAATTCCTTTGGTTCACTTGCATCAACTTCATCTGATTCTTTTGACACATTTGGTTCAACTTTACCTGATTCATTTATCTCAGCCACATCATCTTCATATGATTCATTTGGCTTGAAAACATCATCTTCGTATGATTCTCTGGGTTCAGCTACATTAACTTCATATGATTTCTTTGGTTCAACTTCATCTGATTCCTTTGGCTCAGAAACATTAACTTCATCTGATTCTTTTAGTTCAATTTCATCTGATTCCTTTGGTTCAACTTCATCTGATTTTTTTGGTTCAACTTCATCTGATTCCTTTGGTTCAACTTCATCTGATTCTTTCAGTTCAATTTCATCTGATTCCTTTGGCTCAGAAACATTAACTTCATCTGATTCTTTCAGTTCAACTTCATCTGATTCCTTTGGCTCAACTATATTAAATTCATCTGATTCCTTTGGCTCAACTATATTTAATTCATCTGATTCCTTTGGTTCAACTTTATCTGATTCATTTAAATCGACCACATCATCTTCATATGATTCATTTGGTTTGAAAACATCATCTTCGTATGATTCCCTGGGTTCAGCTACATTAACTTCATCTGATTTCCTTGGTTGAACTTCATCTGATTCTTTTGGTTGAACGTCATCTGATTCCTTTGGTTCAACTTCATCTGATTCCTTTAGCTCAACTTCATCTGATTCCTTTGGCTCAACTTCATCTGATTCCTTTGGCTCAACTTTATCCGATTCCTTTGGTTCAACTTCATCTGATTCCTTTGGCTCAACTTTATCCGATTCCTTTGGTTCAACTTCATCTGATTCCTTTGGCTCAACTTCATCTGATCCCTTTGATTGAACTTCATCTGATTCTTTTGGTTCAACTTCATCTGATTTTCTTAAGTCAACTTCATCTGATTCTCTTAAGTCAACTTCATCTGATTTCTTTGGTTCAACTTCATCTGATTTCCTTGGTTCAACTTCATCTGATTCTCTTGGTTGAACGTCATCTGATTCTCTTGGTTCAACTTCATCTGATTCCTTTGGCTCAACTTCATCTGATTTCCTTGGTTCAACTTCATCTGATTCTCTTGGTTGAACGTCATCTGATTCTCTTGGTTCAACTTCATCTGATTCCTTTGGTTCAACTTCATCTGATTTCTTTGGCTCAACTTCATCTGATTCCTTTGGTTCAACTTCGTCTGATTTCTTTGGTTCAACTTCATCTGATTCTTTTAGTTCAACTTCATCTGATTCTTTTAGTTCAACTTCATCTGATTTCTTTGATTGAACTTCATCTGATTCCTTTGGTTCAACTTCATCTAAATTCTTTGGCCCAACTATATTAAATTCACCTAATTCATTTGGTTCAACTTTATCGACTCCATTTAGTTCTGCCATCTCATCTTCATATGATTCATTTGGTTTGAAAACATCATCTTCGTATGATTCCCTTGGTTCAACTACATTATCTTCATTTGGCTCAGTGACATCAACTTCATCTGATTCTTTTGGTTCAACTTCATCTGATTCTGTTGGTTGAACTTCATCTGATTCTTTTGGTTCAACTTCATCTGATTCTTTTAGTTCAACTTCATCTGATTCTTTTAGTTCAACTTCATCTGATTTTCTTAAGTCAACTTCATCTGATTCTCTTAATTCAACTTCATCTGATTCTCTTAAGCCAACTTCATTTGATTCTTTTGGTTCAACTTCATATGATTCATTTGCTTCAATATCATCTGATTCTTTTGGTTCAACTTCATCTGATTCTCTTAAGTCAACTTCATCTGATTCTCTTAAGTCAACTTCAACTGATTCCTTTTGTTCAACTTCATCTGATTCTCTTAAGTCAACTTCATCTGATTCTCTTAAGTCAACTTCATCTGATTCTTTTAGTTCATTTGAATCAACTTCACATGATTCTTCTAGTTCAACTGGGTGAGCTTCATGTGATATTTTCATTTCATATGAAACATCTTTGTATAATGTCTGAGTGGCTGCTGCATTATCTTCCGTGAAACTATCAGTTCTGAAGCAAACCTCCAGTGAATCAGTTCCAAATTGTTCATTTGCAGTTCTTTCTAAACCAGTATCTTCATCAAATGCCTCATTCAGGTACTCAGATGAGTCAGGCATTTGAAACCGAATTTTCTTCGGTTTCTTCTTGCTCTTTCTTACTTTCTTTTTGTTAAGGACAAAAGAATCACGGACATTTCTCCAATCGCCTGCATTCTCATCACCAGCAGGAGACTGAACTTCATCATCATCTGGCATGTCAGCCGCTACATCGGCTTCAGTGTCAGGCGAATCTCGCGCTGAACTGTCACTTTCAACAGGCAAACCTAGCACTTCCGTTTCATTTGTAATAAATGCCATGTGCTCAACCTTTTCAAGTTCAATGCCAGCGTCAGCATCTAATTCAGATTTAGGCACCAAAGGCGACTCATCAGATGAATCAAACTTTCCATTGTCATCTGTATGACAAAGAACATCATCATCACCAGCAGAGACAAGCGTCACATCATCGATTAAATTGTCATCCTGTTCTTTCTCCTCACCCGCATGATCCGTGGTTAAAACTTCTTCCCTTTTATCGACTGTGCCAGCAGTATCCCGCAACAAAGACTTGTGATGTACAGGTTTCACTGGTATGCTTTTGTTGAGCAAATCCGTTTCACCAGCATTCACTACCTTGAAATCACTTTCATTCCACAATGATTCATTGAATTTTATTGAAAATTCATCATCTTCATTGTCAGAAGCTGCCCTGACGACGAAATCATCCTCCAAGACATTCACAGCACCTGTCTCCTTCACAACATATCCATCTTCCATTTCATAACCTGCAAAAGCATCCTGGCCATCCTTCAAAACATACCCATCTGAAGCAACTTGGTCTGTACCAAAATCATCAACAAAAAAGTCATCCTCCACAACATCCAACGTAAAAGTTCCATCAGCTTCAACTGTGTATGAATCATTTGAAGCAGCTGTCAAGCTTTCACTTTCCACAAGAAATTCATCTTCTCCAGTATCCAATGTGAAATAATCCTCAGACAAGAAGGACCCATCTACCTCAGCAACCAGTTCGTCTGTATTCTTGACAAGATATTTGTCTTCCAAGAAACTGACAGCAACATTTTCATCTGCCAAGAATCCCTGCTCAACATTAATTCCTGGCTCTACATCTCTGGTGGAAAATCCCACGTCTAAATCCCCCACAGTAAATGTATCTTCATCCAAGAATTCATACGCAGTGGAAGCTGCTGAAAAATACCCTTCAGTTGAAACAATTTCATCCAATGTGAGGACATCTTGGATAGAAGATTCATCATCAATGACATCACCAGTGGTGTGATCACTGGTTGAAGATTCAACTTGCATGGCATAATTGTCGTTGTCAGCATCTTTAATTAAAGATCCATCTCGAATGACATCCACATTAACAGTATCCTTGACAGAAGATTCATCCTCTGTGACATCAATTGAAACGGTATCCTTGACTGAAGAATCATTCTCTATGACATCAATTGCAACTGTATCCTTGACTGAAGATTCATCCTCTATGACATCAATTGCAACTGTATCCTTGACTGAACATTCATCATCTATGACATCAATTGCAATTGTATCCTTGACTGAAGATTCATCCTCTATGGCATCAATTGCAACTGTATCCTTGACTGAAGATTCATCCTCTATGGCATCAATTGCAACTGTATCCTTGACTGAAGATTCATCCTCTATGGCATCAATTGCAACTGTATCCTTGACTGAAGATTCATCCTCTATGGCATCAATTGCAACTGTATCCTTGACTGAAGATTCATCCTCTATGGCATCAATTGCAACTGTATCCTTAACTAAAGATTCATCCTCTTCAACATCAATTGCAATTGTATCCTTGACTGAAGATTCATCCTCTATGACATCAATTGCAATTGTATCCTTGACTGAAGATTCATCCTCTATGACATCAATTGCAACTGTATCCTCGACTGAAGATTCATCCTCTATGGCATCAATTGCAACTGTATCCTTGACTGAAGATTCATCCTCTATGGCATCAATTGCAACTGTATCCTTAACTAAAGATTCATCCTCTTCAACATCAATTGCAATTGTATCCTTGACTGGAGATTCATCCTCTATGACATCAATTGCAATTGTATCCTTGACTGAAGATTCATCCTCTATGACATCAATTGCAACTGTATCCTCGACTGAAGATTCATCCTCTATGGCATCAATTGCAACTGTATCCTTAACTAAAGATTCATCCTCTTCAACATCAATTGCAATTGTATCCTTGACTGAAGATTCATCCTCTATGACATCAATTGCAACTGTATCCTCGACTGAAGATTCATCCTCTATGGCATCAATTGCAACTGTATCCTTAACTAAAGATTCATCCTCTTCAACATCAATTGCAATTGTATCCTTGACTGGAGATTCATCCTCTATGACATCAATTGCAACTGTATCTTTGACTGAAGATTCATCCTCTACGACATCAATTGCAACTGTATCTTTGACTGAAGATTCATCCTTTGTGGCATCAATTGCAACTCTATCCTTAACTGAAGATTCATCTTCTGTGACATCAATTGCAACTGTATCCTTGACTGAAGATTCATCCTCTGTGGCATCAATTGCAACTGTATCCTTGACTGAAGATTCATCCTCTGTGACATCAATTGCAACTGTATCCTCGACTGAAGATTCATTCTCTTTGACATCGATTGCAACGGTATCCTTGACTGAAGCTTCATCCTCAATGACATCAATTGCAATGGTATCCTTGACTGAAGATTCATCCTCAATGACATCAATTGCAATGGTATCCTTGACTGAAGATTCATCCTCAATGACATCAATTGCAACTGTATCCTTGACTGAAGATTCATCCTCCATTGCATCAATTGCAATTGTATCCTTGACTGAAGATTCATCCTCTGTGACATCAATTGCAATTGTATCCTTGACTGAAGATTCATCCTCCATTGCATCAATTGCAATTGTATCCTTGATCGAAGATCCATCCTCTGTGACATCAATTGCAACTGTGTCTTTGACTGAAGAATCATCCTCTATGACATAAATTGCAACTGTATCTTTGACTGAAGATTCATCCTCAATGACATCAATTGCAACTGTATCCATGACTGAAGATTCATCTTCTATGACATCAATTGCAACTGTATCTTTGACTGAAGATTCATCCTCAATGACATCAATTGCAACTGTATCCATGACTGAAGATTCATCCTCTGTGACATCAATTGCAACTGTATCCTCGACTGAAGATTCATTCTCTTTGACATCAATTGCAACTGTATACTTGACTGCAGGTTCATCCTCTATGACATCAATTGCAGCTGTATCCTTGACTGAAGGCTCATCCTCCAAGACATCAATTGCAACTGTATCCTTGACTGAAGGCTCATCCTCTATGACATCAATTGCAACGGTATCCTTGACTGAAGAATCATCCTCTATGACATCAATAGCAACGGTATCCTTGACGGAAGATTCATCTTCTGTGACATCAATTGCAACTGTATCCTTGACGGAAGATTCATCCTCTATGACATCAATTGCAACTGTATCCTTGACTGAAGATTCATCCTCTATGACATCAATTGCAACTGTATCCTTGACTGAAGATTTTTCATCCACCAAAACATTCTCAGTGTCAACATCCTCGATTAGGCATTCACTCTCTTGGATATCCGTGGAAACAGTGTCCTCCTTAAATTGAGAGGCTTGATCATCAAGAAACTCATCACAGGGATGAGGATGTGTGGCAGGATCCTGAAGATCCTGTTGTAATGGCCTGTTGTCAGAATTGTCCTTACGCTTTTCTTTCTTCTGTTTCCTCTTTTCCTTCTTTGTCAATTTCTTACCGCTTGTTTCCATCGCACTACTTCTGTCATTTCCTTCTATAACATTTTCTTTCTTATTACTGCTCGGCAATATTTTCTTTTCATCACAGCTCTGTGTACCAGATACTTCTAGCGTGCTTCCAATATAAGATATTTCGGCAGAACCAGTGGCTTTTGGGTCAGGTATATTTAGTGATAGAGTCACTGATGAATCAAATGTTTCACCCATATCTTGTTCCTCAGGCAAAGGAATGGGAATTGTGTTAGAACTTAGCGTGTCATCAACTGACTCTTGAATTAGGTCAGACTCCCTGAGTTCAAATTCTGATGTTTTCAGCAGGCTGTTAGGTTCAAGTACTGGTGCAACTCCTCCATCTAATTCGAGGGTACACTTGCTTTCAGGTTTCAACTGCAGTTTGGATTCATCTTCAGAGAGAGGTTCTTGCGACTCAGTTATTTCTCTGCTTCCAGCATCTGACAATTGCTTCTTTTGTTCATGCTTCTTCTTCTTTTTATTCTTCTTCTTTTTAGCATCAGTATTCTCAATTGGTCCTAACAATGCATGGCTTAAATCAGTGGAAACAAGATTTTCTGAGCTGATTTTGAGTTCAGCATTACTGCAAGCATCTATTTCTGCTTCCTCCTTTATATTCTCATGCTCTACAGTTTCTTTGTACGAACGTGATTCGTCGGAACCCAAAACATCGATATGTACCCGATTCAACGCACCATGGAAGTCAGATATTTCATCTACACAAGCAGTAGTTAGCAGCTCATCTGTAGTTTGCAGTCGTCTTTCGTTGATTAGTTGAGACTTTGATTCACTCCGCACCTCAGACACATCTATCTTCAAGGACTCTGAACTGGATTGATGGTCAGACAGATGAATTGTTGTTCTACGTCTTCTGCTACAATGTTGCTGCACATGTTCTGTTGCAAGAGGACTTGTGCAGATGAAATTTATTGCTAACTCACTCCCTTTATCTGATTTAGCCGACATACCCATCCTGGGAAACAACACCTCTGGTTCAACTACTTGCATATTTTCTTTGAACTCATATCCTGAATCTGATGCTTTGAAAACAGCTGAACTTTGCTGAGCTTCATCTTCCATCTTCACTGGTTTCAATGAATCCAATCCTGATATGACATCAGAATGTCCAGCATCATCCTGCTTCAAACCAGCATCCCAAATGACGGATATACTTCCTGAAGCATCTGACGGTGCTACTTCATTTAGTTTCTCTCTTTCTTCTTCCATCGTTTTCTGATCTAAATATGGCTCTGGTGGTTCCCTTCCTTTTCTTTTCTTCTTCTTTGCCTTCTTCTTATTCTCAACAACCTGAAAATCATTATCCAAATCAAGTTCTGTCAATGCACAAATCTTTTCTGCATCCAATGTGTCTTCATGCACATCAGATTCCGTAACTAAAATCTCTTGGTCTGTGGTTTGATCTTGGTTGTCCTGTGGCGTAACTTTTTCTTTATCAGTAACCGTTACTTTTTCTTTATCAGTAACCGTAACTTTTTCTTTATCAGTAATCGTAACTTTTTCTTTATCAGTAGCCGCGACTTTTTCTTTGCCAATAACCATCTTGAAGTCATCACTTGACTCAGCAGCCACAGTTTGATCACCACTATTCTGCTTCCTTTTCTTTTTCTTCTTCTTCTTCTTTTCCATGGCACCGGACACTTCCAATACTTGAACCGCATCTTCACACAATGAATCAGCATCTCCCAACTTCAGTGAAGCACTGCTTTCCTTAGCATCAGCTTCAGAAATGTTATCCACACCAACATCTTTGGCATGACTAGTCGTCAAATTCATGTCAGTGGTCAACAGAGAAATGTTGACTGTCAAAGGTTTCTGTCTAATGGCGAGCTGAACATTCTCTGCACTTGGAAAGATTTTCTCCAAACTCCATTCCCAATTAACCTTTGCCGGAACAAAAGCCGCATCACGACCTTGACTGGGAGGCGCTCCTCTATGACCTTCAACATTTCGATCAACTGACGACCCTTCAATATCATCTGATGTCTCACTCATAATGTTTCGATAGGAATCAGCGTCACTTAAATCAACAACAAATGACTCCATTGGATGAAGACTCTGATCTACAGGCGGATCAACTCTATCAAATGCCTTTTCCAGGTCAAACTTCAACCCAGGCTGATAATCAGTCCGTGGCTCTTCACCAAAGCATTTTCCAGATAATACACCACCAGTCTGACCTAACTCATCTCCTTCAGGAACAGCTTGACAGCAATCAATAGGAAAAACACCTTCAGCCAAATGCACGGCATGCGTGTCTTTACTATCTAATGTCTGATAGTTATCACTTATGCTCGTGCAACTGCTACTGTCAATCCCAGACAGCAGAGGAGTTCCTGTTAAGGCTAGGTTCGTATGAGCCTGGCCAACAGCAGTGGGCTTGGAATTCAAACCAGCCTAAAATCAACCATTATCCAGCGAACAGTCATATAAAAATTGACACACGCAATAAATCAACCTTTTCATCCAAATATATTACACACCAGAATATTCAACCCGTTACCAACCACAGTATAGTAAATGGTATTGAAACTGCTATATCTTCGGTCAGTTAAGGGTTAAATGACAGTACTATATAACTATTACACGGTTAAATTACCTACCTCTTTCTGATGAAAATACTAATTACAGGTAAGATTGATAAGACAAATTATTATTTGAACAGCTCATGTTTTACATGCCAGGTAAAATCATGTACATTCAGTTTAAGTTCACAATGTATAGAACAGCTTGTATGAACTTCAATCCCGTTGATCGCCTGTGACTGACTATTTTAGAGCATCTGGGACAGCAGCCTAGACAATTTGTGTCTTCTCAAGCATAACAGATCATTGATCTGATATTCCGATGACAGATTTACATCACTATTGGACTGTTTACCTGCCTCACACCACATAAAACGGAAGCCATTGCGCAAGCAAAGCTAAGCTGGTGCATAAAATCAAAATGGGGACAGTGCAGTTGGAGATGAGAAAGAAAGGCAGTGATTTCAGTAAATGGTATATTCAAAAGAAGCCATTGACATCACTTTATGCATAATTACCATTTTGAAAATGATGCCAATAAACAATATTTGGCTGAGACATTGACAATCTTAGACATGAATGAATGAAATGGAGACTGCCACAGTGTTTAATTCAAATCACAAATATTGTCAAGAAAGTAATTAAAGTAAGAATATTCCGTAAAGGATGTTGGCTTTGATGCCCTTAAAATCCAAAACCCTGAACTAAAGAACAAACAGTAAACTTGATAGTCTTCACGAGCAACAATTATGTAAAGCAGGAAATTCAAACATTTCCAAGCTTCAAATATGATTAAATAAGAATTTAAAAATAATCGTCAAAAACACTCACGTTGTGCAGAGCGATCTGACGCTGTAGTTCCTCGACATCTGGTGACAACAGAGACAGAACAGGAAGCTCAAATGTCCTTAGGTCTCCTTTGTCCTCTCCTTCACTGATTGCACTCTGAAGCCTGCGCTTGCTGTCCAAAGCCTTGTACTTGAGCGCACTGATCTCTCGGATACAATCCTCCGACTGTTTTCTGTCGGTGTCGGTGATCTTATATTGAAGAGAAAGTTCGTTTCGCTTTGCAGTGACTTTGTGCAACTTAGTCTCTTTTACAGTAACTTCTTCCACGCATCTCTAAAGGGAAAAGGAAGATTTTTAAAACACTGAAAGTAAAGCCATCTTACACGCCCAAACCGTTAGATTCCAGCATTGAGACTTTAACCCTTCTTTGTAGAATAGCTGCCCAGCAATCTGGGAAAACAAACTCCTTGGCCTTCCTTGCCTCTTAAGCACTTGAAAACTGCTTGATCATTGTTTTAGGCATGCTTGTCAGGTTACAGATATCTCAGGAAAGTTTATCAGAAATTGGTGCTAAATAAATTCGCGATTACAATAACAATCTTTTTACTAAATGCAATCAAACATAGGCATCTTTACAAACTGGGTTAATGTGATAACGTGCTCATCCAAATGATAGACCATCACGCTAAACACGACACCATCAAGCACTTCGTAAGTTTATACCAAAAAATAAAAATGACACTGCAAACATGTTTTTAAAATCTCAGAAGATCATAACAAAACAGCAATGTTCATCAACGATAAGTACACCGGGCACAGTGTTTCACAGGCTCTTTAAAACCTTTTGTACTACAGTGGTTGGACTGGGAGTGCCTCTGAGTGGACTTCTTGAATGGGCGCAATATAAATTCTTGAAATGAATGATCAAATGAATGAAACAAACCTCTAGTTGCCGTAGCTTCTCTTCCGGTGTTAGAGTTGTGTTTGATTCTATCGCACCAAGCAACTGCTTAAAGTCATCACACCAGTTGAATAGCAACTTCAGTTCCTCCGCAGTTTCCACCCAATCGCTTGAAAACGATTCTAGCTGATCATCAAGAGTTGTAAGATCTTGTTTTACGTCAGACATAAGCTGTCTTATGTAGTCTAACTTCGCTTCCTGGCATGATGAATCACATATGGTCCTCAAACAATCCAATATGTCACACAGATCCTCAAATTGCCTGTCCAAATGCAGATTCTTGTCTTCGATTACCTGCAAACAATACACTTCAGTAATGAATTATATTGTATTGTATCTATAAATTTATAAAGCACCTCTCACAGTGCACACCGATCACAGGCGCTCCCAGTAAGTTAGACCAAAAGAGAAAAAAATAGTCTTGAGACACCGAAAAGAGGTAATTGGACCACTAGTTAGTCAATATGAATTATAGTAAAGCATTTAATTAAAGAAGCTAGTTACTTTGAAGATTAAATTACGCTGCACCAAAAATCTTCTAGCAAATGCAATGGACTGCAATGAAATATGATTCTATCAAGGCTTTTTAAAGAATTTTTTTATAACTGCACAACCCCTCTTTTCACTTTCCCTCCTCCATGGCATATTACTCCCATTACTCAGATGACAGCAACTTTATTTACTAAATATATCCAAGCTGCACATAAGAAGTTTCTACAACTGCACAAATCCATTTAGAACTACATTTTGTCAAGAACTGCATGCATGCTAAAAAAGCCCTAGGTTTTATCAATATAATTATAGATACACCATTTAATGAACCCCGTGTCAAGAAAACTCCTTAGTAGCATTAACTGAATCACCAACAAAACGGATGGTTTCAGTCTTCTTTCAGCCTTCCCCTTCTTCAGACAAAGCACAAAATAATTATAAGGGATGAATCTACACTCTTTAGTCTCAGTCTACCACACTACCACAAGAATTCGTCCAAAGTACTGAGCGATTCATAGCAATTTATTGCAACTCTTTAGTGGTCATAAAGACGTTAGCTAGGCATAGGCCTACATTCTCCACATGTGTAAGAGGATACAGAAGCAATTATTTCAATGAAGCTTGGAATGCCTGTCATGAAATAGGCTCAAGCAGTGAGAATTTATGTCCTAAATGCTACAGGATGTATATAAAACAGAAAAACAAAGACTGCACAGGGCTAAACATCCAAAACAACTCTGCCACATAGTGTGAATTAGTAAAAAAATAGCAATATTATATCATGGAGAAGCATGCATTTTATAATATCTTGTTACCAATTCATGCAGTTTTATCTTCACAAAACTACCAAATATTTGTCTGATTAAGCAAAAGTTAAACTGTAGTAGAATTAACAACAGATAATGTGAACAATTCTTCATCTAACATCAATATCTTGTCAATACACTCTTCTGCTCAAGCGCTTACGAATTTTGTAAACAAAACAAAACAAAATTCGGAATCAGAACTACCACCTAGTAGTAGCTTAAATAATTAACCAGTCAGACTTACTGCACGCAGGTGAAGCTAATGACACCAGACAGGCCTGGACTGTCATATAATATAAACATCAGACGTCTGTCTGTTTATGGGACGTATATATACGAATGTTAGGCTTAGAAAAACTGCACTGCCAGGTAACACTGCAGTGCAAGGGCAAGCCAATGTCCAATCAATAGCTAGCAGAGTGTTTTTATGCCAGGCTGAACGACAGCATGAGGCATGTAACAAACGCACAAAGACAGCACATCTCCCCACATCATGCACAGTGCACACAAACACACCTACAACACACCCACACACAGATAGACACACACACACACACACACACACACACACAGATAGACACACGCATACAGATTAAGATGCCCAGGGCACATACAAAACCAGGGATAAACAGGTGCAAATGGATCCTTGTTGAAGACCATAGCACTTTGCCAAAAGTAACTCAATATCGTGCATAAAATAGATACTTCATAAACCACCAATTAGTTCTAATTTCATTACACTTACAAAACTTTATCACTCTGTCAATTACCTAGAAGTCACCAGTCCAGCCAGACAGCCACACAACACAATGAATTGTACATAATTATTCACTTGTGTAGTGTGCACTTCTTCCTCTTTTCATGTATATGCATGCACTGAATCTGCTCGTACCTTCACATATTATCTTTGCTTTCAATTATCATTATTCTAGTCGATGTCAGAAGCAAGTGATTTATTAAATTAGGAGCCATCCATAGAGAACTTCACACAATTTTTGATGATTTTTTACCCTCCCCTTGTCACACATCACCACAAAAGTCCTATGACATCTAGCATGGAACCGTCACACATCGTCGCAAATGCGTGACCCCTCCCCACCCCCAAGTGTGTGACGCAGTGTAAGAATTATGGAAAAATAACTGGGGGGCTGGACAATTAACCACGAATCGGGGTGTGAAAAACAGACTTTAACATGGGGCTCTAAGAAATACTGGGGGGGTTGAAACCCCCAAACACCCCGGCAATTCTCACCCTGGCGTGACATCATTTATGGATGGTCCCTTAGAACTAAACACCTTTATTGACCAACAGAACTGAACGAGTATATTCTTAATGCCTTACCTTCATTCTTTGCTTCTGCTTTGGAACGTCTGTCACAAAATCCGAATCCCTTTCCGCTCCAATTTCACTGCACAACTCCTGAATTAGTCTTAGAACATTTTGGGCAGTGGAATCAAACTCCTCCACCAACTCCTCCGCCTTTTCCAAATCAAGTAATCTGGCAGTCATCCCTTGCTGAACATGCTCTACCTTGCTGCGAAGGTTCGTCACTCTTGTAGTTGCAGACTCCCATTGCTCAGGCAATGATACTAGAGTAAGATTCTGTAGCTTATTGTCAAGGGTAGAAAGTTTTGCATCGAACTGGGCATTTTCATTTAGAAGTTCCTGAAACATATTACAAAGAGTTGGGGTTAAGCAATAACCATAACCATCAATTTTATTGCACCAAAATAACAAAAACAATATTTCGAAGTAGACACACAAAACAGTTGGTTACAGCCAGAAACACAGAAGAGATTAGAAGTCCCACTGGTAGGGCTACCTATGCATGGTTTCAGATACAAGATGGTAATTAGGCCTAGTCAAATATCATGTAAGTATTTACAATCTGGAAATACATATTGTGCAGTCTTAACTATAACATAAACATCCATAGTCAGGACAACATGGTGTTGTAAAGCTATCAAACCTTAACTAAAAATGGAATAAAAAAAAAAGAAACCTTAACTAGGAAGAAGAAAAAAATAGAATAGAAGTGCCATTAGTGTATATGAAGGAGTAGTAATACCGTACACAGATGGCATAAAGGTTGCAAAAACTAACATGTTTGAATGATTGGCAGGTGTATAGGAACTGGTCAACACAACCGAAATGGAAACAGCTGCAAATGTCAGATCGATCTCCAACCCCACAAACAAAATGTCAATGTTAAAAAAATTCACTATCCAGGGTATATTGTTAATTCTGCAAAGTGCTGTCGTTACAAATATTTGTATATCACTGTTATTATCAGTGCTATTATAAACAACACCTAAGACCATAATCTGGATCATCATCACTGCCATTCATGATAATCAAAGGCATCATCAACATCATCAGCTTCATTATTAAGTCACCAACACTCTTTTTTTCTCAAATGCAGATGTATGTATGCATGTGTGTGACCATTTAAATAGCACCTGACAAAAACCTCACAAAGGCGCTAAACATAGCTACATAACAGATCTAAATAGATGCAACTCAAGAAATTTCGGATGTGGCCCAGACAAGCTAGTTTATATAACTGCCTTTTCCAGCAACCAGTTTTATACATGTGCCATGTAAGACCTGTTGGTTAATCAGCTCCTAATCACAAAATCTAACAGAATCTTTCAGCCAGTCTAACAAACTAACAAACAAACCTTCTGCTTTCTGATATCTGCGCCGATATTTTTGACCACTCTGCTTTCTTGTTCTTCGATTGTCCGAAGCCATTGTTCAGTTTCCGCAATTAATTTGTTGCACTCATCGTAGATCTGTCTCTCCTCTTCATCCTGTCTCTCGATGTCAACCAGCCTAGAACTCAGACTCTGACCAAACGTTGCCAACTGATGGAACCTATCGTGTAGATTAGATGGACATGGAACTTCTAACATGGTGTATCTGTCCGTGACCATCTTTTCCAGCTGCATTGCTTTTGCCATCTGCGTTGATAAGTCGCGTCGAATAGACTGGAAAAAATTAGAAAAACATTGGTTGTGCGTGTTTGCTTGTATGCACAATTGTTATAGCGCCTCTTCCAGCTCTCAACCGCTACTCAGAGGCGCTCCCGACTACAGCGCAGTCACTGCATTGGAGTTTCACGCCGAAGCACTGAGCAACTGCGAGTGAAGGACTTGCTGAAAGTCCCTGCATGGCGACTTGAGGTGGATTCAAACCTCGAACCTTCTGGCTTCAAGGCAACGACGCCACCACTACGCCCCACATATGTACAAACTGTGTTGCTGAAATGTTTATACTGTTGCCACTACCAGAGTGGAACAGATTGATGAGATAAGATCAGTCACTCCTTCACTGTGGAGGGATTAAACTTCTAATGATTATGATAACAATTAAGGTGAACAATGAAGACAAAGTTTGAAACAATTATCAAATTTTGATTTCTTTCTAAGACAGTGGTGCAATTGAGTCTTTAGATTTGACTCAATTAATAGCATAGCGTTGTATTAAAAACATCTACTAGGGTGAACTGTTCAGAGGCACTCCCAATGTGCAATGTCGTGAGTGAAGACTAACATTTGAGAAAAAGAAAATGAGGAGGAGGGATCACCAGCCAGAATTGAAACAAAAAGATGATGATAATAGAAATGCTGCTGTTCAAAATACCTGACAAATTTCAGCTGTATCCTTCGCTGATGAGGATGTCAAAGATGCAGAGAGTTTTGAATCAGCATCTCTAAACCACTCCTCCATTTCTGTTATCTGACCGGCCCAATCCTGCCGCTCATCCAGTTCATCCTCCACGTATTTCATGTGCTGCCTTACGTTTACATCGAGACTGTTGTAAGGTAAGTAAAATGCAACAGAATAAGTAACTTAAATTACAGCAGAGATAAAGAGTCATAAATGGCAATCTACTTTTGATTTTCTACGGAGGAGAGAAAAGATCAGTCAACATTTCAGTGGTGAAAGTTTACTAAAAGTCTGGCAAGATATTTGCTAAAATACTCGATGTCTGTCTCAAAAGAAGTTTTCAATATTTTATTGGGTTCAAATCCAGGCTAGAACAGAATTTATGCTTTGATTGTGCTCTATAAAAGTTCATTAACTGGCAAATAAGTTAAAGCAAATGCAGATATGCAGCTTATGAAAAAAGATGACGTTGTCTTAATATGAAAGCAAATGTACAATTGTAAATAATCCTCTATAGCAACAGTATGTAAAGCCTCATTGTCTTCATATTTCATTTACTGTGTGAGATATTTCACCACGGCTGCCAGCATAAATGGGCACCCTGCCATTTATGGTCTTGTACGGTCTGTACTAGCCAAAAAATTGAATTCACTGAAACTACTAGCAAGCAAACTGGGATTTTCCTCATACACACAGATGCCCTGACATGCATTATAAACAAGTGAAAGAACAATAGCCATAACATGTTGTTATTATTATTGAGTTTTATATAGTGCAGCATCAGGTAATCTACTCATCAGTGCTCCCAGTCCAACAACAACTAAATAGGGCAGTTTTTAAGTGTGAAAGAACATGGTGGACTGGTGGTGTGACCTCGGGCGGAGTGCAATAGGGAAGGGAGTTCATTCCAGATTCTGGGGCCAGCCACCTACAACGAACGATGCTGCATTATAGAAGACCATGAGTGAGGAACTCAGAGTTCAGCTTGAACAACGCAACGCCAAGAACCCCAGCTACCTGCAATTACACATGTTGAACAATGATCAACTGGAAAAGTACATACTTTTCAAATGATACCCTAATCTGGATTAAATCCTCTTCGAGTTGCATCTTTGAATCTCCGTCACTGAGATCCACAGCAACACAACATCCAGCGTTAACCACTTCAGCCACATCAGCAGATTTCTCCAACAAAAGATCAGATGTAATCTTCAAACAACAACAGCAAAGAAGCCACATTAATCACCACTTCCAAATGTAAACAAAAGAAAAAGTAATAGACAAGAAACAGAACACTAGAATTGTATAAAAGCAACCTGGGAGGGGTCAGATATTTATGTGGATTTGGGGGGTTCAATGGACACTTTACTGTGGGGTTCCAAGAAAGATTAGGGGGGTTGAACCCCCCCCCCCCCAGAAAATCTCACCCAGACAAGAAGCACTTAGAGATGAGACATTATATGCAGGTTGATAGCATGACCGAAAACCTGTCAATGAGAGGAATCAGCTCTTCACAAAAAACGAATTACTTTAAAAAACAATTCAAAGCAGATTCAAACAACACATTTTAAAATAAAATCACTACTTAAGCAGTTCAAATTATTCTTTACTTAACCCTTTACTGACCAAAGAGCAGTAAGTAAATGATATGGGAAATCCTATACCCTCAGTTGATAAAGGTTTAAAGTCAAAGATCTTACTAGATGTTGTGTCAAACACATGCCTTGACATGTTTGAACACAATCTCTAGAGGTTTTATTATTTTCAAACTAAATTCCTCTACACACGTACTAAGATAACAGGCTAGAACACTTAATGCATGATAGAATTGTTTAACCCATTTAAACCAGCTAAGCAACCTAAATAATAGCTTGTGTGAACTTTTTTATAATTTGCATCTATGTCAGCTCATTATGATAAAATAAATGAATATTGATTGTTTGATTCATTGATTGATTGATTTAAATAAACGAATATTGATCGATTGAATTGTTGATTGATTGATAGATTGATTGATATCAGATGACTGACCTTGAGATGTTCCAGCTGTCGTCTGAGTTCTTCAGTGGATGCTGTGGAGATTTTCTCCTCAGTTGGAATTTGAGCCAAAGTGGCATCCACAAAGTTCCGTACGCTCTCCATCATTTCCTCATAAGAATTCCAGTTAGCCAGGGTGTCCTAGGATGGTTTATGACTACACTAATCAACTTCTAAACTACGCAAAATGCAACTAATCACGAAAAACAGAAATTTTAGAAGTTTTGAAGAATTATGAAGAACTCTATCTTAGCGGAAATCATTCAGCAACAAAAATATCTACAAAAAAGCTACGTTATTCAACTATCTTTTTTGTTAGTAAACTGGTAAAGTATCTGGCAATAAGAGAGCACACCCAAAACACCAAAAAATTGACTTACTAAAAACTGCATGAAAACATTCATACAATAGTTAACCATTCATCACCAACTACTGTTGACTGTAACAAAAGGTCTTCTGCTAGCAGTGAATAGAAACAGCAGGAATGAGATTTTTATAGTCGCTACACACATCACAGCAAACTTGAAGGAGAATGTATACAAAAATTATCAAAGCACTTTATGATTAAGCAGTGCATTAAGAATGAGATTCTTGAAAGAAATTTTTCATAGTAACTGCAGAGCACGCATCACCAAAAACTTGAAGGAGAATTCACAAAAATATTATCAAAGCGTTTTGAGATTCGCACTAAGAAGAAAGTACCATATCAAAAACTAGACGCTGACAAGAAAATGACTCAAGCCAGGGTTTGAAATAGTTAAAAGCCTACTTATCATATACCACAGAATTACCACAGAAATGAAACAAACATCAATAAGAAATACATATAAAATCAGCACTGTATGAGTGTATGTCTTATAACAAATACAAAAGATCATATAAGGAACTGCATATTTCACTACAAAGATAAGAATTAGCACTTCAAACGAAAAGACGACTAAAAAGAAACTTTATTTTTACATAAGATAATATAGCAGCTTTGCTACACAAACTTCACTTCAAACGAAAAGACGACTAAAAAGAAACATTATTTTTACATAAGATAATACAGCAGCTTTGCTATACAAACTTCACTTCAAACGAAAAGAAGATTAAAAAGAAACTTTATTTTCGCATAAAAGAATAAATACAATAGCTTTGCTGTACAAACTCAGTTTGTAGTAGAAACTTGCCATAATTCCAACCCGCTTATCATCCACAGAAGACAGAAGTCTATTCCACTGATCACATATTTCAGACATGGAGTTCTGGAGAAGTTGCGCAGATGACGGGTTAGCCATGCCTTCGAGGTCACGGGCTCTTTGAGTAAGGATTGCGAAGTGTTCCTGGTGGCTCAATAAATCTTGCTGGAATTGCTAGAATGCAAAACAATGACACTAGCATAGCTTGAACAGAAGAGTCTTCTGCTAAAAATGATAAAATTACAGCAAGAAATATCTGGTAGATCAGGAATTATTGCCATCTCATCTTACCACAAATGTCTGGATCTGCTTAGATCTGCAGTTTTCTGTGTCTTTGTCACATGCTTTAACGCCTTAATGACAGGCGCGTACTAGAAGTGACTGGGAAACTAGTGCAGCTCATCATTAAAGCGTTAAAGGAGCTGTGAATGTATATAATTTATGTGCACATACTGTTACAAGGCACCATTCGAAAAGCACAGTATAAATGCATACATAGAAACATACAAGCATACTTACACACACATGCAACAAACACATTGTCATGAGTTATCTTAAATGGCGAGTTAGCCCTAGCCTATTAAGGAAAGGGTGTCTAGAATATTGTCATCGAAATACTAGAAAACAAAGCATGAACTCGTTTAGAAAATTATTCAGATAAAAAGACAACTGAAATTAAACTAAAAGACATAGTTACATATATAGCAAAAACAGTATCGTTAATAGGCTACGCCTATAGAGCCCTAATCGATGGTCGTGCCCTCCCCCAGACCCCTCCCAACAAAACTTCGCCCCCACTCACGTTTCCGTTCGCATGGAGACAGTTCTGCAGGTGTGAAGAAGTCCTGTTACGCAGCGAAGGGCTTCGGTCGGCTCACTGGTCTGGTTGTCTGGCTTTGAAGTCGTCCGTTGGTCCGTTCTCGAACCCAGCGTCGAGAATTCCAGTCCTGCTGGCGTTCCAGCTACGACCGCTGGTCGCGTCTTGTAGAGGAGTGCCAGTTTCTTCCGGCACCGCCCACCTCTGTCGTAGAAGTGGCGGAGAAGATTCCGCTCTCACAGACACCGCCCACGTCTAGCATAGACGTGGTCACGTGGTAGAGAAGTTGCGACGAAGTGGCGGAAAGCGACGGAGAAAATGGCGGGAAAGCGTCCGCCCCTTCTAGACCGTCCTCGTCTGGTAGTAGCACCGTTGTGCTCGGACTTCGCCTGGTAGCACCGTTGTGCCCAGTATTCACCTTCTTGCACCGTTGTGCGTTGTCCTACGCTCGAATTTCCTTCAGTAAAGTTCAGCGTGCATGCCCACTTCGCATCTCCGACCGACGACTGATGACTCCTCGACGACAGCTTCCGACGACTGACCGCCGACTGACCCTCCTCCGACGACTGACCCCCAGACAGTCCGTTCTCTTGCCTATATAGGCCTATCTGCCTTCCAGACAGATGACCTTTACCCCCGACACACCTTTTTGGACCCAACGACCATCGACGACCATCGATATAATTATATCAGCTAGATTATTACAAGTATATCTATATACTATTGTCAAACTGTCATTTAAGCCCATAATACTATTATATACGACATAACACAATATAGGTATATAATGCATAGGTCTACAACAATGGGCCCAATAATATTTACAAGGGCAACTCGTGACAATGGCCCCACACTTAAGAGAAAACTAACTTAGCTTTTCTTTATAACTAAAACTAAAACGATTGCCCTGTTAATATCTAGGTTTACTTATCCTAATTACTAATTGGGCCTACAGATGGCGGCTTAAAAAATCGGCCCCCACATTTTCAGACCCTTTAATTGAGCGTATGGTAAAGGAATACGGCTGCAAAATTAAAGCCCAGCGCATTAGTCTTCCATTGACTGGATTGGCTCTTTGAATATGGATCAGAGGCTGATGATCCGTCTCTAACCAGAAGTGTTTTCCAAACAAGTACACCTGGAATTTTTGTAGCGCCCATACTATTGCTAGTCCTTCTCTTTCAATCGTTGAGTATCGGGTCTCTCTTGGTAGAAATTTTCTACTGGCGTAGGCAATAGGATGCTTAACACCATCTACTTCCTGTAGAAGAACTGCGCCTGCGCCATAATTCGAAGCGTCCGTCTGCAAAATGAACTCTGCGCTCCAGTCCGGCAATCTGAGAATTGGATAATTCATCAGATGCTGCTTTAGCTCTTGGAAAGCTAATTCTTGCGCGTCACCCCAAATGACTTTGTTCGGCTGATTCTTCCTCGTCAGATCAGTTAGCGGAGCGGCGATGCTTGAAAAGTTCGGTATGAACTTTTGGTAATAGCCCACTAAACCGAGATAAGAGCGAACCTGTTTCTTGGTTTCTGGCCGTGAAGCTTCTGCGATCTTTCCAATTTTCTCCGCTCTTGGCTGAATCATTCCATCACTTATCTTATGTCCTAAGAAGTCGATGCCTTGTTCTCCAATTTGACATTTGGTTGGTCTAAGTGTTAGACCGGCCCTGCGTACTCTTGCAAAGAAGTCCCGCAGAGAACTCAGATGATCTGGCCATCCAACAGTATGGCATAGCACATCATCAAGATAATTGTCCAGATTCTGACTACGATCCAAGAGCTTCCGCATGGCTCTTGAGAAGGTCGAAGGAGCCGTTACTAATCCGAATGGCATAGTAACAAACCGATAGAGTCCACGGTGCGTTATAAACGACGTGCAGTCCCTGGATTCTGGTTCGACTTCGATTCCCCAGTAGCCCTTTGAAAGATCAAACTTTGAGAAGAACTTGTTGCCTGCTAACTTGGCAAAAATCTCCTCGGCCTGTGGCATCGGTTCCGCATCAAATTCCGTGATCCGGTTCAAGTCCCGGAAGTCCACACAAGGCCTATTGGATCCGTCTGACTTTTTTACTAGCAACATAGGAGAGGCGTATGCTGATGTTGAAGGCTCAATTACTCCCAACCTGATCATGTCATCGATTTCTTTGTCCAATTCTTGCCTCATTGCATAAGGCACAGGATACGGCCTCTTCCGCACTGGGACATTCGACGTAAGCTGGATCCGATGTCTGACTAGGTTGGTTCTTCCTGGCACATCACTGAAGATGTCCTGGAATTCTTCCAAGAGTGTTTCAACCTCCTTCTTCTGATCCGCTGACAGATCATGGCCTATCTCCACATCTTTGTAGGTCTCTTTCTGCATATTGTTAAACAGTGGCAGATTTCCTTCACCTGTCATCCTCATCTCTGCATCCGACAATTCTTCGACGACGACAGCCGCTCCTACAGCTTGCATTTCGTCGTTCACGGCTTCCTCGCTCGATCTATTCTCTGTCTCTGGTTGACGCTCATAATAGCGTTTCAGCATGTTCGCATGGAACGTCTTTGCTCGGTGAGGAAACTGGATTACATAATCAGCTTCTCCGAATCGTTTCAGTACTTGAAATGGACCTTTCCATTGCATTTGCAGTTTGTTGCTCTCTGTAGGCAACAGTAGCAGTACTTTATCGCCTGGATCAAACTTTCGAGGCTTGGCATGCTTGTCAAAGTTGCGCTTATATTTATCAGCGGCTCTTTGCAGATTTTCTTGCGCCAAGTGACAAGTCTCTTGAAGACGATTCCTAAGATCGACAACATACTCATAAGTCGTCTTCTCCTCTGGTTCAGCAATGTCTTTAGTCCACAGTTCTTTCAAGATAGCCATGGATCCTCGCACAGGTCTTCCGTAAATCATCTCAAATGGACTGAATCCCGTACTTTCATTACTGACCTCACGATATGCAAACATCAAAGGATCTAAGTATCGATCCCAATCTTTCACTTTCTCTGCACACATTTTCCGAAGCATTTGTTTGATGACTCCGTTATATCTCTCAACCAATCCACAGTTTTGACTGTGATATGGAGTGCTGAATAATTGTTTTATCGACAGAAGTCGACCTACTTCCTTCATCATTGCTCCTGTGAACTGTGATCCATTATCCGAGAGCAGTTCCAATGGCGCCCCCATCCTTGAAAAGATGCTAAGCAATGCTTCTGCAACAGAACAGGTGTCAATTTGCTTAAGCGCGATACACTCAGGATAGCGGCTTGCACAATCCACCAATGTTAAAATGTACCGGTGTCCTCGCTCTGAGCATGGAAGTGGTCCAATGAGGTCGACCACGCATCTCTTAAAGACCGTGTCAATTATCGGCATTTTGATCAAAGGCACTTTCTGAACTCGCCCCTTCGGCAAGGTTCTTTGACAAATATCGCAGGATCGACAGTATCTTCCTATATCACTGTAGCATCCTGGCCAAAAGAATTGAGATAGAATTCTCTCTTGAGTTTTGTGAATGCCCAAGTGTCCTCCAAGAATTGAGCTATGGGCTATTTCCATTACTCTGGTTCTCAACCTGGATGGAATTACCAGCTGTTTCACTTCATCGCCGAAGTTATGATGTGGTGATCGAAACTTGCGATACAGCAGTCCTCGTTCCACATCAAAGCGTACGATGCGATCGTCATCGTTCGTTCCAGTCGCTTCTTTCTGTGTAGAATACTCCCAGTATTTCTTCAATGAACTGTCCTCAGCTTGTTCCTTCTTCAACGTCTCCAATGTGACTTCATTCTGAAATTCTGGGACTCGTAACTGCTTTGGCAATGCTCTTGCTTTCTCTTTCATATGTCGGGTTTCCACAGCTGATGTCACATTCAACTGCTCTTCAGTACACCCCGCATCTTTCTCTGCGTTAATCAACAAGTCTTGTTCATGTACCTCAGTACTCTTGTCGAAGGATCTGGGCCGTAGTTCCGCTCCAGATATATTTCCAATTACAAGGTCGTATAATGTTTCCTTCATGCAGAGCGCTTTCACTTTCCCTGTGAAGTAGTCCGTTCTGACTTCAATGATAGCGGTTGGCACTTTCCTCGTAGTTTTGTCAATCAGAATGCACAACTCATGCTTCCCAGTCATCTGATTCTTTTTCACCAGCCTCCTGGCTACAACCACTGACGAACATCCGGTGTCTCGAAGCACTTCGACCTGTTGATCTCCTACATAACCAATCGTTGTCTTCATATCAGTTCCGTATTTACCCGGTCTACAGGCTTCAGCTATGACGTGCGCTTTGCAACCACATCTTAGTTCGACATCTTCGCCATCGAACAGATTTTTCAACGCCTGACCAGCATTTTCGTCACACCCTTCCTTGACCAGCGTTCCTTCTGGATCGGTTGAAGTTGCGGTCGTTTGGTGCGTTTTCTTATCACCTGCGGAAGATGCTGATTTATCTTCCTTGTTTTCAGTTTTTTTCTTCTGGTTCTGCCGTGCATTTCTAGGCTTCCAGGAAGTCTGCATTCCTGCTGCTTTATGTGACGTATTCATTCTAAACCGACATGAATTATAGGAGTGCCCGTATCGGTTACAAAAAAAACAAGGCCTATCAGTAGCCCCGTTACGTTTTTGGTCTTTCTTTCCAGCCCTCTCATTTTCCTTAGCGAAGTCTGGCTTGAGAAATTTTCCCTCTGTTCTTACTTCTTTCTCTCCATAGTCCGACTGGTATGACTGTTTTGACTTTCCTTCGTGTGCCTCTATGTAAGTCTCCGCTAATTTAGCGAGTTCTTGAAGGTCTTTTGGCGCCCTTTCTCTCAAGAACAGCGACAATTCTTTGCTCACTACCGAGAGATACTGCTCCTTTACCAGCAGACTCTTTAGTCCTTCGAAGTCTTGAGTGACTTTGGCGAGCTCAATCCATCTCATCAAGTAGCTTTCTAACCTGGTGATGAATTGTTGAGGCGCTTCTCCCGTCTCCGGTCTACAATTATTAAACCGCTTGTGAAAGCCTTCTTCCGTCATCTGATATCTTTTCAGAAGAGCATCTTTCAATGCGTCGTAATCGTCGTATTGTTCAGGCGGCATACGCGCAAACACATCTAAAGCGCGTCCCTTCAAAAGTGCGGCCAAATAAACTGCCCACTCCTGCCTTTTCCATTTTCGAATAGACGCATATTTCTCAAATCTTCTCAGATAAGCGTCCATATTATCTTTGCCATCCTCAAATGGAGGCAGCTTTGGTCCTTTCCTCGCATTGACTGTAAAATCCGAGGTCCGCTCCTCTTCCTCCTCCTCTTCACCATCCTCTTCCGATGCTGCGTTTTCACTACCACTTCTAATACTAGCCTGCCGTAGGCCTACAGCCTTCCCTTCGAGCTTAGCTTTCTCCAAAGCCATAGACTGCTCGTGCTGTTCCTTTTGCATTTCCAATGCTTGCTCGTGCGCCTCCTGTTTCATCTTTCTTTCAAGTTCCAATTTTCTCATGGCGCATTCATCGGCTTCGGCTTTTGCTTGTCTCTCCAAATCTAACTTTCTCATTGCATTGGCTTCGGCCTCGGCCGTGGCCTGTCTCTCCAAATCTAACTTCTTCATGGCGTTTTCTTCGGCTACAGCTTTAGCCTGTTGCTCCATCTCAAACTTCTTGAGTGCGTTTTGTTCTGCTTCCACTTTAGCCTGACGCTCCAATTCAAACTTGCGCATCTCTCTGTCAGCTGCTCTCTCTTCTCGCTCCAGAATCCGTTTCTGTCGCGCTTCTTCATCAGCTCTGTGCTTCTCCACAAACTCAAGAAGCTCAGGCCCTTTCAAGCCACTCCTTTCGGCAAGTGCTATCAATTGCTCCATGTTGCAATATAATTAGCCGGCTGGGCTAAACTGAAACAGAATATCCCCTAAGCGACAAATGCTAGTCTATTCAGTCTAGATAATTACCTTAGACCCCACTATAGGCGACACTATAGAAGAAGTATGTTTACCTAAGTCTACAACAGATCTTTAAACAATCCCTCTGGCCTATTTTATGCAGCGAGAAACACCTACGCTATCCTAGCATAAATTATCTTTAGCAATGCTTCAATGCGTTTAGCTAAATCGTTTAATCAGTGTCTAAATCCCCGTCTATTTCTATCGAGTCAAATAAAGCCTATGTTCCTAATACAACGACCATATCCTAAACAAACTCAACCATCCCACCTATGCTGCCACCACATTGTCATGAGTTATCTTAAATGGCGAGTTAGCCCTAGCCTATTAAGGAAAGGGTGTCTAGAATATTGTCATCGAAATACTAGAAAACAAAGCATGAACTCGTTTAGAAAATTATTCAGATAAAAAGACAACTGAAATTAAACTAAAAGACATAGTTACATATATAGCAAAAACAGTATCGTTAATAGGCTACGCCTATAGAGCCCTAATCGATGGTCGTGCCCTCCCCCAGACCCCTCCCAACAAAACTTCGCCCCCACTCACGTTTCCGTTCGCATGGAGACAGTTCTGCAGGTGTGAAGAAGTCCTGTTACGCAGCGAAGGGCTTCGGTCGGCTCACTGGTCTGGTTGTCTGGCTTTGAAGTCGTCCGTTGGTCCGTTCTCGAACCCAGCGTCGAGAATTCCAGTCCTGCTGGCGTTCCAGCTACGACCGCTGGTCGCGTCTTGTAGAGGAGTGCCAGTTTCTTCCGGCACCGCCCACCTCTGTCGTAGAAGTGGCGGAGAAGATTCCGCTCTCACAGACACCGCCCACGTCTAGCATAGACGTGGTCACGTGGTAGAGAAGTTGCGACGAAGTGGCGGAAAGCGACGGAGAAAATGGCGGGAAAGCGTCCGCCCCTTCTAGACCGTCCTCGTCTGGTAGTAGCACCGTTGTGCTCGGACTTCGCCTGGTAGCACCGTTGTGCCCAGTATTCACCTTCTTGCACCGTTGTGCGTTGTCCTACGCTCGAATTTCCTTCAGTAAAGTTCAGCGTGCATGCCCACTTCGCATCTCCGACCGACGACTGATGACTCCTCGACGACAGCTTCCGACGACTGACCGCCGACTGACCCTCCTCCGACGACTGACCCCCAGACAGTCCGTTCTCTTGCCTATATAGGCCTATCTGCCTTCCAGACAGATGACCTTTACCCCCGACACACCTTTTTGGACCCAACGACCATCGACGACCATCGATATAATTATATCAGCTAGATTATTACAAGTATATCTATATACTATTGTCAAACTGTCATTTAAGCCCATAATACTATTATATACGACATAACACAATATAGGTATATAATGCATAGGTCTACAACAATGGGCCCAATAATATTTACAAGGGCAACTCGTGACACACATACATGTACATAGCACAAACACATACATGTATGTACATAGCACAAACACATACATGTATGTACATAGCACAAACACATAAATGTACATAGCACAAACACATACATGTACATAGCACAAACACATACATGTACATAGCACAAACACATACATTCACATACGCTAAGATGGGCAGCAGAGGAAATGCATGGGCTGGGTTGTTGTATTGCATTGTATATAACCATTTATAAAGGGCTTTTTTCAGCAAATAGACTTTCAGAATCACTCCCACAAATCAGTCCAAGCGCTAAATTAATAACTGATTAAATCAAAATAAATATCACATCGTATGCTGCACTTTTATTATTTCAATACGTTCACAAGAAAAGTTTCGCATAGTTTATGGGCCCATGACTGCTCTGCCTAAGGACCCAAAATTTCTCTCATCGGCCCTGCACAGCACTTGACTTGGGTGAGGCAGTTTGGCTACCTGTATGTTGTTGAGCTGATCAGTTGCCTGTTGTCTACTTGCAAACGTTCCATGTAATGAGATCCACTCAGACTCTGCGTTGTTTAGTATCTGCCTCATGTCACTCAACCTCTCCTAAAACATCCACAACAGAACACATTCACAATATTACGGTAATGTACAGCAAACACAATATAAAAATACTCTAAAAAGCATAAAATAATAACATGGTAACCAAAACAGTAAACTTAATATTGGCCACTAGACAAAGCTAAATACAATCTTATACAAAGCATAAATATAATGACCATAATAGCCAATACAGAAAACATAGTACTGGTCACAACAGAAGAGTAAAATAATGGCTAGCAATCTTAATTGTAATAATAACGACAATTTGTATGGCGCTGTAACGCAGTCATACCACTAGAAAGGCACCTCAAAAACAGTCTGATCATATGGAAACTCGACCCGGACCACCATGGACTACTCTTACGGACAACCCTTTTGACTCAACGCAGAGCTCGTGAATAAGCCGATGCCCAGCGCTTGGTTTTCTAGAGGCACTTTAGAAATTAGGAGTTTATGATTACGATCATGATTACAGCTAATCTTAATACAAATCTTCATAATAATGACAATTTATATCACAAGCAAAACGAAATTGCATGTGTGAACACTAATTTTTAGTGCATGAGTAATGCTCACTTTAATTATTTTGAGTTACTTACGAAAATTCAATAGTTTCATATTTTTTCTGTCATAAGAAACAACAATATACAACTGGCAACCGCCGCTAGGAACATCACACCACTGACCTGATAATCTGTCCACTGAGCCAAAGTGTTGGTCAGCAATGCGTGGCGATGCACGCCTGCTTTGCCAACCGAAGTCAGTCTCTGACCCAGGCTGTTCAGTGACTCCTTCATTGTAGTTCGGTCATTGAGGTCCAGCAGTGGGGCCATCTTCTCAGATAGGTCAAAGAGGTCATCCACACGCTCTTGAGCCGTCTTCTCAGCACCAAATATTGACTGAAAATAATGACAACATACAGAATGAATCATTTGCATCGTAATGCAAAGATCGTTTACCAATGATTTTTACAAAAATTTAATCACAAATCTGCTTAATTTCTTCAAAAGATTCATTCCATTCAACAATTTTGGATTGCTTGAACTGCTGACAACTGCATGTTCATGGCATCTTAGCCACTTATTTTTAACCATACCAAGAAATCCTTTATTTAAGAAACAGAATAACAGATAAATGAAATGTGAATTGTGCGTTATAATACCTCGTGAAGCTGCAGTTGCTTGTCAACTATTTCAAAGTCGATGCCATTAGTTTCTGTTGTCACATTCAGCTCTGCCACCTTCAACCATTCAACCACTGATTTGTAGATGGCGTTGAATTTCGTGCGATTTTCAAGTTCTTCTGTCAGTCTAGACTTGGTACTTTCAAGTTTAACCTATTCAACAACAAAAATTCAAAAGTCAATTCCATTCAATCAATACACAACTGTACGTACATCCATTAATGATTAAACCTACAATTCATTATTATTTGAGACATCCAGGATATATGTATTAAACCATATCTATGGATTTATTTAAGTGTCTTACGTAAAAGTACTACATGAATGTGGTGATAAATTTAAAATTCAAAGCCCAAAACTGCACAGTTTGACAATATATCCTATCTCAATATAAAATTATTGATTTTGAACCAGGTTCATACAGGTGAAAAAGCCAGTTGCCTTTAACTATGAGAGTTTTCTTAAAGAACTACAATATTATAAAGACCCATAAGCCAGATGTTACATGTATGTGTATGTCTTGTATGACTCCATTGACTGCCTGTTCCATTTCACGTCGAGTTCAAACTCTGTATGCTTATCCCATATCTTAGCTGCCTTGGTAGGGTGCCATTGTAATGGCAAGGCTGTGTTACGGTGCCATATAAATTGTCGAAATTCTCATTATCAAGCCAGAAATCTACATCACAAAATGCATTAGATATCTAATGGGACTAATTTGGTACTTGCCTGAAGGTCGTCTCTTGCAGTTTCCAGCTTCTGAGCTGCCTCCAACAGTTCACGCGGAACTGGCTCATTGAACTGCAGAAGTTTAACCCTTTGTTCCTCCACTCTGTCCATGAGGTTCTGACAAAGCGGCAAAACTTCAGCACCAATGGATTTCAACCGAGTCAACCCAGACTCCACACTTTCCACGTTCACTCCCAATTCAACAGCGCAACCGTCAACGGCTTTTTGTTTCTGCTGGAGTTTGTCGATAGCCCTCGTAAGGTCGTCCTTAAGGTCACCTCTCTCGAACACCACCTGCTGCAACTTATGTATCATCGTGGCAGCTTCCTGTTGTAACCTCTTCAGAGTGTCCTTGATCTTTAAAATTTCCTTCTGGAGACTTTGCACATCTGTGATGTCACCTTCTGCTCCGATTTGTCGCGCTTTGCTTTCCAGCTGATCCAAATCAGTCTGCTTCTTCTTTGTGATGTTCACGACAGTCTAAATAAGAGTATAGAAATGCATTAGCTGGGCATCTTCTAAACCAGCGGTTCCCAACCCGTGGCCCGCGGTCCAAAAGTGACCCGCTAGGCCTCAAAATATGGCCCTCACCCTCAAAGAATTAACAAAAATATATGACAAAATTGACAATTTGGGCAGGATAGAACACATAATTATTTTCCATTACAAATTATTTTATTTTGAGGTCTATAGCCTAAATAATATCAAACATTCAATTTTTTTTATTAAGATAAAACAATTTTATATGCTTTTGGTTAATTAAATTTTAGCCTTTTAGCCCCTTAATGTCCGTCAACTAAAAACATGTGGCTCTCGAGTCCTCCAAATTAGAAAAAGTGGCCCTTAACCCCTTTACCGTGATCCCCGAGTTAACTCGTCCAATTTTTACTAAGAAAATTTTTATTACACGGTAAACGGGTTAAGTCAAAAAAGGTTGGGAACCACTGCTCTAAATCTTCAGAACCTGCTGCTGATCATGCCGACATCATAAAACTAATGACACTTTTTTCTTTAAGAATTGATGATTGCTTCTGTCACGACTTACCATAATCATTGTCAGTATTATTTTGCGTTTGCATTATCATTATTATTTTCAACGTCTACACTAGTCATCATGATATTTTGAAAGCTTATCAAATATGCTGGTAAGTAAAAAAAAGACAAAGCAATAACGGATGATCAACTGTTCACATGAAGAATTATAATCTTACTGCATCAATTAGAATTTTTAAATTAATTTCTATTATTAGAATTATTACTATTTACAATAAATGCCCCGAGGTATATATGTTCATACAAAGAATTGATCCCTCAGGGATTTAAAATTAATTAAAAACAGAATAAAAACGTCTGGAACGGCACTTATTTGTCTTTGACATCCAGTACCGGAAAAGTGACACAGAATGCCACCGCATTATTACTATTGTCAATATTGTTATTATTTGTGTTATTAATATTATTACAATGATTGCTACCTGACATTTGGTCAGTTTTTCTTCCGCCGTCACGCTAGCATTCCGACAATCACTCATCAGGTCTTGGCACTCATTCAGGCATGACTCAAGTGCCAGCTTAGTCTTGTGGTAGGAGTGACGAAGTGCCGCCGCATCTGTCAGTCTCTGCCGCTGTTTCATCACTGATTCTTCAAGTTCAGCCAGGTGGCGCTTTAGTGGCAGTAGCTCAGCAGCCGAACCTGTGGCGCCTCGTCCACTCAGTTGCTGCGATGTCTTGTCCAGAGAGTCTAATAACGCTCGAGTGTCAGAGAGGTGATCGAAAAGGCTCTGAAAAGGAAATAAACATAGAGCCAATTAATAATAATAAATGGGCTGCTAATTAATTATAATAACTAAATTATCTATAAAATTAACATTTGTATTGAATTCTGTTTGCTAGGTTGCAAGCCTCTCTTCAGAGTTTCCGCATGATTACTGTATCGGGATTCATTCATCCATTTCAGATGACGCCTTCAAATCATGACTCAAGACTTATTTATTCCGCAAGGCCTATCCTGCTGTTAGTTGTATGTGAGGCACCCTTGCAATGGCATAGCTGTGTTATGATGCCATAGAAATTGTCATTATCATTATTAATGGCTTTAAAATAACAGAGACATTCATAGTTGGGCACGGTGGTGTAGTGGTGGGTTCAGTGCCTTGGAATCAGAGGGTTCCAGGTTCGAATCTACTTCAAGCCACCACGTAGGGACCTTGAGAAAGCCCTTCACTCGCAATTACTCGTGCGCTTCAGCGTGAAATTTCGATGCAGTGTCCGTGCTGTAGTCAGGAGCGCCTCTGAGTAGTGAGATTGAAGGGGAGCTAAAGCAAACGCAAAAAATTAATAAAATAATTAAATAATAAGGTAAATTAAAATACCTGAGCAGTGTTTACTTTCTCCGCTACATCTTCCGGTTTATGTCCAATACTTCCACTCAATCGGTGAACTGATTCTTCCAAACTGGAGAGTGTTCCAATCACCTTCCGCTTTCCATCCTCAAACTGTGTTTTTCCAGCCAGTGTTTCTTCCAGGATGGAAGTATGTTGTGTTACCTTCTCTTTTATCCTACAGATTCATCAATGTCATGAAATGTAGAAAAATAGCCAAAACACATATGTGAGAAAATCAAAGCAAAAAGTGCTTATAAAGAAGGTCTAAAAAATTTTTAAAGTGTACTCTGCAATCTGATTGTTTATTAGTACCAGTTCAAGCCTAAACTCACTAATGATGATCACTGTAATCAAATCAAATGGCTGGAAAAACACAGTGATCACTATTCGAAATAGTTAAACTATTGTCAAACAATACACTGGAAGGGACAAACAATACATACACTATCAGAAGCCTGCAAAGCTGTTAGAAAGGAAAAACAGTAAAGGCATCTTTGAGGACCAGTTAACTACCAGGTATTTAGTTTAGACATCAAGAATTCACATGGTAGCTAGTAATACATGTAACTCACTCGTTAAAAGAATCTCTAACGCGTTTGACAGCTCTTTGAAGTTTCTGTTGATCTTCGTCATTTATCTGAAGTAAAATAACTTCTGCTGCAGCAGAAATATCAGCCACAGTTTTCTCAATCATGTGAAAGCTTCTGGCAACATCCTGTAAATACAACAAAATCAACGTAATACAGAATCCAACATAGTTGCATTAAGGAGCTCTGTGTTCCCATAGACTATAAACCAGGTTGTCGATCCTTTGCACTTGGGGACTTGATCAAGCACTCTCATACATTGATACGAGCCCAACGTGCCTTTTCATGTATTGTACCATCATGCTGGAACAGTCTTCCATTAACAATGAAAGACACTACACGGCATGTATCTTATGAAACATTCTCAAAGGCACTTAAGTCGCACTTGTTCAGAGGGTGTCTAAAAGTAGAAGGGGGCAGAGTCGCTGCCAAAGTCAGGGTCGTTTAGGCAAAGAATTGGAAGGGGTGAAGGATCAGATATTTTGGATTAACACTTCTTGAAAAGGCGAGACTTCAGATTTGCGTGGAAAACAGAGAAGACTCCGTGACAGATGATTTGCAATGATGAGAGTGTAACCCAAAAAGCGTATGAATGTATTATTTTCATTCACAAAATGTTTACATACACAACACACACACACATCACATGCAAAACAAAACAATATGAAAACCAAAAGCTTTATTTAAGCAATAATGCAATTACAAGTTTTCACTGAATTACAAAATGAAGTTACCTTATACTTTGCCAGTTGCTCGTTAAGTCTGAGAACAGATTGGTTGACATCCAAATTATCAACAGTGCTGGAGCGAGATTGCTGCAGCCATTGTTCCACTTTCAAAGAATCCGCTTCAAGTTGTTTCCGCAAGATCAATCCCTCTTCAGATTTCTCCACTGATTGCTGAACGTCATTCCTAAGCTGCCGATACCTCGACTCTATACCTATGTCATAACGAAAGCAAACCACAGAATATCGAACATCACTTTGAAAATCGTAAGTAACAAAAACTCTTCTCAAAACCAGTTTGTTTGTATGTGCACTTGTTATAGCGCCCTTTCAAGCTCTCTCTCTCTCCTCAGAGGCGCTCCCGAATGCAGAGCGGACATCGGAGTTTCACGTCGAAGCGCTGAACAATTGTGAGTGAAGGACTTGCCCAAGGACCCTACACGGCGAGGTGGATTCGAACCTCGAAACTTCCGGCTCCAAGGCAACGAAGCCACCACTACACCACTGTTATAATATATATATATATATATATATATATATATATATACTGATAACCCTAACAGTTTACAGTTTAACTTCTATTTCAACTTTCATGCAAAGGAAAGAATTCGTCGCCAAGATCAAGATTTTGAATTTAATGAGTGCAGTTAGAGGAAGCCAATGCAGTTGTTCAAACATGGAGGTGGAAATATGAGAGTTGTGTGGCAGGCGTGCTATTAAACTGGCGACTGTATTGAGGACCTATTATATAGGTGATATATGAACCAATGCCAACGGGAAGGGAATTACAGCAGCCAATTCGGGAGCATACGAAACCAGAGTGGTAAAAACAGAAAATGAAACAGAACACTGAACAGTCATGAGATGCCTTGAATGAAAATATAAAGAAACATGTAAGGTTAGATATAAATAAATATTATGGTCTTTAAAAAGGGGAGCTAAAAGGGTAACATCCAGATCACATGCACTTCAGGAAAAGAGTAGAGAGGAGATATTTACAAGAGGAGAACAAAATCAATTGAGATAATTGCCAAAAATGGTCGTAATTGTGGAGTGATTGTCTTAACCTATTAATTAGTAGCAAGTCTGCAAATACTTTGGTTTTGAGATACAATTTACATAACTGACGGGTTTACCTGTGAGCATTTCCTGATATGTAGCATCATCTGGATTCGCTTCAAGATCCAGAAGTTTCTGAGATTCTGCCAGCAGTCTGTTCATAGAACTCTCATAAGCTTTGAGACTGGACAACAATGCCTGAACATAACACGTGATGACAGAAAAGATCAATAACAGCACTCGTTAATTTATTAAATTGTTATTTAACTCTTTAATGAAAAGCATGTACTTAAAATGGTAATGGAAACTTCAATTGTACTAGAATCAGCCTGAACCATAACCTCCTTCGGCTAATCATTCAAAAGAATATTTGGCAGGATGTATATTGTATAATTATATTCTAAATCTTGCATATAAAAATTAGAAATATCTAAATTTTACTTATTTATTACAGCAATTTCAGTAAACTCACTAACAGGCATATCATCAGTCAGATCTAATTACTCAACATATTTCATCCATCAGTTCAGTGGACAATAAAATGAACATTTAGTGAATATAAGTTTTCAAATGAAACATTGAAAATCAGACAGTTGCATTAATCCTATCCACACCAGAATCCAACAACGCCCAGCTAAAAAACACTGTCAAATGAAATTCAATCTTAAAGCTTTTTAAATAAAAAAAATGGCTCCACCTTTCTGTCTTCCATGTGCTTTACCAGTTCAGCTGACGCAAGGGGCAGTTTCTCTATCATCTCAAAGGATCTTTCCTTTTCCGTCAACCATGACGTCACTTTTTCCAGATGCTCCGCTATTGCCTCACGATCCGCAATTGCCCTTAGCAGCTGCTTCCGCTTCTCAACAGACGATTCCTTCAACTCCTTGTACCTGACCTGGAGCTCTTGCAAACGGTATTCCAAGCCACCATGCTCATGCACACTGGTACTTGAAAGGACACTGTTTCCCTGCTGAAGAAGTGACTCGAGCAATGGCTGCCGGGCTTCAATATCATGCATCAGAATCTGAAATCAAATCGTTCAAACGTAAATATGAATAATCTGCATTTCATAGTTCACTGTCATACCATTCATAATAGCAAGTATGTCATTCCTATGTTGCAAAATTCAATGAATTGCAATTTATTTGTGCTAAAGTATGGTCATTAAACGACTGCAATGTTATCTACTCCAACACACTACGGTGACACTTTTGATCAGTCCTATTGTATCACTTCTGCTGCCATCACATTACAGGAAATCCCTCTGAAAGACAGTAATCACCTGTCATTATGCATATTCTTTGACCTCTTGGTTCCTCGGTCTAGAACTGTTATGGCTCAGTCTCGATCATTTGTCTCAATTGGTCCTTCTCTTTGGAATGCCCTCTCTCCTTCTGTTCGCTCTACACTTCTTTCTGGTAGTCTCTCCTCTGCTTTGTCTCTTCTCAAAACCTGTTTCTTCTCGCTGGGCCTTGCGCACTGGGAGCGCCTCTGAACGGTTCACTCTACTAGAGGCACTTTATAAATGTTGAAATACAATACAATGCAATATTCTGTTACCATAGCACTGAAAAGACATAATTTATGCTTTGTTTCTTTCCACTATTATCATTGTCGTCATTGTTATCGTCATAATTTCTGTATTTTACAGGTAGAGTAATCATAGTTTAATCATCAGCAATGTTTTGTTGTTGTCATTATAATCTGCATTAAAATAATTCATATAAACGTCCTCTTTATCCAAAAAGCAATCATTTACATCACTAAAACTGTTCCTTCAACATCACTGCCATCGTCAACTTTCAACTTTGTCGTCGTCGTCATCGTCATCATCATCATCATCATCATCATCATCACCACCATCGTCAAAATCAACATCACTTCATAAACTGCTTGACAAATCTTAACAAAGACAAAATCTTTAAAACAGACACAAGTGATACCGAATAGTGATTCCTACATTGTGTGCTGCCAGACTATCTTGGACACGTTGACAGTCAAGCCCTGACGGACATTCAGCCACGACCTTCTCCCTCGTTTCCTTCATCCAACTGACGAAGGAATCCATTTTCCCACGAAGAGATTCCTGTGTTTCATGCGCTGACTGACATTTCTGCAACAGTTGCTCTGCCTTCGCTTCAGAAGATGTCAGCTTCCTTTCAATTGATCTGTAAATATCACATTTATTATTATTATTATTACTATTATTATAAACAGCAATTCCTGCGATACACTGGTCTCGTGTTCAGGACCTTTGGGATTCGTCCATTGCTCGTGGAACGGGAAAGGACTTTACTTTACTTTTACTTACTATTATTATTAATTATTATTATTATTATTAATTACTATTAATTATTATAAATTTTTTTGAAGTAGTTCAATTCACTAAGGCAAATAAGGCAACATATAGTGTCTATTCCTACATAATCCTAAACCCCTACCCTAACCATAAATCTAAACCACTGCTATAGCCCTAACCTTAAACCATGACCCTAACCCAACCCTATCCCTATAATGCAAAACCTGAAGCTGCAAATGTGTGAATTACAAATGCACCAGGTGATCATATGCCATTTTAAATAATTGCTAGAAAAGAATGTGGCCTTTCATCTCTCACCCAATGTGGTCTTCAATTAGACATTGATCACTTTGGCTGACCAACGGAATTACATCGTTTGATGCAACATTTCTGAGAGTTGTGGCTGATGACTTCTTCAAATTCAGCTCTTTCAAGAGATTCTGTTGAATGAAACAATTGATAAATTACAATTTATAGAGTAATAATAATTATTAAATTCACTCAATCACAAAGTGCATAGTTAAAAGCTAACTAGAATCTTTACAATTCATTTAAATTTTGAGAATTTCATATCGTTTTACATGGCGATTCTGCAAGATGTCCCTTATGAGGAAACTCCTCTGTTGCTGCTCAGTTCTTCCTCTCCCTTCATATTCCCACTACTGACACTGATCACCTTCTCTGTCAGTGCTATAATGCCCATGAAAGAAACAGGCGTTTTCACGTTCTTTACCAGACAATGACGCATCACGTATGTACACATCAAAGCATATTCCATATGCAAATATTTTAAAATGAACATATCCTCTTGACATACGAACCTGCCCAAGGGCAGAGAACGTGAAGAAAAAGATATCCTCTTGCTCAAATTAAATTAATTGCTATCAAGAAAATTCAACAGAACTGATAACAAAATTCTTAACCATATAACGACCAAGGGTATAGAATCTCCCACACCATGCACCACACTTTGGTGGGCAAAGGGTTAAACAATTACCTGTAGCATTTCGATTCTGATGCTGAGGTCGTAGAGAGATGCAGCGTCTAAATTATCGACCTGCATCGCCAAACTGTCAGCGTTGACAGAGAGAGTGTCGCACTGTTCGTGGTAGGCTCTTAATTTCGCTAATGTTTCTAAACGGTTCGTGACCAGGGAATCAGTGGCATCCGACAGGTTGGATATGGAATGGAGAACGGGTTGCATGTAGGCGCTGATCGCCTCCTGGTCACCAGTGTGAAGACTGACCACAAGCGACTGCAACTGACTGACCGAGTCTTTCTGCTGACCGATCTGCCGCTGTTTCTCCTAAAGAAAAAGTTTGCAATTTCCAAAATTAATTATTAATTTTTTAAAAATCCAAACAGTGCCACAAGGCAGGAGCGTTTGTAGTTCTTAGAAAATGGGGTGGTTATGACGTGAGGTCCGAGACCTTCGGCACTTTTAACAAGCTTTGTTCAACCCTTCGAAAAATGTTTACTAAATACATTTAAGCAGTACATCCATTATACAGTTTCGACACAATGATCTTAATCAAACACTTAGTGTCATACATGCAATAATTTATTGTATACCAGTACTTAATTCCTTGCTTCAGAGATGGCAAAAGCAATACATTTTCAGTAGGTCATTTCAGGGTCAAAGGAGTCATTCCGCATGTCGCAAAAAATGAAATATAAAGAAGATATTAAAATTCCAAAGAATATTTGGCAGGTCAAGAGGAATTTATGGGGCCGGTCAAATGACCTGCCACAGCCCATGTAAAATTTTCGTAATGAATGAATGAATGAATGGTGGGACCACAACTCGTCGCCTGAGGATTATCTTGTCGTATGTCCATTTTTTTCAAAATCGAGTTTAGACTTGTTTTGTAGCAAAAAATTGTTTATCTTTCTTCACTGTTAACCGTTAGGAGATACGACAAGTCGTTTTAAAGATATTCAACAAAAACTACTTGTTGTATGTCCAACATTGTCCATGATACAGGGTTACCTTGTCGTATCTCCAATTTAGTAAGTAATTTTCTGTTGTATCTCCAATACCGCATTCACGGTTTAAAAGTGCATTGTCGTATGTCCAGAGAAAGCTCGTCGCTGATTGGACGATAAGGAGATACGACATTAATACACTGCACACTTCATGGTATCATAGTGTCGTATGTCCAGAGAATAAAAAACATTCTTTTATTTAAAAATGGTATTAAACTTGCGAAAATTGAAACGAACAAAGTCGCAATTGATTGTATATTGCTTTCTTTATTATTTGATATTTTTAAAAAAAAATTCTCACGTCAGGATGACTTGCAAATGATTTAAATCCATTTTTATAAAAACATTTTCCAAAATTTCACAAAAACCATTCTAAGTTTCAGTTTAATTTTTGTGCAACATTCTTTAATTAATGTCGATGCTTTAATATGACGTCTTTCCTTGAAGTTTTATTGCACTGGATATTTTATTTTTTGCGTCCAAAGTTGCGAAACTTAAAACTCGTTTTTCTCGGAATTCACAAAAGTGGACATACGACACGATAATCCTCAGGCGACGAACTGTTTCATTTGCTAACATTTCAGTCTCCTTACCTCCAACTGAGACATCTCCAAGGCCGCAGCCTCCAGGTGGAGCTTTGCCGGTCGTGTTTCCCACAGACGAATCTCAACCATTCGTTCGTCGATCCATGAAAGCAGTTCATCTCTTAAGTTGTTCGCTGTGGTCCACTGCTGCGTTTTATCTGCGAGTTTAGTTCGGTATCTTTCCAGGGCAATCCTCGCAGCAGTTGCATCATCCCTCACCTTGGCAGCCTTGCTGGAAAACTCCGACATCTGAGAAGAGCCACCAGATTCTTCACAAGCGGTCGCTGCGGCCTTCATCTCAAGCTCATGCCTGTCCAGAGATTCCAGTAAACCCTGAAGAGATTGCAGTAATAATTCACATCAAATGGATGCATAATGAAGCAATAAATTTGAACTGAATTAAAAGAGTTTAATACAAAAGAAATAGGAAGACAATGCAGCATTTCCAGCAGGTAGGAATCAAGAGAAGAAGTGTTGCCATTGATCACTTATTTTATTAAATATGTTTGTTTGTATGCACACTTGTTCAAGCTCAAACTACTCAGAGGCGCTCCAGAATGCAGAGCGGATACTGCATCGGAGTTTCACGCCAAAGCGCTGAGCCATTACGAGTGAAGGACCTGCCCAAGGTCCTTACGCGGCGAGGTGGATTCGAACCTTGAACCTTCCAGTTCCATGGCAACGACGTCACCACTACATCACCGTGTCCCATATTAATAATAAATACCTTGACATAAGACATCCATTGAAGATTAACTCAAATTCACTAAACAGAAAAGGGTCAGGCATGGTTAAAACCTGTTAAACAAGGAGTGTAATCAACCAATAAGCATAATTTTTATATATCCACCATGTTTAAAATACTAGATTAAGAAATCGTACAAACCTTAGTGACCCCCAATTGATGAGACGGCATGGCAACATCTGCAGAGGCTGTGGCTTCGCATTCACGTATCCACGGTAACACATCGCTCTGCAAGTACTGGTCACAGCTGTTAACGGTTGTCTCATAGTGCTGCCACCTGTTGACAGATGCAGTCAGCTGATCCTGGAAAAAATCAAAGGCAATTGTCACTAAAGCATTTCTTATTCGAATGTTATTTATTCGATCATTCTTGTCTTTTAATGAACACGCTTATGTGTAATGTCGTTTGTAACTCACAATGCGGTCTGCAAATGAGAAGTAAAGGGAACCTTACTTACTTACTTACTTACTTACTCACTTAGAATATTAAGTCAAATTTTTAACAACATTCACTTGCATACACACAGAATCATAGATGCTTGTTTGACAAACTGAAAATTTCTGTACTTCCTTATCAGTCCGTAAATGAAAACATTTGGTTTTATAGATGGCTGGTGATGTTACAAAAGCATTTAACACAGTGTGAATAAGTCTCTTATAATAATGAATCTCTTTATGGCAGTACAATTGTGTATAAAGTATCTGGTCAGTAAAATATTTATTGACCGAATGTTGAAATTTTCAGCTTCTAACCTGAATCTGCAAAGCGGTAGACTTCAGAGTGTCGTAGCTTTCACGCAAGTGCTTCATCTGGTCTTCAAGTACATGCAGCAACTCTGGAGACTGGCTTTTGTAAGCTGTTGAAAGGCTTTTTCCATCCAGTTCAACCTGATGGATGTTGCTCTCATAGTCATTGATCTCTTTTGATATGGACTGAAAGAAGAAGGTATTAATAATTAACCAATGAGTAAAAATCACTCAATTATGTTAATCGCAAAAACCTTACAAAACAAATGGCTGTAAGACAACTGTCACTCAGCAAAACCTCATATAAAGAACTGAACGGTTCTAAAACTCTCACGACCCGGTAATGCGCTAAAACAAAAATGCAGGATAAGAATCGTTATCAATTGTAATTAAATAAGTACTTCAGTCATGCCAGCACGTGAGTATATAGTAGTAGTAATAATAACAACAATTTATATGGTGCTGTAACACAGCCATGCCATAACAAGGTCGTCTCACATACAACAGCAGAATAGACCATGAAAAACAAATAAGTCTTGAGTCCGGATTTCTAAATGCAAAATCTGCTTATGTTCTCTAAAAAAAATCCTGAAACACAAGCAACTGGTGGAATGGTGGATCCATGCAACTCTAACCATTGTGAACTTGCCAATTTTTAGATCAGTGTCTCCTGCCCCTCAGTCTGAGCTCACCTCTTGTATGTTCAGTTCTTGCACAGCCATCTCATAGGTGCCAGCAGCACTCTGCATGTTCTGTGATACGACACCCAACTTCTGAAGAATCCATTTTTCACATCGCTGTAGTCCATCGCGGTAGCTCTGCTGTCTCTGACAAACTGACTCAAGTGCCGACAAATTATTCTGCATCCAAAAACAACATTACCGATGATGAGCGAAACATGAAAATTAAAATAGTTCGTGAGGCATTGTTATTCAGCCGTGAATTAGAAACTCTTTCTGAATTCAATCGTATCTGCTTAGCTACGAACTAGCGTCACGCTTAGCCAAAGAGATTAGTCTGAAAAACCAACAAAAAACCATCTCATGTTCTGAACTGAAAGACTAAGAACTTCCATTTTGCTAAAATAATCTCATTTTTAAAAATTTAATAAGTTGTATGCTTAAATCTAAACAATTGCATAAATTCACCTTTGCTCTTTCTTCAACGTCCATTAATCGAGCCTTAATGGATTCACACGACTTCGCCAAACCACTTCGGCCGCTCGACAAACGATATTCCGTCTCCATCGCATTTATTTCTTCCAGTTTCCGTCGATGCCCTTCCACCGCGGCCAGGACGTTCTCCAGCTTCCTGATCTGTGCTTTGCTTTTGCTCCACTCCATTTCCGGTCGCGCTAAGTCCGATAATTCAAGTTCAGTCTGGCCAATCGACCTCTGTAGTTCATCCAATGCTCTTTCCATGTGCATCTGCCTGGATAGACGGCTCTCCAGATCCCTTGCTGTTTCCTTAATGGCAGTGGATAGGGTTTGGTACTGGCCATTTGTCTGTTTAATTGCGGCCTCCGTCTCCTGAGAAAACTGAAGAGTTATATGAAGGCGTAGTAGATTCCTTCCACATTCGTTTAATCGATCCAAAAGATGTTCACCTTCAGTCAGGCTGCCGATTAAAACCTTAAAAAGCAAAATGGAAAAAATATTTAAGTTCCGTACTTAAAAGATTTTTATTTAGCTTACCAATCTGTCATACCATGCTCACAATCCATAATGGATTGATCTTGATGACTTTAATGTAAGCAAATCCATATGGTATTTTATTTCACAATGATTTAACTTCAACTGGATCATTACTGGATAATTTACCTTTTCAAGTGATTAGCAGTGTAACAGAAACTGTGCGAGCAGTCTCCAGATTAAAAGAAGGATTCTACTCATTCCGCTTTGACTAAAAGATTGAATGTGGTTTCGTTTTGAAACCACTATCCATTCTAAATTTGACATCATCCTCAGCTGCATTTTAAGATCTGATATCAACAGCAATGGAATCACATTTGAATAATAGCTCTTGCAGTCACTGCAAAGTTTCACAAAAACACGAGGTTTTGTAGCAAACAGGTTCTGTATTAAAAAGCTTTGTCTTCAAATTTTGGATTCATATTATATTAGAAGTCAAGTAATAGTGAGGCACTTAAAATGGAGGCTCCCGTGTACCTTGACAACATCGAGGTGACCATTAATTGAGTTAACGTCTGAGTTGTCCATTTCATTACGAGCATTGTCATGTCGCTGACGAGTCATTTGCAACCACCGGTTGCACTCAGCCGTTGCTTGTCTGTAGCCGTCAAAATCCTTCGTGAATTCACAAACCTTTCGACTTCCGTCCTGCAGAATATCACAAACATCTCTAAGCACTCACTGCAGAAAAACTTCCTTTACAGTTAAACTCCGTAACAATTTCCGTCTTTCTACCGAATATTAGATTTCATCAATTGATCAAGGCTACTGCTCCAAGAAATTTGTTAAATGAGATAAAATGATGATATGCGACAACATTAAAAAAGTGAAGACTTTATTGAATGCTTCATTCGATAAGAATGATCTGATTCATGGACCTGCAGGGAATTTTGGCCCAATCACAAGCACACACAGAAAAGGCAATCAAAAGTTTTAAGTGTTTCCTCAAGTTTAATGAATCGCCATTTGAAGATAACCTGTTTTCAAACCAATAAATAACTGTAGTCAAACGACGAATGTATCCTTTTGCCAATCATGAAACAAACCTTTGCAGACGTCTGCAGTGACTTTAGTCGTGTAGTCAACTGGACGAGCAAGGTCGTCATAGACTGATCTGGAAGTTTCTGTAGAATGTTTTGCGCCAAGGTATTAACCTCTTCCAAGTCTGCCTGGCGAATGGAACAGTCTTGGATAAGACTCTGAAAGCAACGGCAATTAAAATTCAGGTTAAAACACAAACATTCAAAACAGACAGAAATTTGTACTACCAAACTTTAAAACATAAATCAGAACCCCCTTCTACATTCTTCCACCCGACATGAAAAACTATTCTACCTTATGGCAATTGTCAACACTTTAAGGTCCACTGGTTTCCCAGTTACTTTAAGTACGCTTTCATCATGTTAACTGATAGGTAAGCTCATGATATCTGTCACCAGACTCCATTTTCAAGGGCAATCCTCAAAACAATGGTAAAAGGTTTGAAGATGTTTCAGTGCGCCATAGGTCAGTCTTAAATCACATAACGCTAAAATAAAATAATGTCTTGTATCACAATAAGTACTGAGTTACATTACCCTACATTATTTATTTATTCATTTATTTATTTACAGAGAATTTGATATAGCGCTCCTTCAAGGTTACTACTCAGGAGCGCTCCCAGTCCAACCCCGGTCGAATAAGACAGTCTTGAGAAGAGAAAGAAATGAAGTAGAAGTAGAAAGGCTAATAGGTATTTGACGAAGGATAACAGGGAGCTAATTCCAGGTCGCAGGGCTAGCCACGGAGAAAGCACGGCGCTGCCTGATTGCAGTCCGTGAGCGTGGAACAATAAGTTCCGCTTGTGCAGCTGAGACATGTGATAAAAGAGTAATAACAAGAACATACCTCAAATTGTATTTTAATTTCCTCAACAGACAACGGTTCCATAGGTTTACAAAGGGCTTTCAACTGGATTTCCGCTTCATTCAACCACTTCTCGAACTTTGCGTGCTTCAACTGAAACTCCATTCTTCCAGATGAAACAGATTGCAACATCGACTCAGCCTTAAGCACTTCCTGATTGAAGCCCAAAAACTCAGAGCATAGCACCTCAACCTCATGTCTGATATGGTCGGACCCTGGCTGTCCGGTCTGTCGTGCGGTCTCCCTGCCCAGGCTCTCCATCTTTTCTACCACCGTCTTTGCATCAGATCCAAGTGAAGTCTTGATTTTCTGTTGGTATCATATAACACAAATAAAAAATTATCTTTTACGTAAACAGCAGACAGAACTGCAAATTATTTTTACTTGGACCGAAAAATACCACATGGTAGTTCATTCATTCATTCATTTAGAGAATTTACATAGCGCTTCTTCAAGAAACCTACTCAGAGGCGCTCCCAGTCCAGCCACAGCTAAAAAATGCATTTGAGCAACTTATAAAAAGCTTTGTTTTGAACAAAACTGTCCACGATACTTATAAAAAGTTTTGTTTTGGACAAAACTGTCCACGATATAATCAGAGGTTATAGTTAAGCAACTTAGTCAAATCCCAAAACTACAAACGACACAACTCAATCTGAAGATGATAAGAGAAAGCAATCGGACTAAGAACACATCCATTTGAAACAATCATTGTTTGTTTGTATGTGCACTTGTTATAGCGCCCCTTCAAGCGCTCTATCTACTCAGAGGCGCTCCCGAATGTATCGCAGGACTTGCCGTTTACTTTCCAGCTTCTACCAATACCAAATTATACTGCTTGGTGAGAGGCACGTGTGCATAAACAACTCGCCAAAGGTCGTTACCCGAAGTCGAACCTGCAACCTCATTCTCCGCGAGCAGGCGCATTACCGATAGGCTACCGAGTCACTGGTATCCGGACATTACCCCCCGGCCCATTACCCCCTGCCATTACCCCCCTGCCATTGCCCCCGACCATAACCCCCCCGTAGGACATTACCCCCCCTGTCATTACCCCCCGGTCGTTTACATTTAGGTCCAGTGTATGCATGCATGCATGCATGTATGCATGTGTGCATGTATGTATGCATGTATGTATGTATGTATGCATGCATGCATGTATGTGTGTACGTATGTATTCATGTATGTAAGTATGTATGTGTGCATGTATGTAAGTATGTATGTATGTAGGTATGTATGTAAGTATGTATGCATGCATAATTTCATACTCACATACACACTTACATACATACTTACATACATAAATACATGCGTACTTAGATACATACTTACATACATACATATACGCACATACATACTTGCATACATGCACACTTACATACATACATACATACTTGTACGCACATACATACATACATACATACATACATGCACACATACATACATGCACACATACATACATACATACATACATACATACATACATACATACTTACATACATACATACATACATACATACATACATACATACATACATACATACATACATACATACATACATACATACATACATACATACATACATACATACATACATACACTGGACCTAAATGTAAACGACTGGGAGGTAATGGCAGGGCGGTAATGTCCTACGAGGGGTAATGGTCGGGGGGTAATGGCAGGGGGGTAATGGCAGAGGTAATGGGCCGGGGGGTAAAGTCCTAGACCCGAGTCACTATAATTACTTGCAACGGAACAAATTTTTTAAAAACACATGATATCCAAAAAATAACTTACTCCAATTTCCATGAGCTTTTTCTCAAGCGAATCAACAGACGTTATAACCGCTGCACTTCGTAGACGTTGCTTTGCCTCCTGCAGCCAATCAAGACATTGACGATAACTGTCATCAAACTGTTCGTGTATCTCGACGTACTTCTTTGCTTCATCAACAGATTTCTTGGCCGCTGTTTTCATTTGTTCATAATTTGACGTCAAGATTTTCACAGACAGATTAACTGCAGGGTCAGAAATTAACGCAGCCTTCTCTACGATGCTATCAACTTGTTCTCTATGAGTGATGATATCCTTGTGAAGTTCCTGTAATTGACAAAAAGAAATCAACGATAAAACCACTGTTATAAAACAAACTCAGTGCAGTTGTAATAATCTCAAATTACACAATAGTAGATAAGTTTGTATGCAGAAATAAATCATGTAGCACTAGATATATCTATCTTGACAAGTTGACAGAACCTATTACTAAAAGCAGCGAGCACAAAATGAACTTGAAAACTTTGCCTTAGAGAGATCTGAGCAAACACGTGAAAAACATAAAATGATTCAATCAAATCTTTTTTATGATCATCATGAAATATTTCATGACAAAATAATAGCAAAACACAGTTTAAATAGCAGGAAAGCCATAATGTGGAAAAATGTCACCAACGAAAACTTCAAAATGGAAACCTATTGTATTACAAACTGACTCACTTTCATCTTTTCCAAGTGAATTTTCTTTTCCGCCAGATCTCTTTTCAGGATGCTCCCTGCTTTCAGCTTGACTTCTGCATCCCTCATCCAAGCATTCATAACTTCCTGAACCTTGCTGAAGTCTTCCAAGCTGCTGCGGAACCCGTGAATTCTCGCCTTTTCAGTCGCAATCTCATTCTTTACATCACCGTAGGCAGATTTAAACAACTCCAATTCACTGACTATGGTAGTAGCGCCACCTGGTTTTGTTTGCTGAAGAACGCGTCCACTTAGTTCGGCAACTGAATTCAACTTTAATTGACCCTGGTCAATGCTTGACTCCATAGACTGAAATGGTCATATTTTTGCGTTAAATAAAATCAAATAAAATCATTTATATTGCAACCAATCAAGAATCAAGAAAAACAGAAGTTTTCGAATGCATAAGGTAGTTCACATGCAATCTTTGTAATAGTTCTACACTGTTATATATTGTGAGGAAAGGTGGTGTAGGAGTATGCTCAGTGCCTTGGAGCTGGAAGGTTGCGGGTTTGAATTCATTTCAAGCCGCTGCATAGTGACCCTGAGCAAGTCCTTCATGCGCAATTGCTCATGCATTTCAGTGTGAATCTCTGATTCAGTTTCTGCACTGTAGTCAGGAGCAAAGGCTTGCTGTCACATTATTTCTTAATAAAACAAATATACATGTACCGGTATATATAAAAGTTCGAAAACAAGCAAATGAAAAATGAAACTAACGAATGATTGAGAATGAACTTTTTTATGTAATTTAAAAACATGATCAAAACTCTGCTTACATTGAGTTTTGATAGATTCAAATCAAGTTCGTTCCTTGAGCTTGGTCCACTCGATAGACATGCAACCGTCTGTTTTGCTGATTCGAGCCAAGTTCTGAAGTCACTTGCTGCAGCGGAATAGTTTTTATGGCTGACATACGATGCCTCCAGCATTTTCACTCGCTCCTAAAATATTAATGGCTGTTGTTAATTCTGTTCCATGCTCTAATTTTAAAGCAAATATTTAGGAATTGAAATACCAATAATAATAAAGCGTCTTTGATTATTGTGCACTAAAGGCACGGTGGTGTAGTGGTGGCGTTGTTGCCTTGGAGCCAGAAGGTTCGAGGTTCGAATCCACCTCAAGCCACTGCGTAGGAACCTTAGACAAGTCCTTCACTTGCAATTGCTCAGCGCTTTGGTGCGAAACTCCGTTGCAGTGTCCGCTCTGCATTCGGGAGCGCCTCTGAGTAGGAGAGAGAGCTTGATGGGGCACTATAACAAGTGCACATACAAACAAAACAAACCATATTCAAACACATACCTTGTAACGAGAAAGCAGCGTTTGATATTTCGTTGAAAGCTGCATGACGGAATGTGAGACACGAGCGTCCGAGTTAACCTCGAGCAGCTGCTCAGCCGATCGACTCACTGAGTCCAACTCCTTCTGATGCTCTATGACATTCTGAAGTTCAGACTAAAACGAAACAAAATAAATATATTGAAAAATTAATAAAAAATCAAGTACAGCGAAAATTGCTTGCATTAACAAAGCAGTATTTAAAAAATTAAATTGTTTTACTTAATCCTCTGTACATCTTGGACGTAAAACACTAAAGTCCAGCTGGCAAATGTTAGCCACTGTTCGTCAATGTTAAATCTGCACTATTCTCAAGACTGGCTTTCCATATTTAAGAATATTTATCTACTGAACAGCTTTGAATTTAAAAACCTTTTCACAAGTATTGAATTGCTTCAGGATGAAAAGAATCGTAAGACCACGTGACAATTTATGTCATCATACAACAGTCAATTATTGGCTTGGCAGTAGGGAATGGTCCCTCTCAGATATTCCCTAGATCACTCTATGACACATTCTATAAGCACTTGAAAACTGTTAATTTTGACCGTGCTGGAGTCGGGAGCACCTCCGAGTAGTTTTCTTTATGAGGTGCTATATAAATACCTGAATAAATGATCGAATGATCACACAGAAGATTATTTCACCTTTCTGCCGTAGCAGTAAACAAATAACAGATAGCAAAGGTAAATAACCCTTTCCCGCCGGACCAGGTCCCCCGTGACCCGATTAACAGGATATGTATCAAAACAATTCTGGCTGGAAAGGGTTAAGGTCTGATAACTAAAGTAAACCAACATAATGTAAGTAAGTAAGTGGCCAGACGGTTCGCTAACCTTCCTAACAAGCACTACCTCACTACTTAAGGATTTGATAAATAATTAAGTAAGTAAGAAAACCCATTAAATACAAAACCCACACTGCCAATCATAAGTGGATAAGAGAAAAACACACCAGATTTTTCGCATATTCCCGTTCCTTTTCCTCCGCAGTGGACTTCAGTTCAGGTTCTTTCAGCAACGAGTCGGATGCCCACGCAAGCCACGTAGAGAAAGACTCACGAGCTTCTTCGAATGAATTCCAACTTTTCCGGCAGTCGTCCAGACTGGAATAGGCGCTGTCAACCTGTGAACGCAATCCACTGAAACTCGTGGTGGAGGTTTGAAGTTCCTGTCGAATCCGATTGCAACCGGTTAGAGACGTCTGCTCCATGGCTCGGTCGCCTGCAAGTCTTGCGTTTTTGAGGAGTTCGTTTCCAGCAGCGAGTTCGCGTTCAATTTCCTTTAAAGTTTAAAAAAAATTCTGTAGAGATGGTCACTGAGTAAACTGCATCCTTGAACTGCCTTAATAAATACTCGTATAGATTCGGTAACTAGTCATGCATGTATTGTATTGAATTGTATTGTATTGAATTGTATTGTATTGAATTGTATTGTATTGAAATCTATTGTATTGTACTGTATTCAATTGTATTGTATTGTACTGTGTTGAATTGTATTGAATTGTATTGTACTGCATTGTATTGTACTGTATTGAATTGTATTGTACTGTATTGTATTGAATTGTATATGACCATTTATAAAGTGCGTTACTCAGCAAAAAGGCTTTTCAGAAGAAATGGACTTCCTCTCATCAGTTTGCTCCAACTTTCTCTCTGGTAGTATGTCCTCATCCTTCTCCTGCCACAAATCTTGCCTTTTCTCTCATGGTCGATCGTGCTGGGAGCGCTTCTGAAAGACCTTTGTTGTGAGAAGCGCTTTATAAATGATCTTATACAATACAATACAAAACAATACAATGCAATACTGAGGTATTGATTGATGTGATCTCAATTACCTTGACTCTTTCCAGCAATACAATACAATACAATACAATACAATACAAAGGTATTGATTGATGTGATCTCAATTACCTTGACTCTTTCCATTTTCAGCTGAATTGTTTCCTTGTCTCCGTGTGCGTCTGAACATGCAATCACTTTCTCCTGCATCCTCCGCAACCACATCTGGCAGGCGTTCGATGCACCTTCAAACTCCTGGTGTTCTGCTGTAATCCTTTCTATCACGTCTACATTATCCTTAAAAAAAATAAAAAAACCTTTTCACAAGTAATTAGCAACTCCAATTGTGCCATTCAGGAATCAACCAAGAAGGTCAATAGCCAGAAGACCAGAACATAATGTAATTTAATTAGTAATTTCTAAAATAGGTCTTAAAATAACAGAAAGTTTCCCAATAGCGATCCAGACAGAAAAATTCCATGCAGAGTGAAGGGATAGGAATTCCATAAGGAGGGGTCCAATGATGGTAAAGGATCAAGTCTGAGCAAGAGCGGTCCTAGCGATAGGCCCTAATATAGGAGAAAGTAAATTTAAAATAGAAATCCCGTGTACTGCAATTTCGTGATTCAAATTGTAATTAAAATGATTGCAACACAGAAATGACTTTTATGCAGAGTCTTGCTCACGTCTACTTGTAGAACCTCAATTACCACATTAAGTTTTGGTGACTATTTTGATCAATGCATCGAAGGAAAGGGTAGACTAAGAGGGAAAAAGTCTCTCACATTGTGTGTGTGGTTTATGTGCATAATTCTGCAGTTAGACATTTTTAACCAAGCAAATACCTGAACTTTCTCTTTCAGTAAACTGTATTCTCGACACACAAGTTGACTCGGCAAAAGTGGAACGGCAGCTGCAGAAGCAGCTTCTTTGGTGAGCATCAGTTGGTTGGCCTTGCCTCTCAAAGTTTCAACTACAGATTCCTGTGACAATATGTTCTGAAGAAAGCTCTGGAAGAGAACAAAGACATTTATTACCACAATAGACTAACACAAAAAATATTTCAGACTCATGTTCAGTTTTCTGAACAAAATAATCAATAAATTACACAATACACTTCAGACACCTATGATGCTGTATAAGCTACTTAGTGAATAAACTCTCGTAGGTGCATTATAGTTTTCACAATACAGAAATTTTTTATATTATATAATAAATTACATTTAACACATAACTGAATAAAATTATTGAATATTTATGTGGCATCTATGGAACAGCAGCATCCGTTTAACTAATTGAATTTGACTGGTATTTATATCTTAGAAAAGATTCACAAAGTACTTTTGTCTTCTGCAGTTTCGATTTCTTTTCCGTCAGATCAGACTTTGGTTCAACGTCCGCTAGATGGCGCTTCATGTCCTGAATCCAGCGCTGCACCTGGTCGATGTTTTTATCGAGGTCACCCCACCTCAGCATTCGAGACTCCAGGTCAGCTTTACGGTCAGAGAGTGAGGTTAATAGAATGTCCCACTCCTTCTGAAGAGACTCAAGTTCAGAACGAATCTGGGAACAGCCATCTGGTGAAGAATTGTCAGACGTTTTCTTGCCCCACAATTCTGCGGTGCTCAGGATGCTTCGCTTTTCCTCGACAGTTACAATGAACTCCTAAAATCAAAACGCTTAACATATTTACATGTACCATGACATTCATGAAGAATCGAGCCTTTTCTGTTGTTGGTCCGGTGGTCTGGAATGGCCTTCCTTTTGAACTACCCCTACACCCTATAGGACTCTACCACGATCGTTCCTTACTAAACTTAAAACGGTTCTTTTTAGGTGCGCTGGAGTCGGGAGCGCCTCTGAGTAGTTGTTTTTACTTGAAGGAGCGCTATATAAATGTCTGAATGAATGAATGAATGAATGAATGACAGCATAAGAACCTATGCATCTAGCGTAAAAGCTTCAAACATTAGAACAGTCAAACCTATGCAAATCAAACACTGGAAAAGATTCTCATATGGCATAGAATGTTTCCATAAAGCGAAAGAATGAAAGCAGGCATGGGGGGGGGGAGTTCAGGCTAATTCGTTGTAATGATCATTCATGTTGAGCAAGCATCTGGATTATTTGCTAATAATAATAATAATAATAATAAAAATAATAATAATAATAATAAAAATAAAAATAATAATAATGATGATGATGATGACAATTTCTATGGCACTGTAACACAGCACATGCCTCTATAAACAAAAACGCAACCAGCAAGAGGTGCGCCTTAGAAAAGAGATATTTCTCGAGTCAAGAATTGAGATTTTGCAGTTGCTCTCACCTGTAGGTCACGCAGTTGCTGCTGTATGCTCTCCTTATCACCATCCACCTGTAGGAAGCTGAGCATCTTCTTCTTGGCAGATATCAGCCAACTTATACAATTCTGTATCGCATCCTTGTAGTGTTCGTGGTCGTCAACATTTCGCTCCAGTTTCTTCATCAAATCCTGTGAAAAATACCATGAATGTATAAATTTGTGTATGTACAGTTTTGCAGACATATGTCAAATACTGCACATTTATGCAGATCTCTTTTTCTGAGATATCTCAAAATATATATGAACAGATAAAAAATGAACATAGGTATCTTAAGAGTAGTTTTTTACTTGAAGGAGCGCTATATAAATGCCCGAATGAATTAATGAATGAATGAATCAAAGGAAATCATGTACTACAGTTGTACTACAGCTGTCCAGAAGAGCAGCAGTAGTAAGAGTACTGCACCAAAGAAAAATCATAGACTTGGGAGGATCTAATCTAATCTAATCTATTCTAATATAATCTAAAATAATTTATTCTAATCTAATGAGGAAACTTCTGGAGCATCAAGGCAACAGCCACTTCTAACCAACAAAATATTCCAGAAACACAATCCATTGGGACAAAACGAATAAAAAATATCAACCAATGTAGCTCAGTTGAGAGAGCGCAGGTCGTTAAACTGAGAGTCATCCACGCGACTCGTGTTAGAGCCTCACACAGGGCATTAACTTATAAAAGTTTCTGTTAGCTGCCATTCGCGCTTTGCTGGTGTATTGCTTGACTCGGGTTCCGCTGAAAATAGGATAGCCCCTCCCACTTCTGGCTTGGCCGAACCAGGAGTGACCCAGCACTTAGGCCATTAGTGTTAAGCCGAACCCACTGCTGTAAAGCCGACCTGCGTGTCGTGCTATAGTGGGCCGTATTTCGTATAACCTGTACCTGTACTCATTCTGCGGTTTGTCAGATTAAATCATTAAAAGAATAATATTAAAAAAAGAATAATATTAAACCAGACCTTGAGATATGTTTCCAGTTCAAGGTAGCGAGAATGTAGTTGAGTCAACTGCAGCACAAGCTGCTGATCAGCCGTGCTTTGGCGCAGACGTTGCACCTTGCTCGACAATTCGTCAAAGCTACGCTGTCTCCCTGTCAGCTCTTCAACGAAGTTCTGATATGTATCCAGTGTTGCCCTTTTGTCATCCAGTGTCGTCTGCGGTTGTGTTGTGGCCCTGACCTTGACCTCCATTTGTTTCAACCAATCAGAGAGACACTCAAACAGTCGGTCAAATTCCGTCAACTGAGACAGAACTCTCTCTGGAATCATAATTATGAAGCATATTCATTTATTAAATTTAAACTAACAAACCACCAGGGCTTTTTGTAACGTGCAGTTGTACACAAAATGTGCAGTTCTAAATAGATTTGTGCAGCTATAGAAGCACTTCTGTACAGTTAAAACTAGCAAAAAAGGTTCTTTGTCCTCCGATTGAAAGTAATTTACCATGGAGGTAGGGAATGGAAAGATGGAGTTGTGCAGTTCTAAAAATTCCATAAAAACAGCCCTGCAAACCACAGTATGCATGCAAGAAATGGTATGAGCACATGATAGCAAGTTCAACAAGAGATGCTTTTATAACTCTAGCGCATGACAGCCTATTAGGTGCAGATCCAGCATACTTATGTTCCTTTGTGATACAGGGGCACAAAACCTGTCGCTTGTTGCTAACTAGAATTTCACTAGAAGCTGAAATAGGTGAGAGGGTTAAGAATGTAGAAAATTCTTCAATTAGGAAGAACGTACCTGTCTGTGCTGAAGCGTCGTTGACATTTGATCTCCATTTGTCGTAACTATCCAACAGAGAATTCACCTCAGCACGAATCAAGTCCTGCCCTCTAGGGTCAGTGTTGGGACTGACAATGTTTGCTTTCTCTGATACGTTTCTTGTTTTCAGGTTGCCATCAACGATGCTGTTCTGCAACTCCTGCACACGCACAAAAGCATGAATTCGTCTCACCATCATAGCATAACAAACAATCTATTCATTCATCATAGTATAACAAACAATCCATTAATTTGCAATGGAAATTTAGTTTATCGTTATAAAGGAAACCAAAATATAAATTATAAATGAGAAAAGTCACTAAAAATATGAATCAACCAACCAACCGATCAATCAATTAATCAATTGATATAAACAAATATTGATTGATTGACCAAACAATATTGGTTCATAAAAATTATGTTGTCACAGATGCAACTAATTACAAGTTACACAGGAAATGATGATTTATTATGTAGCCACACAACAATTTCATAATATGGGAATTTTTATGTTAACTAATATACTTCTTTAAATAAGATTTGCTCATAATAGTTCCCGACTCTGAAATATGGTAATTAAAATCTGTAAAAAAATACATTAAATCATCTTTTCATAATGTTATGTTCTGTAGTGTCATTACATGAGACCACCTACCAAAAGACATTCATGGACAGTCAGAACCTTGTGACGATTTCCAGCAATGCTACTGGTCGAGGCTAGTCTGTCATGAGATTTATTCAGCCAATCACGTGCATCCTGAATGGCATCTTGGAATGTTTGGTGATCGGCAACATAAAGCTCCCACTGACTCAGCAGTTGCTAAACAAAAACCAAAATGGCACCCACATAAACGTAAATATAAACAGAAGTGCTGCATACGCATGCATTGTTAAGGAATGGTTGTCCTGTTGGTGAATTGTTCTTTGCATCTCTGTGGCATAGTTCTGCAATTATGTCATTACATAACATCTATAACAAGAGTTTCAAGTGGTTCAGAAGACCTGTAGTCCGTGTTAGAACCACTGTCATCTGTAACAAAATTCTGGACCACACGCCTGGGAACTAGCACAGACAGATTCATAACAAAACTTATTAATACACTTACCCTGATGATCTGATAATGTTACATGTGACTAACTTACATTAGGGGTATCTGCCATGTTTTTACAATGATGTTAAACTCATTTTGGGTTAGGCATGATTTCTTCTGTCTGTATTTTTTCTGTTTTCAGATCTCTCTCTTTCTTGCTTACCCCCTGCCCACACACATTGTCTAAGCTTCAGCATGTAATACAATACAAACAGCAATTTGAGTACATACACAAGGATGTCTTTGTTTCATAATACTAAACTAATTAGACTCCTGTTTTCTCTTATCACCCAGATTGTCTAGTGCTCGTCAAATTAATCAAACTCAGTTATCTAGTTAAGAAATATGTTTTATCGTACACTTGTGTTTTATTACTACTTCTGCCTAAATTTATTTAATTGCTACAGGTGGCCCAATAGCGGGACCTAGGTTCCTTAGAGTTGTAGTCCTATTGTTCCCTTGTTACCAGTCTGTTTTTTCCTACTGTACTTGTTTTTTCCACATCTGTCTCATTACTGTAATTTGGATTCATTAAAAATTATGGTAATGGTTATGGCTAAGGTATTGATGACCTATAACGCTGAAAAGTGATTGACATCAGCTGAAAAAAAATCAGTTATTACTCTTGCATTGTTGACCAGTTGATCGTAGCGTCGAGGTAGCTGAGAAAGAGAATCACTTCCAGCTCGATTATTATCGATCATCGACTGCTGTAACGCTCTACCGTTCTGCTGAATCTTAGCGACCACTGGCTGCTTCTCCATTATGCCAGATATCAGCACCTAAGGAGAGAAATTGCCACAAGCAGTTTTTTTGGTATATTCTCTAGAAACTTTAAAGCAAATTGTTAGATAGCCGTGTTAAAAGCTACTACCTCTACGCAAATGTTTAGATACTTTTAAGTAAGTAAGTAAGTAAGTAAGTAAGTAAGTAAGTAAGTAAGTAAGTAAGTAAGTAAGTAAGGTAAGTGAGTGAGTAAGTAAGTAAAGTAAAGTAAGTAAGTAAGTAAAGTGAGTGAGTGAGTGAGTGTGAGTGAGTGAGTAAGTAAGTAAGTAAGTAAGTTGCTTATACACACATCAGAAGATGAAATGACACAAATGCAAATTCACACATCAATTTCAGATTTATGGAATTGCATTTAAACTCGTTACAGTAATTATGTACATAACATGCAATAAAAATAATATTTGTTTAATTAATACAAGCTGACATGAATGTGGTAAGATCACATGAAATAGTACTAAGAGATGATGATAATAATAAGTTTAACAGGAGCAAAATTCAGCTTATGGCAGCCTGCAAGGCACCCATCTGTCCTACAGATGCTCATTTTCAGTCACCCCTAGGAAGTGGAAGGCTGAGTAAACTCTATGGAGCCAGTGGATATCGAACCCATGCCCTTCTGATTCATGCCAGTGTGTAACCATTCAACCACTATGTCACACATGCCTTAAAACGTTGTGAGATGATTAGAAAGATACACAGCTACGGAGACAGAGATTGGAAGATGAACAATGATGATCCATGGATTTATACGTGGAACTTCAACAAGACCTGTTGAAACCTGTCTCTTAAATAATGGATAAACAAGGTAATTATTATTATTGACTTTTATATAGCGCACCTTCAAGATAATCTACTCAGAAGCGCTCCCAGTCCAACAAAGGCTAAATAAGGCAGTTTTTAAGTGAGAAAGAAACATATTAGTGTGACCTCTAGGCACAAGATGGAGTGCAACAGAGAGCCCATTCCAGGTTCTAGGGCCAGTCACTGAGACAGAGCACCGCTGCATTATAGTAATGTCATAGTACTCTCTGTTTGCAATATTATAATTTCAGTTGTTCTTGTTCTCACCTTTACTCTTTCCAGATGGACCTTCTTATCAGCCAGCGTCGCCTCCAGAACAGTTTCTCTTTTGACGTCAGCCTCCACATCCGTCATCCATTTCACCAATTGTTCCGTCGCATCCTCGTACGCCCTCCACTGCGACGACAAACTCTCCAGCTCCATCTTCGACTCGTCCATCCCGTGCCCAGCATCTTCCCACGCGTTCTGCAACTCACGTATGTTCTGATTAATGATGTCACGGCCGAGAGACGACGTGTTTGGCAGCACCGCAAGACTCCTATCAACCACCTGTTGCAACCTCTGGTAGCCATCCTCCCGGACGCTCAACAATTCCTGGAGTTTGGATGATTTCACCTCTAACTGGAAGCGGTCTCCGCTTGCCAAGCTGCATTGAGCCAATCGACCGGAAACGTCGGCAATCCAACCGGAACAACTCTGGTAGACGTCGTCGAAGGATTGATGGTCGATAACCATTTGCTTCCGTTGTCGTAACAGTTCCTGACAACCATAACAACATACGAAAAAGTAAGTAAGTTAGTAAGTATTGTCTTAATACTCCATACTCCATTAGCGAATGCACAGTGGGATATCTAAATATAATGCTGCATAACACATAGAATTAATCATGGAGTATATAGCAAAATATAAGAAAGTAATGTTAAATAAATGTTAATAAGTGTAAAGCATTTCAGCAATGGTGAGAAGGTCAGAACATGGAATTACAAGGTTGTGAGAATGTGAAGGCAAAGAGTGTTGTGAAACCAAATTTATCCATCCATCCATCCATCCATCCATACATCTACAATTCTACATCCATTTAATTTCATCCATTTATTTGGAGCCATTGTCTTTACACCTTATGCCTAGGGTTTGATCAGCGGATGCATTTTATCGCAGCCTTAAAACCATACTTTTTATCCAGGGTTAGCTCGGGAGCGCTCCTGAGTAGTAACCTTAAAGTGGCGCTATATAAACCAGGTAAACCTCCATAATGAATGAATGAATGAATATACGGGCCCAATATGAGCCAACACACATGACCGTCACCCAACTCATGTTACTACAGAATTGTAATTGTAATCGAACATTTATATAGCACCACTTCAAGAGAACTCCGCAGAGGCGCTCCCGACCTGACACCAAACCATAATAAAAGAGAATGGTTTTCAAATGCTTGTGGAAAACGGGCAAAGAAAGACAAAAAAGTTCATTACGGTGACTAATAGGTAACTTATTCCAGAAAGACGGACCGACCATAGCAAAGCTTCTATGCAGCACTGAATACTTACTTTGATGCTCATGCAGGCCGTCTGGAAGCGAGTCGCTAAACTACTCGCTCGATCAGCGATCGTCTTGTCACACGAGGTCAACGAAAGTGACTGCGACCTTTCGCAAAGGTCGTCGACGTCAACCTGCCTTGACGTGAGGTCGTCGTGCAAACTCTGATTGGACAAATAAAAAAAGAAAACATGCAAAATCAAACGCATAGACTTCCATCAAAAATGTGATCCTCCTCTTTCTCTGTAACACGTTGTTTTTTTAATATGAAAGTCTTTTGAGTGTGTTGCGTTTATCGTGTGCACATACCAGTGCGTTAGCTCCGACATGTTTTGTTTTTCTCGGAGTTGAACGCACTGGGAGCGCTTCTGAAAGGCTCTTGCTGCAAGAAGCGCTTTATAAATGGTCAGATAAGATAAGATAACATGTGAAAAGGTTTTTACCAGACAGTGACAAGAGCAATACATGTGAAAACATAGACTCATAAGATGAAGCATTAAAGAAAAAAGTTCATCCACATGCTTACAGTATTCTGATTCTCTGGTAACTGGATTACGACCTCCTTCTTACTACTCTCATTGGACAACCCCTCTGACTAGACACAGCGCTTGTGAATCAGCTGGTGCCCTGCGCTTGGCTTTCAAGTGGCACTTTAGAAATTTGGAGATAGCAATTATGATTACAATTGGGACGCGGTGGTGCAGTGTGCATGTTTGTTGCCTTGCAGCCGAAGGGTTGCAGGATCGAATCCACCTCAAGTCACCTCGTAGGGACCGTGGGCAAGTTCTTCTCTTGCAATTGCTCAGTGCTTCAATGTGAAACTGTGATTCAGTGTTCGCGCTGTAGTCGAGAGTACTTCTGAATTTAAAAATCTTGAAGGGGTGCTATCTATAACAAGTGTACATTCAAACAAAGGCAACGATTATTATCAAACATGATTATTATCAAAAATGATTAAGTTCGTACAGTTATTCGCTGCAGTTGGTCTTGTTTCTCAGCAAGCGTAGTCTTGAAGTCGATTGCGATCAACTGATCTTCAGCCGCCTTAATCCATTCCACGCAGTGAGCGTGGCTCTGTTCCACTTGTTGCCACTTCTGGATCATTGTCATTAGATCACGTCTCGTCTGAAACAGTAATAACAAACCAAAGTAACTACAATAGAAAATTAACACCTTTAGTGTTGAATGCGCAAGCAAAATTTTTATACTTACGATGTCAAAAAACAAGAATTGGTGCTATGAGGAATAGGGGCTTCTGATTTAGTTGTGGCGTATTGCTATTCCAAGTATCCTGTCAGGATACAAGGGGAAAGTATGTCTGTTGCTATCACACATGAATGCAATTACTTCTATCCATGTCAGAGATAACAGGAGATTAAAATGCACTTCAAACCATGAAAACTACGTAGACCTCACAACCACCTTGGGTCTTAAGCCAAGGGTTCCTGCTTATTGAACCAGCAATTGCAAAGCAAGTTAACACATAGTTCAACAGTTCAGAAAAACATTTTCACATCTTTAGTTGCCATCTTTAGCATTAATACCTGTAAGAAGTCTGACTGAAGGTTGTTCCACGTTGATCTGCATTGTTCCACTTCACGGAAGATGACTTCCTGTCCAGCAGCCGATGTCCTTGGAATGACCTTCTCACTCAGCAACACAACAGCTGTGACCTTTGGATCAGCATCTGTCTTCGACTTCTCTAAATCCTACATGGAAACAAGAATTAATAAATCCCGAATTTAATCTTTGTTTCTGTGAAGAAAGCAATCAGTTGAAATATATGCTCATGAGTCACTTTTACCAGAACAGCCTACCCTTAAAAATCATCATCATTTTGATGTAGAGACCTAGGGCTATTTAATTGACACAAACATAAAACACAAACAGTACAGATTTTGAAAGGGCACTATATAAATTCAGATCGATTGATTTATTGACTGGTTGGATTGATTTTACTGCAGCTCAGCTAAGTGCAGCAAAACTGGTAACAGGATTATTAAATCTGATTTTCTGATTTGTTTCTTTAGCCTTTAGCTCAATAATCATGATGTTGATCACATGCCGTAAGTTTCTATCCTGTCTCATCAAGTTCAGTCTGTGTCCAAACAATACCTTGTGAGTATAGAATGCTTCTTTAGAATGTGTATTAAGAGGCCCTGCCAAGACTCTGATAAGCTTTGAAACAGACCAGATTGAAGAAACTGTCGATGTGATCACAAAATAATTCCAACCAACAACCAAAGACAGCCAAAATTCAGCCAATCACTCAATTTATAAGTTTGTGTAAAAAACATTTTACCAGTTCTTTACATTAGCAATTTAAAAATTATTCATCATTTTAAAACAACAGTAGTTGCAGCAACCCCATGCAGCCTGACAGAATTAAAGTAACACTTCAATGAAAAGAGTACTACAAAAGCAACTGGGAAAACAATACAGTTCATTGTTAAAATGTCAACAAACAGCTTGAATCAAGGGATGAAGATAAGAAAAAGAAAAAAATATCAGCACACCGTAGAACTCATATCTCAATGGCTCAATTGAATTTTTACCATACAACTAAAAAGAAGAAAAAATTAATATTTAAGGCATTTATGAAAGAGATACAGACAAAGGAAATGATCCAGAAAGCAATTTATCCAGAACTAAGAGGTCAACTAGCTACTAAACATCAGAGTTTTAACACATTTCTCTCGTTAAGCTATGTAGCATATATTTGTCAGCAATGAAATTCAAAACAGAAATCTATTAACTGACTAGAATGTTTCTCAATGGCCAGTACATAAATGACCACGAGTATTATAGTTGCTCTCTATAACTACACATATCCACAATCAGAAATGAAAGCGAAAGACTAAAAATTCTTCCTGGTGAAGGCTCTAAATTGCCAACACAAAACTGATTTAGTTTTCATCCCATCAGGTCAGCAGAAATAGTGATTGCATTAGGGATACAATTCGTACTCACATTCAAGCAATGGTAAAAGTATGAAAGATCTACTGGTACAATAAGTCTCTACAGAAAAGTATAGTTAAACACAAGATAAACAATTCAAAGAAACTTACACAGCGACGCTGTAAAGATAAACAAAACGTTAGTCTGCACATGAATTACAAATCTGATTTAAATGGAAAAATTCTGCCGATATGTTTTTTATGCAGAACATCTAATCGTAATCTCAAACTCCAAACTTCCAGTGTGCGAGTCAAAAGACAAGTGCCAACGACACCAGCTCATTCATGAGCACTAATACAGTTGTGGGACACTTACAAAACAAAATATCTTTAAATCTTTGCATTAATTAAGGTGCACATTTTTCGATCAATCAATTGAGCTGTTGAGGAATAACAAAGTTCCTAGTATCTTTTAAGTAAACCAACATTCAACCTGCTGAAGTGCTTTCTAAAACAAATGCGATAGAAAAAAGGACCATTGTAAAATTTGTATGTTTAACTCTTCACAATAAATCAGTTATTGTACACCTACAATACCTGTGCCAAATGCCAATGGACTTCCTCTAAACCTGAGCCTGCTGACGCATTCTATTGCAATCTTAAAAATTGTCCTCTTTAGCTGAGATTGGATTTGCAGCGCTCCTGAGTAGTAACCTGAAGGGGCGCTAAATAAATCCTTGTAATGAGTAATGAATCCTTGTAATTATCACAAATTGCATAGATTGAAAGGGTCAATCGTTTCCAACAAAACAGAAAGACAATTTACCTCCAATCTATCGAGACAAATCTGGAGGGAATGAATGTCACCCCTGACATCCGAACATGACTCAATTCGATCCTTGGTTGCCTTCAGCCAATCGTTGCAATCAAGTAACGCAGTCTGGTAGTCAGAATGATCTCTAACACGTTCCTCAATCACTGCCACGTTATCCTAGAAACATCACATAACTCACTATTTTAACTGATGATCTTACTAAGGAGCTACAGAAGGCATTAGGAGACTGGAGGGAAACAGGGGCAAATCTCCTGCATCGCACAAAAAATCCAGGCATTCATGTTTCTCAGTACGGTACAGAGAGAAGGAATAGAAATATTCCAGATTTCATTTCTCACAAAAAAGGTGGTTACTGGTCAGATCTACTAGCTACCACCTGGTATGGTATAGACAACATAATTATGGTCTACCTTCCGGTAACAGGACAATTACCCCCTGGACAATTACCCCCCGGACAATTACCCCCGGACAATTACCCCCGGGGACAATTACCCCCCCGGACAATTACCCCCCGGACAACTACCCCCTGTGCCAATTACCCCCCGGACAACTACCCCCCGTACCAATTACCCCCCGGACAATTACCCCCGTGCCAAAAATTAAATCTACAAATGTATGTCATGTTAACGCCTACCTAATTAAATATTTAAATGTTATTGATGAGTTATGACTTTAGTTAGCATAATAACTAAGCAAGGTTAAGAGCAACTCCACGAAGATAGGCAAGTTATTGTTAAACGTTCAAGAAAAATACTAAATCAAATCTGAAAACGGTTCTAAGCTAATGTGTGAATAAGGTTAGAAGTTCAAGAAAACTTCAACGTTTTAAACGCCTGCTTAATATTTAAATGTAATTATCGATAGAGTTCTGCCTATTTTCGTAATTAAGTAGACTGTGTGTAAGGTAACTCCGTATTGCATTGAATAAGTATTGTAGAGTGAGATAGTAGGCCCTAAAGTTAATTTAGGATAGGCTTAGACAGCGCTGAACGTCCGACAAATACAAAGAGATTAGTAAAGAGATTAACGCGTGAGAGAACAAGCTCACACTGTGGAACGGGGGGTAATTGTCCGGGGGGTAATTGGTACAGGGGGTAGTTGTCCGGGGGGTAATTGGCACGGGGGGTAGTTGTCCGGGGGGTAATTGTCCTGGGGGGTAATTGTCCAGGGGGTAATTGTCGGGGGGTAATTGTCCGGGGGGTAATTGTCCAGGGGGTAATTGCCCTAGAACCCTACCTTCCACATACTTAGTTCAGTTGGTTCACACAACTTGCCAATATTATGGATTTATTTTTGTTTGATACTTCCCCACACCAATGAAACAATTTCTTGTCAGATTCGATTATATGCTAAATAATAATAACCAATTGCCAAATGCATAAAGCAAACAGTTGCTGAACATCAAAAAGTGTTAACAAATTTAAACTTTTTTAAATTTTAAAGAAAATGTATGGAATATTTTCAGGAATATTACAAACTTGCCTTTGCTATTTTACACAGCTGCTGGTATCTGCTCTGTAGACTTCCAATTTGTGACTTGAGTTTGATGTCACCAGTTGTGTCAGCCAATGTCTTGGCTTTGCTTGTGACACTATCCAAAACTCTCTGATATGTAATCACATCCTGCTGAAGGCTCTAAATTGACAAAACAAAACTATGATTTAGTTTTAATCCCCTCAGGTCAGCAGAAACAGTGATTGCACTAGGGATGAAATTCGGTACTCACATTCAAGCAATGGTAAAAGTATGAAAGATCTACTGGCACACTAAAATTGTATAATTTTCAGACACAGTGCACACCTACAATATTATCTCTTAATACCTATGGTAATGCTAATTCTAATGCCAGATGCCTTACAATCTGCAGAATTTCTAACGTGACATCCCACACCCTTTCCTTTTCCAGAAACAACACCCAAGTTCTGTAGAAAATTGTTTCTCTTGAATGCTTGTTTTTTTATTTCGAGTTTATATGCACTGTATAAGTGCTATGCTTACAGTTACGAATTACACTTGTAACTTTCAATTACAAATTACACTTATGACTTACAATTACAAATTACACTTATGACTTACAATTACAAATTACACTTATGACTTACAATTATAAATTACACTTATGACTTACAATTACAAATTACACTTATGACTTACAATTACAAATTACACTTATGACTTACAATTACAAATTACACTTATGACACATCAAAGTCCTGAGTCCATGCTTCTTCTGCCTTAGAGCACACTTACACCAAAAAGTATTATGCTCACAATATACAATTTCCACATACAACATCCTACACTGATCTACTACTTACAATTGAGAAGAAGAGTCAAGAACCGACCTTGTAAGACTGTAGCTGAGCTTTCTTCTCTTCCAGTGATGCCACATAAGGTACATCTCCACCACCAACACCAAGCTGTCCCTCAATCCCTTTGATCCAATCCTCCAGCTGCTGAAGGCTGTCACTGAACGACGTCCATTCCACGAGCGTGACCTCGAGCTGGCGCTGTGCTGCCATCACATCCTCAAACAGTTCATCCCAATTCTGCCTCAGCAACCGCATCTCCTGACGTACGCCCTCGCGGCCCTCTGCTGCCAAGTTTGTGTATAAAGCCTCTCCAGCTTCGATTGCTTTATTCAGTTTTATGCCACCTGTTGTCTTCTCTTGCAACAAATCCTTAAAAAATAAAGATTACTAATTTAATGTTCATTAAACCCAGGCAAATGAGAAAATGAATTCAAAGCCAGCAAAGTACAAATTTATTATTTATTTTATCCTATGATCCAAAGATCAAAAGCATTATGAGAATTGTATAAGAATAACTGAATGGGTCAGACATTGATGTATGTGGAGCTGGGTTGTACAAATGAACACTCTACTATGGGCCCTAAGAAAGACTAGGGAATTGAAACCCCTCAACCCTTCTGGCAATTCTTACCCTGATCAAAAGTATACATTAAAGATGTGGTTATCATCGTTTATTAAGGCATCTGAAGAAGAGAGTCTAAACACTGTAAACCATGATAAGTTATGTTATGTTAAATATGTCATGGTGGTTGAAGGCTGGTATAGGATCAGATGCAGGATAGGATAGTTTTGAATTTTAAATATTACCTTAATGAGAAATTGTCTCTTGTCCAAATCTTCCTGTGAGTTGGTCAGCGATCGGAGGCTGGTGAATCTTTCTCTGGCGTTCTTTATCCACAATGTCAATGCGCTGCATTTTTCAATATAGATCTCGTGTTCCTGAAGATCTTGTTCGCATTTCAAAAGTGTTTCCTGTAGCAACGCATGTTTGCTGCTTATTACATAACCTCAATTCATAGCATGAACATCTGTTGAAGCATTTTTTCATCACCTGATACGCATAGGATCTAGCTCACCTAATATAATATAAATAATCTCATCTAATCTCACATGGACAATTCTCTCATCTAATCTTACCTGGTCTAATCTCACCATCTAATCTCACTTGGACAATTCTCACCTCATCTAACATCACGTGGAATAATCTTGCCTGGACTAATCTCGCCTGGTCAAACCTCACTTGGGTTAATCTCACCTGGGCTAATTTCACCTGGACAAAACTCACCTCATCAATTCTCACCATGTCTAATTTCACCTGACATGATACAATTAATGATCTCACATGGACTAATCTCACCTCAACTATTCTTAACTGGTCTAATTTAACCAAGCATAATACAATTAATGATCTAATCTCACCTGGTCTAATCTCACCTCATCTAATCTTACCTAATCTTAGCTGGTCAAATCTCACCTGGTCAAATCTCGCCTGATCTAATCTCAGGTGATGCAATCCCACCTTACCCAATCTCACCTAAAGCAATCCCACTTTACCTAGTCTAACCTGATATAAACTCACCCATTCAAACCTCACCTGGTAGGTCCCCTATCATATCTCACCTGGTATCATATCTCAACTGGTATCATATCTCACCTGGTATCATATCTCACCTGGTATAATATCTCACCTGGTAAATGATCTAATAGTTACTACTGCCAGAGTCGCTTTATAAATACCCATATTAAATACAATACGATACAATACAAAATGATACGATACAATATGATACGATACAAAAGCTGTATTAGATGATACTGATAGTAACAGACCTTGGATAGAACGACAAGTGACTGGTATCTGTTCGATAGTTGTTGGACATAAGTCGTAACACGAACATCTGTAGATTGTTGAGCCAGCAACTGACCCTCATCCATCACATGGTCAACTTCGTGTTGGTACGCACGCAACCTCTGCACCAACTCCTTGCAGAAGAAAGGAAAACAGAAGCTAATAAAGTAAGTAAGTAACTAAGTAGGTAGGTAGGTAGGTAGGCAGGTAAGTAGGTAGGTAGGCAGGTACAATGTAGGTAGGTAGGCAGGTAGGTAGGTAGGTAGGCAGGTAGGTAGGTAGGCAGGTACAATGTAGGTAGGCAGGTAGGTAGGTAGGTAGGTAGGCAGGTAGGTAGGTAGGTAGGTGGGAAGGTAGGTAGGTAGGTAGGTAGGAAGGTGGGTGTGTGGGTATGTATGTAAGTAAGTAAGTAAGTAAGTAAGTAAGTAAGTAAGTAAGTGTATTCTATATTACACCATCTGCCGAAAAGCTGTACTGCAGTGTACAATATTTTATGAGAATTTATGCAAAATAAATAAGAGTATGGAGCAATAATCAAAAAGAGTATGGTATACAATAAATCTTAACTAAGTCAGGCAATTAGGTATAGGAATGAGATCATGCTGTGGATAGTATCATCCCAACAATGTCTAGATGTCAAGAAAAAAATTAGTCCATTAAAAAAATCTATAAAATGGACATTCACAGATAAAGAACAAGATAATAATAAAAATCAAAGTAGAATATAAAAGAACATGAAAATAAGTACAGAAACAAATCCCAAAAATATATACTATTCTGAATACATAGAAAGAAGTATGGTGGTCAAACAAATACAAATAAACAAACTGAGCATTCATCAGAGATGACTAGAGTATTGGAGCCTTACATCCGCTGTCTTGTTAGAGATACATATGGTCTTGAATATGCTTTTGACAGTCCCTTCGAGGTCCTTTTAAATCCAGTGTGCAAGCATGTAATTTCAAGAAAACCTATACGCCAACTGGGATAAGGTCGTTTTTATGCATACATCATCAAAATCATGTTTTAAACTCTTTCTGAAGGTGCTTTGAGTACATAAGTTCAAATCAGTAGCAGTATATTACCACACAATTTATGGAGTCACTGATATTACATTCGCACAGTTGAAAACGAGAAAGTTCAATTTCTGACTACTATTTCATACAATCAAAACACAGTGGCGCGTTGGTGTGATTTGAACAAACGAATATCATGACCAAACAACCCTAACCTGTTGTTTCCTGACCAACGCCTTCTTCTCATCAATCGTCGACACCAGTCCGCAGTCTCGAACCTGCTTCTCCATTTCCTTCATCTCCTGATTCACCCTCTCGTAATTCTCCTCATACCTCATCCACTTCTCCACCGCTGCGCTCAGTTTATCATTCACATCGTTCAGTTTCACCGTATACTCGTCCCACGCCTGTCTGAGGACTTCAACCTCCTTCTGGATTATCTGCCGACCTGCCGAACCAGTGTTGAGCGTTGTACGCTGAGCTGATTCGAGGCAATCTTGTAGTTTGGCATTCCCTTCTAATGTCAACAAAGACATGTCTTTAACCTGGTGAAGTCGAGTGCTAACGGAGTGCCGATCGCCCGTCCAATCAGAAGAGAGGCGTAGTCGCTCGGTCATAAGTTGCAGCCAATCAGATGCCACCTGGTGAGATTCGTGGAACTGAGTATGGTCGAGTACTTGTTGTTCACATTGAACAACTGTTTCCTGTATTTAAACAAATTTAAGTTGCTATTTTGTAATTGCCCAGAAAGTTATTGTTCGTATTATTACAAGCAGTGCTAAAAGTGAAAAAAAGAAGTGCCAGGACGCCCCTTACCTTTCCAAAGGAAGTGCCAGGACACCCTTACATTTTCAGGTGTGCTGGCCAAATAAGTGGCAGGACAGCACAGAGATGTGAAAATAAGTGCCAGGACGCCGTCCATGACCGTCCTGCCACACTTTAAGCCCTGATTACGAGTTATTAAAACTGGCAGACAATCGCCTTTACTAGATGCTCTAGGATTAGCAGCATGTTCACAAGAAAAATCTTATTTGCACAACATTCGTTTTGTTAAATACCTTTCCAAATCATAATCATAACTACTCTTTAACTGAAGCTTCAGATGTCGTCCTAATCTATCAACACAAAAGCCTACAGGATGATTTCCAACTGGAACAGAGGCAAGGAAACAGCCTCCATACATTTTGCACAAGAGACGAGGGCTATACTTGAGCTGAACAAGAAATTGAAGAAAAATTAATAAATTATTAAATACTAAAAGCAAGGCAGAAATGCTCAATCAAAAAACACCCCAAAGTTACCTTTATGTTTTTATTCCAGGTCAGATTTATTTTTAAATGATTATTGTCTAATTATAACCTAATTCTTTAATTTCTCAGGTTGCATGGCTACTGCTGGTAAAGCCAGTGTTGCAATACAAGATGAAATCTGAATGCTACCTTAGCTGAATTCAGTATCGATTTGTATCTTGAAGTTACAGCATCTAGCGACAGTTTTAAGTCGGATGATTGCAATTTATTTGGAAGACCATGAAATGAGGAAACACAGCTGTCGATATTGCGTCCATAAGACACAACTTCTTGAGCAGAAACCTGTAACAACAGAGAATAAAATAAAATCATTAGGTACCAAGAGTGCAGGCAGTAAAAGGGTTTCCTGAAACCTGAGTGCCTCAAAAGCGATGACAGTGGCAGTCATTATTATGGCACATGTTTGATGTTTGGCCCATGAAAGCTTTCAGTGATAACGTTACAAGATTCTTAGGAAAGCAATCATTTGTATTCAAGCAACAAACACTCAGTAACATTAGAAAGTTTAGATGTTCTTTATACGAGTTATATGAATAAGTATAAACGCACTTTGATAAATTCGTACATTCTTTTTCTACGCAAGACGAATAAAAAGTAGTCATTCACACATGCATGCAGTAACTATGCAGCCTTACATTGGGTATCCAAGGACGTCGTCAGCTACGCTCTGCTGATAAGGGAGTCCTCTTGGTTCCTTTTGCTCGTACTGCTACCATGAAGAATCGAGCCTTTTCGGTGGTTGGTCCGGTGGTCTGGAATGGCCTTCCTTTTGAGCTACGCCTACACCCTGGAACTCTACCAGGATCGTTCCTTACTAAACTTAAAACTGTTCTTTTGAGCGCGCTGGAGTCGGAAGCGCCTCTGAGTAGTTTTTTATTTGAAGGAGCGCTATATAAATGTCCGAATGAATGAATGATTGAATGAACTCAGAATAATCACATGGAGCTTTTGTTACTTTAAAAGTTCAAATGCAAAAAACTGATGCTCTACCCTCTGCATGTGCAGTTGCTCCCGTTTTTCCTGCAACGTATTCCTTGGCTCAAGGTCGCGTCCGACTTTCGACTCGGTCGTCCTCGTCCAGTCCTCCACCGTCCGACACTGTTGCTGGAACACCTGAAGCATGGTAGCGCTAGCGTCATGTCTCCTCTGCACCTCACCAATGTCACCGATCAAACTGTTCCAGCCAGACTTAGCGGTTAGCAGTTGTTGGCGAATCGCTTCTCGGCCAATCACCGAAGTGTTTGGGTAGAGTTTATCACTGCATTGAATGGTTGCATTCAGCTTTTGAAGTCCCACATCTTTATCGTCTGTCAGAATCTGAATTAACATGAGAAAAGAAAAACTTCAGTAACTCTAATTTTCTTTGTTACACAGTACAGCAAACGACTTCTACACAACTAAATAAGCTTGCAGGGCTGTTTTTAAGAAATTGTTTGAACTGCACAACCCCTTCTTTCCTTTCCCATCCTCCATGGCAAATTATTTCCAATCAAAGGACAATGACCTTTTTGCTAGTTTTAACTGTACAGAAGTGCTTCTACAACTGCACAAACCCATTTAGAACTGCACATTTTGTGTACTACTGCACGTTAAAAAAAGCCCTGAAAGCCTGAGTAACTAAATGATACTATAATCAAAAAGTAAACACAGAGTTTAACATCAGAATTATTACGCAAATTCAATTTGATATGCTCAACATTCAGTCACAACTTTTTCATCACTGAATAATGCATGAATGTATGAGAACGTTGCATAATGAATGCATTAAATCTTCGTCTATTATCAATCGGGATAACAAACATCAGGATGACAAACATCAGGATGACAAACATCAGGATGACAAACATCAGGATGACAAACATCAGAATGACAAACATCAGGATAACAAACGTCAGGATGACAAACATCAGGATAACAAACGTCAGGATGACAAACATCAGGATGACAAACGTCAGGATGACAAACATCAGGATGACAAACATCAGGATGACAAACATCAGGATGACAAACATCAGGATGACAAACATCAGGATGACAAACATCAGGATGACAAACATCAGGATGACAAACATCAGGATGACAAACATCAGAATGACAAACATCAGGATAACAAACGTCAGGATGACAAACATCAGGATAACAAACGTCAGGATGACAAACATCAGGATGACAAACATCAGGATGACAAACATCAGGATGACAAACTTCAAGTCTGCAAACATATAACGAATGAATGAGAAGAGCTTAAAAGGCCTAAAAACCTTTTTTTCGCCTCCTTTGCCAAACAGTTAAATTCAACTCCTCTGCAATAACTTGTGATTGTTCGTTCATACTATGGATTGTTATCATACTGCGTTCATGTCAATTTCAAATAATAAACAAAGATATTAATAATTATTATTATTACTTGCATTATCATCTTATATTGTACTAATAAAATTCATGTATAATATGATGCATATTTTATGAGCCGGTGTGTTCCATGCTTTACAAATGACTGATATTATTAATAGTATAAACTATTATTCGATTTCACATAAGCGCTACTCAATGTCCTGAAACATAAAACATAAAACTTTGGAGGATGAAAAAACATAAAACCAACTCTTAAGAGTTCTGTGCGTTGCTCCAGACTGGTTCCTTGTGTCTCAATTTCCTGTATCTTATTCAACTGATCTCTGGCTGTCAGCATCCAACGGTTAAGGTCAGCATTGCTGTTCACGTAAGCCTCGTGGTCAGCCACGTAACTCTCCCATTTGCCATGCATTTCCTAAGCACAACGAATAAAATCATAGTAAAATGAATAAAATCCTAAACATGTACCAATTCCAAGACCAAATTAATTACCGTAGCTGAAAGCACTCAATATTAAATGTAAGTTTTGAATTAATAATTGTTGCATCATCAACTAATATTATATAAATAAAATCCATGCATAATTTGGCGCATATTTTATAAACCGGTTTGTTCCCTTGCTCAACAAATGATTGATTGAAATACTAATGCTGCAATTAATCGCAAAGCAGCTAGATGTTTTCAAATCAATTTTCAATGCACATAAATGCAAGTTTGCATTATTGTTAAGCAAGTACAAAAGCCAAAGATAGACTTACCTTCAGCGAACTGCCTAGAGTTTTGTAACGATTGTTCAACTGTGAGATGCAAGAAGTGACATGTTGGTCATGACTCAGGGACACCAGAGCATGTCCTTCGTCGGTCAACTTGTCCAACTCTGACTGCATTGCTTCAAACTCCTTGATCATTTTCTAATGCACAAGCACAACAGAATTTTTTTACAGAATTTCACTTTGCATAAAAAATAGCAGGTCAGAAGAAGCATTATTTTTTAACAAAATAATGATACTTTAATATAAAAAAAACCAATTTCTTAGACGCATGCTCAAAAATGTCATTTATTGATATTTTACCATAATTTAGTGAGCTACTAAAATATAGGCATTAAAATCCTCTTTCTGATCATTAGCAATGTATCTACAATTAAAATAGTCAATTACGGCATATCCCAATGACCGAATCACTCCAAAATTCCCTTGCATGAAGATCAAGCATTTCAAAAACCAAGGTCAAGGAGGAGGATTATGCAGTGGACTAGCAATTCTTCAAGATACTATACTGCAACATAAATATCAATGACAGGATATTGATATGCAGATCAGAACAGGAAGGATAAAACGCTAAATAGACAGAGTGGGGCGCGGTGGTGTAGTGGGTATGTTCGCTGCCTTGCAGCTGTAGGGATGCAGGTTCGAATCCCACCTCAAACCACTTCATAGGGACCTTGGGCAAGTCCTTCACTTGCAATTGCTCAGCGCTTCGACGTAAAACTTCGATGCAGTGTCCGCGGTGCATTCGGGAACGCCTCTGAGTAGATAACTTGAAGGGGGTGCTATAACAAGTGCACATACAAACAAACACAACTTTTCTGAAAAAATCCCTAGTACCATTGTTCTACCTTGAGCTTAAAGACTTGCTCCTGTTTCTCCTCCAGTGTTCCAACTGGAATGATCTCCCGCATCCCACTCTCCATAGCGTCCATCGACTGCTGCAATGCGCTGTGGGCTTCTTCAAACTCCTTCCAACCCTTGGCTGCCAATCTCAGGTGTTTTTCGGCATTCAGAAGCTCTGACGCCATTGTCTCCTTTTCCTTGACTAAGACACTGACGTCACGCTTCAGTGACTCACAACCGGCTGCAGAAGTTCGAGTTGCAACTGAATCGGATAACTTTGCAAGGCTCGACAAACGACTATCTGCCTCTTCCATCTTGCTCAATAGAGCCTGGACAATGAATCAACAATTAGACAGAAATAAGAAATTCAACAAATGAAAACTTAAGTGATAGTCATTGGGGCTGCACACTTTAAACAGGTGACCGAGAATAGAAATACTCCAAATGAAACAGCATCATTCAAAGTTCAGCATCAAAATAAGGAGGTAACCCTCAAGTCTAAATCATAGGATGAAAACAGCAAATATGATAGACGCATGAAATCTTTGACAAAGTTTAATCACAAAGGTGGAATGTGAAATAGGACAAACACTGATTAGAATTTTTTTCTGTGAAGCCAGACAAACGCCAATGCAGACAAACATCATTTGAATCATTTAGTCTAGATTTCAAGTGAACTCCAATAATTTTTATCATACAATCTCATGATCAAACCAGATCCTTAAAAACTCAACAAAATGCAATAAAAAATTCAACATGACCACCAAAATAAACCAAAACAGCCTCTACACACTCTGAGTCAAAGTAACTAGTCCAACAAGGGAATGTCATCTTGAAAAATCCCACAAGTTGATTAGACCACAGAATAATTACAAATTATTTTATTCATAGCATACCTTCACAACATCTAGTTTGGTCTGAGTAGCAAACTTGTCTCCCGAAACATCAGCGACAGCAACCATCTTGCTTTGCAGGGAATTCAGGAGATCTGCGCAGCCATTGAAGTTGTCGTGAAATTCCTCGTGCGTGGCTACATCCGATTTCAACTGATTCAAAAGGTCGGAATTCTTGGCAGAGACGACTTTGTAGCGTTGGTTCAGCTCTTCCAACTGTCGACTGGCTCTGGCGTTAGCAACACGACCCGCAAATGAGCTGAGCACATTCTGATGTGAGAGTATATCCTGTTGTTGCATCTAAAATTCAACCACCAAAATTCCCTTATCATTTGTTAAGGTTCTGCAGGTTTGGTCTGTGTACGTTTTTATCTGAGATTGTTCAAGATTAAAAAAGACACTATGGGAAGACAAAAGCGTGTCTGAATAAGTTGTCAGTTCAGATTTGGTCGTTAAAAAAAAAGAAAATTAGGCCTACTGACGAATAAAGTATGTCCTCACATTGGCATCATGCTGTGACAAAGCATTAAAAATGTATTTAATCATAATCATAATAATAATAATAGGGCCCGAATGACATTAAAACATTTTTTAATCGATTAAAAATGTAACCACGATTAATATAGTATCAGGTGTCTAAAGTATGGAAAACGGTCAAAAACATTGTCACTGACTTAGATAATACCGGTACTTTCTTTCTACAAAAAAACTTCAGTTGAATTGTTTATTTTAGAAAGGAAGTAAACTTTTTCTTCATTTCTCAAGCAATCCTATCAGCAGTTGCCTTAAATGCAAACTGATTATTTAATTTTCAACTCAAAAGTTTCACGTTATATCATTTTCACCATGTTGTTTACGCCAGAAATGAGCTGCATCATGAATTATGTTAGATAATTAATTGAGCAAACCAGAAATTAATCACTCAACATTTTTAACAATAATAATCAACTAATGAATCGCTAAATCCTAAATAATAACAATGACGCATGCTTTTCTGTATCTGGAATGAGAAAGGACAGAAGAATAGATGGGTTGATTTCCAATCACCAACCCGCAGATTCTGAAGTTGGATGTTTTTGGCTGACAGGGTTGCCTGTAGTTCTGTTCCTTGTGTGACCTTGACCTCAATGTCCTTCAGCCACGATTCGAACTGACCAACACCGTCCTCAAAAGTAGACAACTGGACCAAACTGAGTTCTGTCTTGCGCTGTTCGTCTGATAAATGGTCACTCACTTGATCCCATTTGTCTTGCAACGACCTATAAAGATCCAATTAAACAATAAATTACACAGCAAAACCTATTTATTCTAATGCATTTAAATAATCAGTAACAGCTGACCATACAAAACCATACATCACCATTTTACTTCCATGTTATTAAAACTAAAGTAGATGTGCAATTTTTTAGAACAACACAAAATGGCTTAGTCCTGATCCTTTACATCAATTGGTCCGTCTCTTTGGAATACTCTGTCTCCATCTACTGGGTCTCACCCTCTAACTGGTAATCCATCCTCCTCATTTTCTTTCCTCAAAACTTATTTCTTCTCTCGTGGCCTTGCGCACTGGGAGCGCCTCTGAACGGTTCACCCTAGCAGAGGCGCTTTATAAATGTTTTAATACAATACAATACAAAAAGTAGCGAACTCTGACCTCAACTGTTGCCTGATGATATCACGACCCTCCAGAGATGTACTGGAAAACAATCCCTCTCCAAGTTCATTGACTCTCTGCAACTTTGATGTGCCATGTTCCAGTTCAGATATCAGTTCCTAAATCCAACAAGCAATTCCACCGCCTGCATCAACTGTTACAGACCACAATTACATTGTGGTAAGACTGGGTCCATATTACTCCTCATTTCTTTGAACATGTAAGGACAATGTCATTCAAAGAACATGGCCGTTTGAAGGTCATACATCTAGTACGCCTCTGTTACGGGCAGGTGATTGTTCTCATTCTGATGGAGGCTTATTACAAAGACATATTGTGAGGTACTAAGAAAATGCTCTATAATTAACTAAATGCAAAAATTATTATAATCATTATTATCATTATTTACGATGTGGAATGACAGAGTCCTTGCAGATACAGAGAGACCAGTCCCTCAATGCACAGCCTAACCAACACAAGACCTTGTCTACAGGCAACCTGCTACAGCAAAGAAAGCCAATGCAAGACATCAAACATATAATAATATGAGATATGAAACGAAAGATGAAGAAAGGTGCAGACCTGAAATTTGTGTTGGGCTTCTTCGATCCTGTGTCTGTCTTCAAATTTGCCATGAGAGAATTGCGACGACATCTTCTGGATATCATTCAGCCAATGGACGCATGATCTGTAGCTCGTCTCAAAATCATCATGAGCAGATATCTCCTTCACCTGCTTTTCTATAGACTCCTAATCAAATAAAAGTGACAAATTCAGTTCGCACCACAGTTCTGACTTGCATCTAAACTGTGAACAGTTATTATTTTACACTTAAACTAACAGAATGATAACCAAGCCTTACAATGCAAATACCCAGAATAACCTAATCTGTTAATTGCATTAATTACAAGGAAATCATTAGACAGGTAAATATCAATCAGACAGGTAGACGCTTGTTCAGTTTAATACAAAATTAGATCCCTAACACCTGTACATAGCCACAACCTCGCTTAGTGTTCAATTGTATCCCTAACAATAATGTATCCCTGATAATAAACACGTATGCAGCTTATTACTGATGCCTCTTAGAGATGCTTCAATAGGTACTTCAGCACCAATAAACAACATAAAATAGTCTGAAGAATGTGCAACGAAAATCACCCACCTTACAGGTAGAAAGAAGTGTCTGATAACAAGACGCCAACTGATGCAGTTGAGCATCACCAACACCCAGCTTCTGCAACTGCAAGTTAGCTTCTTCAAAGTCTGCTCGTCGACTATGGATAGTTTGTTGCGTGGCCTGACAGAACAATTACACAGCGGAGAAGGTCACAAAAAATGACGTCTTGTTATTGTGCAGCAACGGCTTTTGGCAAGACTTAAAACTTCAAGACCAAGACAGTTGAGTTCAAAGACCGAGACCAAGACAAAGACAATGAGGTACCAAGAGACAATATCCAAAAAGCTTATGAATGGTTTTTTGGGCATTTATTCAACAAGGTAGCACCGATTACAGAACAGACAATAAAAGGAGCTCAAGTACAACTTGCTGATGTACCATTACATTTCATGAATACGAGATTCTCGAGCACAGTACCCTCTAGATGTGCTCTACAAGAATGCATAAAGGTGTAGGTTACTATAGCTTAACGTTATTTCATCAGGAGCTGAAGTAGCAGGTATGAATAAGAGGCCATAGAAATCCAAACTTCAAGTTTTCCATTATAATTATTAGACCCAATACAAGACAGCTCTATCTTAAGACAGATTCCAAACAGTCAAGAAATGGCCATGAGATCAAGACCGAGATCAAGACACCAAAAAACCCTGTCTTCAGACATCTTGAGTCCAAAACTGAGTCTCGAGACCATGCAACTATGTAAATCTTATAGATGTACTTTAATTATAAACATTAAACATATTATCGAAAATACCATAAAATCACAACTTCTCAAAAACAAAAAATCTCAACAAATAAAAATATAAATATAAATGCTTAAAAATCTACAAATTCCTTTGTTTCTTTCTAATTAATTATATCTCCTTCATGAACAATTCCTACATCCCTACAAACATTCCTTGAATGTGGCAGTATATAAATATCTCATAAAAAGAAGATTAAAAACAGAGAGGATCTTCCTTGATCCTTACGTCTAAAAAGCCTGGTTCCCAAGAAAAATACTTATAAAAATGCTTCTGGAAAATGTAATAATTAACAAAGCACAAGACCTTCAGTGCTTCCAGCTGGGTCTTCTTCTCTTCCAGAGTGCTCTTCGGATGTTGAACTCTCGCCACTGGTTCCACGTCACGCAGCCATCTCGACAGATCGTTAAAACAGCCTTCGTACTGGTTCCAACTCTCCAACTGCTTTTCAAGATCAGATTTCGTGCTGTTCAAAAGATTACTGCAACTGGTCCATTTGCCATTTAGTCCCTCCATCAGTAACCTTATATCCTGCTGCCCTGCACTTCCACTCTGACTGGATGCGTTGTCGGCCAGGATCTGAATCTGGTCAAACTTTGCTCTCCCTTCTGATATCAATGGAACCAAAAGCTGCAAGAATTCAACATCAGAAATATCTGAAAAATCAGCAAAATATGTCGTATTTTATCTATGCGATAATGATCATACAATTTTTAATATCCAAGATGAAGCTCATGCATGGTCACTTGATCAGTCTGATGGTTTAGCTCCAACTCAGATGGATGCCAACCTGCCAGGTGGACATGATTTAGAAACTGTGAATAGGAGATTGGACTAGATTTGGAAGTGGTTGGGTGGGAAGCAGTGGCAGATGAGGTGGATTAGATAGAATGAAAAGAGCAGGGCTTAAAGTGTGGCAGGACGGTCGTGGACGGCGTCCTGGCATTTATTTTCAAATCTCTATGCCGTCCTGCCACTTATTTGGCCAGCACACCTGAAAATGTAAGGGTCGTTCTGGCACTTCTTTCGGAAAGGTAAGGGGCGTCCAGGCACTTCTTTTTTTACACTTTTAGCAGTGCAAAAGAGGATAAGAGGGGATAAATCGAGAGGGAAAATAAAAGGTGAAGGTAGAGAAGAGGGATGGGGCTATGGCATGGCATGAAGGAGAGAACAGGATGGACATGACCCAGAACACAGACAAGGAAGGAGGCAACAGCAAAAGTGACAGGAAGACACACAAGGAGAGATAGACATATACTTTTGTTGAACCAGCTCTCAGATGACATGCACGGGATAGGCTAGTTCAGTCACACAGCCTGTGTGGGCATTTGCCAAAATAGCCAGTAGCGCCAATATATGGTCGAATCGTTAAAAAACCTGCCTACCTGGACCCGCTCCCTTTGGATTTCTAAACCATGTTTATCAGTCGCTGGTTCAATGCAAGACTCGAGTTTCTCCGAATACGTTTCCATCCAATCCTTAAACTGTTCCGTGGCTTCCATCATCTGAAGATGAGTGACAACAGCTGCATCCGTTTCATTCATCTCAACCTATTACAAAGACAGTAAATCCAAGCCTCGAATTGCAAACCATCATTTAAACTTGAATGACAAATCCACATGTGATGTCCTACTGCAATAAATTTATATTAATGTCATAATTAAGGTTTTCACAATTAAAGATGCCTTTTAGATGATTTTAATTTCTCCTGATGGACCTCAGAGCCTTCAGGAATCAAAATAATCCAGATAAAAATATTCATTTTAATAACATCACAAAACCATCAACCACGCAAGTCCAATGGGTATATAAAAACAACCTGAGCAACGTTCAATTTACAATTAAACAACGTAAATTAAACAGTTTTTTACAGCACTTGTATCTGTATGTTTATTACTATTTGGATAACAAATGTGGCATAGATCTACAAAAGAAAATTTTATTCAAAAGGCAAACAAACAATGGAAGGTTTCTTAGAAGACTTGTCAATCTCTCAATTTCTAGAGTGCTGTAACACCCTGCAACCCTTACAGACACATATGTACCCAAAAATGTCATCTACAGCCTGCCACAAATGGTCTAATATGTGCCCCCACTATGGTCTCCATGAATGTGTATCTCTGAGAAAGAAGCGAGAGCAATGGAAGCAGTTATACACAAAAGAATGTAAATCTATACAAATGAAATATATAATTAGGCAGACGAGAAAAGAAAACTGAAACGTACGTTGACTTTGTCAGTCATTGTCTGGTAGCGTGACAAAATAGACTTCAGTTCATTGTCAACATCTGCATTTTTCAGAGACTGACCAATATCAGAAAGGTTTTCCAGTGATGCTCTTCTCATTACGATCTCCTGATTAAGAACCTACAAAAGCCGAAATCAATAATAACCTCAACAGCACAGCTACATTTCATATATTGGATGCCCATATGATGTTGTTCGCACACCAAAGTGCGGCTAATATTGGAAATATTCAATAAGAACAAGCAATCACACAACAGAAATTTGAAATTGCAAATTTATATAAAACCTGCTTAAGTGAAAACATATGAGATAAACATAATAAATGATTATATCAGCATGTTTAAACATGTTTAAAAAACAAAACTTTGATTAAGTGCCTACGGAAGAGAGAAAGATCAAATTTAAAAAAGTTTATTGCATGCAGCTTGTTGCACACAGAACAGACAGATAAGTAAGACTTGTTATCACATATCAACCAAAGGCATTGCCACGGGGTGGTTTGAATCACCTCACTTTGAAAAATATGACCCACACAATCTGTTCAAATCCATTGAGTTTTCATTTGGGTATTGGAGGGTGGGAGGGAGGATTCCAAAAAACTCATTAAAAAGTCCAAATGCATTTAAATTTTTTCATAACTTTATAAGAACTGGTTGAGCCTCAACAGAGTCAACACTGCACATGGCCATGAACAGGTTTCAAAACAAAAACATGTAGAATTAAATCAAGAAAATTTCAGTTAGCCAGTTACCTTCAGCTTTTGCAGTCTGTCTTTTTTCTCCTGTAAAGAATTGCATGAAGCCGGCTGCAGCAAGTCCTTCTCCAAGTCCCGGATCCATTGGATGAGTTCCTCACGCCTTTCCCTGTACGTTGTCCACTGCTGGACTGCTTGATCCGTTCGTCTGTTGACATTTCCCATGCTTTCCATCGCACGATCCCATTGGTCGCGAAGAAGCCGCAGTTCCTGACGAATGACCTCCCGACCTTCAGGATTTGTGCTGACTAAGAGTTTCTCCCCGGAGCTGATTGCGGCTGCAAACCTTGACTTGCCTTCCGTTTCCTGTTCCAACACCTTCTGCAAATAATCGTAAAAGACTTTCATTAGCTCATTGTTTTTAAATATAAACCAGAGATACAAAATCACGTGAACAATGTCAGAAGAATTATTAGCCTCTGAATGACATGACATTTGAATCAGAAACATTGACAGACTTATAATAAATCACTCTGTAGAAGATAAGCGTCAATAAAAAGTTTCTCAAAAATATATACTTTGAAAGTTTAGTGGAGATACTTATCTATACCCTTAAGAAAAATAATACCACCATGCACACTACTGCTAATGGTAAATTACAGAAACATATTCATTGACTCAACACAGATCCTTTTAACAAAAAGTTCCTTATTAAGTCTGCTCAACACTAAGAAGAAGGAGAATAACTGGTCAACTGGGTTTACTAGCTGAAATCCATTAGAGAAATCTTTGCAAATCCAAATGGACTGAATAAGGCAAATCAAATGAGTTGGTTTCATTTTTAAATCTACAAAATCTTCTTCACAAAGTGATTTCTATGTAAAACAACAATTTTAATTCTAACCTTAACTTTATGCAGATTATCTTCTACGGTTCGGCCGTCATTGCCAACATCAGCCAACTCCTGCATTTGTTTGTCAACATCTGCCAACCAATCAGACGCTTCCTGATATTCACTGCGGTAAGTCAGATGATCGGCCAAATACTGATCCTGTTTGTTGATATGTCCCTGGTACACACAAGAATTTCAATGAATTAAATTCTGAAATCAGTAAATAAAAGAAACAGAGATTACGGACAACATAAAATCAAGCCAAAGGATCATATCATTGTCACTTTAAAAAAATAACATTATTTAGTGACCTTACTTGTCATACTAACATGTTTTTTAACACCATCAAATGATTTGCAGCACATTTACCCACCAAAGAACAAAAATTAATGTGAAGCAGTTGAACAACATATCCTTTCAACTTTGTTCAATTGTAACTTCATAACAATTTAAAATTCAGACTCAAGACTGATTTATTTTGTAAGGCTTATCCTGCTGATAGTTTTTTGTTCATGAAGCGCCCTTGTAATGGCATGGCTGCGTTATGGCATCATAGAAATCGTCTGGTATTACTATTATCATTCTAAATCTAATCAAAAGAACTTTTCATAATCTTGCAACTAAAACTTCATGTGAAACTATGAAAACGACAACGATATGTTCGTACCATGAGGTTGCCTTCGAGTGCCAGGTAGCGATCTCTCAGTTGAGAAGCAAACGATAAAACACGTCCATCTCCAGTTGAATCCGATATCACTTTGGCATCGCGAAGTAGTTGTTCAAACTCTGTCTTGCGATTTCTAACTTCATTCTCCAAACCCTGTAGAACAAAACAACATTACGCTCAAGATAGCAAACTACCCCTATATTTTCATGCACACCTCTCAAATTTATTCATTATTGTATTCTATTTGAAAAGACATCTTCTCACTTTTTGCATTAAATTAGTCACACAATCATGGAGCAATATGTTTGTTCCCATGGATGGAACTTCCGCGATACACCACTGGTGGGTGGTTACTTTAAGCAGTCTTCACATTATGATTTCAGCTCAGGTGGACATGGGAGGCTGGATGGTTGCCACAACAGTTGCATACTTCCAGAGAGTTCTCACACTGGCAGTGCCAAGTACTGGTAGTATGTTATGCAACCAGCACTAAACAAATTGACAAATACAAAGCAATACAATTTTATACTAAACATAACCTTAGCAGGAAAGCACCTTTGAAAATTTACTGAAATTAGTGAAACACTTTGTACTTTTCAAATACAATTTAATAATATATTTTGTCCACTCTGTCAAAATAAAACGATTTATTAATTGACTGATTGATTGACTGATTAAATATTGCTTCAATCGATATTCAGCATATTTATCATTTGAGGACAGTCTCACCTTGAAAGCTTCCATCTGTGCCTGCTTTCCAGGTAGATCAGGCTGAAGGCTTGCCCCTTCCCTGACCTTGACCTCTGCCTCTTTCATCCAGTTGGACAGACCATCGTAGCGTTTGTCATGATCGTCCCATTGCTGAACATTCGCATCCAGCTTAGACCTGATAACAAAGAATTATTCAGCACTACTTAACTTAACAATAAACAAGACGCTAAACGCAATGCTAAAGCAGTGTTCTGACTATCATTCAATCATTCATTTATTTCAGGAATTTATATAGCACCCCTTCAAGAAGCCCACTCAGAGGTGATCCCAACCCAACCGTGGTGATATAAATAGGTCTTCAGGAGCCTGTAAAACAATAACAAATCAACCTTCCGATGGGAGATTATTCCAGACAGACGGATCTACAACTGATAAAGCATGATGCTGACAGGTTGAGATTCCAACATGAAGGACAACAGTTCCCTACACAGGAGGCAGAGTAAAGGGCTCTGCAAGCTAGGACAATAGTTACTGGATAGCAGTGCTCACATAGATAGGCCAGAGCATAACCAAGGAGACAACGCCAAACCAGTGCCATGCAAGTAAGCTGAAGCACAGGCAAACTTAGGGATTTACTCAATTAGCCGGGCTGTAGAGCAAAGAACATGGTCTAGTCTGGTTATCAATACTAGAACCAGACCAGCCAGAACAGAGCAGCAGATATCAATATTCACTTCAATCGCACAATTGGCTATTGTCGATAACAATTTACCTTGTCTCTTTCACGGACTCGTTAAAGTTCTTCCATTGCTGTAGGAGAACCTGTCGCCTTTCTTCCAACTCCATCTTCTTTGATTCCGATGCCACTCCATCCAACAGTTCCACCTTTTTCAACGCTGCCTCAATCTTCTCCTCTCCCGCTGAAATGCTTCCGGCAAATTCTCTGGCAGTCGTCTGCTTTGCTAGGACGCTGTACTTGTCCCCGGAAAGATCAGAGCACCAGGCAACCTTTTCATTTGTTTGGGACACCCATCGCTGTGCGTCCTGTAAAGAATCTTCAACGTGCTTTTCCAGGGTACTCATCAAAGTACTTGTGACCTAGAAAAAAGGAAAAAGACCTGCCTTTAATATCTACAAAATGACTGTTGTAAGTATTTTACCAAAGGACTGTTTTCAGGTCATTTTCAGATAGATCCATGTATGTAGTAATAATATATTGGTAGCTGATCCTACAACATGGAATGGCCTCCCTGTTAAACTGCACTTAGTGCCCAGGGACCATCACACTCTGTTCCTGATGAATCTAAAAAATTGTGTCCCATTAGCCGTAGTTGGGCCGGGAGCGCTTCTGAGTAGCCTACCTTGAAGATGTGCAACTGAATAAAAATAATAATTATATCTAGCATCTCTATCATCACTAAATAATAATCAGTATTGATAAATGATAACTTGGCAACTATTACTAAATCAAAATTGGCATTAACAACAAGAGAATTAGAGTTTTACCAATGATAACATTTTTTAAATGTAGTTCTTAGAAAACTCCACATTTTGAAATCTAAGGCACAGTGAACAGAAATTAATCAACAAACAATAAGTATATAACTTTGAAAAACATGGTCCATTCAAGAAAAATCTCTGTTTATCGCTAACGTTGAAGTCTCTGAGGAATCATATTAACCTCAGAGCAAAAACTTATGATTATCAAGAAATTTTATAGCACTGTACACACACACCTTTGACGCCTTTTGTGTTACATTCTCCTGTTTCCATTTAAGTCCTGCAACTTCTTTTGCAAGAACACTCAGCTCAGGCGATCGATATTCAACGGCTGCCTCCGCAACCTTAGCTTCGAGCATCGACAATTGATCAACGTGAGCGTCTATGTCAGCTGACATCACCTGATACAAATAAAAAGTGAGCAATGAAGATGTCCTACGGTAGAGTATTGTACTTGAAGATGTCAATTATCATTTTAGTCAAATTGGGTAGATCGTTTCATATATGTAAGTAAGTAAGTAACTAAGTAAGTATAGCCTTCATTACCCCACTTGCAAACGTACAATGTGACGTAGAGAAATAATGCAATATAGCCCATAGAAGTAATAATAACGTAAAGTAATATAAATAAAAAGCAAATTAAAACGAACGTTAAAAGGTGGAATCATCTTTTTCAAATTGCTTATCCAATATTGGCCACCTGATCGGATATGTATAGCCTGTTGCACTTTGAGATGGGAATGTTCTAAGAGATTTTTTGCAATGCATTGTAGATATTACATAAGGCTCTTTAACAATAATATATATGACTAGACATTTGCACCTAGCTTTGCAAGGGTTATCTCAACTTCTATACATCATTCTCGTTTCATCTGGATATTTAGCCCAGCCTTTGCATCATGTGGACTGTCAAAGCAGGCATCACTGTTCACAGACTGAATGTAAAATATCCATCTGAATAGTCCTTTTAGTCCAGCACTTGAAATGATGTACATTGCTGTACGTCAAATCGTCACAATTTGATTTGGCTGCTGTGTAGTGTGCATCGATATAGAGTTTCAATGGATCAATAACAAAACTAACAAAGTAATCACATTAGATCGTACAGATTAGATTAGATTAAATAACATCTGATTATGTAAGATTTAATAGTCTATGATGATCAAATAAAAAATTAGATTACATCAAATTAGCTCTGATTATGCACAACTGAGATCAAGATCAGCTTATGTTAGATTAGATTATATCATATTAGCTCTAATTATGTACAACTGAGTAGATTAAGATCAGTTTACCTTAGGTCAGATTAGATTAAACGTGAAGACTTACTCGAGCTGACTCCAATCGCCTCAGCAAGTCTTCATCGGTGCTCATCAAATCATCCGTTTGTTTGAGTCGCTCCTTTATCTGAGCAACCCAGTCCGTAAATTCTTGAACGTCTTCCTCGATTTCAGTTTTCTTTAGTGAATATTCATCCAGATTCGTCTTCACCTGCTCAGCCATGCATGATGCCCTTTCCAGCTGTTTATCCACGCTTCGTTGACGTTCACTCATATCCACGGAGGAGCCGGGTCTTCCTTGACTCAGTTCCGCAAGGTTCCGGTTCACAGCATCTCGTCTGTCTTTGAAGCTTTGAAGCTCAGACTGTGGGTCAAAGAAGTTGGGTCATTGTTTACTTGGGGCTCTTTTCAAACTTAAAACATGAGGATGATTAAAAAATAGTTCAAGACATTTTTTTTAAATGTTTGAAAGTAAAACAACCACTTACTATGAGGACAATGATGATAACAGTACAATGATAATGATGACGACGCTGAAGACGACAATGATGATGATGACGACAATGATGATGATTTTCAATTCAATTTTTTTATTAAATTTATTTCCCGAACCAACAAGATAGTACAATTATGGCAGTGAGCATAATATTTAACATAATTTGGCTATCAAGGGGAGATCCAGACAGTTAAAGAAAACAACATTAAAACAGTAAACAATTCCACGTGTTAATATCATTATTATTAGACGATGACCACATCCACCTCGTATTTGTTGAGATTGGCTTGCAGTACGACTGGATCTTTTTGAGTTGTCGTCAAGCATGACTCCATCTTGTGAACGATGTCATCGAGCCATGACTTCGACTCCTCCTGATGCTGATCCATCTCTTCGTAGATGATCGTCTGCCTCTCCAGAGCCGTACGTGATGCAGCCAATGCCTGAAAATATCAGCAGACATCTCATGTGGACATGGCAATTAGGCATGTGTCTATCTGGGGAAAAATTTTTTTAGTGCATTTTCATATCACGTCTCGGGAGTGGTCATGTAAGACAAGCTGCACCTTAGTTAAAATGTCTAATTTGCATTTGAACAATTGGCCACAAATCAGTTGTGTACAGTTTTATGATTGTAAAAATACTACAAGCCACGAAAGCTCCTGAGAATCACGAATAACTACAGTAAACTTTTAACAAGCATAAGGTCACAACGAGATGTGAATCTGCTTATGGGAGGGGTGGTGCTACTTTACTACTGATTTACATGACTTGACAAAAAGAGTAATCAGCTCTACTTCACATGGCACTTCCCGCAAAGTCACACAGAGCAGCAATTGGAATATAGATCTGTTTATTATTGATCACATAATCTCTCACATACATTGCACATCAATCAGGCGTTTCCTGCGCGAAAATCCCCAAGAACATGAAGGGCCAGTGCAGACACATTTGCAAGCCAGCCAGAAAAAGTGAGTTTTGACACATTCCCAGTAGCACAAACATGCCATTCAACCCAAATAACAGCACAACAATAACATCACATCACATTAAACTACATTATAAGTATGTACGTAAAAGTTCATGACAATGACAGTGCTGTAAATTAGTACAGAAACTAACAATGCCTACCTCAACACCCTTCTGCCATTTGACAGTGTACTTCTTGACCTCATTTTCTAATTCTGACGTGTCCATCTTGTTCTGTGGCAAGAGTTGAATCAATGCCTTCTGAAGTTGTTTACTTTGACTGTCGAGCATCTCAAGATTTCGCTGGCTGCTCACCATCCTCAGTTCAGCCAACTACGATGAAACAATACAGAATCAGATGCAGCAGCCTTGAGAAAATACAATTCTGCTTTATCATAGAAAGTATTTTCTATTTCAAAGTTGTCTTATACAGTGCGAACGTTTCAAGCGACACTTTGCTAACTACCCACAACAGCCCTTGGATGCTTACTGTGGGGGTTACTTTAGCCGAAATCCCAAAAACATAACCCACAAGCCCATTACTGTTCATTTACATGACAGTGAGTAGCTCTACTTCACATGGCATTCCAGGATTTAAAGCCATGCAGAGCATCAATTGGAATAGAGTTCTGTGTATTACTGATCAAATAATAACCGAAAGTCAGATTATAAAGTGAAATACAAATTTGTACATTAACAAGCTACATTAAATTAAGACCAAGCACCATTTTGCAATACACTACAGCATTTAACAGAAAGGTCAACCTTAAATTTATCTAGTTTCTCTCGAGTTTCCTTCAGGTTGGAGGTTGCCATATCATCTGAGAACATCGGTTCCATGCTGGTGATACAGCTGTCGAGTTCCGATTTGAGGTCTTCGTACTTTCGGAACTGATTAACGGTTGACTGAGCACCATCAGAATGCTTTGCTAACCGCTGTTTCAAGTCTTGACACTTTTTTGCAACAGCATTGACTTCCGCCTCAATGACTCCATGCTGGGAAGGATCATCCAATCCCAATCGCCTGCCAAGCTCCTGGAATTCATCTAGTAGCTTTCCGCTTTTGTTCATCTCTGTTTCTGCCGCTTTTAATCCATCCATCACACCCTGGAGCTCTTCTAAAGTCGGGGTACTAGAGATGTTGGCAAAGATATCCTGCACTCTGTCTTCTACGTTCCTTTGAATGTCCAGAAGTCTCTCTTTAACGTCATCGAACCTTTTACAGTTTTCTTCCAGACACATAAGTTTTTCCTTTCGTGAATTCAACTCCACGTCTCCACTCCTCACTGCGTGCAGCAAATCATCCAGATCGGCTCCCACGTCAACAACCTTCTGGGTGTCACGATCCCGAAAGACCATTGCAGCTCCGTTCAGCACTTTAACAACACGGCTGTGGCGAGATCCAAGCTCCTCCACATCGTTCTCTGCCTTCGCCAGTTTCAACTGAAGAGAAGATATTTCACTTTGGCTCAGATCTTTGTCGTTAAGTTTCTCAACGAGTGCTTTTATCTCGCTTTTCTTGTCCTGCAGCGTCTCGTGGAACTCACTCCAGACTTCATGAGCTTCAATCTTACGATCAACGGTCTTCTGAATCCCGTCAATGTTTTGCTCTATTGATTTAAGTCTATGTTCTAACTTTCTCTTCTCTTCGGGATTCGTGCAGTCTCTGAGAAATATTTCTGCTTCAGTTTTCAAACCTTTCCAGTCGGTTTTGATTTCATCGCAAACGGAATTCAGGTTCTAAACACAGTAGAAGACAAAATAAATTTAACATAATTGAAATAAAGTAAGAGTGAAATGAATACAAGAATCTCATCATCAACGATAATTTGCAGCAGAGTAAGGGTACACCTTCAACTCCACAGAAAAATCACCTGAGGAGCTAAAAGAACATATGGATTTAATATAAAACATCATCACTAAAATCAGCATAAAATCACTGGCAGTACAAAACAGAACATGTATACAAATTAGATGTTTTACAACTGATACATTCAAGCAAAATGTCTTATGCTCGCCATGCCATGAGCATGGTAGAAATGGTAAGATCATGATAATGATATACATGATGACATAATTATATTTTGTGTAAAGTGAAATCTAATCAGACCTGTACAGATGAGCCGATATCATCTGTATACAATTCACTCGGTTCTTCAGAAGCCGTTTTCACCATGGCCAATCGCTTTTCGAATGATTCAACTTGAGATTCAAAGTCCTGTTTTTTCGCCAATGAAACATCGATCTGTTGTACAACATCTGCAACCTCATCTTCTAGATGGCGCCACTGTTCCAACAAAGTCGTCTGCTTCTGACCAACCTCTCGAGAGCCACCGTCATCAAGAAATGGCTCAAGATTGGTCATGGATGTTTCGAGATCTTTTAAAAGGCCCTTGTTTGCAGCAAGTTCCCTTTGAATGCCCTAAAAATCATACATACGCACACAGATTCAGAGTAACTCAAAACAAAGTCTAGTTAAACAAACTTTGATCAATGTTGATAACGAGAGACTGATCATAGTTCTCGAAGTCAAACTTCATGACTGGAGAACGAATCTGACAAAAGTAATTTAATTTTAAAACATTCATTCTTCACAAGCATTATATGAAAAGACTGGTGTTGCCATGTCATTATTTAACAACAGATCAAAAACTGTTTAATCTACAATCTAATATTTTTTTAATCCATTAGGTCACAATAGAAACCAAAATATTGCATAATATAGACTCTGATTCTAAAACAGCAAACCTAGATCTGCTGCATTTTGACAGAGAATTTCTTTGCCAGTAAATTAAAATACAATACAATGTTCTTTGTATCTTCATGCCATCATGTCACCACTCAACCATCCCCTCATACACCTAAAATGCGTAAAAGCTCAATATTCAGTATATAAATTCCTTTTTCTCACTTTGAAAAGTGAAAGCTGTCCATTCAGATGGCCTGTGTCCAATGACGTCGGGTCCGGCCTTTCACGAGCACGAATCGCCAAAGAGTTGAGCATCTCTTTGACGTGCTCAGTCTGTTGAGCATGGCGTGTCCATGCTGTAACAGCATCTTTTGCTGAGTCATTCTGAGCAAGCAGTTCTGTTGCTAGAACTGTCCATTGCTGTTGAACTTGGCTGAGTTGAGCAGCTATGCCAGGTTTATCAGTGAGGTAGTTGCCCTCTGATATCATCTCAGTCAACACATCCTCGTATCTGTGAAGCTCATGCAGGGATGCCTAGAAGCATGACACACAAAGAATTAAGCATCAGGTTTATCTAATCTTATCTAATCCAAGCTAATGTGTATAGCCTTTATCACAGCAGAGTTATTCAGAAGTGCTCTCAGCGTGACAGGCCCATGAAAAGAGAAAGGTCTTCAAGCAGTGAAAAGATGCAGGTGAATTTCCCACCAGAATCCTGTTACAAATCGCAAGAAAATCATTCCACATTGAGGGACTCACATTACGTATTTAACGAAAAAATATAAAATTATTTTGAGTGATAAATGATGTTCCAGAAAAATGAGATAGATCAAAACAGAACTACAGTCTACATGCATTTAAATACCACTTGTGTAATGTAATGTAATGTAATGTAATGTAATGCAAACCTTCAAAAGTTCTCGGTACCACACAAAAGACAAATAAGACCAACTAATTCACCGATGCTACATCATGGCAAATCAAGTAAGCAATTATAGACAGGCTTTTCTGTCCGCTTTGTCACCCATTCTTCGTATCCTATCAGGTCAAGTTGAAGGATCAACCAGCAATACCCAGCAGGTATAGTTACAGCATACCAACCATGGGAAGTGGTCACACAATGGCTACCATTATACCAACAACTGCTCAGTTGCATTTCACATCATACCTCTTGTCTCTGTAGCCGTTCCTTAGCATCACTGAGGCTCCCTGACTTCCCCGTCTCCTTGGCAACCTGCAGTTCCATGTCTTGTAACCATGGCAACAGCCTCTCAGCAGCCGACTGATAGAGGTTCCAGTGAGAAACATCGGAGGACAGCGTCTTCTGAGTGCGCTGCAATCGATCGCAGAGACCTCGCCATCTGTCCCTCGCTGTAGCGACACGGCTTCTTGAATCTTTGGATTCGGATGAGGATCGACCTGGAGATAGGACGCTCTCCTCCTTCTCCAGGCTCTCCAGCTCGTTTCCTCCATCACGTATTTCTCTGTGTAGAACCTGAAGAATAAAAACAAGACAATAGGAGAAGTTGATCAAAAGAATGCAATCTGGCAATGTACAGATCTGATTTTCGTAGAATTCAAACGTTACTATTTGGAAAAAGGGACAAACCTCCGCTTAGCAGGATTGTTATCCCTTTTGGGCCCCACTGTTGTTGCTAGCAGTTCAATTTGATTTTCAACCGTACTTTGTTGTGTCTTTGCTGTACATATTGGCATACAATTCTCAATAAAATGATCGATTGATTGATTGATTGGTTGATTGATTGATTGAAGAAATAAAAACGTCAAATACAATCTCTACTAGTGACAGTTCTGAATTATTGAGGAAAAACAGTTTTGTTTGGAACCCAGATGTTTTGCAAAATACTAATACAGTAATTTAAAGAAACATCAATTTTTAGTTTTGAGTGACAGATCTGCGGAGAGATAGTATGAGGTGACTTTGGTGAGTTTGTAGGATGGACAAGATAGCTACAATTTTGGCTGAAGTGCAATACAAGACAGTCAATAGAAAGTAAAAGAACCACAACAGTTCAGTTTAGTGCTGATAATAAGCTTAGAGCAATATGGCACTGAGTTCACAAAATTGTAAAAGCCCTCTCAACAAATAATCATGTATATGCACACGTTATAGCACTCTTTTCAAGATTTCTACTCAGAAGCGCTCCCGATTACAGCACGAACACTGAAAAGAAATTTTACCCTGAAGCGCTGAGCAATTGCGAGTGAAGAACTGTATAACCAATGTACAACCAATTAGTAAAGCAAATTGCCATGACATACCGCAGCCATAGCAAACTGTTTCTCAGGAGTTGCATTCACCTCCTCCACCTCTTTAATCTTCTCTTCCTTCTCACCCAACCAAGTGGAAAAGTTTTCCAGCCTCTCGAGAAACGTCTTCCACTTGTCATCCACCACTTCCAGCTCTCCCACTCGGATGGCAAGCTCGGAGATGAGGACATCGTGAGTCCTCTGAATGTCCGCCATGTCACTCCGAAGCGTTTCCTGGCGTCCCTCGCTTGCCATGTCCGCCAAGGCCGCTGTCAAAGTGTCCAGTTTCTCCACCTGACCCCTGGACTTTACCACTTCACTGAGCAGTTCCTGCTTCATGGAAAGCTCCTTACCAACATCCATTTTTTTGCTACCATTTGATGCTGCAAGTTTCGCCGATCGATTCTCAACGGTGTCGATAAATTCTTTTAGTTTTGTTCGTGTTACCTCGTAGTCTTCCCATTTAACCAGGTTTTCCTGTTGTCCAGAAAACAATCCATTTCTCATATAAACACAGTAGGACAAAATTAAATTTTTCAAAAGAATTTACTTTTGTTAATAAAGTATTATAACTGTAACTGAGAGAGCAATTAAAAATGTATGAAAATAACATTAAAAGTAACGTTATAGAGAATTTATTAAAATTAGCACTGTACTGTACAAATTCTAATTATTCTCTGTGAGGTGCCCTTGTAATGGCATGGCTATGTGACGGCACAATATAAATTGTTGTAATTATTGGTATTATTAAATGAAGGCAAATCATACCATTCTTAAATTAAAAATTATAGCAAAACAAAAGAAATGCTGCCAAATAAGTAAAAAATACTATCACCAAAATTTAACATGTCTTTCATGCAGGTATTGAACGAACTGGGAGTGCTCCTAAGTAGTTACACACTATATCAAATTGCTAGCAAATAAAATTAATAAATAAATAAATAATTAATTTAATAGTGGGCACGCACCTTTAGAGCCATGTACTTCCATTCTGCAAGTTGATTTGTCTCAGCGACAGAGTCCGTCAGCGCCATCAGCGCTTCCTGAACAAACACCGGAATATCTCCTCCTCCTTCCCCCAGAAGACTACGACCTTGAGCAATGTCAGATTCTAAGGAAGACCGATGCTTTTCCAGATCAGCACGAATGGTCTGAAACAAAACATGAGTTTGTGCAATTGAACTGTCACCACCTGGTGCCGTCAGCTCTTAGATCTCTGGCGATAGTCACGATGTATCCTCTCCATTGTTTCCTCTCTCTTGAGATTGAACTGTAATACCTAAATATTTTTATTTTCCTGAAAGTGACGTGATTACATGACAAATTCTGATTTCATATAAATTGTTTGGTAACAGAGCTGCTACTGGTCTTAACTCCCTTACCACCCACAAGACTAGTGTAGTGAATGATAATTATGTGAATCCTATACACTCGGTCAGTAAAGGGTTAAGACAGTAATTCAATGTCGAGAAGTTATACTTTTGTGTCAATGAAACCTCAGTGAAGATGAGTTCGCAATGGATTCAACCTCAAAGTCCAATGGTGGCTTTGCATCAAAAAATTGTAAAATCTTAGGTCAGTCCAGAAGGATGGATGGATCAACCACAGCATTGAAGGGGTGCCATCTTACATCTGTGGGGTGCGGTGGTGTAGTGGGTATGTTCGTTGCCTTGCAGCCGGAAGGTTGCAGGTTCGAATCCACCTCAAGTTGCCTCGTAGGGACCTTGGGCAAGTCCTTCACTCGCAATTGCTCTGCGCTTCAGCGTGAAACTCCGATGCAGTGTCCGCGCTGTAGTCGGGAGCACCTCTGAATAGAGCGCTCGAAGGGGCGCTATAACAAGTGCACATACAAACAATAATGTGTTTTCCAGATATCACTCAACTGTGTTCCTCATATTTCCCCCCACGTAAACAGGCGACATGCAAAATTCTGCTTACCTCTTGCTCCTCGAGCATGATCCTGACCGACTCTGGTCCATCAAGAGGCACATCTTCCCTCACCCTCTCCTCCTTCTCGCTCAGCCACTGCATCTGCCGCTCCACCGTCTCCTTGTAGTCATGGCAACGGACAACAATGGACGACTGCGAAGTGGTTATCTCAACCGCTGGCAGCAGCTGCTGGTAGTGTTGGATGACTTCTGCAAGATAGCTGCGCTCTTGTTCGTGCTCTTGCGAGGTCATGATTGGCGCCAGCGTTTCAATCGTACGCCGTAACCATTGCGCTTCTTCCCTGTGCTCATCGATGTTACCAATAATCTCCTATAAACAACAGGAAAAATTAATAGATTCCAATCATTTGAGTAATTTAATCGATAATTAATTATAAATTATTTATTATTTATTCCCTAACTGTAATAATATTACTCATTAACTTATTATTTATTCTTTAACTGTAATAATATTAATGATTGATCATAATTTAATTACTAACCATAAGCATTTTATTATAATATCTTCTTATCTTATCTTATCTGACAATTTATAAAGCGCTTCTTGCAGCAAGAGCCTTTCAGAATCGCTCCCAGTGCGTTCATCTCCGAGAAAAAAAGGCAAGTTTTTAGACGAGAGAAAGATGAGGATACACTACCAGAGAGGATGGCAGAGTGAACTGATGGGGGAAGCCCATTCCATAAAGAGGGACCAATGCAGGCAAATGATCTGGATTGCGCCATGGCGGTCCTGACTTGCGGGACAAAGAGGTCAAGCCGATCAGAGGACCTAAGAGGACGCAGCGAAGTGGCAGAAGGGGGGCGAAGTATCTGATCACACAAATACTTCGGAGCAAGACCCATTTGAGACTTGATGACCAAAATTAGGACCTTAAATTGTATACGGGTCGAGAATGGAAGCCAGTGAAGTTGTTCAGTCATGAATGAAGAAATGTGGGAGAATCGAGGAAGGCGGGCAATGAGCCTAGCGGCAGCATTGAGTACAGATTGCAGAGGAGCTAGGCGAACCTTGGGTAGACCAATAAGGACAGAAATATTTACACAGCGCCTTTCAACAAACTTTGCTTTACTACAATGCATGATTGATTCATAACTGATAAAAGTATACGTCACAAGTCACACAAGAAAATAAAAAGCACTGAATAAGCCTGTTCTCACAACAAGAATGCATTAAAATTTACTTAAATGAAAAACATAAAAATTTGTAAACCTGGAATTTCTCTAAAGTCTTTCGGTACTCTGGTGTAGAAAGACTTTCCTGTTTCAAACTGTTTATGCTTATTTCCAGCTCATCCATCCAATCAATAAATGCATCTCTCCTAAAAAAAATAGAACAATCGTGCAAAAAATTTGGAAAACAAATGTTAGTTACTATAAATAGGTTGTACTAATAACTTTACTGATTCTACTCTGGTATCATTACCATTCTTTTACTCTTTCACTTCAGGCGTACAAAATAATTGATGCATTTGATGAGTCTTTAGTTAAATTAATATCGCTTTTAAAATTCTCATAATAATAATAATAACAATAATAATAATAATAATAATAATAATAATAATAATAATACAAAACATATTTACCAATGGATCTCCTTAATGATACCAACGTATCTCTTTAACGATACATTTTAACGTGATCGTGTTCTGTTTTGTTAACTAAGACAACAACGAAGAGGTCATCTCCAGACAAGTTTTATCAACAGCTAGTAACATTCAAGTTGCTGAGAAATCGAGTTCACATCGGTGCATAAAAAAATACAAAACACAAGCAAATGGCTGTTGAGATTTCTTCTGAGCAACTCCAGACCTGTCTCTGTAGTTTTCGACCCTTTTGATAGCCTCATTCATCTGTTCCTCCTGTGTTTGAACTTCCTTCTGCAACACCTGCCACCAGTCATCATGCTTCTCAAAACGTTCTCTTAAAGATGTGGCAGCGTCAATGTTAACAGACGCAGTACGTGATATGACATCGGACATTGCAGCAAGGCATTGCTCACAGGACGTCATTAAGTCGCTGTTTGCAAATATCACCTATGGCATAAAGCAAAAGAAAAAATTTCTTTTAGTGGAACATAGCAAACATGAGCTGAAAGCGCAAAAAATAACACTGATAATTAACCCTTTGAACCCAGAGCTCCAGTAACGCTATATGGATAACGGGCCGAAAAACCCACCAGCCGGGCTCAAAGGGTTAATTAACGAATACATTAATAACCTAATGGTTCACAGGGGTGTTTGTAGATTGCTGAAGACAAGAGGACGGAACTACAACTTTATGCTAAATCAGTAGACTATAAGTTCACATGCCAGTGAAATGATATCTGATCATTAGCCAAGTTAGCTACCTCGGTAAGAGAGCTGGCAGACGCGTGTCTGTGAAAGAGAGCGTGCGGGCTGCAGTTCGATTCCCGAAGGTGGCTATTTCAGAGATTCAAAATCTCGGGCTAGTACGGTCCGCCCACGGGGACCTAAATGGCGTGGCGTCCATTCAAACGGGCGAGCGGTGGTGAAGGATCTCACCATCAGGGTCGAGGCCATAGACAGCCGCTATATAAAAATTCGATTACATTTTACATTTACATAAATGGGAAATGATAACATTGCTGTTTGGAATCTCCGAGTGTCTTACGTTGTGATTCTGCAAGAGATTGCCAAAGTCCGTTCTTTTCTTCATCTCTTCGCGATGGTTTCGCAACGTCTCGTCACAGCGATCAACGTTCCGCATGAATTCCGTCTCTTCAGATTGGAACTCCAAGACGAGAAGATGCAAAAGAGACGCTCGCTTCATCTCCTGAATAAAATAATTCCACAGATGAATAATTCTTAAATAATAATTAAATTTCCATATATCAGGTTTCCTGATATATATTATATTGACTGCATTTATCTATCTATCTATCTGCGGAATTTATATAGCAACCCTTCAAGATAACTATTCAGAGGCGCTCCCGACCTAGGCACGACCAAAAGGGAAGTCTCGAGTAGTTTACAAAAAGAGTTACATGTAGACTTGTCCTGCAGAAGGGAAATAGCAAAACATAGACTGAAACCCCAAGCAAGACATGTAAATAGAACTAGTACTTTTAAATCGTTGGAAAATTACTTAACTGTTTAATTAAAATTAATCTATTGTATGTTGCGCAGGCATAGTTTTCAATTGATACTGAAAGACTTGGACGACTAGAACACTACTGAATCGCTACTGAATCTGTGAGCGGCGCTATAAAAATGTTCAATTACAATTACAATTCTAACCTCTACATTTCTTGATGTTGAATGAAGACTATCGTTGACATTCTCACGATCTTTATCACAAATCAGTTGTAGAAGCTCCTGACTCGCTCGCTGGAAATTTTCCAGCGTCTGCTCGTCAATCTGTTCCACGAATTCCTTGAATTGAGACACAGAAACATGAATACAAGCAAAACAAAAATTATGAGACTTTTCCCCATGCTTAAATTTCTATCAGTGATTAAAAGTCTGAGTCTCTGCACATACTCCACGTTGATCAACAGATGCAGGGGTTTCTATCCACCCCCCAAACCCCACAAGCTGCCAGGCTCAATCTCTCTCCTTCCCCCTCTCCCGGCCAGGCCTTCTCCTCCCAACGCAAGTTTGGCTCATTTCTGTATAGGAATAGAAGCTCCAAAACAGACCCCACGTTGATTGTTAAAAATAACAATGCATATGAATGTGTGAATGCGTTTATCTATAGCAAGTAAAAAGCCATGACAGCTATACTACAGTACTAAATTAGAATCCATTAGATCAGTACTAGCAAAACATTAAAATGCTTGATAACTATAGTCATGATTGGGTGCAATGCAGTGACTTCCTTTCATAGGCCATACCATAATCATTGAGGCAGAGCATGACCAACTGAAACAATATGCATTTATACACTCAAGTATTTCTCTTACTTGGTGGTTTATTTCAGTGATATAACATCATACTCTCAGGCTAGCACAGTCTGTACATGGGGGATCTTAAATGCCATGTTTTTGCGATAATGCTTTTGCTGTGCTATCCTGTTGTTGTTTTGGCAAAGGTTTCAATAAAAGATTGATTGATTGATGTTACCCATTCCAACATGCCCTACTTGTGATGTGCAGTGGTGTGAAGGATCTCATTCACATCAATTAACTGAAAAATGAGCAGGAATGATTTAATATATAAAAATGTGTGCATCTACATTTTTAGCTCAAATTCTACCCACATACAAAGAATGCATGAACCATTCTTCCGATCAGGTCCTGAGGTTCAGTGTGCAAGAGCTCCTGAGAAATTATTCAATGAAAAGGCACTACACAAATTCGTAATCGCAATTACAATATTACAATTCCAATCCAGACGAATCAGCCATTAAAGTACTGGATACGAAGGAGATACCTTTATCCGATGCAAAAGGGAATCTGAAGACTCGTTCTTTGTACTCAACAGCTGTTCTCCCAAAACCAACCAATCTTCCAGAGGCTGTTTTCTGTCAAGAACCAATTTCCACTTCTCCACGCCACTCTTCAGCTTCATCTCCCATTCCTTAGACAGCACTTGGTTTTTCTGAGAATTTGCAAAGTAAAAAAAAAACTTTCTAAACTTGTCGTAGGCTAATTTCGCAATGAGATTATTGAGATTGTAACTTTTATCGACATTTCAAGTAGGGCAAGTCCTAAAACTGAAATTACAAACACAGCAAATAATAATCAAGAAACACAGTTACAGCGGTTCTAACATAACAAGAAATATACAAACAAATCATGCAGTTTTTAGCTATTAATTCGGTTATTCAGAAATTACGCATAATAACAAAACATGAAAGAGTGGGGCACGGTGGTGTAGTGGAGGCGTCGTTGCCTTGCAGCCGGAAGGTTCGAGGTTCGAATCCACCTCGCTGCGCAAGGACCTTGGGCAAGTCCTTAACTCACAATTGCTTAGCGCTTCGGCGTAAAACTCCGATGCAGTGTCCGCTCTGCATTCGAGAGCGCCTCTGAGTAGTGAGCCTGAAAGGGCGCTATAACATGTGCACATACAAACAAAATGACCATACACGAGTTATTTCTGTTACCGACCTCAAATCGTGTCGTACATTCTGACAACTGTGACTCAATTTCATCCAATGACACTTGATTCTCAGTCCCTTTGGATATTGACTTCAGGAGCTTAACATTTTTTGCCAAAAGATTATTGTACTTTGTTGTTTCGCTGAAGAAATCCTGCAAACAACAACAAAAAATAAATTATATGCTCTCGATAACAAACAGTCCAATTCAAAGAAATTCATTAAATGCAAGAACCCAACCGAATGAAAGACTTCGATCAAATGTCATGTCATGTCAATCACCGACGTCGCTGCGCGACGGTTGGTCGCATGCATGGACTACAGCTCTCCACTGCCTCCTATCGCGTGCAGCGGCGAGAAGATTGGATTCGGAAAGACGGGACCAAGCAAGAATGTTGTCAATCCAGCTAATACGCGGTCTACCCTTGCGTCGACAACCTTCCACGTGACCCAGCATAATGGCTTTTTCTACGCAATCCTGGGGAATCCTGATGATATGACCGAAATAGGAGAGTTTGCGAGCCTTGATGGAACCCAAGAGCTCTGGTGAAGTTCCGGCAAGCCGATAAACCTGCTCTGTGGTAAGTTTGAGCGTCCAAGAAATGCGCAAAAGCTTACGGGTACATTTGTTCTCGAAACTCTGTATCTGCTTTTCCTCCGCCTTTTTAAGCACCCATGATTCGCAACCATAGGTTGCAACTGACCAGACCAAGGATTTCATCAAACGAAGCTTGGTTTGAGTACTAATGGACTTGTTTTTCCAGACCTTCGTAAGCTTCACCATGACCGCCATACCCATGGCCAGCCTGGACTTAATATCGACTGAGCACTTTGCATCGCTTGAGATTTTGCTGCCTTCGATCAAATGAAAGAATATAAATGGAAGTGCCTCTAGCCATTAACCCTTTAATGCCGAGATGGCAGTAAATGGTATGGGAAATCCTATGCTCTCCGGCATTAAAGGGTTAAGATTCCTAGAAAATGCATTAGGTATGAACATTGGAACAGCCTTCCATTAACATTTCGCAGCACTGCAATGCTCAAGAAACATTCTCAAAATCACTTAAATCGCAACTATTTAGATCTGTTGGGTATCTAGTACATTAAGCGCCTTTGTGAGACACTTGCTAAGGCACTATATAAGTGGCCATATACATACATAGTATTACATACAAATATGAAATTAAACAAATGGAATTTTTTTATTAGAATGTTATGTCACGATAAAACCAAAGAACCTAGTCAACTCCCAAACAACCCACTAGACAGCTATTGGCTGGTCAACTGACCAGTCACCCAACTGAAACACCATAACCATATATTTTTCATCGCCTCTGAGTAGTTTCTTGAAGGGGCGCTATATAAATGCTATGAATGAATGAACCAGTAAGAGTACACTACATACCATATGAGCCTCGTACAACTCTTCCACTTTAACGATGCTGCCTTCAATGCGATGTGACTCCAGAAAATAGTCGCCCTCGTCCAACCATTCCGCAATCTCCAGCAATCCATTCTCCAGTTCTTCCACCTTTGGACGCAGTTCAGTAAAACTCTTTCGCCGTTCAGACGCACTCTTCCGCACCGTAATGATCTGCTCTCGAATCTGCTGAAGATTTGAGAGCAAATCGCGATCTGGGTTCGCTTTCTTTACGAGAGTCTGCGCCAGAGAGGAAGTCTCTTTGAATTTTCTCTCCTGATCGTCTATTTCTTTGCTTAGAACCTAAATATTAATTGACCGTAAATAATTAATTAATTCAAATGTCCAGACAAATATTTAATAACTAAATTGATTGAATAAACTTATCATTCTAGAACTCCCAATATTCATTCATTCAATAATTCATTCACTCATTCAAGGGATTTATACAGGATTTATACAGCACCCTTCAAAATATATCTACTCTGGAGGTCTCCCAGCTCACAGCATTTGATACGTGTGCAATGGAAATTACTTAATTAAAATGCACAGACAACATTAAAATTCACTGAATTGAATACACATATCAATCAGAAATTACAAATACTCATCACATGGACAATTAGAACTTTAACTTTAACTAGATAGCAGAATTTATGACCTGATAGTAGCATGCTTTATGGATAAACTGTGAGAAAAGTATTGTTTTAAATACATAGTCAAACTTGAATGTCTGTTAATAGCTAACCAAGACACATGAAACTTTTTTAGACATCAGACATTCTGTTAAAAGTATCGTATGAAAAGCTGAGGTTCAGATTTTTATTACATTTTATTTGTTTTCCATCTACATAAGTCAATACAGGAACATTTATGAGATTGAATAATATTTTGATTTAAGGCAAATGCAAAGTAATCCAACAACTGGGAACCTTTCCATAATTAAACACGACCTAGGGTCCAATTGTAACTTCCAACTGAAGAGAATAACTGAATAAACAAATAGATGAATGTACGAGTGAATCCTGAAACAGAAAAACAGATGCTTACTTCAATCTGTTGTATCCGATGTACGATCTCTGAAGCCACACCTCGAACAGTGGAATTCAAGAGTGCCTCCGCCTGGTCCAACCACTCCAAATGACTTTTCAAGCTGATGTCATAGTCACGCCTCAGTGAATCCATTTCCCGTTCCTGCTTAAAGTCATGGATGAAGTGCTGCCACCTAGCCTGAATAGCAAGAACCTCCTTCTTGATTTCTTTGCCAACTCCATCTGAACTGAGCTCGACAAGAAACTTACTTGCCTCAATCAATGTCTTCAACCTTTTATCCATTGGCTCAAGGTTACTAAAGAATTCCTGCAATCAAATGAAACAATGAAACAATGAATAAACAGATCAATCAACAAATCAATTAATCAACTGTCAATCAACTTCAAAATATAATTAATCAACCAAGCAAAAATCAAACAAAACAAAGGTTAAAAAGCATATTTTAGTACATTAAACTATTTTCAGTCACCCTCTATCATGCTTTATCATTTTAAATTATTACTACCCACCCAACATCTTATTTTAACAGTATCAATGTGACTTCTACTGTGTCAGGAATCCTTTTCATCAATCCAGCTTCCATTTCAGCAAGAATACATACTAAGCAAGCCAGTGCAGAACTGCTTTACAAAAGAGAAAACTTGACTTGCCTTAGCATTGTGGTCTGACTCTGAAGCCATTCTTTCCGCCTTCGCAAACCACGACTGGAAGTGATCGACGGATACGTTATACCTCTGCCAGTTCTCAAGCGTCTCTTCCAGTGTCGTGCCGAGACTCGTCAATTCAACCTTGACGCAATTCCAGCGTTCGGTGATGTCATCAATGGATCGGTTCACTTTGTCAATTTCACCCTTATCTGATATCACAAAAGACAACAAACAATGCAATACCTCTTCTAATTATCAAATCATAAGACATCCATGCTCAGTAAACAAACAGCAAGCAACATTATTCGATAAGGTAATGGTTATTCGAGAATAATGTCCTCTTTAGGATATTCAGAATTACACATTGAGATAGAGCAGCCATTAACCCTTTCATGCCGGAGGGTATAGAATTTCCCATACCATTTACTACCATCTTGGCATTAAAGGGTTAGGAGTCAAAGTTCAGCTGAAGAGGTAAATTTTCAGTTCAGAATAAAAGACAGTCTCGGTAGAAGAGTCGTGAGCATAGGGGCAGAGGCAGGGAGGGTAGAGACTTCCAAATAAATGGACCCACAAAGTTCTGTAAATTAATGCTTATTGCTTCAGTGTTAAACACCTCTAAAAAAAACTTGCGATAAAGTATGGATTTTATGGCACTGCATTCTTTAACCCCTTAATGACAAACGTGTACTAAAATGCATGGAAAACCAATGCAGCTTGTCGTCAAAGGGTTAATAACAGATAATGTCACAGAATAGAAAGGCTCATACTGGATGGATTTTGTTGCTTGTAAACTTCGGCCAGTCGTTTGCAGTTCTTGTACGCTTTGTCGTACTCAACAAACAGACCACGTGCTACCACAAAATCCTGAAAAATGATAAATGAATGCCAATTAATTCGTATCTTGTATTGTACTGTAATTAAAAATCTAAAGCACCTCTCACAGTGCAGACCAATCAGAGAAGCTGTCTCATATGAAAATGTTTTAATTATCACCGTATATTTTGGACCTCGATAACCATATGGTAAATGTTATAGAACGTCAATCACACCCACTGTGTTATGAAGGACAATGATGAAATACAAAACAGCTCTAGACTATTACGGCAGTCAGCAGAGTGATAATTAATGCATTGTAAATTGGAGGTTTGGCAATGTTATCTTTCCTGCTACAAATAAACATTAACTTGACATTTATAACAAGCACTGGAGACAGCACAATCCCACTTAAAAATCACAGTTTATTGTATTGCATTGTGTTCAAACATTTATAAAAGTTTAATTGTGTCGTCAACTACAGAGTGAATGCATCTAGAACAATATTTGCCTCAGGCAGATTTTTCTGAGGTTACCAACTGTACATGTATAGTGGTTCTGAACAATGATAAAGACCGCAACATAATAGATGTATTATGCTCTAAATCAGCCAGCAATTCAATTGCAGGTCTATCAATATATTTCTAGGACAAACCGGAACATATCAACAAAATGCAAAATTTTTACATTTTACCACACACTAACTCATACAATTTACACCATCAACTACTACAGCTTAAAATGCAAGATTTATAATTTAAATTTAAATTTAAATAAAATACTAATTTAATACCTGATAGTCTCGCTGCACCGCAGCCAATTCTTCTGGTCGACCAAACGGAACCGTCCACAGCTTTAGCTTTTCTTCGGCTGCCACCAGAAATGCAATCAACCGGAACTGAAGTTCCTCGTACCCAAGTCGTTTTCGGAATGCATCAGAAGCCTGTGCCACTCTTTGGAATCGGCCAGCCATGTCATCTAGCTGAACTCTTGGAATCTCTTGACCCTCATAATGACCTGACTTATGGTATTGTAGAAACTCTTGCCTGTTGTCATCGAGACTGTTCAAGAACTCCTAAGTAAAACAGCAATACAAATTTTTTTGCGTTAAGCGACATTTAACCAAATGCTTCTAAGAAGATCGCTTATCATGCATGTATGCTTCTATGATCACAGAAGTTCAGCAATGTTGAGAAAAATAATTATAACAATGCTGTATTATGCAAGGCATTCAGTTTCACCAAGGCTTAAAGTGTGGCAGGACGGTCATGGACAGTGTCCTGACACTTATTTTCAAATCTCTATGCCATCCTGCCACTTATTTGGCCAGCACACCTGAAAATGTAAGAAGCGTCCTGACACTTCTTTTGGAAAGGTAAGGGGCGTCCAGGCACTTCTTTTTTTACACTTTTAGCACTGAGTTTCACCATAATTAGCATAATAAACTACTGACAGGGAAATGTCTTTCTTAATAATAGTGAGACAACCTGTACACACTGTACAGCCAAGGCTGAACGACAGGCCACTTGATTTCAAAAAGTCAATGACAGTCAAATGGCTGCTTAAAAACATAGGCATTAATTGTCCAGTTCAAAATGTATTAATCAGAGTGGGGCGCGGTGGTGTAGTGGGTATGTTCGTCGCCTTGCAGCCAAAGAGTTGCAGGTTCGAATCCAACTCAAGTTTCCGCGTAGGGACCTTGGGCAAGTCCTTCACTCACAATTGCACAGCACTTCAGGGTGAAACTCCGATGCAGTGTCTGCTCTGTAGTCGGGAGCGCCTCTGAGTAGAGAGCTTGAAGGGGCGCTATAACAAGTGTGCATACAAACAAACAAAACAAAGTTTACGTCTACACACACGAACAACATCAAATCATGAATCTTGATACAAGATACAATAGATCCCAACAGTATTTCTAATCAGCGATTCAATACACCGTAGGTAACTGAGGTAATCATTCTGAGGTTTAAAGGCAAACAAGTCGTATTGAATCAGTATCAGAACCGTCATTAGCATCATCAAAAACTATCAGTATCAGTATCAATGGCCTCCTTGAGGCTCTCCGCTCGCTTACCCCTAACTCTGCTGGCTCCTTCTATCGTCTTCTCCATACTTTTCTTTTCAACCAGGCCTGGGTTTGCAGCACCTCTGAGTAGATATCTTGAAAGGGTGCTATATAAATTTTATGTGATTGATTGATTGATTGATCGATTGATTGAGTATAGGTAATGGTAGCACTCTGCTGGCTCCTTCTATCGTCTTCTCTATACTTTTCTTTTCAACCAGGCCTGGGTTGGGAGCACCTCTTAGTAGAGATCTTGAAGGGGCGCTATACAAGGCCGCAGCTAGGGAGTGTTTTGGGTGTTTGAACACCCCCGAAACGGAAAATGGAAAAATAATATAATGCATTTGCTAGCACATGATGTAAAAACCATGAAATAAAACCATGAAAACACCCCCCAAAATGAAAAAAGGTTGTCAGAAATTCTCCACCTAAGAAACAGCCCCCGAAATCAAATCCTGGCTAAGGCCTTGGCACTATATAAATTTATGTGATTGACTGATTGATTGATTGATTGATTGATTGATTGATAGGTAATTGTAGCACTCCAGTTACCAAATGCTCGTCCAGTTTCCGCCGAATGTTCCGTGACGTTTCATCTGCGCTGTCCACGTAGTATTCCTCATTTTCCAGCAGTTCCTCCGCACGGTACAACCAGTCACCAATGCGACCGAGTCGCTCAGGTAAGTTGCTGTCCAGTTTCCACCGCCAGACTCGTGTCCGAGCGGCCATACGATGCCATCGGTTCGTCAAGGATGTCCAGTTTTCGTTTGTTAGCACAAGAAGTTTCTGAGCTTCAGCCTTTATCCTCAATCGGTCAAAAACTTCTGACTGCTGGGAAAAGTCTTTTGCAAACGTGGAGTATTGCTGAAATTTTAAAGAAGGTGACTGTTGTTAGCATCCGTCAGAGTGAAAATTGTAAGCAACAAACGCAGAAAGCAGATCATCCTATTACGATAGAAATATGTATATAATACATTGCCTTTAAGATTCGAAAATGATCAATGTGATTCATCATCATCGTCATCCTCATTTTCGCCATCATCGTCACCACCACCACCACACCAATACCACCATCACCACTACCATCAACACCAGTTCCATCACCACCAGTACCACCTACACCACCACCAACACCACAACTATCATTCTCATTAGTTATTGACGCTAGACTCGCTAGCTATTTGGCAGCGATGGGTACAAATAAATTACCTCCATTGTCGACTGTTATTTATCAAGTCCATTGCTCCCCTTATTGTTAGTCCAAGTGATGTTATATTGCTTAAACATTAAGCGGATCTTGATTATTCAAAAACCACAAAACAAAGGAAAATTTCACGACCATAAGTAAGTAAGTAAGTAAGACAGTAATCACCGAGTATTCATCTTGTCGATCTCGTACAGGTCGATCAACAACCTGAAGAACATCGTCCGCTCGATCCAACCATCTAACGAGACCATCGTAGTCCGACTGTTCCTGGTTGAACAGAAACTTCCTGCGGTCCTCCTCGCTTGAGAACTGTAACACACATGTGCAGAGTGTGACAAACTAAGTTACAAGGATACAACCTAATTCCACTTCGCTATGCTCTTGATCACAAATAACGAATAACTACAAGCCCAAATTCCCACAAGCCCAATTTACTACAATTCACCAAATAGCTACAAGCCCAAATCACTATGTACAAGTCCAATTACGACAAGTTCAAATTCCTGCAAGTACAAATCGCTACAAGGATCAAATAACTACAAGACCAAATAAGTGCAAGTCTGGGCAGAATGCTACGGTAATTAGACAACTCATAAAATACGGAATAAAGTTTCGTCGGAATATGACCCCAGTCAAGACTAAATATAGCTCATATAAAGTACTTTATCTGTCCATACATGAAGACTCCAAGTCTAGCACAAAACCTAGAAGTCATTAACTACGAAACCTTTACACGCCCGACTGAAATTTCCATAAAAGGAGTCACGACTGTTTGAGCATTGTAAACACAGAGCAAAAATAAACCCAATGCCAGAGCTATCACCATGTATCACAGCTAATAGGGGCATACTGCCCTACAAATGCTCAGAAACATTATTCTATTAAATAGCAACAGTTCATTTAAAAAATAAATGCTGTCATCCTGAGCACTTTAAGTTCAAATAACAATTGAGAGTCTCAGAAAGGAGCTTAGTAAATGCTGAATTCTATGTATGTATTTGTGTGTCAGTTTCATAACCAAAATCATCATCGTCGTCAAAATCTTAATCGACGACAGCATGAAAGTATTAAGTATGGAACATATCAAAATCTCAATCAACGATTTTTACAACTAGTCAGGTAGTATAAAAGTATCAAGTATGGAACTATTTATCTGTATGGTTGGGTAGAAGCATATAAGCAGTACAGTAACTGTTCTAAACTGCTTTTGGGCCTAAAAACTGTGCAACAAAACGAAATAAGACTACAAAGCAATTAAATCAAGTATAAAATCAACGTCTCTATGACAAATATTTCTCATAATGTAAACACTGATCGTCATTCAAAGGGAGAAAATCATGCATGCAAGTGAGACATATTTGCCTGCTCTCACAGAACCTTACAAGAAATTGAAACACAGCTCAATCATGTTTGATATTCAAAACTTTCAAAGCCATGGGGCAATTTGTCACCTCCTACAGAGAAATTCAGTGTAAAAAATCCTAAGTATGATGCTTAAGCTCTTATTAAGGTCAGCTATATGCTGAGCAAAGATGTTTCATAAGGTTTCAATTTTGGAAGTTCGGCAAACATTCAATAAATTAAAGTGCTTCAAGTAGGCACAGATGTGACCCAAATGACAAAAATATTCAGACGACCATGCAAGGAATTTCCACAAAAACTTTCAGTATGTAAGGTATGTACATGTAGCATACTGTATTGGTCTTATCTCCAGCAAAAATGTCCACATTCGGAAAATAATGTATTGGGGGGGGGGTTGAACTTTAGGCAAAATATACATTCAAGAAATAATTTTTATGGGTTAGCTTTCAGCCGGACAAGCTAGGAGGGTATGGCATAACAATAATAAGCAAAAATATTTGACTGTACCTCGCCAATTTAAACAAACAAAAAACATCTTTCTTTACAATAAACTGTTCTTGTCATTATTGAGTTTTGTCAAAAAATAATTCTCCAGTTCATACTTAATTATGGACAATATATAAGTGATTTATTTTTAAAACAATAGCAAATTACCATATCTTCTCTGCATACCTTATCCTACTTAAATTCTAAAGTGTAGTGTCAATTATAGTTGGTCATCAGAAAGAATACACTACATTGAATTTACATTACATTAGGATGAAATGTGTGATCTTAAACTTGTCGGCTTTGATTGGCTATAATTGATGATGTACGTCTATTAACCATGTCTGTACCCCAAAATGTGGATAGCAATTGGTCAATTAGAGAATATTCTCATCTTATATTAATTATCTTAATGTAACATAAATAAGTCTATGATTAAAACTAAGCAAAGGTCAGACCAGTAAAAGTAGAACTAGCTTGCACTACAAAGGGTTAATCAGTACAGAACAAAAATAAAAGCCTGAAGATGGTCAAACATAGAGAGCACTCGTCTAGATTTACAACCAACACAGACTAGCATAGCAAATAAATCACATCATAATAAATAATGAATTTCAATCAATGGTAACAATTTAATTACTGTTAATCATTACAAATGCAGTAATTATAGTAATAAAGTATTAATTAACAATTTTAAATATTAATTTTATAAACAAGGAGGGAGCAATTCGGTAATTGGAGCTTCGATTAATTATATGAAAGCCTGTCTAAATCATTAAAATTAATCTCCCGCATTAAACTATTAACAATTAATTTAGAGCAATTATCAGCCAATCTGTGCCTGAAAATCAGTGTCTTATATTGAATTAAATTGAATTAAATTAAATTAAATTGAAGCTGGTGCAAATAATCAAATGCGATTAATTATTATTATGCATCATGAATAATAGAAAATAAATTTAAATAAATTCTGTGATCAGCTGGAAGCAGGTGCAGTGATTAAGTTTTTGAATAAATGAGAATTGCAACATTGACATAGGCCTACATATTACAAAACACTTAACAAATCCCACAAAGGCACAATTGCTACAATCCATCACTAACACAAAATTTATGACCCAAAGGAATTCAGTGATTGCAATTAATAAATTACTAAGCTAACAAGATCCAAGACCTATTATAAATTTCTCTCACACCAATAAATATAGCTGGCTGGCTGAGTTGCGTGTTTTCGTGGAGAAAGATCTCCCGCAACCAGTGTTTTAAGAGTGGGTCAAGGATTTACTAACAGCTCTGGTGGCAAATTACTGTTAAATTTTCATATCTAATAATGTTGAAGAACTTTGGTATTGACGCTGAAAACATGCTGAAAATCGAATTTTTCTGTTTGCATTGACAGTATTGTATTGGATTGCATCTGTAAATTTAGATAGCGACTCTTACACCAATTACAGGCGCTCCCAGTGCATGACACCAAAAGAAAAAGTGGTCTTGAGAAAACGAAAAGAGGCACTTGGCCCACAAATTAATAAGGAAGAACATGTCAAATGAGGAAGCTGGTTCCTCAGTGAAGGGCCAATTAAATGACAGTGTGTGGTTCATCATAGTCTAGTGGTTAGAATGCGAAAGAAGGAAGGAGTATTACTGCAACCGAATTTCCAAGAACAACCCCTTCACATAAAATGGACAAAACATTCTCTAGGTAGTTCTCAATAAAATCCTGTAAACAAGTCATCAGCTCTTCGGCAACTGCCACAAGACGTGGCTCAAATGTAGCCAAGAAATATTTACTGTTATGGCTGAGCTCACATTGTACTTGTAGATCTAATCATGTTTAAATCAAAAATCAGACCTTTCACACAATTGAGGACACTGAGAATGCAAATAGAATACATTGACATACATGCAATAATATATAAAACGATTTAGAAATATTCTCCTTTACACAACGTCGGCCATCATTTAATTCAGACCACCCAAATCAGTCAATATTGCACAGAATGCAATAACAACACTGTGCAAACAGAAATTTTTTTCCCAGCTTCCAGTGTTTCAAGGGCCTTAAAAAAATTATCTACATACAAAAGTCAAGATTAGCTAGAATATTTTATACAGACACTACCGGCAGATCAATGCAGTAATCGATGGTACCCAGCAATTGTGCATTGAGGGGTTTGTTTAGGTCTCTTATACATAGAGACCAAAGCCAACATTTGTTTACTCTGTATTATAATGTGCATGCTCAACAATTCAACCAAAGTAATCATACAACAGCAACATAAACAATATTTACATGATCTGTCAAAGCAGGAATGTGTTTACACAAATTTTACAAAAACATTTTGTCCTTACAACGAGTGACTCAATCGAGTATGTCCTCAAGTGCCAAGAATTAATTTCTCTGAGTTAGGCTACAAAGATTTTTTTTAAAGAATGCGTGTTGCAAATTTTCATACTAATGCACTTATGCATGCTCCTTTAATATATACAGAATTCAGAATTTTCGTGGCAGAATCACACAACCATAATACCAACCGAACTATTTAAGATCACTGACAAGGGTAGTTATTAACATATTCAAGTACTCCATGCCAAGTAAACTAACAGGAATATTCAACATACAAGTCTGCCAGTTTATCACTTTAACCCTTTACTGACCACGGTGTAGCATATGGTATGGGAAATCTTATACCTTCAGTCGGTAAATGGTTAACAACTAGCTGCACGGGTTTCTCTGTCCCCTTCAGTACACTCTTGCAGATAAAGTGTTAAAAGGCTGCCCTGCAACCTGGAATGAGCTCCCTGTTATCCTTCGTCAAATACCTATTGGCCTTTCTGCTTCATTTCCTTCTCTTCCTAAGACTGTCTTATTGTAAGTAACTCATCGACCACATTTTTTTAAATGTTTTTACTCTTTATGTGACATATACCAGGCACAAAAGGATCGAATTAAATCAACTAATCAAAATAAAATTTTGAAGGTTAATCCTAATTTTGAAGGTTAATTCTAATTTTTTTTAATCAGAACCAGCCATAGTAACAAATAATTACTACTGCTCAAAGTATGAGACAATAATGTAGGTTTGTGAGAAAAATAAACAACTAGTGCAGGGAGAATACGACAAAAGTACAACTTTATTCTAAATAACTAAACACGAGAAATAAAAAGCATACAACAACAACAACAACAACAACAAAACATTGGAACCAGCTAAACTTAGAGATCTACGAAAATAAACAGGGTACCAGCATGAAGATACATCCAGCCATAAAAACAGCAAAGCACATCGAAGCATAAACGTACTTCTTCAAGAAGCCTGAATTACGACAGTTCAGATTGCAAAAGGATGTCAGGCTAAGACGACAGCAAGGCCTACTATGACTATATGCAGACAGGGCTCGGGAAAGACCGGCAAAAATATCATGCCATTAACCTGGTCGTCGTTTAACGCTGCTTGGATCGATGATGTTGGTAGATGGGATTCCGTCACGAAGGCTTTACCATCAGTGACATCAGAATCTTCAGCAGCCATTTCCACGCCATTACCACCTGGTAGAACCACTTTATCAGCGTCAAATCTTCCAGCTTCAAAATCTCCTGAAAATGACTGAATCCTTCCCCTTTCATGCACCAGATTGCTGCCACCCAGTCTTTTTCCATCCACATACGAAATTTCACTCCTGTAGTGACCAATTTCACCCCTGTATTGACCAATTTCACTCCTGTAGCGACCAGCTCTTGTTCTACTAAAATCAAGATACCGGGTCCTTTCTTTAGCTTCAAGTAAGCTATCCTTAATTCCCAGCGTACCGAAATCGTACGACTTCGAGATGTTGACCTGTCCTGGTAGACCGTACTTAAGGAATCGTGTTCGAGACATTCTCGTTCGACTCCTGCAAATCATGGCTCGTCTGGAAGAACTATACCTTGGAAGATATGGTGGCTCCAATTCCGGGTAGAGGGGCAACGAAAGCAGGGACTCGCACGCCAATCTCAGACGACCAATCCGAAGAATCATACTGGCCGACACCAGTCCGGTAAATCCTCCGTCAAGCGGCCACGAGTGTTCGGAACTTACACACTGTAGCTGATCACATGACACTGTTCTACCAAGGTGATCACTCTGACAAATTTGTTTATTCTGAACTTCAGATGTTTGATGGTAACACTGCAATGCAGATCCTGCAACGCTGTCATTTTCAACTGCTGACTCGTAATAATCTTCGTTAAAGAATGAAGATGAGCTATCTTCTCTGCACATCAATGACTGGCCTAGCACGTAGCATGAGCACAGCTCAGAGCTACCCAGCGCTTCCAAGTTTATGCTCTCCAACGAGGAACTGAAATGCCGGTGAAGTTGATCGCATGTTGCACTCATCCAGTACCGACAATGTCGATCACGAGAAACCAGATCAAGGTCACGGTCATCGACCTTGAAAAGAACTTCAACGCTGCAACAGACCAGCCGCGAAGTGCTGAAGTAGCCTCTGGAAGAATCTGGTGAGTTGCGGCTTTCAGTGAATGGTAGGACATCGTAATCAGCTGAGATGTCATGGACAGTACTTTGACAACTTTCAGCTGAGATGTCATGGCCAGTACGTTGACAACTTTCAGCTGAGATGTCATGGTCAGTACTTTGACAACTTTCAGCCGAGACGATGTCATGGTCAGTACGTTGACAACTTTCAGCTGCGATGTCATGGTCAGCTCTTTGACAACTTTCAGCTGAGATGTCATGGCCAGTTCTTTGACAACTTTCAGCTGAGATGTCGTGGTAAGTACTTTGACAACTTTCAGCTGCGATGTCATGGTCAGTACTTTGACAACTTTCAGCTGAGATGTCATGGCCAGTACTTTGACAACTTTCAGCTGAGATGTCATGGCCAATACTTTGACAACTTTCAGCTGCATAAGAGTGGAAGAGTTTTCCAGAAAATGGAATGTGCCGTGAAACAATGACCCTGCGACTGCCTACTCGATGCTGCGTTGGCAGAAACTGTCAAACAGATCATCAGAGAGACAGAACGTTCCTTACAAAATTCAGACGAATCTGTCACAACATCGATAGTTCTTTCTCACAATAATTCAAAAAAGCAAAGACATCGTAAAAAATAATCAGATTAGTAAGACAAAATCAATTATTATGAAAAAATCAACAACAGTGGCAGAGAAAAGTATGGATAGTTGATTTTAAAGACAAAATCAATTATGATAAAAATAAACAACAGTGGCAGAGAAAGTATGGATAGTTGATTTTAAAGACAAAATCAATTATGATTTTTAAAAATCAACACCAGAGGCAAAGAAAAGTATGGATAGTTGCAAGATTACAGCATAGAAGTGAGCCCAAAAATCTTTAGATCAAGTGGCCTGGGAAGTTATGTGGCCCACCCTCCTCAGTCAACTACAGAAGAAAGGTGGATAAACTGATACATTATATCTGATATCACAGCTTATAGCACAGCTATATACAGGTACATAGGTATACAGGTATCATAGGTATACACTATACTGGTATCATAGGTATCACAGGTATATACCACAGGTATCCAAGGCCACTACCCACTACATTCTGCACAGAAGGGAATGCATTCCATTCACATGAACTGCAACCATGCAGAATAGAGCCTCTCTGTAGTGGGTCCAGTTGTCTGGAATGGGATCCCACAGGAGCTATGTCTGCTTCCTGGGGTTCTTATTCAATTATTATATTTATTTAACCCAAAATTTAATTTTTTACTGTGCTAGAGCCGGGAGCACTTCTGAGTAGGCCCCATTGAAAAGACACAATATAAATTCTGGAATGAATGAATGAACATGTCATCGCATCATTTTTGTAGTATTGTAGAAAAGTTATGTGAGCATGCCCCTGTTTTGGGATAGTAGAACCAAAACTTGTGAAAGCATCCAAACCTTGACTCCAGGGTCACTGCCTTAATCCCAGATCAATCCTTCAATAATACAGAGACCAAGATAACCTCACAGCTCAACAGAATTAGTTATATCAGTACACATACTTGGCCACTTATAAGAAAGCAAACAACACAACTTGAGTGCCTGATGCAATAATTATTTCCCTAAACTGTAAATATTTTGATCTGTGTACAAAGTTCACATGACTCAATATCTCAGTTCATAAAGAGAAAATTTAACATAATAAAGTATAAACAAACAGAATGCAGGAAATCTTAGTATTGAAACAATTGCTACGTAGGAATCAACTAACAAAATCCCCAAAAGTTGATAGGCTACTATTATAACTCAATGTATGCCTGTATTCTTGTTGAAAACCAGGGTAATGTAACAATAATAAAGAAGAGCAAGTCCTTCAACTAATCTCCTCTCTCTTGTCCTCACGAAAAGACTAAAAGCACATGATCAGTGTCCTTTTTAGTTGTTTACAGTGGAATTTGCTAGGGGCAGATTATATGTTCAAGCACCTTTCTGCTTTTCATGGTGATCTGATTTCACAACAACTATCCTTGCAATTTGGTATGCCAGCCACTAGACGGTCTTATAATAAGTCCTATTAAACTACAAAATCTCAATCTATGTATCTGCCCATATTCTTTTATTTTCAACGACTTTTCTAATTTGGCACACTCAACATCACATCACCTTTAGACGTTTTCCCCAGGATGTTTAATTAACTAGTTAAGATAAAAATTTAACTTTAATACTCTATTATTCGTATAGCCTGTTGCTGTTTACGTTCACTTGTATTTGGGAAACTCTCACAGTGGGACAGTAGTCCCTTAAGGGTTCTCTCCTTTTGCTTTTTGTTAGTTTCTATAGACACTATAATTATGTAATAAAGATGTTTTGTCAACTGTCACTTAGAGCAATAAAAACTGTGGTTATGGTTATGGCTAATAAACCCCACATTTCAAACACAGTTTCAAGACAAAAGATTTCCAACATTACGAGACAAAGAAAACTTTTTCCCCTGGAATAACAGACCTTAATAATTACTGCACATATATCACAATAAAAAGAAAATACACCAGTTTAATCTTTGAATAGATTGATTTCTACTTCAAGCAATACAAAATTGCAAGTACCACAAACTCTTACAGCAATGAATCAGTTAAATTAAGCTGATTCTAAAGCAAACTACTTGTCTATGTAAATACTTAACTTTTAATAGAGAATCTACCAAACTACAGGACTAGTGTGCAGTTAGGGTTTGATTTAAATGGGGAAAAAAATTGACCATGCAAAACTAAATGAAAATGAAGTTAGTAAAAGAAAACAGACGAAAGAGAATCAACCGATTTTAACAATACGTTCATACGAAACAATATGCAATAGAATGCTAAGGCCCCAAAAAAAATATGTTGTGTTTCCGGTAACAGAGTTAAAAAAAATTGGGTAGGTAGGTCGGAAAATATTTTTATTTTGTAAAATATTTTTATGCAGTGACTATCCGAAAAAGTATACCCCACTAGTCTTTTTTGCACGCTGAAACAAAGTACGTGTTCTAAGCAAGTATAAACTGCCTATTTCCCGACTGTCTGCACCTAAAACTGCTCTAGAAACAGTCCTATTAATTTCATTTTGTTGACGTCTCTTATGTTATGTCAATACAAATGTTTTTTTTTTAAATTTGAAAAAAAAAATAAAAAAAAATTGAAAAAAAATTTTTTTTTTGAAAAAAAATTTGTTTTAATAAAAAATTTTTACAAAAATATTTGGGTCGCGGCCCTAAAAATGGGTCGGTCGCGTTACCGGAAACACAACACTTTTTTTTACGCCTAATTGAATCAATAGCATTTTCTCTTAACAATGCATGAAAGACCATCAAACTGAGGTAAAGATCATTAAATTATTTAACTAAAATAATTGTTAAATTATTTGTTATCAAGACTTCAATGCGATAGCCTCTTTAAAAAATTGACACAATCCTTAATGCATTCATCATCATCGTCATCATCATTCATCACCAGCACCATATCACCATTATCATCACCATCACCACCGTCATCATCAAGCATGTCAGGATACAACAATGCATTTAAAAAATTAACATAATTTCGCAAAATTTATGATCTTATTTATTCTCATAGCACCATTACACTCATAGGTGGAAACTTGGACGGAGACTTGGGGGGGCGAACGAGTTTGGCCGAAGGAAAGACGCGAGATTTTTTTTGTCATCTGGTCGAAAAGTTTTAAAAAATTTAAATTTTCACCGATGACCTATTTTTTTAGTCGTATGGCCCCAAAAGTCCCGAAAGTCAAGAAAATTTTATATTTTCGCCAACAAAAAGTTGCTGACCTTTTTTTTAGTCGTCCGCCCAAAAAGTCAAAAAATTCTATTTTCACCGGCATAAAATAATCGTATGCCTCATCACGCTCAACGATTGGGGGACCAATGCATGAGCCGTTCCCCCTCCAACACTTTTATTGGGGGGGACCATCCCCCCTATACGCCCCTAGGTTTCCGCCCATGATTACACTGATGTCAATACAGAATGTTTGCCATTGCTAAATACCACATAAGACCAAATGATTTGGCAAAAAGTAGGGGAATACGTTCACCGACCTGCGAGTCAGAATCCGGAAATCCAGCGGAATGGTCGGGATACTTTTCCAGAAACTGCGCGATATACGTCATGATTGAACGCTCGTCGGGTTTTTCCACGTCCAGATCTGAATGGAAAAACCCATCATATATAAAAAGTTTCAGATCCAGATAGTCATTGTGGTGTATATTATGGTTAAACACCAATTTACAAATTCATTCAGCAAAAGAACTAGCATAGAAGTAGCTACACGTCAAAACACACTCCAAGTCTCTAAAGCACCACTTTGAAAGTCAAGTATACACTATACATAGCATATATAATATTCTTCTTTATTAATCCAGATTGACAAAGTATACAGCAAGATCAGATGACATAGTACTAACAGATGAAAAGGAAGTTCAACCAAAGTAAAATTGAATTGTATGGCAGCTTGCAAGGCGCTCATCTGTTCTAAAGGTCATTTACAACACCACTTAGCAAATGGAAGACTGAATCAACCCTTATAGGGCTAGCAGGTATGAAACCAGCGTCTCTCTGATCTTTGTGCCTGCGTGTCACAGGTTTAACATCTCCCTGCAGGGCACCAACTTATTCAAGAGCACGTACGAGTGTGTGTATGCATCTAAGCATTTACGCAGGACATTTAAAGATTTCACATAGATGCTGTTGCATGTCCATCTAACAGATCTGAAAAGCTATTAAGATGAACTTCATACTTGCAAACAAACTCTTAGCATTAATAGTAAGAATAAGATTATATATAAATTTAAATGTCATGTAAACGTGAGAAATTCAGAAACATACTGATATTCATAATAATCAACAGCAACCTGGATAGAAAAATAACAATGCCTGTAAAGATAATAGCATAATGGTAGTAACAACACAAGTAGTAGGTCTATCTGTCTGGAATGTCCCCATTGGAGATGCGCCTGCCACCTACGGTTACCAAGGGTTGATTCGTCAGTATTTTTCAGGCTCCTTACAACCTTTTTGTATCACCATGATTGGACTGGGAGTGCCTCTGAGTGGGCTCCTTGAAAGGGAACTATATAAATTCACGAAATAAATGAATGAATGAATGAATGAACAATGGGAAAAATGCAGCAACGTAGGTTACGATCATTACCTTCTGGATCAAGAAGTTTCGGAATACCAAGATGTTGCTCTGCAGCTGCGAACGCATTTTCCAGGTTGACCTTCGGAGGGTTCTTCACGACCTTTGCCATGTCGACCAGTTCAGGTCTGAGACCATGTATCAACGCGTTGAAGGCCACACCATCTCGCCAGCTGGAACCAAAGTCCTTGACCTCCACTCCAAACCGCCTGTTGCCAGAAACAACATGCAACACCCATCGTCACGAGGATCTTTGATTGCGATTATATTTACTTTTACAAGCATTAATCCCATAATACACTGTGTCCGGAAAAAATGGACCCATTTCATTGTGACTGGAACTTTTATATTTTCACCAGCATTAGAGAAATATGTCAGGATTAAAATGTGGTTTGAATTGTAAAAATCGATGAATGTTTACTATTTATTTTCATATTTACAAAATGGGTCCTTTTTTACAGACACAGTGTATAATTGACCATTTAGAATGACCTTCCTCCTGCACTACGGGCTAAATTAATGACTCGTTATCAGTCTCTCGTTCTTTAAAACATTTATTTCCCATAGAGTTTTTGTGTCGAGAGCACCTCTGAATGGTCATTCTGTGAAAGGCGCTATATAAATGTATAGATACAATACAAAACAACATTAATAACCCTCTGAATCCGAGCCCCCATAACTCTATGGATAACAGGCTGGAAAACCAGCCCATCAGGTACAAAGGGTTAATAAATAAAATAATAATTATGTACTTGTAGAGACTATCTATTAGACTCCTTCTGTGATCCAATACAAAAACAATATTAATAATAAATAAAATAAATAAATAAAATAAATAAAATAATTGTGTGCTTGTAGAGACTATCTATTAAACTCCTTCTGCGGTCCAATAAAAAAACAATATTAATAATTAATAAAATAGATAAAATAATAACTATGTACTTGTAGAGACTATCTATTAGACTCCTTCTGCGATCCGAAGTGCGTCCTATGGACGGAGAGGATCGTGAGGTGTATACGTTGGTCAGATTCTCGTAGAAAACATCGGCTGGAGACGATCTGCCATGAATCCGTTTCTTCCTATGAACATCTGCAGAAGATGTCTTGCCTGTCACAGACCTCACTACCTCAGGACTGACCTCTTCAGGTAGTGACATCGAAAACAGGCTTTTCTTCCGTGATGTTTCCGAAACTTGGATCTTAACAGAGGAACCTGCTTCATTTTCTCCGCGTTTTCTCGACATCTCGGATCTCATACCTGATGAAGATGCCTGGGGTATGGAATAACGATAGGAAGAGGATGCATCTGGAGTTACTGACTTTGAGAGTTGTCGTATGCTTTCCAGATGTGGTTCTGGACTGCTTGACGAGGGCTTTGAAGGCACCAGAGGCGTGTTGGCATGTCGACGCAACCTTTCAGGGTCTAGATCAGATTTCGAAAGCGACTGGTTGAAATGTCTTGCTCCAACATTGTGTCTTTCTTTGTCTACGTGACTTGTGGACCTCGATGGTCGGTTGTTGTCAGTTGGAAAGATTGAGAGTCCGGGAGATTTAATTCTACGTTCGGTGACTTTGCGAGGCGGACCATCTAATGATTCAGAAGATTTGATTTGCTTACGTTCGTCATCTTGTTTACGAGATGAATTGAGAGAAAGTAGTTCTCCCGCGACAGAATCCGGGCGACATGATCGGATCTCTTTATGGAAGCTTTTCGTTTGTCCCAAAACTGGAAAAGGATCAGATTTCAAATGTCGTCTGCTGTCCTCTCTGCTGGATTTTGTTTGCTTCTGCTTCCTCTCATCCATCTGAATGGCTTTCTCAGAGTGATCTCTTCTCAAACTATTTTCATACTTTCCTACTAGATCAGTAACGTAGTGAATTTAGCTCATAATATTGATGACTTTCTAAGCACTTTTATTCGGTCGTCAGAAAACAAAAGTTAGAGAATTCAGCTCATAATATTGATGACTTTCTAAGCACTTTTAGTCGGTCGTCAGAAAAACCATACAACGGATATAAATCCTGAACATCTTTAGATTCGACAACCAGAATCTACGTCTAGAAGTCTCAATTCAGAAATCTGCCACCAAACAACTTCCTGACTTCTCGGGAGCCGCACTCCAAGTGGCTACAAACTCACTTGGAACAATCAACAGACCCCAAACAAACTGAACTTGGTATTTCTATTCCATTCAACTAGACCAATGATCTTTCTGGCCAGCATACAGGGCAGGCTTTAGGCAACAGTGCAGCCTAAAGCACTGCTGTCCAATAGGCTCTGGTCTGCTGTGGGCAAGAGGAGACAAAATAATGTCACACTCTTGAACACAAAACTACGCTGCATGCAGACGTCAGCATGTTCCGGCACGCTCAACCACAGAATGTGCAACCAGTGTTTCTAGGACTACATACACATGACAGGGCAGCATGCCCAGCTCTTGCATTCTAATTAAGATACTCAGTACGCAAAGTCTCGTTCAGACTAGCAGTTGCTTAGGAAGCTTTGCCATACGAAACTGTTTACACACAAACAGAATGACAACTACATAGGGTCTCATAACTTTTTAGTACGACATTTTTAATATATAAGAATGAGAAAACAATCCAACTACAGAGATAAGATATTACTATTGATATACACAATCTGACAAAATCATATCCAGACTGAACTCACAGCAAATGAAAACTAATAATAACAATAATAATATCTTTATTGAAACGCCTGCAAGATGCACTGCGCTTTACATTTACAAGTTATGCAGTAATCTTAATTAAACTTAACTACCAACTGAGCAGACAGCTTTGCAATTACACGGCATTATTAGCAACCTACAAATCAAATCCGCCCAACGGGGCTCGAACCTGCTACCTCTCGCACTCTTGACCAGCGTGTTAACCATTACTCTATATTGCATTTATGGTCTGCAGCTACAGGATCTTCTAGTGCTGCATAAAAATTCCTCACATAAAAAGAACCAATCTTAGAAAAGAAATTACATAAAACAATTTCAATATGTAATTATTGTTATCCATGTTACTCCTTTCGTGAAATAATTGGTAGCCTTGCAAATTTGATTAAAAATGAAGCAATTTGCAATTCCCGAAACTTGTACATAACCAGTGAAAATGTAAACTTTTCTCAAATGCCAATGAAGCTAAGTTCTAACAATATATAGGTCACATAGGTGCATGACTATTTTTTATAATGAAGCATGATTTGGTGTAGTCTGCATCAGAATAAGTGTGAGATTCACATACACACCTCACATATAACAATACCCTTTACCTTATTAAAGCCCAATTTAATAGTTCCAACACAGCATCCCTCCTTTTTTACACCAAACTAATAATTACAGCACAACGCAATAGATTGTAAATCTATATCTATCAAATTTGTCAGTAGCAATCAGCATTCTAAAGTATAATTTGGTAACTTCATAATTTCCAGACAAGCTTTCATGTCGATTTTTTGTGCTCAAAATCACAGTCGGCAATTATAATTAAAGTTACACAATGGCATGACTAATTATTTCTATGGGAAATTACCGGAACTCTGTAATTTGACAAGGCGCATTGACCAAAGGTTACAACAGCAATTAATTCACAAATAGACTTTTATGAGCATTTCACTGATATCACAAGAGGTCAGCTAACATAAAGCCTGTAATAAGAGCATTAAATAAATTAACACCATGGAACATAATTTATGAAAACTGAGATTGATGCCAATCTAATTAGCTAAGTGGGAACCAATTACTCTCCCTCCACTAAATCACTTGAGACTGCTTTGTTAAAACACACTTGAACACGCTGTGCAAGCTGAGCTGTACAAGCAAAAAACCCAATAACAGACTCATGTCAGTCTGGTCTGGCTTGCAAAAAATATTAATGTAAAATTGACAAGACCGATATGCCATGATATGGAAAACCTTGGCTCCTATACATTCAAGCAATTAGATAATTAGGTTAGATTACATTAAGTTCCAAATAAAATCAACAACATTAAGCTCCATTACGCTAGACTTGATCAGATCAGACAAGATCACAGATTAAATCGCTACTAGATCAAATAGAATAGCATTTGATCATATCACATTGGACCAATTAGATTAGATTAAACACTGGATATGATTAGATCGGGCAGGATTAGATAAGAATGCACATGTAGCTCACTGTTGGCATGGTAAAAAAATAGTAAGGTAGGAAATAGTAATAGAATGGCAGCGTATAGTATTGTATCTATAAATTTATAAAGCACCTCTCACAGTGCACACCGATCAAAGGTGCTCCCGGTGTGAAAGTCCCAGAGAAAAGAAAGTAATTCTGAGATAGCGAAAAGATGTGCTTCGGGTACCAGTTAATATCGAAGAACTTATCAATAGAGGATTAATAATACTAATAATACTACTACTACTACTAATAATAATAATAATAGTGATAATAATACCGTATTAGTAATAATAATAATAATAATAATCATCATAATAATAATAATAAGACGATTTATATGGTGCCGTAGCTCAGCCAAAGCCGAAGGAAATGGCGCTGCACACGAAAATATTCCAAAGTACATGCTCGTTGTGAAGGCATCAAGGAACTCCCTGGTACAGTCAAGTCTACAAGGTATTTACAAGCTCATTATATGAATTCCTGGTACAGTGGCATGGCAACACAACCAAAGGACACGCAGAACATGGCCCAGCATGAACTGAAATATTTATTACACCCCTATTGAGACTAACTATCTGACCCTCATTCAATTTACAGAATGATCACTCACTTTGGAATGGCCTTCTGAGCCCAATTCAACATGACACCCTTGGCACCGCCCTTGACCTTCGACGCAGTGGGTCGTTTCGCTGGTATGCTGACGTTGTCACCTCCATTCAGACTTGCAAAGCTTTCCACAGGATTGGACAACAAAGCCTGGCGTTCCAACAGCCGAGTGTTTTCCTCGATCTGTAAACATCAACCAATCAGAACAAACGTAACATGTGGGGCCCGGTGGTGTAGTGGGTATGCTTGTTGCCTTGCAGCCAGATGGTTGCAGGTTCGAATCCACCTCAAGTTGCTGCGTAGAGACCATGGGCCAGTCCTTCGTTTGCAATTGCTCAGCGCTTTGGCATGAAATTCCGATGCAGTGTCTGCGCTGCAGTCGGGAGCGCCTCTGAGTGGAGAATCTTGAAGGGGCGCTATTACAAGCGCACATAAAAACAAACAAATGTGGGGCGCGGTGGTGTAGTGGTGGGGTCGTTGCCTTGCAGCTGAAAGGTTGTAGGTTCTAATCCACCTCAAGTCGCTGCCTCCGAGTAAAGAGCTTGAAGGGACACTATGACAAGTGCACATACAAATAAACATCATTTATAACAGGGTGAGAATTGCTGGTGGTTGGGGGTTTCAACCCTCCCCCAGTCTTTCTTAGAGCCCCATGTTAAAGTCTGTTTTTCACACCACGATTCCAAGTGGATAATGGTCCAACCCCCCCAGTTATTTTTCCACAATTCTTACACTGATTTATACTCAAGAATTAATTCTTCTACTAATGGGAAACTTCTGGTTTCCCAGGCTAGCACATCAACTAGGCAGCATCGCACATTCCCGATTTGTTGGCCCATCTACTGGGAATGGGCCAATGTTAGAGATGCACCTACTACCTAGAAACAATGTCAATGCATTTTACAAGCTGCTGAAATCTAATTTGTGTTGCCATTGCTGGGCTGGGAGCGCCTCTGAGTAGGTTGCTAGGAGTGCTATACAAATTGTTTTTTAAATGAATGAATAAATGAATAAATTTCAGCACAAACTTCACCCAGTAAGAAAATCAATAGAACCGAGAATTGTCCAACCAAAGCATGATCAGTCAGCAGACAAGATAAATCAACTTAATCTGCATTGGATCTAAAAAATTTATGTAGTGCCTCTCACAGTGCACACTAATCTTTCAATGACAAGCTGTATTGGTTTCCTGATAACTTTCAGTGCATGTTCATTGCTTAATCAAAGAATTTTAAAAGCAATTATCAATCAATCAATCAGAATTTATATAGCGCCCCTTTAAGGTACCTATTCAATCATGCCAATGAAGTGTCAGCAAGCTCATTTTTGTGAGCCTTGACAAGTGAATCAGAATATCCTTGGTTTCTAGTATCACTCAATAAATCAATCAATCAGTCAAAATTTATTTAGCGCCTCTTAAAGATCACTACTCAGAAGTGCTCCCGAACCAGGCCAAGTAGGAAAAAAGCAGCATGGATTTGAACCTCAGTCTTCTGGTTTGCCAGGCCAATTAAACTGCTCAACACTCAGTAGAGTTTGTAATCACAACGAAAAAAGATTAGACATCATTTCACTTTCTACCAATACTATCATAACAGACAAACAAATTAAAATATTTCGAGAAGTAGTACCTGGAAGAAAAGAATAATCGACCAGATAAGGCCAAGCACAATTGCCGGCTTGCCATCTGCAATATCTGTTGCGTTGATATTAACCAGTTTAATCTGAAAAACAACAATAAACACATGTTATTCATTAAAACATCTGATCATTCATTTGCAGCAATTTTCGTTCAATAAGAATACTTGCAAATTCTAAGTAAGTCCTGGTATAATTGTATTTTATTGCATTGTATTGTATCTGTAAATTTAAAAAGCGCCTATCACAGCCCACACCAATCATAGGCGCTTCAATTAAGAGGCTCTTGTCTGCCTTGGCATTCCCAGACATCCAATCTGATAGACATAGTCCCCAACAGCAGATGTCACTAGGTACATTAAAATACGTTGTTACCATATGATTATACTCATTTATCAGTATTTAGAATAGCACTAAATCAAAATAATTAAGTATCAAATCATTCACTTCTAAAGTAACTAGATTAGGTCCACGCAGTGCTGACTTAGATTTCAATTCACAATAGATTGAAAGGCCAAAGTTCTATTGCAAATATATCAAATTACAAGTCTGTTCAGGTGTGATTTTATCCAAATGATGTCATTTCTTGAAAGATTTTCAAAGCATTAGTCAATTAAAATACCCCACAAGCAATGCTATAAATCTAATCAAAAGGTAAAATACACACAATAACCAATTACTTTTTTTTATTTCTTCATCACAACTCAATATTGTACCTCATAAGTAACTCAATAACAGCTTAGTTAGATCGCTTAGTTAGGCCCCTACCAGCAGGACTCGTCCCTTCAGGTGTGCCCTTTGTTACCACTTAAACTTATTTAAATCTGTTGTTTTAATTGTTTCATTGTTACTTTGTTCTATCAATGCACTGTTTAACTGTAAAAATGTTTTTCCTGTTTTCAATAAACGAATTGAATTGAACAACTAACAAGCACTGCCAAAATTTAAAGGTGACAGGTCAAAATAAAATCCATATTTATCGTAACATCGTACATTTCTGCTTTCAAGAAACTTCAAAGCTGTCGTGATGTTGCTTATGAAGTGAACTCGTTTCATACCACTTTTCCTTTCAATTGGCTGAAAAAACAACAACATATCTCAGTAATTTCATCTATACTCAATCTACCTATATAAAACATGAAGCAGTGTTGGCATGGTAACCACTACACTATCAAGCACCCCATGGTAAAATAGAGGAGCTTTATTGAGTTTATTGAAGAAAACTGGCTGTCACAGAGCAACCAGACACATCAACAAGGGATTCGCTGGAGAATAATATAAATTAACTGCTAATTCTGGACAGTGTTTTTCTCATTACGTACGTTGCTGATGCTGACCTGTTGGTTTTAATTAATTATGATTAGTTCAATGAATGCCAATGAAAAGGATTATAAAGTTTCTAAAATCTTTACATCTTGCATTGATAAGGCTTTAGCCTACAACTCCAATGAGGCCATTTCTATAGATCAATCGTGCGCCTCTTTCAGTCAATCTACTCGAAATCTCCAGCACTGTCGAGAAATGACCCAAGTTGCATTGCAGTCTCCTCTGCTAGGTCATTAAATGCCAAGATGCCATTGTTATCCTTGTGTGCAAGAGAACTTGAGAAAAGAAAGAAAAGAAAGCATCCTGAAGGGTAACTTAACAGAACGTTTTGATGGACAATTCAAATATCTGAAATGGGTGCTACTCCAAGACAAAGGAGTATGGACATCAAAAACAATATGGAGAGGCAAAAAGCTAACCAACCCAACAATCTGTCAACTTCAAGGAGGACCATTTTCATTGGTCACATACTGATGCTCTCAAATGCACGGAAATTTTTGTTTCGTATATATTTTAAGTCACATCTATGCACTGTGTTCGAAATTGTCATTTTTGCTCGATATTAAAATTCACATTTATATTTACTTTGGCTTTTTTGAGAATCAAAACAAGACCAATCAGGTTTGACCAAGCTCACAAGAAGTGATTTAAATTCAAAATTTTCACCACCCAAGGACTGATCAAATGAGCATCACCACATCCGTAATATATTCAGATTGGAATTTTCCAACTCTTTTTGTCAAAATTTGCATTTGCTCCAATTACTTAATTATTAAAAGATCGTCATTTTTGTAACTGAACTTAACAAAACTTTTACATTTTCTCACAGTAAATTACTTCGCAACGGGTATGATTCTTAACGGAAAAGTTTACCATGTGAGTTACGACCATTAATTTTTTGGCATCAAATTTCAGTCTAACGATAACCTTGAAAAACTTGCCTTATACGACTTTAAGCTAAACAAAAAACTATTGCATTTGCCAACAGTTGATAACTTCACATGGGGTAAGATTCTTAATGGCAAATTGTTAGTTAACACGATTAGATTTTTGGTGTCAAAGTCAGGTGTTAAAAACTTGCCTGTGTAGCCTATCATTAACCCATTTAATGACCAGCTACATATGTTTTCAATGCATTTAGTACACACTGGTCGTTAAAGGGTTAACTAGTGACCAGTCAACTTGTCCAACACATTATGAGTTTTTAACACAGCTTGACTTGAATGAAACCTAAATGAAGCCCTGGAGCTATACAAATCAGTAGATTTATATCATCGGATTATAAATATAAACTAACCAACTCAACACTGGCGAGAACTTCAAGCAAAGACAGCAGCATCTTTCCATCCTTGATGTCATCAAACAGATCAACGACTGATAAGGGTGGTTTGCACTGCAAGAGAAACACTCATTACCACATCAATCAGTATCAATCGATAGAGCGCACCTTCAAAGACACAGAAGCCAATCGGACCCAGCCACAGATGAAAGGAACGGCTTTTAAAGATAAGTAAGGGCAGAAGAATCTATATCTGGCGAAAAAATATTTTCATATAGTAGGTCAAGGTAAGGATACACATAAAGTAAATGCAAGCTATGAGCAGTTATGTTGGATAGTGTAAAACACGAGCTATGGCAAAGCAAGTAAGGCAGCGCAAGATAAAAGCTATGGCAAGGCAATTTGAGTCAAGAAAAGACAAGGTTTTGTTTTATCTACAAATTCCAGTTGTTAACACTTCAAAAACCAGAGCTCTGCAATAATTTCTCAGTCACCTAGAGTACACTCTCATCAGTAAAGGGTTAAAGGTAATAAAAGATATACTTACCTACTTACATAAAAGCTTGGAGTTAATAAACTGAGAAATTATTCCTGCAGCAATTAAACTTTTCCACAGATAAAAGTCTGCAAACTTTTCACTGAACTACGTTTAGTGATGTGAGCGTGAAATATTTCATTTGAAATATTTCATTTCTGACAGTTTTTTTTGAAATATTTCAACGCCAAAAAAAACGTTTTTTTTACATGTATGTTTTTTTTACATCTCTAGTTGACGATGATAACAAAGATGATGACATGGACGATGATGAATAACAATGAGGAAATCTTGTAACTGACAGATTTTAGCAGTATAATTACTATTAATGATGGTTTACTCTGTCTGACTGATAGTACTATAATACTATTTATGTTTGTGTTCTAAGTTCTATTCTTAGAACTTTTTGTAAAATTTTGTTTGCCGGATTATTATTCAGTCTAGTTGACATAGTATTTGTGATTTATAATTTGTCTTGTACAGTCACTAAAGTGTTTCGAATTCTATACAACTGACTGTGTCCTTGGCTAGCAGAATTTAGCTAAAATCACATTTATTTCATTTATGACAAAACAAGTGATTAATAATAAATGTTAAGCATAACAATGAACAATAACATCTAGCCTACTTTATCAGATCAAACTGTAATTTGTGACATTTGGTGAATAAAACATGTTTTTCAACATATAATGTAACTCTCATAAAAGTCATTCTTAAAAACAGGTAATTAGAAATAAATTGAGTATCTCGAGGATGGTCATCACTAACACAATAATGCATATATAGTATGCCTATCTTGTTAGAATATGACTCCATTTTATACATGGATCGATAGAAACAAAAGACAAATTGCTTCAGGAGCTTCGACACCATGGCCCGCCACTTGTTAGAAAAACTTCACCCTGGCCCGCCACTTGTTAGAAGATGCTCACCCTGGCCCGCCACTAAAAAAGGTTTGACACCCCTGATATAATATGTAATATGAGAAATAAATAAACTTATTATGGTTGTAATTAGTTGTAAAATGTAAAGAAAAAAATAATTTGAAATATTTCAAAGAAAACTGAAATATTTCAAATAAAACTGAAATATTTCATTGAAATATTTCAACGCCAAAAAAAACATGTTTTTTTACATCTCTAACTACGTTGAAAAGGAAACTCACAGTAACCCTGGAATAAAACTCCAAAAGACTTATTATATAAACACTGCAAAAATGCCACTGATCTAGTTGTTCTGACCTACTTTGTAATACATCTATACGTACACACACACACACACACACACACACACACACACACACACACACACACACACACACACACACACAAGCATACCTACACAAACACACTTGCAAAGACACACGCACGCACACAAACAAACAAACTGAAGAATACAAACACACATACACACTCACAGACAGACAGACATGTTTGTATATATAAACTCTTATGTCCACTTTAAATTCATCAGTGAATTTCAATCATCGTGTTCTTCAATGCAAAAACAGGTCAAGTATCACTCATTAATTCATCATGTACGGTACTTAAAATAGAACTATTTTTGTAAGCTGACCTTTTCGAGGAAGCTATTAATCCACTTTGTGAAGGTCTTCTTCTGCACATCATCCTGCTTGTCTACAACATAACATGGAAAACAAAATATCATCAGACACTTGAGTACAGAATAGAAACTCCTGAAGGGCGACTTAATCTAACGTTTTTCACATATTAACGCTCTTCTAAACAGGCTGAGCTACTTGTCCTTCGGTCGCGCATTTCTATTACGCAGCGCCGTGCCTTTTCTGTCGTTGGCCCTGCAACCTGGAATGGGCTCGCTGTGGAACTACGTCTAATGCCTAGAGCCCTTGAAACTACGTTCTACTCTGCTCTTAAGACTGTTCTCTTTAGCCGTTGTTGGGTCAGGAGCACTTCTGAGTATGTACTCCTGAAGAGGCGCTACATAAATGTCTGAATTGAATGAATGAATGAATGAATGAACAAATATCTAAATCTGGAGTTGCGGTCTTCTAGGTCAGTATACAACCAATTACAAATAATTATGATCAAAATCACAATGACATTTGCAAGATTCTCAAGATTTAAACTTTTGTGCATGTATTTATCCACATGTGTGTATGTATGAATGTTTGTAATTATTTATTCATTAATTCATTCATTAAAGCCTCTACAAAGGGACTACTCAGACGTGCTCCCAAGCTCAGTGCGGCCAAATAGAACTGTCCTAAGATGATGAGGAATGTCTCAGAAGAATTTATAGAAAAGGAGCAGTCATCAGGGGAGGCCAAATATTTTCTGTATGTATCTACATATGTATGTATGTGTAATTGTGCATGTGTGTGCATTTATGTATATATGCGTGTATGCATTTACAAATGAACATTTACCGGTACATGCATGCATGTATGTGTACATACAAGCATGTGTGTATGTTCGGAATGTACGTGTCTGGACAATTATTTAGGACCTTTAACAAATCTCACAAAGTAAAGTACTCAAAGTTTAAATGCATTTACGAACAGTCTCAAACAGTAAGAATACCGCTCAAAAGAAAACAGTTCTCCTCTGAAGATATTTTTCCAATCTCTGGCTCAGTATGCACAGAGCTCTGCATTTTTAATATATGAAATACAGTCACTCACAAATTCACAACGCTACCGTTAGGATGAAACCACACAAATACATTTGCAGAAGGTGAATTCATACATGCGCAGTTGCACAAACACATACAAACACATACACAAACCAACAAAAAGACAAACATCGTCTCGGATCAAGGATTCCAATATTCGCGGTATTGATTAATGGATCCAATGTGCTTCATTGACCATACCACCGGAAATTATACCGCTTTCCATTTGGATCTGTTGTGAATCGGACATGTGACTGTGACCTGGTTTGATTTGAATACATGGTTCATAAATAGATCAATCAGACATCGGACATCAGACAATGATGATGAGGAGAATTAACTACACAAATGGTACTTCTGCAGATTTTGCATTATGATTATGAACATCATGTGAAAGATATACGTAGATCATGGCTTTGATATTCATTCATTCATTCATTCGGACATTTATATAGCGCTCCTTCAAGTAAAAAACTACTCAGAGGCGCTCCCGACTCCAGTGCGCCCAAAAAGAACAGTTTTAAGTTTAGTAAGGAACGATCCTGGTAGAGTCCCAGGATGTAGGCATAGCTCAAAAAAAGGCTATTCCAGACCACCGGACCAACCACAGAAAAGGCTCGATTCTTCATGGTAGCAGTACGAGCAAAAGGAACCAAGAGGACTCCCTTATCATGTTGGTAGGACATCTATAGAACAAACCTTTATAATGATTTATCACAGGTCTGCAAAACAAAAATACCTGTGTTACAGTGCCAACACTTTTACACATAACATAACATAGCAGCTTTTATTCGCCAAACACCATAATTATAGGTTGCAACAACATCAAATTTTAACTTCAGATTTGTCAGTGTACACTGGAGATCCGAAAGGGGCCCAAAGGTCCCGTAAGCCAAGGCTACCTGAGACAATTTAGTTGAAAAAATGCATCTATAATCTATAGATATATTCGTATATGATTGATCACATATAAAAATAACATTTTTTCTAACACAATATATATATTATATATATATATATTACATATCTATAAGATTTGCCTATAAATACAGATTAATGGTAAAAAATTGGCATTGCTACACAAGAGCACTTGTTTTGTAATTATATAAAGTCTCAGTCTGTGTATATATACTATATACATATATAATACCAGTAGCATATTCGTGTACAGTGGTGTTGCCTGGTGCCAAATTGAAACTGCACCCAATGAATGATGGATGACCCAAAGGATTCTGCATCGCATCAACCCAGCCCCCCCCCCCCCCACATCCCCCTTACTCAAGCCAGAACTCAGCAGCAAAAAACGTCTACTTACGCATATTCAAAAGAATCTTTCCTTCATTGAAAGACTTGGAAATTTCTGGCCTCAGATCATCGTCTTCTTCGTCTCGAGACGAAAAACTCGAATAACTTGAGTAACAATCCATGTTGCCAACAAAGACTCTGGAGGACCACTCCTACTATTTCTTCCCTTTACGCTGGTCACCACACAATTAGGAAATCTCGAAAGACGTCTGTGTCAATTTGTTTGGCTGCTCAATTAGTTTGTGGTCAACACAGGTGTTTGCAATGTATCAACACAAACATGGCAGACTTTGAAAAATCAGTTGCTTTCTCCACATGCTGTGCAGCAGAAACTCAAATCTAACATCTGTGTGTATAATTATCGGTAGCCACCAGTTCAATTCAGAATATCAATTTCCGATGTGAATGCAGTCGGATCAAGACGCAAGCGACCGAAATGTTAGCGTAAAATAAGGTGAATAAGAAATCTCAAAACTCCTAGCTGTATCCAGTCTCCTTCTCTGGTCAGTCTCCTCTTCTCTGGAAGATATTTGCACTCAAACATGTATTGGTGAATTTCAGAAACTCAGGACATGCCCAGGCAGGATAGTGTGGGCAAATAGGCCAGTATCCTCTCAGAGGTGTTATCAACACCACAGGGGCCCAAGCCACCCCTTGGTCCCAGGAGGGATTTCGCAACCAACAGCAGGCCAGATGTTGGACTAATTAATTTAATTCATCTGCATAATCAAATTTATACCAATTGGTCGTGCCGCTTTCCATTAATTACTAGTGCATGGGTGGTTGCTGTTGGAACATGTGAGTGTTGTTATAGTAGTCATTCATTGTTTAGTGTTTACTACACACAGTCAGAGTCCAGATTTAGCTAGACCTGTTGACACATGCAATTATAGGTGCACAGAAAGCCTATTATTATTCAGTAGTCCTGAGCATTCTGAAACCCACTGACTGAACGACTTTAAAATCTAGTTCACAGTTAGAAACTGCCTGGCAACCTAGACTTTAAACAGAAACAGCATTGATAGTTGCAGCCTTGTCCTTAGTAACATACATTTAGTTACCAATGATAGGTATGGTAGTATATGTGGGGCATGGTGATGTACTGAGTATGTTCGTTGCCTTGCAGCCGGAGGGTTGCAGGTTCGAGTCCACCTCAAGCTACCCTGTAGGAACCTTGAGCAAGTCCTTCACTCACAACTGCTTGGGCACCTCGGAGTGAAATTCCAATGCAGTGTCCATGATGCAGTTGGGAGCGCCTCTGAGTAGGAGTAGAGAGCTTGAAAGGACGCTATGAAAATGTAAAAATAAAAAATAGATTGGCCTAAATTTAATTATGTATTCATTAGTGCCATCTATGCCTTCAAACTCTAATGTTATGCATGTTTAATTTTTTATGATCAATTTTATTATAATAGGCAGATCACCTTACCCCATCACTGTTACACATAATCTGAACAATTTAATTCCCAGGAAATAAAATCTCACACACACAATAAAAAGCATCTTCTATTTCCTCAAGCAGCAGATGGCACTCAACAGTAACTTGAATACTCTGTGTAAGTCCCTATGCATCTGTCTATAACACATCCACTTCAATAATTCATAGAAAATGCAGCCATCTTCATGAAATAATCCCTCACCACCTTCTGTCGTCTTTAGGGAAATCGGAGCAGAAGGTTCAGCATTCTGAAATGCCAACCTCCTTCATGGCCTCGTGAAATCAGCCAGACAGAGAGAGAGACAGACTGACTGACAGACAGACATACAGACAGAAACCGAAAGACAGACAGAGAAACAGGAAGACAGAGAAAAGAAAAACAGAGACAGAGAAATGCATCTATAGATATACAAAGAGATACAAAAATAGAGACAGACAGACAGACAGAGACAGACAGACAGATCGATCCTGTTTTGTCCCAGAAACTGGATATTAATATCAGTTTACCTCACGAAAAACCAGGAAGTGTAGTTTCATACATTTGCTGTTAATGGTGCAGATTCCTATTTTACCATTTCGGATAATTCATTTTGGATAATTCATCAAAAATTCATCCACACCCGACCATAAGTGACCGGTGAATAAGCTGGTCTCCCTGACGTGGCTTTTGTGGGCGCTGAGAAATTCTCGAAGATTTACATTACATTACATAATCATGAGAATACAATACAGCAGGTGATGAAGATTCATCTTCAACCTAATTGCAAGTTTTATTGAAGATACGATGACCAGAAGCAGAATGAAACAGATGGGCTACCTAATCAATCTCTTGAAATGTCTTCAGCAACAGCATAAACACAGTGACTGGCACAAAAATCAATTCTTAGGAAAGCCCAATTAGTTCTCTCATCCCACACTCTACCTGCATTTAGACATATTAAGTGAGTTTGCTTTTTCATTAAAATCTGTCATAACACTCACACATCCAACTTATTGAAGAGTGATGAAATATTTTGGTCAATATAATTATTATGGTCAAGCGTCTAAATTACACATAATTAGGCCACACAGAGCCAGGACCTTCGCCTAATAAAGTATGCACCTACAGCAACTGTGTTTCCCTTAAAACAGTAATTACACTTCTAGTGTTGCTTGATCTAATGTCCCAAACACCAACAACACAACTACCAAACATAACGACTTTCCCTGACAAATTACACTCTAGACCCACAACAACACTGACTTCATTTGGTCTTAGGAATAGTATCATGCCTAGAAATACCAGGTGAGGTCATTCTGCAGAGAGGAGATGAGTGGGCTAGGGTATTCGTAGTTGCTGTGAGGTCCACTGAGGTCCATTTCTAACTCATAAAGTAGTTTAATGTTGACATTCATTGCAAATGTGCCTGGAAGACACGGAAAGCGAGATCATGATGAGAACATGGTAGAACCGCATCTGGTAAGAAAGGCCATTATAGACTGCCCCACACCATGATAATTAGGCTACTGCGTATCACACTAGGTCGGAGGAGAGATTTCAACTGTGAGGATGGACATTTGGACAAGTGGAAATGCTTTTAAGAGTCTTAACACTAAATTATGCTTAAATGCTTTGTGCTTTCACATACACACACACACACACACACAGCCATCAGACAGAATAGGACTTTCTGGAATGTGGATCCCTCTGTTTCGCATAGCTCTGGCCTGGGTTCCATTCTGTGTGAGACTTGACCAACTGTTTCTATAAACTACTCAAGAATTTGCTCTTTGGCCAGCCTGGGTCAGAAGTGCCTCTGAATACGTATCCTGAAGAGGTGACATAGAAATTACTTAGACGAACAGACAGACAGCCAGCCAGCCAGACAGACCAAGAGACATACAATCAGACAGACGGACAGGCAGGCAGACAGACAGACAGGTAGGTATACGTACACAGGCAGACAGACCAAGAGACATACAATCAGACAAACAGACATACAGGCAGGCAGACAGACATTTCAAACTTATAAAAATCTCTTTCGAACGATAGTCAGCTTTTCCAATGCATCACAATTAAAACAATTATTTGGTGGAATCCAACTAGCAGACAGTCGAGAGCTGGTAAGAGCAGCTTATGACCCCCAAAACCAGCAATATCGATCTGTTGACATAATATCTCAGAAGTGGATGTTTTCCATGCAGCCATGCAACACTACCACTCTCGAGTCCAGGCCACAGAGAGACCGGAAATAATATGCTTTCGCTTTCGATGGCTTCTCTCTTCATCTGTCGCTCTTTACATCCACTCAATGCAGCCGCTGACGAACAAACAGTGACGTTGCAACTTCGATATAAAGAAGCCGCAAAAACTGGTAACTCCTCTTAGTGGTAGTTGCTACGGTGGGGGGGGGGGTCATGGTGGCTGTAGCCTGTAGTGGTGGCGATCACAGTGGCTGTGATGGTGGTGGTCAGGGTGGTTGTAGTAGTGGTGGTATTCGTGGTGGTGGTATTCATGGTGGTCAGAGAGTGGTGGTGGTATTCGTGGTGGTGGTATTCGTGGTGGTATTCGTGGTGGTGGTATTCGTGGTGGTGGTATTCGTGGTGGTCGGAGTGGTGGTGGTATTCGTGATGGTCAGAGTGGTGGTGGTATTCGTGGTGGTCAGAGTGGTGGTGGTGTTCATGGTGGTTGTAGTGGTGGTGGTCAGAGTGGCTGTGGTGGTCATTTTGGAAATTGTAGAGGTCATGGTCTTCTAATGATGCTGTGTTATAACAAAGATAACTGACAATCTCCCTCCTTCCTTACCCAGGCTTGGGACTGGCAGTAACAGAGTATGGTGGTGGTATTCCCAGTATGGTGGAAACTGCATTTTCAATTCTTTCCCTGCTGTTTCATGTCTACTAAATACAATCCAGAATTTCAACAAAGAACCAAGACATAGTTCAGCTGCACAAAGCTTGTAAAACCATTGGGACAATTTCCCTACACAGCCAATTAAGGGATCCTGCAATCTCTTTATTTAATCATGGCTCACAAACAATAATCTGCATGGGGATTGATTACTAGTGAAAGATAGAAAATAGAAATAATAATAATTAATTATCTCTATGAAACAGAAGTTACCCTACTTAAATATGTAATGTAATGTAAATCTTCGAGAATTTCTCAGCACCCACAAAAACCACATCAGGGAGACCAGCCTATTCACAGACAAACCAAGTCTGCAATAGCCAGAGCTGCTCTTTTCGTTCTAGTGCCAGGTCAAAATCGAGAATGTCAACCCGATAACATAGGTTAGAATTATTTTATGTAAACTGTTGGGTTTTGGAAACAATGGTAATCGTTTCAGATAAACTTTCAGGTATATTGTACTTAACCATAAAACCTTAGTGACCAGTGATCGAACCTTACCTAGATAAACTTTCAGATGTGTTATATTTGATCATATAACCTACGACAATAGCATTCACTCTGTGTGAAGTCGGTAATTTCTCTTACGGAAGGAGACTGATATGGAAACTTCTACTTTGAGCACCAAAAGTGACTGCAGGGAAGCCAATGCAGCTCACCCTAAAAGACTTAAAGTCATGCAGAAAGTTATGTGCTAAGTAAAATAATCAATAATTAAATCATACCTTTCAGACATTCCTGTCTTGCAACGTAATGCCTGCTTGTGATCACATAAAATTCTGGAAACGTGTCAAGGTTTGCCATAGATATTTGAACAAAATGACGCCAAAACTTTACTCTTGGCCCACGCTAGAAGGCACAGCAAATACTAATCTAAGGTCACCACAAAGACGAATAAACTGCTCAAATTCCGACTACTATTTACAATCCAGGTTTTTCCTTATGCTTCCAACAAAGATTCCCATTGTTTTTCCTAGAATCTGTTCAAGCCGCTTGTCAACGTTCACTTTCTGTCTGTCTTGAAATTAAAAATCGAAACATGTTGATTGTGACCAATACTGGCAAACAATCATCCTGGAACCAGTCTCCCACCCTTAAACAAAGACGACCTTAGTTGACCTCTGGGCTGGAATACACCACAGCATGATTTAAATCCACTACTAATTGGAACAGCCAGTAACTCAATGATCCATAGGCAATCTGCATAAAATTAGATCCCAGATATCCACACAGACGAACACACACACAAACAAACACACCTACAAACAAACAAGCATGTGTATGCCTGCAAAGGCACACACACTACTGCCCACACCCTGATCATCATCATCATCACTCCATTGTCCCCACTTCTCACCTTGTTGACAATTGTTTAGGTGGGTAAATACGGTGCTATAGTTGTGCACCACATTGTTTGCTGTGACACCGAGTTCTCATTAGCCGGCGCTTCTCCATTGATCTGAATCGTGCTTGGAATAGGTTATATCACACTTCTTCTAGGCTGATATTCATTCATTCATAGCTCTGATCAATTAGGTGCTGCTTGTTTGATGGTGGCATGTCAATGATGAGCTATTTATGGCATTCTCAAGTCACATACCAGTGTAATAAATTGAAGTTTTGGAAGTTAAGACAATTCAGAAAAAGAGGACTTGCATTGTCACTGTGCAAAAGTGTGCATGCATGTATGCACCCATGCACATTAATATATATATATATAAATAAACGATATATATTAATATTATATATATTAATATTTATGTATGATAATATGCATGCAAGTCATACATGTAAGCATGCACACGTATAATTATATACGCATGCATGCCTGTTTGCATGTAGGTAGGTAACTATAGATAGGCAAGTATTTATGTAGGCTATTTATTATTACCCATTATCTATGTAATTATTCATAAATACATGTAAAAACCATATACGGAACATGAAAGGACCTTTACATTTTAAAGTATCTTATACAAGTAGCATGCTACTTATAATGCCATGTATAAATTATGCCATGCTACTTATAATGCCATGTATATAATATAATGAAAAATGAATAAATTGTCATTATTACAATTACACAAGGCACTGACGTCATTGGTCATCTGAAAAATTTAGTAAACCTAGAGCCTAACAAACCTAAGAATATATAATATACAGAAAGATATATATGATTTTATATATAAATACGAAATTCGTATTAAGAATAATATAATATAACAAGATAATTAATGGAATGGGACGCTGTTTCAGAGGCCCGGGCCATGCTTAAAGCAAGATATCTTATTTGCCATATCTTCATTAACATCAAAGGCATTGCAATTGCAGAAGCAACAGCCATAGCTGTGGATAATAATTAATAATTCAACTCATTTTTGCACTCGTTGATCACGAGAAAGGTGAT
>OX243825.1:20052695-20162695 GCA_945859605.1 Lumbricus rubellus
ACCGCTCAAAAGAAAACAGTTCTCCTCTGAAGATATTTTTCCAATCTCTGGCTCAGTATGCACAGAGCTCTGCATTTTTAATATATGAAATACAGTCACTCACAAATTCACAACGCTACCGTTAGGATGAAACCACACAAATACATTTGCAGAAGGTGAATTCATACATGCGCAGTTGCACAAACACATACAAACACATACACAAACCAACAAAAAGACAAACATCGTCTCGGATCAAGGATTCCAATATTCGCGGTATTGATTAATGGATCCAATGTGCTTCATTGACCATACCACCGGAAATTATACCGCTTTCCATTTGGATCTGTTGTGAATCGGACATGTGACTGTGACCTGGTTTGATTTGAATACATGGTTCATAAATAGATCAATCAGACATCGGACATCAGACAATGATGATGAGGAGAATTAACTACACAAATGGTACTTCTGCAGATTTTGCATTATGATTATGAACATCATGTGAAAGATATACGTAGATCATGGCTTTGATATTCATTCATTCATTCATTCGGACATTTATATAGCGCTCCTTCAAGTAAAAAACTACTCAGAGGCGCTCCCGACTCCAGTGCGCCCAAAAAGAACAGTTTTAAGTTTAGTAAGGAACGATCCTGGTAGAGTCCCAGGATGTAGGCATAGCTCAAAAAAAGGCTATTCCAGACCACCGGACCAACCACAGAAAAGGCTCGATTCTTCATGGTAGCAGTACGAGCAAAAGGAACCAAGAGGACTCCCTTATCATGTTGGTAGGACATCTATAGAACAAACCTTTATAATGATTTATCACAGGTCTGCAAAACAAAAATACCTGTGTTACAGTGCCAACACTTTTACACATAACATAACATAGCAGCTTTTATTCGCCAAACACCATAATTATAGGTTGCAACAACATCAAATTTTAACTTCAGATTTGTCAGTGTACACTGGAGATCCGAAAGGGGCCCAAAGGTCCCGTAAGCCAAGGCTACCTGAGACAATTTAGTTGAAAAAATGCATCTATAATCTATAGATATATTCGTATATGATTGATCACATATAAAAATAACATTTTTTCTAACACAATATATATATTATATATATATATATTACATATCTATAAGATTTGCCTATAAATACAGATTAATGGTAAAAAATTGGCATTGCTACACAAGAGCACTTGTTTTGTAATTATATAAAGTCTCAGTCTGTGTATATATACTATATACATATATAATACCAGTAGCATATTCGTGTACAGTGGTGTTGCCTGGTGCCAAATTGAAACTGCACCCAATGAATGATGGATGACCCAAAGGATTCTGCATCGCATCAACCCCGCCCCCCCCCCCCCACATCCCCCTTACTCAAGCCAGAACTCAGCAGCAAAAAACGTCTACTTACGCATATTCAAAAGAATCTTTCCTTCATTGAAAGACTTGGAAATTTCTGGCCTCAGATCATCGTCTTCTTCGTCTCGAGACGAAAAACTCGAATAACTTGAGTAACAATCCATGTTGCCAACAAAGACTCTGGAGGACCACTCCTACTATTTCTTCCCTTTACGCTGGTCACCACACAATTAGGAAATCTCGAAAGACGTCTGTGTCAATTTGTTTGGCTGCTCAATTAGTTTGTGGTCAACACAGGTGTTTGCAATGTATCAACACAAACATGGCAGACTTTGAAAAATCAGTTGCTTTCTCCACATGCTGTGCAGCAGAAACTCAAATCTAACATCTGTGTGTATAATTATCGGTAGCCACCAGTTCAATTCAGAATATCAATTTCCGATGTGAATGCAGTCGGATCAAGACGCAAGCGACCGAAATGTTAGCGTAAAATAAGGTGAATAAGAAATCTCAAAACTCCTAGCTGTATCCAGTCTCCTTCTCTGGTCAGTCTCCTCTTCTCTGGAAGATATTTGCACTCAAACATGTATTGGTGAATTTCAGAAACTCAGGACATGCCCAGGCAGGATAGTGTGGGCAAATAGGCCAGTATCCTCTCAGAGGTGTTATCAACACCACAGGGGCCCAAGCCACCCCTTGGTCCCAGGAGGGATTTCGCAACCAACAGCAGGCCAGATGTTGGACTAATTAATTTAATTCATCTGCATAATCAAATTTATACCAATTGGTCGTGCCGCTTTCCATTAATTACTAGTGCATGGGTGGTTGCTGTTGGAACATGTGAGTGTTGTTATAGTAGTCATTCATTGTTTAGTGTTTACTACACACAGTCAGAGTCCAGATTTAGCTAGACCTGTTGACACATGCAATTATAGGTGCACAGAAAGCCTATTATTATTCAGTAGTCCTGAGCATTCTGAAACCCACTGACTGAACGACTTTAAAATCTAGTTCACAGTTAGAAACTGCCTGGCAACCTAGACTTTAAACAGAAACAGCATTGATAGTTGCAGCCTTGTCCTTAGTAACATACATTTAGTTACCAATGATAGGTATGGTAGTATATGTGGGGCATGGTGATGTACTGAGTATGTTCGTTGCCTTGCAGCCGGAGGGTTGCAGGTTCGAGTCCACCTCAAGCTACCCTGTAGGAACCTTGAGCAAGTCCTTCACTCACAACTGCTTGGGCACCTCGGAGTGAAATTCCAATGCAGTGTCCATGATGCAGTTGGGAGCGCCTCTGAGTAGGAGTAGAGAGCTTGAAAGGACGCTATGAAAATGTAAAAATAAAAAATAGATTGGCCTAAATTTAATTATGTATTCATTAGTGCCATCTATGCCTTCAAACTCTAATGTTATGCATGTTTAATTTTTTATGATCAATTTTATTATAATAGGCAGATCACCTTACCCCATCACTGTTACACATAATCTGAACAATTTAATTCCCAGGAAATAAAATCTCACACACACAATAAAAAGCATCTTCTATTTCCTCAAGCAGCAGATGGCACTCAACAGTAACTTGAATACTCTGTGTAAGTCCCTATGCATCTGTCTATAACACATCCACTTCAATAATTCATAGAAAATGCAGCCATCTTCATGAAATAATCCCTCACCACCTTCTGTCGTCTTTAGGGAAATCGGAGCAGAAGGTTCAGCATTCTGAAATGCCAACCTCCTTCATGGCCTCGTGAAATCAGCCAGACAGAGAGAGAGACAGACTGACTGACAGACAGACATACAGACAGAAACCGAAAGACAGACAGAGAAACAGGAAGACAGAGAAAAGAAAAACAGAGACAGAGAAATGCATCTATAGATATACAAAGAGATACAAAAATAGAGACAGACAGACAGACAGAGACAGACAGACAGATCGATCCTGTTTTGTCCCAGAAACTGGATATTAATATCAGTTTACCTCACGAAAAACCAGGAAGTGTAGTTTCATACATTTGCTGTTAATGGTGCAGATTCCTATTTTACCATTTCGGATAATTCATTTTGGATAATTCATCAAAAATTCATCCACACCCGACCATAAGTGACCGGTGAATAAGCTGGTCTCCCTGACGTGGCTTTTGTGGGCGCTGAGAAATTCTCGAAGATTTACATTACATTACATAATCATGAGAATACAATACAGCAGGTGATGAAGATTCATCTTCAACCTAATTGCAAGTTTTATTGAAGATACGATGACCAGAAGCAGAATGAAACAGATGGGCTACCTAATCAATCTCTTGAAATGTCTTCAGCAACAGCATAAACACAGTGACTGGCACAAAAATCAATTCTTAGGAAAGCCCAATTAGTTCTCTCATCCCACACTCTACCTGCATTTAGACATATTAAGTGAGTTTGCTTTTTCATTAAAATCTGTCATAACACTCACACATCCAACTTATTGAAGAGTGATGAAATATTTTGGTCAATATAATTATTATGGTCAAGCGTCTAAATTACACATAATTAGGCCACACAGAGCCAGGACCTTCGCCTAATAAAGTATGCACCTACAGCAACTGTGTTTCCCTTAAAACAGTAATTACACTTCTAGTGTTGCTTGATCTAATGTCCCAAACACCAACAACACAACTACCAAACATAACGACTTTCCCTGACAAATTACACTCTAGACCCACAACAACACTGACTTCATTTGGTCTTAGGAATAGTATCATGCCTAGAAATACCAGGTGAGGTCATTCTGCAGAGAGGAGATGAGTGGGCTAGGGTATTCGTAGTTGCTGTGAGGTCCACTGAGGTCCATTTCTAACTCATAAAGTAGTTTAATGTTGACATTCATTGCAAATGTGCCTGGAAGACACGGAAAGCGAGATCATGATGAGAACATGGTAGAACCGCATCTGGTAAGAAAGGCCATTATAGACTGCCCCACACCATGATAATTAGGCTACTGCGTATCACACTAGGTCGGAGGAGAGATTTCAACTGTGAGGATGGACATTTGGACAAGTGGAAATGCTTTTAAGAGTCTTAACACTAAATTATGCTTAAATGCTTTGTGCTTTCACATACACACACACACACACACACAGCCATCAGACAGAATAGGACTTTCTGGAATGTGGATCCCTCTGTTTCGCATAGCTCTGGCCTGGGTTCCATTCTGTGTGAGACTTGACCAACTGTTTCTATAAACTACTCAAGAATTTGCTCTTTGGCCAGCCTGGGTCAGAAGTGCCTCTGAATACGTATCCTGAAGAGGTGACATAGAAATTACTTAGACGAACAGACAGACAGCCAGCCAGCCAGACAGACCAAGAGACATACAATCAGACAGACGGACAGGCAGGCAGACAGACAGACAGGTAGGTATACGTACACAGGCAGACAGACCAAGAGACATACAATCAGACAAACAGACATACAGGCAGGCAGACAGACATTTCAAACTTATAAAAATCTCTTTCGAACGATAGTCAGCTTTTCCAATGCATCACAATTAAAACAATTATTTGGTGGAATCCAACTAGCAGACAGTCGAGAGCTGGTAAGAGCAGCTTATGACCCCCAAAACCAGCAATATCGATCTGTTGACATAATATCTCAGAAGTGGATGTTTTCCATGCAGCCATGCAACACTACCACTCTCGAGTCCAGGCCACAGAGAGACCGGAAATAATATGCTTTCGCTTTCGATGGCTTCTCTCTTCATCTGTCGCTCTTTACATCCACTCAATGCAGCCGCTGACGAACAAACAGTGACGTTGCAACTTCGATATAAAGAAGCCGCAAAAACTGGTAACTCCTCTTAGTGGTAGTTGCTACGGTGGGGGGGGGGGTCATGGTGGCTGTAGCCTGTAGTGGTGGCGATCACAGTGGCTGTGATGGTGGTGGTCAGGGTGGTTGTAGTAGTGGTGGTATTCGTGGTGGTGGTATTCATGGTGGTCAGAGAGTGGTGGTGGTATTCGTGGTGGTGGTATTCGTGGTGGTATTCGTGGTGGTGGTATTCGTGGTGGTGGTATTCGTGGTGGTCGGAGTGGTGGTGGTATTCGTGATGGTCAGAGTGGTGGTGGTATTCGTGGTGGTCAGAGTGGTGGTGGTGTTCATGGTGGTTGTAGTGGTGGTGGTCAGAGTGGCTGTGGTGGTCATTTTGGAAATTGTAGAGGTCATGGTCTTCTAATGATGCTGTGTTATAACAAAGATAACTGACAATCTCCCTCCTTCCTTACCCAGGCTTGGGACTGGCAGTAACAGAGTATGGTGGTGGTATTCCCAGTATGGTGGAAACTGCATTTTCAATTCTTTCCCTGCTGTTTCATGTCTACTAAATACAATCCAGAATTTCAACAAAGAACCAAGACATAGTTCAGCTGCACAAAGCTTGTAAAACCATTGGGACAATTTCCCTACACAGCCAATTAAGGGATCCTGCAATCTCTTTATTTAATCATGGCTCACAAACAATAATCTGCATGGGGATTGATTACTAGTGAAAGATAGAAAATAGAAATAATAATAATTAATTATCTCTATGAAACAGAAGTTACCCTACTTAAATATGTAATGTAATGTAAATCTTCGAGAATTTCTCAGCACCCACAAAAACCACATCAGGGAGACCAGCCTATTCACAGACAAACCAAGTCTGCAATAGCCAGAGCTGCTCTTTTCGTTCTAGTGCCAGGTCAAAATCGAGAATGTCAACCCGATAACATAGGTTAGAATTATTTTATGTAAACTGTTGGGTTTTGGAAACAATGGTAATCGTTTCAGATAAACTTTCAGGTATATTGTACTTAACCATAAAACCTTAGTGACCAGTGATCGAACCTTACCTAGATAAACTTTCAGATGTGTTATATTTGATCATATAACCTACGACAATAGCATTCACTCTGTGTGAAGTCGGTAATTTCTCTTACGGAAGGAGACTGATATGGAAACTTCTACTTTGAGCACCAAAAGTGACTGCAGGGAAGCCAATGCAGCTCACCCTAAAAGACTTAAAGTCATGCAGAAAGTTATGTGCTAAGTAAAATAATCAATAATTAAATCATACCTTTCAGACATTCCTGTCTTGCAACGTAATGCCTGCTTGTGATCACATAAAATTCTGGAAACGTGTCAAGGTTTGCCATAGATATTTGAACAAAATGACGCCAAAACTTTACTCTTGGCCCACGCTAGAAGGCACAGCAAATACTAATCTAAGGTCACCACAAAGACGAATAAACTGCTCAAATTCCGACTACTATTTACAATCCAGGTTTTTCCTTATGCTTCCAACAAAGATTCCCATTGTTTTTCCTAGAATCTGTTCAAGCCGCTTGTCAACGTTCACTTTCTGTCTGTCTTGAAATTAAAAATCGAAACATGTTGATTGTGACCAATACTGGCAAACAATCATCCTGGAACCAGTCTCCCACCCTTAAACAAAGACGACCTTAGTTGACCTCTGGGCTGGAATACACCACAGCATGATTTAAATCCACTACTAATTGGAACAGCCAGTAACTCAATGATCCATAGGCAATCTGCATAAAATTAGATCCCAGATATCCACACAGACGAACACACACACAAACAAACACACCTACAAACAAACAAGCATGTGTATGCCTGCAAAGGCACACACACTACTGCCCACACCCTGATCATCATCATCATCACTCCATTGTCCCCACTTCTCACCTTGTTGACAATTGTTTAGGTGGGTAAATACGGTGCTATAGTTGTGCACCACATTGTTTGCTGTGACACCGAGTTCTCATTAGCCGGCGCTTCTCCATTGATCTGAATCGTGCTTGGAATAGGTTATATCACACTTCTTCTAGGCTGATATTCATTCATTCATAGCTCTGATCAATTAGGTGCTGCTTGTTTGATGGTGGCATGTCAATGATGAGCTATTTATGGCATTCTCAAGTCACATACCAGTGTAATAAATTGAAGTTTTGGAAGTTAAGACAATTCAGAAAAAGAGGACTTGCATTGTCACTGTGCAAAAGTGTGCATGCATGTATGCACCCATGCACATTAATATATATATATATAAATAAACGATATATATTAATATTATATATATTAATATTTATGTATGATAATATGCATGCAAGTCATACATGTAAGCATGCACACGTATAATTATATACGCATGCATGCCTGTTTGCATGTAGGTAGGTAACTATAGATAGGCAAGTATTTATGTAGGCTATTTATTATTACCCATTATCTATGTAATTATTCATAAATACATGTAAAAACCATATACGGAACATGAAAGGACCTTTACATTTTAAAGTATCTTATACAAGTAGCATGCTACTTATAATGCCATGTATAAATTATGCCATGCTACTTATAATGCCATGTATATAATATAATGAAAAATGAATAAATTGTCATTATTACAATTACACAAGGCACTGACGTCATTGGTCATCTGAAAAATTTAGTAAACCTAGAGCCTAACAAACCTAAGAATATATAATATACAGAAAGATATATATGATTTTATATATAAATACGAAATTCGTATTAAGAATAATATAATATAACAAGATAATTAATGGAATGGGACGCTGTTTCAGAGGCCCGGGCCATGCTTAAAGCAAGATATCTTATTTGCCATATCTTCATTAACATCAAAGGCATTGCAATTGCAGAAGCAACAGCCATAGCTGTGGATAATAATTAATAATTCAACTCATTTTTGCACTCGTTGATCACGAGAAAGGTGATAGTCTATTTCATATCTGTCTGGGATTTGAATATAGTCTATTTCATATATGTCTGGGTTGAGAATATTCCACTGCAATAATTTCCATCATTCATACCATAAAACATTAAGCTAGACACCGCAGTTCCTTTGCAACACTAATAACTAAAGTGCACCCAGCATAAAATATCTACACACACGCAAATGGGGAAATGGCTGGCTTAGACACTAGACATCAACTACCAAAAAGGCCAACACATCATCCACCAACCATCAATGAAGGCCAACAATTCAGCCACAAAGTCTAGACATCAGCCATCAGACACCAATAACGGTAAATAACACAAGATCATCCGCATGAGACAACTGAACGCAATTCGTTGAAACTGGTTTCATCGGTAAATTCACGATCAAATCATAAACTACCAACAACAACAACACGGCTGTAGTCCAACACAAGCACACACACATAAACATTGTGGGGCGCGGTGGTCTAGTGGTGGTGTCGTTGCCTTGGAGCTGAAAGGTTCGAGGTTCAAATCCACCTCTCCGCGTAAGGACCTTGGGCAAGTCCTTCACTCACAGTCACAATTGCTCAGCGCTTCGGCATGAAACTCCGATGCAGTGTCTGCTCTGCATTCGGGAGCGCCTCTGAGTAGAGAGAGCTTGAAGGGGCGCTATAACAAGTGCACATACAAACACACACACACATACACACCAACGCAAACACATACACAGCAACACACAAACATATAACACAACACACACTTACAAATACATAGCAATACACACACCCACACACATATATACATACACACATAGCAGACAGATGCCAACAAACAGACGTAGTTCCACTGAAACAATGGGACTGACAAAGACAATGAGCTGCAAAGCAAGCATTGCACAGACACACACACACACACACACACACACACACACACTGATGATGCATTCCATTCACACGACAGCAAGGCGGCAGTTGCTTAGAATATCCTTCAGCAGACAGACAGAGACAGGGAGACAGTCAAAGAGACAAAGACAGAGACTGACAAACGGAACATGACCATGCATAATGCGAGCTTGTTTGCAGGTCCCGGATGGACTGCAGAGGTTCCGTATTGATCTTTTATTCATCACCTTTCTTTTGAGATGGCCCCTCCTCCTGCTCTTCCATCACCACGAGATTAGCATGCAACAGAGGCACTCTATACGCCATTCACAACCAGTAATCGCAACAAACCAGCACTATAACCACAACACCACAATACCAATGCTACAACTAACCACACTAATGCTACAATCAACCACACCAACGTTACAATCAACCACACCAGCATTACAATCAGCCACACCAACAACACCATAAGCACAACAAATAACTGCACCAGTAGTGAAATACACCACCACTGCTCAAGTACTTTGGAAAAAATGGATCAACTCAAACCGCAGTTTTATTCCACAAATATAGCACACCACCATCAGGCCATTTTTACTCTGCTATTAATTTATTCTCTACTTTTTTAATTGCAAGTTGAAATTTATATAGTAACACTTCAAGAAAAACCCATTTCTGAGCATATTATTCTTTCTGTGAGGTGCAGGGTATAGTGGTGGGTGTGTGGTGCCTTTTAATTAAGACAATTCCAGATTCGAATCCACCTCAAGCTGCCACGTACGAACCTTGACCAAGTCCTTCACTCGCAAATGCTCGTGCGCTATGGCGTGACCTCCGCTGCAGTGTCCGTGCTCTAGTTGGGAGCACCTCTGAGTAGAGCGCTTGAAGGGGAGCTATAGCATATGCAAGAAAATAAAAATTTCTGCATGAAGGGCCTTGCCACCAGAACTGATAAGGCAGAGATAAACATGTTTGACTCACACCAATGAGTCCTGCACTCTTTTCCCTCTCTATTCCAGTGTTGACGTTCCTCGCATTGTAAACCACTTTTGGTGACACTTGGACAGTAATCTCACATTCCAATCCCACATAAAAAAATCGTTGTATCATATCAGACCAATAAACTCATAATATAAGGTCTGCATTTACCAGCAAATTGTCGCAGATGATAGGGAAGCGCGGTGGTGTAGTGGTGGCGTCGTTGCCTTGAAGCCGGAAGGTTCGAGGTTCGAATACACCTCAAGTCGCCGCGTAGGGACCTTGAGCAAGTCCTTCACTCGCGATTGCTTGGGGGCTTCGGCGTGAAACTCCGATGCAGTGTTCGCGCTGTAGTCGGGAGCTCCTCTGAGTAGAGAGCTTGAAGGGGCACTATAGAAGAAGAGAAATAGATAAATAAAAATAAATAAATAAATAGTCTGTCCTCTTGTCTGCTCTCGACTCGATTATGACCGAGTCTTCAGGCTCTTTTAAACCTACTCATATCCTCTTAAGCCCTTATCAAATTCTTCCTGACCTTCTCCCTCCCCGTAAGGTCACTCCATATGATACTCGACCCAAGCATCCTGAGCTAACCCTACCTAGAGTTGAAGCTTTTGCAAAGAAGTTTTATTATGAGGATGTTGTATTTCTTTGCATAAATATTTCTCTTACATATTTCTTCTGTAAACTACTGTGCGCTTGCTGGTACATATATTGCATACATTACATATATTGCATAATGCATACATTACATACATCACATACACTGCATACATTGCATACATTACATACCATGGAGACGTTGAATGGCCAGACTGAAGGTCGTTCCAGGTCCTTCCGGCAGATGAGTGACTCCTGTCGTCGATCGCAGTGCAGTGGCATTTCCAAAGTTTAATTTTCTGTAAGAATATCCCGAGTAGTTTTGCTTCTCAGCCATAACTTGTTGTCCTGGTTTTTAACGTTCATTTCAATCCATCGCAGAATTCATTCCAATACCTAGCAACAAAAAATATATACGATTTAGAGTGTGAAATTGAGCAAAATTTTAAAAAATCTAATTCAAAATTATATATGGTTTCCAAAGTAAGTCTTCTTCTGGTTCTCTGCCCCTAGGCAGGTTCGGCTGTCCAATGTCGCCACTTTTCCCTCCACTGGGCCTTCTCATTTAGTTTTTGGTATCCAATCTTCGTCCTGTAGTAGCTTCATCGGACATTTACGCGGGATTCGTAGAGGGGTGGTCTCCCGTTGCCTTCCCCTATTAAGTGTGCGCACAAAATGTCACACAACTGTTGAGTGTCATGACGTTGCCTCATTCGATAATTAAAACGAGTTATAGTTTTCGAGCAGTAGTCTTGCTTAGTAGGATGCTATTTACATATTGATGGCGAATTATTTAAAGTAAAACAGGAAGAAACCAGTTTTATTAACATAGAAACTATTTAATTCTGATGTTCATGAACAGTAGCCTATATGTAGGCTAAATGTTCTCATCACTGCGTGAATACGTTCACACAAAAAAGCATGACTTTTTATCCATGACAAGGTAGCCTATTCTGATATATTCTGAACTAGCTGGGGTACCCGGCGTTGCCCGGGAAATTTACGATTAGACCCGCTCAGGCCACAACCAAACCACACCCCACCTCCACCCCACCCCGTACACCACCCCTTCCATCCGCTCCCGCTTCACCCCTCCACCCCATCCTCACCACACCCCCACTTCCCCTCCAAAAAACCCCCACCCCACCCCGTACACCCACCCCTCCACCCGCCCCCGCTTCACAGCTCCACCCCTCCACCTCACCCACCCCCACCCTCACCACACCCCGTTCACCCGGCCCATGCCACCCATTTCACCCACCCACACCTCCACCCCACCTCCACCCCACCTCGTACACCCCTTTCATCCGCCCCGCTTCACCCCTCCACGCCACCTCCACCCCATCCTCACCACACCCCCACCTCCACCCCAAAGCCCCACACCCTGCACCCGCCCCGCTTCACACCTCCACCCCTCCACCTCACCCCACCCCCACCCTCACCACACCCCGTTCACCAGCCCCATGCCACCCATTTCACCCACCCCCACCTCCACCCCACCTCCACCCCACCTCCACCCCACCCCGTACACCCCACCCCTTCCATCCGCCCCCGCTTGACCCCTCTACGCCACCTCCACCCCATCCTCACCACACCCCCACCTCCACACCAAAGCCCCCACCCCACCCACCCCCTCCACCCGCCCCGCTTCACACCTCCACCTCACCCCACCCCAACCCTCACCACACCCCCACCTTCACTCCACCTCCACTTCTTCAGCCCACCTCCACCCCACACTCTCACCACATTTCCACCTCCACCCCCGAACCCCACCCCACCCCGTCCACTCCACCCCGTTCACCCGCCCCATCCCACCCCATCCGCCCTCCACCTACCACCTCCACCCATCCTACACTCACCCCTACCCTCCACCCCACCACCCGAACCCCCAGCCCAAGCCATCTCCCACCCCACCCTACACCACACCCTCCACAAACACACCCCAAACTCACCAACCCGACAACACCCCACCACACTCTGACCTCTCCACCGGTACGCCACCCGTGAAATTAGGGTTTTCTGGGAAAAAAATTTCCACCCCATCCCCCCACGAAACCCCTCCGCACCCCAACCCCACTAACTCCGACCTCCATCGGTAGGCCAATTATAGTAAGACTTAACAGCAAAGTGTATTGGAACATCACTCACATCAGCTGCGTTTATATAATGGCCATGCAAGCGTTTTAAAAGGTGTTTAATAAACGTAGGGTTTTTGCCCCCACCCTGGCCCCCATGGTGGTAGAGATTAGCCAACCCCTTTACCGTGTGGTTCTGATGGTCCTCTGTCTGGGTACAAAGTTTGAAAAAATAGCTGCGTTTGTGTGAAAAAAATTTGGGGGGTTTCACCCCTCACCCTGACCCCCATGGTGGTGGAGAATCGCCAACCCCTCGACTTTGCGTCTCATGCCGAGACCTACAAATTAGTGAAGGTTTGGAGTGAAAAGGTCAAAAACTGTTGAAATGCATTCCGGTCAAACACACATACAGACAGACAGACAGACAGACACACAGACAGAATCCTCTCTTTATTAATATAGATTTCTTATGTGCTACCACTACATCTTTCATTACACTTTCAGAGACACTGATATCTATCTGTTTGTAAGTGAAAGTGCATGTTTGGATGTGTGTGCGTGTGTGTGTGTGTGTGCGTGCATGTGTTGCATGCATGTACACAGTATGCATGTATGTATGTCTGTGTGTGTCTGTGTGTCTGTCCGTCCGTGTTAATTAAACTGCCTTGTGGAGACTCAACGTTGCTAAAACCAGTCCACCTATAGCATATCAACATAGGTAAAACTGGAAAGTAAACATCAATATACAGAGCTTTTGACCTTGACCTGTAATATATTTTGAACACAACATGCGAAGAAGCCAAAGGTAAGCTACCTGACTGAGGCTCAGCCAACAACTCTAAATATTATATAAGAAGCGGACTGCAGAGCAGCACGAGGCAACACCATCAAGACAACACTTAATCCCAAGCAATGTTCTACGCTAACTGATTAACACGAACTCCAAAAGTTTTCCTACAAATCATGAACACTACTTAATACTATTATATATTCGTTTAATTCATGAAAAAGTTCAGGATGACACGTGTACCGCAGCCAGGGCCGGATTAAGCAATGTCGGGGCCCTGTTCGAGAATTTTTGTGGGGGCCCTGTTCGAAAAATTTTTGCGGAAAATTTGTAAAATTTTTCAGAAAAATCATACCATTTCATCCGCCAAAAAAGTTGATGACCTTTTTTTTTTTTTTTTTTTTTAGTCATCCGCAAATTTTTTGGGAAAATAGCCGTGTGGCCGAAATTTGCTAAAAAAATTTTTTTTACACATTTGTGGGGGCCCCCTAAAGTGTGGGGGCCCCTGTTCGGCCGAACATGTTGAACATGCCTTAATCCGGCCCTGACCGCAGCCTGGTACATAATGAGTTAATGACGTTAGGACAATCACGCTAACTGTAGCCCGCAAACAAAGATACTTTTCTGGCATTACGTAATAAGCGAAAAATTATAATTAAATATGTCTCGATGATACATAAGATACATAAAGATAGTCCAACCATCAGGCTAATGAGAACCGGACACAAATAGATTTAATTTAACATTGGTTCATAATTATTTAACACTCGTAGTCTAATGGCTATAAATCTAATCTATCATAAGCACGTTTTTATCGTCGTTCTCATAAATTAATTGCGTCCTGTTATTGTCAGTGTAATATCATAGCCGAGTCTTCAACAGAGCTGAAACCTTGTATCAAACCCTGACACAGAAACTTGAACCTCTAACCTTTTGACTGACAACAAACCAAATAACCACTGAATTAACCTGCACCCAATGGAAATAGTCTTCTATTTCAGATAAACTTTCCAATCAACTGGTGATGGCTGAAAGATTAACCTCAGAAAAAACATGTACACATAAACAACGGCAGTGATACTCAATGGTGTATTTATGGGGATTTATTGGATTAGATCCCAATCTCCCCAAAAATTAAATGTATTACTCTTATTAAAAGCTAAAACGTAGAAATATAGACCTTGCCCAATAAAAACCACCACCAGCCCCACCCTAAAAATAAACGAACCACCAACTTGTTTCAGGTGATGTACAGCAGTGAGCAGAGCAGCAGGAGCTTAAAGTTCATAATGGCCACAAGAAGTGTGCATATACTGCCAGACAAAATAAATCCACAAGTATTTTAGCCACAGAAATGACAGCTGCTGCATATGCAATAGCGTACGCTTGTCTAATGTAACTACAAAACTGAAATGAGGTATGCGGCTATAACCACATGACTCTGTTAACCACTAACAATTATAACCACAGTCAGCAAAATAATTAGTGGTTGCAAAACCACAAGGATACATGCATGCATGTATAGGCCATGCATGCATGCATGTATGCATGTATGCATGTATGCATGTATGTATGTATGTATGTATGTATGTATGTATGCACGTATTGCATGTATGTATGTATGTATGTATGTATGTATGCACGTATTGCATGTATGTATGCATGCACACAAATTTATATGGATTGACTGACTAATAAACCAACTCAGAGGCGCTTCCAGCTCAGCCACAGCTAAAAATAGTTGGATCTGAGCAACTTACCAGCTTGTAGTGAATTAAGCCACCTGCTGCTTTTAAACATTTACTATGTTCTAAGAGCTTTAACAGTTATAGACTTTGTAAGTTAGAAATTTTAATAGTTATAACAATTTGGCATGTTACTGTTACAAAATAAAAGTAAAACAGTATACACATCAGGACGCTTTGTAGCATGTTCTAGAAGATCCTGTCCAATGTTTGCTTACAAGCAGTAATTCATTATAATTGGGCGTGTCACTTTATTTTTGATTTTTTTACTACTTGTGTTGAATGTCTGTAATTAAAGGGCCTACTGATAATAAGTTCTCATACTTTTACTTGGTGAATATCAATGTTCCATTACATCATTTTAAAAAAATAGTTTGAAAAGTAGTTACGCACTTATCAGTGAATTACCAAAACTAGTTATAACTTGTCACCTAAAGTACTTAAATATTAATTATAACTACTTAATTTGAAAGTAGTTAGACAGTAGTTTTAACTAGTTAAGTAGTTGGTATCCATCATTGTATAATCTTTGCTCTGAATTGAAAGATTCAGGAATTCAAACAACAGCCTACTAGATATTTACTCAATATATAGCGCATTGTGAAAACTTGTAAATTCTTTAAAACCCACAGACAAGATCTAATGAGAAAAAATACAGTGTTGCCATTAGTCAATAACAATAAAGGATATGACTGCAGTCAACAATTTTATGGCTTTCCCACCATGTCATGCATAGGCCCATCCAGCCTTTTATTTTTTTAACCATCCTCAATATAAGGATATGCCGCACCACACTTCATAACTATTTTATCAACCTATGTCAATTCCACTTTTCCATACCACATGCTCAAGTTAATTATGAGGCTTCATCTGCTTGATCCGACTATAGACTCCTTTCAGCTTCTGTAGAAACCAACCCATCCCACCTCACCTCCCCAATCATTTGCCTTCCTCGCAATCAACAATACCCTAAAGATCTATCACAGACAATTCATTTCAAACAATAGGCCATAGGCCTACGTGCATTTTAATTCTGCTAATTAATACGCAGGCTAAGACCAAAATTATGAAAAACGACAATCATTACGTCACTCACTTGCCTGGTTGGTCAGTCAATCAGTCATAGTTGAACCAGAGCAAACACCGCTCACATTCGAGTGTCCTTCGCACAAAGCCGATGATCGAGACGTTTGCGAGTCCCTGTCCATCTCCGTCTCCGCCTCTGGTCCCAACTTCCCGTCTAGTCTTCCATCGGAAACTAGAGGAAGCATCGCGCGTGCCGATCCTTGAATGAAACCCATCGACTGCCCATGTCTACCCCTAGCCCACCTCCCACCCTCTTCCCTACATCGCCCGAATTTCAACGACACTGATAAACATTATCTCCACAAGCAGGCGTCAAATATTTGCGTTTGCTATCTTGAACGTAGATAAAATTAATCCGTTTTTTGCGTTCAGCTGCAAACGATTTAGATGCAGAATAATAATATTTCTGTTCGTTCGCGGCACCCGGCATCCCGCGTTCTTGCAGCTGACATTATTGATTTGCATGTAATCAACTGGTGCGCACTGCCATCCAGCGATTAGATTGGAAATTGGAATCATCTCACGAGTAAAACTTGTAGTCTAATTAGTGGAATGACTCTCTTACTCATGCACTTGGTGTAGCACCAAACCCTCTAGGTCTGAGTGAACCTCTGGCTGAGTATGCTGCATGTACCTCTTGTAACCCATCGACGTATATTGTAACCACTCAAAAGCTGTTATGTTTTGCCGGGGTTCAGCTGGTAACGCGATCAATTAGGCTAGACATCTTGTAAAGAGGAGGTCAATGCACCTAGGCCTATTAGCCTATGGTGAGTAAATGAGCGAACGAGTAGGCTTAAATGAACAAATAGGATAAATGATAATTGTCAGATTTAGGCCTACAAATGACCGCCCAGTTACACACTTTAGTCCTCTTCTGTAACAATCTTTGCTCGAAAAAATCCCAAATCCATTTAGACCCTTTTGCTGTCTTTCACAATTAGGCCTAAGCACAGGCTTCATTAAGCTAATCGAACGTAGGCCTAATCATGATCACGAGCAAAGTCAGCAAACAGCGTCAACGCTATAATTCTGGAACCAGACTACATAGGAAATTAAATGACCTCTAGGCTATAGGCCTAGGCCTATGGGTAGCCTATTTATAAAAGTGTAGCCTAAAGCCAATCGACAGATTCGGTTCTAGGGAGATCGAGGTTGGCCTAGGCCTAAAGGGACGGGGTCAAGAGGGGATGTCGTAAATTAATAGGATCGACTCGATCGAGTCCTTTGCGTGACATTGTAGATTTTGCTTTGATTGAGCGCCTGTGAATAAGCTGGTTCCCGTGACTCCGCTTTTGTGGGCGCTGTAGAAATCTCGAGATTACAATTGTAGTCTTTGCATCCATGTGGACCTTCAAACACCTAGGCGGCTAGGCCTATTATAATAATTATCCAGATCTTCTGTTCATATAAATAATAGACTGGTGCACTTGTGAAAGATCTCAAGCGAAAGTTTATTTGAAATGTGAAAATAAACAAATTTGAGGATGCGTCCAGAGACTAATAATCTACGTAGGCCTAGCCTATGTTTGTAGTCCTATTGGCTAGTCTGCTGTTCGTCGCGCGGTAGGCCTTATGCAGGCTACACAATTAGATTTCATGTCTCTTCGAATAAAAAAATAATAAATCCGTGTTTGATGATGTCCATCGGAGTCAAACTCATCTCACAGCTCGTGAATAAGCTGGTGCCCTGAGCTTCTGAAGATTTCTGACTGATCCACAAATTCTTCGTTAGGTTCGTTGAGAAGAGAGTTCGAAACTCATCGTAAATGATTAGCCTATTCCAAATGCCACGTAAAACGTTTCTTAACTTAAAACAAATCTTACACCAGGCTCCAATGGGATTTGAACCCATGATCTCCTGCTTACTAGGCAGGCGCTTTAACCAACTAAGCCATGGAGCCATCCGATATGCATGAGGTAAATTTGTATAGCAATACAAAACAGTGGAACAACATATCAGTACTCTGGCATTTAAACTACTTTTTTTAACAAATGATAACTCTTTATTATTGTCTCCACTTTCTTCGGAAACTCAAATGATCCTAGGAAGCATGGACTGGCTGCATGGCACAAGAGTAGATGGTGAGCACACTTCCTATACTTGCCATACAGTATTTTTGACTCGACTTATTTTACTTCAGTAGGTGGCGCTACTGTCCTCAATTGCACATTTTAACTTGAAAGCACAATTATTTACTGTGAATTTGATATAGCGCTCCTTCAAGGTTACTACTCAGGAGCGCTCCCAGTCCAACCCCGGTCGAATAAGACAGTCTTGAGAAGAGAAAGAAATGAAGTAGAAGTAGAAAGGCTAATAGGTATTTGACGAAGGATAACAGGGAGCTCATTCCAGGTCGCAGGGCCAGCCACGGAGAAAGCACGGCGCTGCCTGATTGCAGTCCGTGAGCGTGGAACAATAAGTTCCGCTTGTGCAGCTGAGCGGAGAGAGCAGCGGCGTTGAACAAGCGTGGTCGAGCAACAGAGCTCCTGCAAGTATAAAGGAGCCAAACCCTCAAAGCAGCGCCGGACCAAGACGGAAATTCTGTATGTAATGCGCTGTGGGTAAGGAAGCCAGTGGAGTACATCCCTCATGTACTCGGAGACTCGGCCAAACTTGGGAATGCGGCCTATGAGGCGGGCAGCAGTGCGCAAGACCCTATTTAGGGGCCCCACCCGACAGGCTGGAAGTCCAACGTATATGGAACTGCAGTAGTCCAAGCGTGAAACTACAAACGCATGAACAAGTGTTGCTGCTGCGCTAGAAGTCAAAGAGCGGGAAATGACCTTGAGCTGCCGAAGCTGGTAGTAACAGCTGCGACACAGAAGGTTAATGTGCCGCGTAAATGTGAGTTCCTGGTCAAGGATGACTCCCAAATTCCGGACTGAAGTGGAAAAAGTGAAATGTGGATATTTCAAAGATAGGGAAGCTAAATCAATTTTAGAAAGCTGCTGGGGCGTTCCAAGCAATGGAGGAGTATTGGATATGAACGAATTACTGTCATTGTGATTACCACTACCATAGGCCTACTACTACTGATGCTCGCTGTTACTACAAGGCCAACTACTATTACTACAATAATGTGGCCGATTTCAGGGATTGGGTGAATGTGCATGGGACCCTACTGGCATGGCACTGATTCTATAGCAGTCAGTGTTGTAAGCAATCAAAATTGCAAGACTATGCCTACATGACTGTATGGTTAGAAATCGAGACCAGTGTTTAAGACCAAGATCTTAAGATCAAGACTAAGTATCTAAGACCATAACCAAGAACATAATTGTGTCTCCTCCATCCCTCCTCCATCTCTCTGTGTCTCTCTAACTATCAGCCATGTACACAAGACCAACCCAATGGTTAAAGACCACAACCAAAGTCTCAAGACCAGAATATTAAAACAGAAGACAACAGAATTCAAGGCAAAGAGCAATTTTCCTGTCTCATGATTGTCTTGAGACCAAGACCAGAGTCTGAAGATCCATTAAAAAGGCAGGTTGCTATAGAAACCAAGTACACTTAAACTTTTACAGCTACAATCACTACCACTATGACTCAAATAATACTGTCAATAGTATGTTCAAACGTAAATTTAAACCATAGATTTGCACTGAACTCTACAAAAAAGTACAGCGTGTGCAACTGTGCAACACCATTAATTCATCAACATCAACAGCAGATCTTCTGACTTCAGCTATTTTAACAGAAAATGGTGCAACACTGCAGCACTGAAAAATTAACCAACCTTTGCAGATTTTAGTCTTTTATCAAGCATACCTGCTTCCTCACAATCAGTTCAAGTCTTAAATCATATCAACAACAACAACCATGGTTATGGGAATTGTAGAAAAAAATAACTGGGGTCAGCCTTTGATCCAGGTGGAGTTGGGATGAGAAAAAAAAGGCTACATCCATAGAAAGATCATGAAGGATTGAACCCCCATAAGCTCCTAGCAATTCTCAACCTGCACTACCCACCACTGGTCTGTACATATATATTCTCCAAGTAAGCATAATTATTTGTACATCTATACCTTATGCATTGCCGTTACTGTAACGTTCAAATAACAATTAACAACCACTGCAGCAACAATAACAAGAGCATTGTTGTGTTGGGAACCACATCCTGCTTTTGTTCTCAAAGTTGTATGCACTGGAAGGGCTTCTGAAATGCGTTTGCGGCGAGAGACGCTTTAGAAATGGTCAGGTACAATTCTATTCTATTCTATTCTATTTTTGGATTTATAAAGCGCCTCTCACAGCACAAACTAATCAGAGGCGCTCCCAGTGCGAAGAACTCCTGGAAAAAGAAAAGTCTTGAGACATCTGGCAGAAAAAGTAAAGCCTCCAGATAAAATTTGAGCACGAATAATAGTAGGAAGGCCATTCCACAGTAAAGGGCAGACAGAGGCAAAGGCGCGGTGTTGGGCTGTGGCAGTCCGAGATCGTGGAACAAGAAGATCATGACGATCTAAAGAGCGGAGAGGACGACCAACGGTAGCTGAGAAAGGCTTCCTAATGAGATCACAAAGGTAGCGAGGCGCTAGACCCAAAAACATCTTATAGGTGAGAAAAAGAATTTTATATTGAATCCGGGCAGTCAGAGGAAGCCAGTGAAGGTGTTCAGTCATGAAAGCCGAAATGTGAGAGAAACGAGGGAGGCGAGCAATCAAGCGAGCAGATGCATTAAGTACCGATTGGAGAGGAGCAAGGCGGAGTTTGGGTAGCCCAATGAGTAAAGATAAATAATACGATACATCTGATATTCATGCAGTGATTCTTGGTTAAATTTAAAGTCAAATCATTTCAAACAGGATTTAAATTTTCTGTAAACCTGAATATTTCTGTAAGCACAACTTCATTCATAATGGTCTATTTATATTCATGATGACAGCTATATCTTGCATGATCAGGGTCATGACCAAAACACAAACAAAACATTCAAGGAATCCATCCATAAATAAAAGGACAACTCCAAGAGCTGTAAGCAGTTATTCCTTGTGAGCAGAATCTACATGACACCTGATTAACACATTCTTAAAAATGTCTTGCCAGCAACCAATAACAGCAAATCAGTTGAAACCAGAATTCAATTAGTCTACTTGTATTTTCTTTAACCCTTTACCCGTTCATTTTTCACGTTAAGCCCGTGTTTCAGCGGATATTCTCGGGGCAAATAGGTAAAGGGTTAAATAAAGCAGTCCTTGTTATTTCTTAAGACTAGACGTCCAGGGCCGATCAACCTTTCTTTGTCTATCCAATGCTACGAGCGCTTTCTTAGGCGGAATCAGTGAGTTAGTTACACCGGAACGCTTGCGACGTTTCGTCTGCATCCCAAATCCATCCTCATCGTCAACTTCGTTTACTTCGTCTATGAACTGCTCGCTGAAGTGCCGTTGGCTGTTTGCCTGAGAAGGGGACTGTACGTCTGCATTGTTCAGACTGGGACAATCAACAGGTGGGAAGATGTTGCTCATTTCGGCAGTCAGATCGTGACTATAGCGACATTTGTGACCGTACCGACATTTTCCGAGCTGAAAACTTCGGCAGACGGACTTCCGTTTCTTGTTCGACGCAGGGTCGTCCTTTGGAAGGACCGTCATTTTTACGTGACGCTCCAAGATGGACTGTTTGGCCTCTTCCGCACGCTGAAAAGATGTGACGAAAACTGAATTGCTGCTCTGTCCAACCCCAAGGAAGCTTGGAGATGGTAGGGTGACGGTGTTTCCGGCAGAAAATGGATTCGGTAGTTTATTTTTGGCACCTCCTGCGGTAGCTGTTGCTAGTGATGAGGAGGTCGTAGTTTTCTCGATTTCGTTGTCTTCTTCTTTTGCGCTACTTCGATTTTCATCGCTACATTTGAAGTAGTTGACTCCTTTTTCGTCAGAAGACAATTCTTGTAATCTGTCGAATTATAACAAATCAGCAACATTTTAGACTCAGCAAATTCCAAAAAATAAAAAAGCCTTACTAACTATCCGAGTCAAATATTTACCCTAAGCAATAACTACACTGAACTGCTAATTAATGTCAAATTTTTTCTTCAGTGAAATTCAACTGCAATATAAGTCAGCTTCAGTAGCTCAGAACAAGTGCAGGCATCAATCTCAAGCTTTTCATGTACTGAAGTATTAACAGCCGTGGACCATGCTGTTCGTTCCAGCAACAAAAACCCTTTGGGTCGCTAGCCGTTTTTTCTGGAGATTTTCAGGAAGCTAAAAGCCTCATGTTTTAAGCAACATTGAAAATGTACTTGCTACAAAATTCTGAGAAGTTCTGTCCAACCTATGACCCACATACGGCCACAGAGTGATTTTAAGTAGACCACCCTGCTTTTAGTGATCCTGAGCTCACTAAATGTTTGCACTTATAGAAGATGAAGTAAAAGAGAAAGTCACTGGTCGACTTGAACGTTTATTTTTAATATGATTGTAAAGGTTGATCCGACAACTAATCTCTTCTTTCTATCCCTGGGATCAGGTTCCCGTAATCCATCCTGTTTTAAACTCGTATTCCTCTCCCCAACTAAACTGACCTCGCAAACCAATGTTTTCCCGATTGGAATATGTTCACACCCTATTGTATAAGATATAAATTGCCAAAAAATGAATATGTTGTTGGGATATTGGATATATGAGTTGACTTGACTTGACTTATGGCCTTGGCGATGCCCCAGCACGCAGAAGCCGCTCATTTATGGAAGCTCTCCATCCTCCTCTGTTTTCCGCCTGATGCACAGCCTCCTGCATCGACAGCCCCATCTCCTGACAGTCCTCCTTAATCACGTCCCTCCATCGTTTCTTCGGTCTTCCTCTTTTTCTCCTTCCCTGTACCTCCCCATTGAAGGCTATCTTTGGATACCGGTTGTTTTCCATCCTGACCATGTGCCCAAAGTAGCGCAGTCGTCTGTTCTGTATTCTGCTCACTACTTCGTTCCGGATGTTTAATCTTTCGTAAATAATCTCATTCCGTATTCTATCTCTTCTTGTGACTCCTTCTATCTTTCGTAGACAGGCCATCTCGAACACCCTTAATCGTTGTTTCTCGGTCTCCCTCAGTGTCCAGGTCTCAGAATTGTAGAGTAATGCACTTAACACCAACGTTTCATACAACTTGATTTTTGTGTCTCTGCTTATTTCCTTTGCGTTCCATATTTTCCCCAATGCCTGCCATATTCCTCTCGCTATTCCAATTCTTCTTTTCACGTCTTTCTCTGATCCTCCCTGCGTGCTGATGTTTCCCCCCAAATAAACGAAACTATCCGCCTGCACAAGTTGCTGCCCATCTGCTTCCAGTTGAAACCTCTTATCTCCTCCTCCCAGAAGTTGACTTTCTGTTTTCATGACATTTATTGCCATTCCCATATTGCGACTCATTTCCACTACGCTTGTCAGTGTTTCCTGCAAGCCCTTTGCTTGCTCTGCCAACAGTGCTATGTCATCTGCGAACCTCAGATCTCCTATGACCTCTCCTCCAATCACCGCCCCCTCCTCCATTCCATCCAGAGCCCTAGCCATTATCAATATATGAGTGCAGTGTGAGAATTGTGGACAAAACTGGGGGCGTTGGACTATGATCCACTTGGAATTTGGGTGTGAAAAACAGACATACTATGAGGCTCTAAGAAATACTGGGGTTAACCCCCACCCCAGGCAATTCTCACCCTGTATGAGTGATACAACAGCAGAATGCGCAAAAATGCGCCTTTAAAATTATGCAGGCTGTCATGGCCATCGGGTAGATACACAACAACCTCATCCAGCTGCAATTTCTCTCTCAGTCTATATTGGTTGGCAATACTGTTTACAAATCTCCACACATAACTAGTGACACAACAACTGTGGGCGCTAGGCATCAGGCAATAGAAAAACAGATGGTTTAGCAAATATAATAAAAGTCGTAAACACTCACCCTTTGTCCGTTGATCGATCAGTATTTTGGATTGCATCTTTAATGTCATTATCGTCTTCGTTCTCCGAACTTGAATCCAGATAATCAGCAACCAACGAAGCTGCCGCCATTATAATTTGTACCATAGATTGTTCATTCTAAAAATCTAAATTTAGTCGCCAAAGATGTAGATTACTCGAGGGTTCATAGCGCTTTCATTATTTTAATCTCTGCTTTTCTTTAAAACGTGGCCTTTAACTTAAAACATCTTGAATCAATCATAAACTAACTAAGCCTAGGCCTACTACATTTTGTGTACAGTGTGTCTAAGATATTTTTCGTCAATAATTTAATGCAATAACAATGTTGCTCATAATCATGTGACCTGGTTCGCACTATTGTAAGACCTTACGAGAACGGATGAGGTCATGAAGTTTGAGAAAATTGAACGGAAGAGTTGATAAATCATTACTGTTCAACAAATGAATACCTTGCAAGACAATCCGAATATTAAATTATCCTTTATAGTAGGCCCTATTGTTGCCAGAAATAAATTTAAGAGTATTTTGTCGAAGTTGGGAATTCTTTGACAATTCAAGTAAATACGTCATTAATGGCATACTCTAATCTGTAATCTGTTGCATAAACGGCCGTGCAAGGACGGCGATTAATAAGTGTTTAAAGTGTTTGTAAAAGATGGAAAGCGGTTACGCAGACAGTCCTGGTGGCCCTACTGCTGGAACAACCGCCTACGGATCTGCCGGTGCCTCCGGAGAATTTAAACCGGCGACATTCTTTAAAAAACCACAAGTAATCCTGCGTCTCATAGGGCTGGTAAGAATGCTCTGCGTCACAACTAAACACGTATTGTTATGTTGACAAATACAACTGGTCAACAATTAACTGAATTACTTGAATACGATTACGCAATTCAGTTTTTAAAGAAATAATTATGCCGTGTTGACAATCTATCGTAGCGTGCCCGTTTATTCCACCTTTAGAGCCCATCGTGGCATAATTGCAGTATCAGTAATTAGTACATGCGCCGGAAGCTTCCGCGGCATAGTTCTAGTATCCGGTACCGAATGACCGCACTAACCCTATTCACAACCCTAACCGACCATCACAACGCCTAACCTGATAACCTGACCATAACCGACCCGAAGGACCCCTAATCCTGAACCTAACCGACACTTCGGTCCCGGATACTATAACTAAGCCGCTTCCGCCAGACCGCCTCCCTCAGTGTTGAGGGGCTTGAGCATACGTAGAGATCTTCAGCTTCGTTTGTTGTCAGTACATTCAACAAGTTATTAGGATGCATTTTGTTGAGGATGATGGAACAAGCAGGTGATCCCATATGGAGATGTTGAACACTTCAACTTCGGTAAATCCTCGATATGTTTATAAGAGAGACATTGCAAGAGTGCCAATCTGCCATTGGTTTTACCGCAGCTTTGCCCTTTCACTGTGCAAGCTTAATGCGTTTGACACCAAACTATAGGACGCATTCAAATTTCTCTGGATGCTTGACTATTGGAAAATCCTCTCACTTTTATGAACTCTGTTGACAGAACACTGCATTGCAAATACTGTAATTAATTAGTTGACTTATTGTAGGTGTTTGCAGTTGTGGTATTCGGATGCATATCAAGCAAAGGAGGCGAGAAAGATGATTGTGCGTATGGGGATCCAAGCGCCTGTGGCTATGGGATCTTTGTGGGAGTGTCGGCGTTCCTTGTCCTCGCCGTTTTCCTTGTTACGGATGCAATTTTTGACAACATGAGCAACGTCATGCACCGAAAATACATAGTCATTGCAGACATCTTAAATTCAAGTGAGTAGCACAATGGTTACCATAACTTGGGTGCATTTATAACGTTTTTAACCATTCGCATTTCTGTGTGACTTTGAAGGTGTCAAATTTTGTTATAATAATATTGACTACAAATTACAATTTATATGGTGCCGTAACGCAGCTATACCACTACAAGGACACCTAAAATGATGATATAATGATAATAATAATTGCGATTGGGTTTTATCATGCAATCAACCACAATATTTTATTTTTATTGAATTTTGTTCAAATATTGAACCAACAATTGTAGTTCCTCAGCTCCTGATTTAGGTCATGACATTGTGTTTTATTGCTGGTCATCATCGTCATCATTGTCATTTGTTCTGGATGCGCAAAGTTTGGGGCTAATGAGTGTGAATATATATAAATTTATTTTCTTTTGTTCATTTGTCAGGTACAAGACTTTTCTTATGTTTAAGTTTAGTTTGCAGCTCTCTATTAATGCACTTTTACAATGACTGAAAGTTTTGTGTGCTGCTTTCTACGCAGGTGTGTGGTCGTTCCTGTACTTCGTTTGCTTCTGTTACTTGGCGGACGGTTGGAGGAAATATTACAAGGCTTCGTTTTGGGGAAAGAGTGAAGTTGAAGCTGCGATTGCCTTCTCGTTTTTCTCGTTTGGAATCTTTGTAAGTTATGAATATGATCTGTGGTTGGTTGGTCACTGATCTCTGTCAGAAGCTCAGCTCTGGCATGGATCTAACCTGCACCGTAGACAGATAATATGGACAGCACTATCAGGGGCAGATTCAGAAACTTTGGACGGGGTGTGGGGGAAAAATTTTTGTATCCGCCAAAAAAGTTGATGACCTTTTTTTAGTCATCTGGTCGAAATTTCGGGAAAAGTATACCATCTTGTCCGCCAAAAAACTTGATGACTTTTTTTAGTCATCCATTCCAAATGTCCTCATTACAAATGGGGGGGGGGGGCAGTGGGGCACGATACATGGGCAGTTCTAAATGGGGGGGGCATGGCCGGATTGCCCCCCCCCCCTGGATCCGCCCTTGAGCACTTTATTCTTTTGAATACTGAATTTTGGCGATCTTTGTTTCTGTTTGCACTTGCTGGGAGAGTACTTTTGTAGATATTCTCTTGAATTTGCCTTTTTTTAAATCACTGCAGTCATTCTATTCTATCTTCAGACTAAGTATTTGTTCTTCCTTGCCTCTGAGCTTGTATTGCGTAAGTTTTTTATTACATAGCGCTTTAGCTAATAAAGATCAAGGCATCATCTGCGTTTTGTGCGTCTATTTTTGGCCGTACACGTATTGCATTTTTAATATTTAGTGACGTTTATTTATATGGAACAACTGTCTGTGATGATGAATAATATTATCAGTGGCATCCGAGAGAATCTGCTCAATAGTGACTTTAATCTGGATTTGAATTAGAATGTGAATGTGCTCTGTCTATTTGATTTATTTGCCTAATATTTAACATATAAATAAATCTATAACTTTAATAAGAGCTGATTTTTAACTAGTTTTAAAATAATGAACAGTTGCTTTATGGTGGCATGATTTGTTTTGCAAATACTTCAGCATTTGACAATTTTCATTAGATTCAAGAATAAAGTTTGGGATTCATTTTTGCTTAAATCAAAGCATAGTTCATGCCATTCATTGCCTCAAGAGAGCAAAGAGCTTGATAAAAAAAGGTGTTCGATGTGCTTTTAAGTATCACCTAAAAGTTTAGGGTTCAAATTGAACTCTGCTCATTTTAATAGTTTTGTCTTCACATCTATTTTGAGCTTTCTTGATGAATACATTGTTCGCATGTGATGTATTCGTATTACGTATTAATTTCTGACATGGTGCTGTAATACATTTCAGGCGACGCTAGCCATTCTGGCTGTTTTGCGATACCGGCAGGGCGTCACCGAAGATCTAAGTACTCGGCCTGATTTCGGGTACTCGTCTGACCAGTATGCTGGACACGGTGGAAATCAGTCACCGTAACAGAGCCATCCTTTACTTGTTGTGCAAGATGCGGCTAGTCTCTTCGTCTTCTGCAAGATGGCGCTAGTCTCTCTTTGTCTTCTGCTGTCATCTGTGTACGTTACGTGGTTCTTCCAGACAGGATGTTTCCTTGTTGTAATTCATAAATGATAAGTAAACGATATTTTGGTACACGGCAGCAGTGGCTGTCTATATTTGCGGGTTCGTGGGAGGGTGCTAGGTTTTAGTTGATGAAGCAGACTGTTAGTAGCGCTTTTTAAAAGCTTTTGGTAGTTGTTGTACTGATTGAACGCTTTGCTAGTAGTACGGTTTAAAAACTTAAGTTGTACTGGACCTGCGTGCAGCGCGTTAGTATGTTGCGTTCTGTCACAACGATGGCGTAAAATATTTTATGTTGGTATTAATTTTATTGATTTGTTATCATAGTTATTATCTTAATATTTAGTTCTCACTGACTGAAAATGAAAAGTTTTACTCATTTGTTCTGTGCTGCATTTTTCTGATGATCTACAATGAAGAGTTAGACGTGTTAGAATTTGATGTGTGTTACTTAACACTTTGATGCCGAGATGGTAGTAAATGGTATGGGAAATCCTATACCCTCTAGCATTAAAGGGTTAACTGTCTGATACAATAGGGGCTGTACATATATTACGTAAACACAGAGGGAGGGATGTCACGGAATTTAGGTGGTTCGGGTTCGGGGGGGGTCTTGGCAAAATTTACGTACGCAAAGTAAATGTCTAAGTATGACATCCACATTAGCCTATTCATAGCTCTGTATTATCCTATAGTTGTCCGATGGCATTTGACTGCATTAAAATTATATTCTCTCTCTCTTCAGATATAAATAGTAAATCAAAACGGTCAACAAATTTTAGCTGGCAAGCCTGATGTTTAAAAAACATTAGTTGCCTATGGTAAAATACATGTTTCATAAACAACTTTAGCTAAATAGCCTTTGAAGGGGTGTGGGTAGGTAGAGAAGCTTATTTGTATGTATGTGTAGGGGGGGGGGTTCAACAAAATCTATGGGTGCGTCGGGAGGGGGAGACAGGAGGTCAGAAATGTGATTTTGTGTGTACATAATATGTGGATGGCCCCCCATATCCTTCTACTGGGCTAGTTTTTTTTGCTTCAACAAGCTGTATGGTTCTGTTGGAGGATACTAGGTTTTGGTTGATAATACAGGTTTTCGATTGTTTAAAAGCTCTGCTAGTAGTAACGGCTTTGCTACTCATTCTACTGGTATTGCAAATGACATGTCAGGCAGTGTTTAATCTCACACAATGATATTGAAATGTTTTAGGTTGGTAAATGTTAATTGTACTAACATGTCACATATCTTGTTAACATGTTGTATGGTAATGGTCCTTGTTGAAAGTTTAACTCGTGTGTTCTGTGCTGAAGTTTTGTGATCTAGATTAGGATTCGATGTGTGTGTCTAATAATTACCTAACTATCTAGTTTGACATTCAAGATGTCATGCAACTGATGTAATATTTGTTTCTGTGTATGTTAAATTTGATTTTAAACAATGCAAGAAGCATGTGTTCAAGGCACACTTTGAGAAACCTCTTTTCTTTATGGTAGTATGTGCAGTGAGCACTTTGTTACAATGTAGGGGTTAAGCACATTATTCAGTACAATAATATTATCATTGGTCACCTGGCATTCGTTGGCATTTGCATGCATAGCCCTATCAATGAATTTCCGGTGGTATGCACATAAAAGTTTGATATACTAAATTTTAATCTCTATTTTTTTGCAGTTCTACACATGATAGCCAGCAAGATGCATTTTGCTGTAAATGGGTTCAAGTGATTCACTTTGATTGAATCTCTTGATTGCTGTAACATTTTCTTGTTTGCCATAAGTCTTCTGTGAACTTACGAAAAAATGTATCTAGTATGAATAAAAACATTTTTGCAAGCACGTATTTGGTGACGATAGAATGCTTAATTGATTTAGATTCCAGTACATATCTGGGAGGCAGATTTGGTAATATAGGATAGCTGTGAAGTGCAGTTTTGAGAATCAGTGTAATCACAAATGCATATCTGCCCTTGCATTTATGGTAAAAAAATTATGCTTCAGTCTGAAGCTAAAAACATACATATAGTTGTTAATCAACTACCGGTAGATGATCTGATTTTTAAAAAGTGAGCATTTTGATAATTATTGTTAATTATTGTTAATTTCAACTTCTTTCTTACCTCGAGGAGTCAGGTCTCTTCTGCCCAGGCAGTCTGCTTTCAGAGCTCACCACTCAACTAAAACTGCTCTTCTCTATGAAATTCTGTTAGATATGGATAAATCCTTTGTTACTGTACTTGATACTTTTTGATCCATCATTAGCTTTCAGCAGACCTGACCTTCTGGTACCTTGGTCTCGTATTGCCAGAGCACAGCATTGTTTCTTTGCATCTGTTGCCCTTTGTTGTGGAATTACATTCTTGCTGTAACTCATGCTGTAAGTTCGTAGAATAAAGTGGAATTATTGTCCTAATTGCGGCATTTGTCATGTGATAGTATTCCTTGCTTATGAGGATTGACGACCAGATAGAACTGGAAGAGGAAACTTACTTGAATCATATAAACATAGCCATCGTGCATGTCGTTATTGTCAGTACACGATGCTAGCCATATTTTGACAACAATGACTGTTATTGTTTTGTAATCATGAATTTATATAGCGCCACTTCATGAAAAATTCCTCTGAGGCGTTCCCAACCTGATGGCACCAAACCGCGATCAAGGAGAATTTTTCCAATCATTTGCGGACAAAGGAAGACAAAGAAGTGTATTATGTAGGCTGCTAGGTAACTTATTCCAGAAAAATGGACTGACCATGGCAAATTCTTTATGATTAGTTAAAACTTGGTAATAACTGATATAATAAACTAGATAGTAATGACTGATATAATAACCTAGACATTAATTTGGGACATAGGCCTATAGCAATTGGAATCCTTCAACCGAAGTTGTGAGATATAACTGTGCCATCAAATTATGTGGAAGTACTGACAACCATGCGGTATATTGTCACCTGTGGTGTATGGTAAGTACTGTATATGCTCATCTTATAGTTGGGCTTGCCAAGAGATACTAATGGAACTGCACAACTATCAAAAGCTCAAATGAGTTCTCACTCAACCAAAGCAGAACCAGATCAATTCAGGGTTAATACTCGATAGTGCTATAGAAAAAAACCGTTCCGGCATGTATAGGCCTGAAGTGGGAACTTTATACCTGATAAGATATGCTCAGAGTTTCCCAACATAATGAACAAAATTAAAATAAAGTGGCAAATTGATCCAGAAGATACTGCAGATACAACCTTCTAAATGTGCCTGTATACCATTCTGTACCGTCTGCAAATGGATGGATCTGGTAGAATGGCATGCACTCGAATCTTCAGACTAGCCATGGTAACATTCTACATGATAGAATGGTTAATTAGGATAAATCTGTGATACGAGGAATAATGGTTTTAGCCTAATAATTGATCTTAAGGTAAGTACTTCAACTTCCAAGAAAGGTTTGGAATTTCGAAGAATGTTCTGACTTCGCAGTTTAGTCTGGGACTATTACCACAGTATAACCACAGTATAAATAATTATTTATACTGTGGTATAATTATTACTACTTTGATGTTTAATGGAAGGCAATCTTGATATGGAGGGTGATCTTTCGGATGGCTGTATGCAAAGCATAGACCACAACTTCTCAAAATTTCATAAAGACGACGGAGAATATATAGTCTTTGGTGATGGATGTTTTGATTGGTTTCAGTGTTTCACAAAAGGCGAACAAAATCGTATATCGTTCTGAAGCTTGCTTTCCGTTGTTTAAACCTGTCCAGGTTTAAAGATTTTAAAGATGGTATGCTTTGATTAGTTGCTAATTATATGCTTGCAAAAATTAGCAGCAAATTTTAAGGTGTGGCGCTCAATGTGTGAGCGATAATTAAGGTACTCTCTTGAGGGGTTGGTAATTGCTAGCAAATGCCAAGTGGCATTTATAATTGAATATATTTGGTGGAGCCAAGTATTTATAGACGTGCAGAGTATCTTCAATTTTTCAGTCGCTTTCTATCTTGCAAAGCTGATTAGACGCTGTTTATGGCGGTACAAGGCAATACAATAAACTAATACCCTATACACGGTCGCACAATTTTAACTCTCTGGACAAAGATGTTATTAAATACAGTGTGTGCCTTACAGAAGCATCTGTGAAGGCGCTGATGCAATAATTTCTATACCTCTTAAGTCTCAATTTCTTGCCTTGTAATACGCGTCATTCTATTTGCATGATAGATTGAATAAACGAATATACAGTACAGTACAACTTGTGAAATAATATAATTATATGCACTGCATTAATGGCTTTGTTTGTATTTTGATTAATTAAATTCTATGATTTTCAGATTCGAATAACGGCATTGAATGATCGCAATAAATACGTGCATGGGGGCCAAAAGTCTTGTGTCCAGATAAGTACAACAAAGGAGGCTTTGGTACGTCTATTATTAAAATCTGTTTCAATTGAATGCCGTGATCTATGACTTCTAGCACGATACAAGTGGATTAATGTCTATAACCTAATTTATGCCAAAGATTCTGATGTTCTCGTTTTAACTGACTAGTAATTGAGAAATTCAGTCTACAATTATTGCTATGTGCAATCATAGTACTATAATAAGGGGATTCTATGGTATACTATGTAATGCTAAATGAGGTATAACTTCTATAGCACTATGATAGTACCATGTAATTCTGTTCGTTTGTTAGTGCTCTGTCCTCATACATGTTAGAGTTTTGAGAGTTTTTCAGGTTTCAACCATTCTTCGTCAATGCATTATGGTTTCTACTGGTTTAGTATCAAGCACAATTAACTTATGAAGGTGCAATGTGTGGCACTGTAAGTTATTGCGTGAATTTACATCAGACCACATAATTTGATACTGGATGTTTGTTTTTATTAAGTGATCGTTTAGAGTTTAAACTGTTATTAATTTAGTTGTACTTAATTATTCTTATTGTTAATTAATTGTTCGTATTATTTTCATCAGGAATCTGAAGCAATTACTTTGTATAACAAGGGATTGAACTTTCGAAATCAGGGACAAACTAAGCAGGCGATTCAAACTCTGACGGATGTTCTGAATTTGCCATTTCTGCAAGAGGTTTGTTTATTTTGTTAGTGTGACATGATAGCAGAATTTACATCACTGCTCATTTGACCTGTTCTTGGTATGTCCTTTTGGTCCTTTTTAGAAGATAATAAAAAAATAAAAAATTGTAAGATTGAAATTAAAAGAAATATTTTTGCATTTGTAAAATATCAGAATTTGTGAAGTGTCTTGCTTGGATTCAATTATTATATATGAGTCGATACGCTGACAGTGTTCACAAGGCTGTGAGTTCAAGGTCCACAGGTTCAGCCGTGGAAGTTTTGCGAGAGAGCTTGTGTTCCTTTCTCGGGGCATCTGATTTTTTAATTACTGCATGGCCTGATGTTGTCTTTATCTAGTATTGTCTACTAATTTTTTTATATTTACTGCTGTGCAAGTAACTTATCTGAGACCATGTACTTTAGTTCATGCCACCATCTATTGTTGTTTAATAATTTAATAATTTAATTAGTAATTTGGTTTCCTAGTTAACTAGCGAAATTTCTTTATCGCTAAAGGGCTTCCTTTTTTTGTAGCTGTGTTACAGTTATGCATGAACGAAATTTCTTTGATTTGGTCGCAAAAATAAAATATTTTTATTTATTAGTTGATTGCTTGAATGTTTATCAATACTCTTTCATGTTTTTGTTGTTCTAGGCAACTTTCTCCAGTTCTGAAGATGGCATTTCACATTCGGCTGAATTACTCAAGTATTCTGCATATAAGAATCTCGCAGAAATGTCGGAAATGGAAGAAAACAAAGTTGTTGCGATGGAATATTACATCGAGGTCTCTTTCTCTTGCATCGCTTGATGGAATTGACAGATTATCATAATTATATTCACAATACGCAATTGTATCTATAAATTTATGTAGCACCTCTTGAAGTGCACACTAGTCAGGGGTGCTCCCAGTGCATGAGACCAAGTGAGAAAAAGTGTCTGCTTGGTAAACACTGCAAAAACTTTCAAGAAGAATCTGTACACAGCTATTTATATGAACAGTAGAGTTGTAAACATCTATTTCCCTGTGTCTGTTTCTTGTTTTTCCACGTAGTTTTGGAAGAAGGCTGTTTGATAATTTTATTTTAAATGATATGTTTTAATTTTAAAAAATTACATTCCAGGCCGTTGCCGTCGACAGTACAGATGTCACGGTTTGGTTCAAGATGGGACGTCTTGCGTTGAGCATTGAAAACTTCTCACTGGCGAGACATGCATTTGAAATGGTTGTTGCTTTTCCATTTTCATTCTTTCTAAATTCTTCTTTTTCTGTTAACACTTGAGAGGGCTTGGTTAAGTGTCCCATAATATATAATATTATATTTATATTTAAATATATGCCGTTTAAAAAAAATTATATCTATTGTCTGATCATGATAGATCGGTAGAAGCATTATTTTAATAAATTTGCAACCATGGAAATTCTGAAGCATAGCTGAAATGAATGGTCTGAACCCGTCTGCACAATTATCACCCTTTCTGTCCAGATTCTATGCATCTAGATGTCTAAGTGTTGTAGTATAGATTCTCATCTCCGCGCATCAGATTCACTTCTCGGTGTGACCTTACACGCGTTACAAGTTTATTTAATAATAATAATAATCTCAGCGTTTGCTAGCTGCAATCAGTCAGTGAGCTCTGTGAAATGCTGCTGTTTAATCATTATGTCAGTTGTTTCTGTTTGTGTAATGAGTTTTTTAAATTTTATTTTAGGGTCTGCAGTGTAATACCAATCACTGGCCTTGTCTTGACAACATCATAAGTTTGATGTATGCACTGAATAACTACGAAGGTATTAATTTCACAGATATTAACTCTCTGCATGCCACCTGTACAGAATTATAACATTATTGGTGCGCTTACTAGAACAGTCTCGTATATAAACAAGTGAACCGTTAAATATGAGTTTAAATGGGCTCATGTTTCCAACAGATTATTTAGAAACATATGAGAGGGTTGCAGAGATACTAAGTTCAAAGTTTGTGATTTGCTCATTTTATCTCATCAGTCACTGATTAAACATAGCGATCAGTGGCAATGTCACATGTCAAAGTTTTGTGAATCAGGCCATGATGACGACTGGTGAATGTGAGGGCATAGAAAATGTGAAATCATAGAAAATGTGAAGGCATAGAAAATGTGAAATCATAGAAAATGTGAAGGCATAGAGATAGCTATTCAGTATTCATAGTACCAGTGAAAGGTTTAATACAGTTGGTAGCGTTCATACTAGCGATCTAACTAAATTTTCCTGCAAAAATAAGGATAACTTTGGGATATTGTTACCACTGCAGCTCAACATGACTTTTATGTTGCTCCAACCTATAGAAATTGATTGAAAGGTTTAGGATTTATATGTTAATAGCAATTGATTAACTTTTGACATCCAAGCCTATGACCGTCTGTTATATGTTCTACCCAACTTACACACATCAGAAATACTTGATGAAATTACATTGTGGTTTTACATGAAGATAGATAGATATGTTTGCAGTAAAGTGTGTCTTATAATATTAAAGGTTTAATGTAAATATTTAAAATAGTTTCTTCAAAGTTTCACAGAATTGTTTTTCGTATTTATTTCTCATGTTAACTAATCATTGAATTCGTGAATATACCTTGTAACTGACCATGTACGATTTTTTTGTGCTATCGGATAATTTATTCATTCATTTGTTATGAATATTTTATTCATTCGTTAAATTAATTTGTATAGCGCCTTTTCAAGAGGATTACTCAGTGGTGCTCCCAACTCCAGTTGGGGTTACGGTTACATTCTTTGTTCCATGTGTGGTTTATATGTGTATTTATTTATATATTTTCAGCTTGTCTGCATTATATTGCACGTGCGTTGGGACTTGACCCAGGCTACACAAAAGCTTTAGTCTTCATGAGAAGAATTTTCTACGAACATCCTGGTCTGCGTTCCTGGTCCATGGACATCTTTCTTAAATGGTAGGCACTTTACTAAATTCTATTGAGATTGTTAAAGTGTGTCTTATAATATTAAAGGTTTAGTGTAAATATTTTCAACGTTTCGCAGAATTGTTTTTTCATATTTTTTCTTATGTTAAACATGCAAACCAACAGCTGAGTTGGTATGTCAAGAATCAAAATGAATGTTTATCATTAGTGACTTGAGTGAAGAGAAAATAGACGCTGTACTTTCATGCAATTTATCCTGTTCCAACCAAAGATTCATCTATAGGTCGTGTAGTCTGCATTCTTGCCCTCTGAGCTTTCGAGTTCCTGTTAAAGGATCCTGAATTAAATTACCTTCACGTGTACTATACAGACACTGCCCCTTATATCTGACTTTTATGCTGATTGGTTTTAATTATTAGTTTCTTTAATCATTCTTTCTTTGTGATATGTTGACAAGAGATCAATAAAATGAATATATATATCATTAATATAATATACAATTTTTGGTTACATTGCATAAGATTATATTTAAAAAATTAAATTTTTTTTAATATAAGAAATTTATAGTTTGTTTTAAGTGATTGGAATTGTGTTGATGCGTATGTTACAGTGATCACTCGATTTACGTCGCAGACGTCGATGAAGAAGAATCCGAAGAAGTAAGTTACGCAAGAGACGTTAACCCTTTATCACATTGACCGCCTACACTCCATGTTAAATGACTGGTTTAACTACGAGATATCTCGTACCTGGCGGTTAACGTGTTAACAACCAGCGTGTGCTAAAATGCATGGAAAACGTATGTGGCTGGTCATTAAAGGGTTGAGCAAAATAATTCAACATAAGATTACTTGTAAGTATCGTCTGCTATATCATCTCGCTCACATAATCCCTTCTGAACTGTCACAATTGTCATATTTAAGCTGCTTTATATTGTATGTGATTGTATTCAGTATCTTCATTAATTCATAGTTTCATTCATTCATTCATTCAAAAATAGCAATTTCTATGGTGTTAATTGGTTTTATTGTATTATGCCATGTTCTTTGCCAATTTTTTGTGAAAAGACAAGTTTACACGTAGTTTGTGTGTCTCTAGGCTATTATTTCCCTCACTTCTGAAGTCTGTTTAGGAATTACTTGTCGCTCAATTTGCTTGTTTAAAATTTGCTTGTTTGAATTTGCTTGTTTTTAGTACCTTAAAGAAGCTGTTGCTATCCGATTGCGGAAGCAGGACCTGTGCAAAGCACCAGAATTACCTTCAGTCACATTTACACAGCCTCTTACATCATTTACGTTAGTAATTTTATCCTGTGCAATGTTTGTGGGTGCAACAGAATTCGTTAGAACATGCTCTTAGTTGTGTTCTAGTGCTTAACTTCTGTAAATTGTTAGTCCTAATTAATGATTAAAGTAATAGTTTTCAGATATGTGATTCTTCAACAGCCAGTAGTTATTATGTGGCATGTTACTTGCTTTGTTATTTTAATAATTTACTGTTATTTATTTATTTAAATTACGTATTTGTGCATATGTGGTGAACAGCTTCCTTTGGTTTCTTTCTGTGATCTTCTTTGTCTCAAGTATTGCACCGTTTCTTTCTCTTAGAAACATAAGACACTGGTCATTAGGTAATAATTATTAAAGAAAAGAATACTAAATTATGGTGCAGGTATACCGATACAATGTAAGGATTATCATTATTCAAATCTAGTGCTGTGGGCTTTAACCCTTTGAACCCGGCACTCCTGTAGCGCTATGAAAACCGGCCAGCCGGGTTCAAAGGGTTAAGGTGTGCAAAACGCGTTATGTTTTACGTGAATATCAAATCAAAATTGTGTATGCATTATAATGATTGTTAGCAATATCTGAGGGCAGATTGACAATAAATTAGTATTTGAATGAGCTTCAGAACGTTATTTCATGTGCATCTTGTTAAATAAATTCTGGTATAACATAGTCATCTTAAGTTACTGTTGAACTGGACATCTGTTATACTTGCCACTTCAAGTAGTTCCTGCATACTTGTCATTATAAAGAAGCTTCTGTGTAGTTCTAATTATGAGAAGAAGGTTCCTGTATACTAGTCATTATTAGATGGTTCCAGTAGTCATGGGACTAGTCGATTCTCAATCAATCAAGATTTTTTGCAGCCAGTTGTAATGGTGAGTAAAAAAACACAACATGAATTAGATAACTGATGATATTACGGTATTGGCCACAATGGGAGGACCCAAAAGGGATCAGGATCCCACTGAGTAGGGTCACCCAAGTAGCGATTACAACGTACTATAATAAGACAGTTGCTTTCGATAGATTAATCATCCTAATATAAAACGGTTATTATATACAAACTTCATTCATCTATATCAGTTCGATTGGAGATTTAATTAAAGATTCTGTTGTTACTTTTGTAAAATTTCTTGTTAGGTGGAAGAATCTTGGCGAGCGTCTGTTCGAGTTGTACGAGCACGTTGCTCACGTCGTCAAAGAACAGACAGACATTTCACAGCCCGGATTGGTGAGATGCTAACTAACTTTTTTGCTTCATTATCTTTTTTTCTGTTGACTGAAGTTCTCTGCATTGGCACACTGTGTGGAGTTATTTACTTGCTTCTAGCTTATAAATGCACCATTCTGCTTGATGTATATATCATAAATGGCACTGTTATATTATGTGTTGTAGAGTTTGGCGTGCCAAGTCGATCTTACTGTGAACGTACTTCCGTTGAAATCTGCAGACGTGGTTTTGGCCGCTCCTAGCCCACCTCCTCCTCCTGTGACTGTTCTGTCTCAGACGCCATGTGGTGAGATTGCTGCCCCAAGTGCAACTGGAATTGAATCGATCCCCACAACTCCAACACGGGATCCACTTGTGTCGTTGTCGGGTATGGATTGAACGCATGTAAACAGTTGATGTGATTTCTTTTTTAAACATAAAAAAGAATAATGATATTTGTTTATTAATTCAAACTGACAAGTATGCAGTAAGATTACTTAGATGATAAGTAGTTTAAGAGGAATCAGACTGTATGTGAGCATGCAAGGTGCCCATCTGTCCTACTATTAATTTTTGAGGGAGTTGAAGGCTTATTCAACAATCTTTCTGCCTGCGAACGTAACAATATCCGTTGTAGTGGAGCCTGTTGTCTCAACATGGCTTTGCTTAAACACAAAGCATTTAAGACTAAATGCATTCCTGATTAGCAGTGTCCATCTGTTGAAATTATTTGAGTAGAGACGAAGTCAGATAGGAGAACTGTTAGAATTTTGGTGTCAAGCCTGATAAACTCATTGTGAATTTGTATTATTCTTTACCATCATATGGCTTGAACTACTATTTGGAACTTGATCTAATCAGTAAAGAATAGACAGGGTAGACAAAACCAGGCTGTGGTACTTTTTGCCATATAATTTTATATATTTTTTATTTGTATTTGCTTCCTTTTCTACTAGTACTTGGTTTAAGGTTAATTATTGCAGGGCTGGGTATATATCCGAACGTGGCCATCAGTGTGGCTGAGGGGTTGGACACGTTAGAGGAATCTAATCAACACATTGTGCAACGCTCCCATTGGTGACGAATGATGATGAGAGTATTTAGGCTTTCTGAGTATCCATCTGCAGAATGTTATTTTAATGTTATTTGCATAGAAATTTTATTTTAATGTTATTTGCATAGAAATTTTATTTTAATGTTATTTGCATAGAAATTTTATTTTAATGTTATTTGCATAGAAATGTTATTTAATGTTATTTGAATAGAAATGTTATTTAATGTTATTTGAATAGAGATGGGGTCAGGCATGGAAATGGAAGATGTGTCGTTTTCCGGCGGTCGTAAACGAGGTCGAAAGCGGAAAAGCATGTTTGTCGATGAACCAGAGTACAAGCGACGTTCTGCTCGAGTGCGTTCATTTTCTTTGCATATATACAACATTCTCGTTTTGTTTTCACTGTGTGTTTTAGTTGGTTAATTTGGCTGTCAATGAAAGGCATGCGGACTATGCTGTCTAGGGTGCTGGACTGCTGGTGACCCATGAATATCAGCCATTTAAAACGTCTCTTTGACCCTTTGCCAATAATAATAACAATGACGATTTCTATGGCGCCGTAACACAAGGGTGCCAACCAAGGGTATAGGATTTTTCATGCCATTTACTATACTTTGGTCGGTAACGGGTTAATCATTATTTTGCCTTATGACTTTCTTAACCTGTTAATGCCTTGATGTCTTCTTTTCCTTGCCTTCCTTTCTTGACGAGATTCTGGCAGCACACTCTTTTGTTTGAAAGGGATTAATTGTATATTTTAATTAACCCCTTAGCCACCACAGTTCTGTTTGTCTATCCCCTCATGACTTGAACATTTTGTCAAAAACGATCATAGCATAATTATTTTTCAGCTTTTTCTGTCTGTCAGTTTTTACACTCATGCGTAAAGTAGACACCATTTTGTAGGATTGTACAGTGTAACTCTCTTTGTATCCGTCTGTCCAGTTTTAAAAGGAACTATTTTAAAGTGCCCAAAGTTACCTTCAAGTGTGCAGTTTAAAATTTCTTATATATTTTTACGTCCAAGGCAATCTGCACGAAAAATTTTCAGTTACAACTTCAGCATGAAAAAATGCTTTGAATGAAACTTCAACTACTGTATGATGTGTGCTTGTAATAATTGATGCACATACCTATTTAAAACAATGATATATATTTTCAGGGGATGTTACAGAACTTTGTGAACTCGCATGCTTTAATTTATCTGAGCTTCTGTTGCAATAGTTTTCTCTTGATGTATGACTCTTGTTTAGGATCTGGGTGGAAATTAGAGTCAGTTGATTTATGTGTTGAATTCTATTGTTTCAGGTTAAAAATCCAGTTAAAAGCAGCGTTGAGGGACCAATCAGTTATCAAGAGGTGCTATATAAACTTCTGCCCAAAGCACTCTTGTAAGTTGCTTGTCTTCAACCTTTTGTCAAGCATATAATAATGACTGTAGTAAGCTCAGTAGATTTTTTATTTGTGATGTGGAATTCTCATTCCTGTGCCATTTTCCAACTGTCTGTGTATATATTCGTTTAAAATGATCAGAAAAACTTGCAACATGGTTACAAGGTAGTAAGTACTGAAAACTAATCAAGTGTTGCAATTACTGGTTTTCTATCTTCGGTTAAAAATATGTTTCAGCAGATGCTATTTTGCTATTAGTTAGTTAAACACGCGTTGTTGCAGATTTTTTTATATTTTTAGAATTTATGTGGCTTTGTTAGTCTGTTAGTTTGATAAACAGGGTCATGTTATTTTTTTATATAATGAAACGCCTGCAAACGCACTGCGCTTTACATGTTTAAGTTATGCAGTAGTCATAATTACCATAAAACTTAACTACTAACAGAACAGACAGCCTGCAATACACGGCACTTATAGAAGCCTACAAAGCACGTTCACCGTACGGGGCTCAAACTCATTACCTCTTGCTCTCCATGCCAGCATGTTAACCATTGTGCTACCGGTTCCTCTGTGCATCTTGAACTTTGTTATGACCCTGTTTGATGGATATGTATTTTATATATATCTTTCAAAATATTTGCAGAACAAATGCCGATGACTGTCAGATGACGGGTGATCAGCAGCAGCAGCTAGAGATGACATCTGGAGGTGATGATAAGAGCAAGGATGCATTTGACAAGACGTGTACGTCAAGGAAGATGGCAAACGAAGAGGATGATGTACAGAAGTTTATTAACGATCACAAAGCAAACAATGGACTGATTGAACTCGTCACTAAATTCCTCATTCATCTCGCTGGCAGTTCTGATTTGATCTGGTTGGTAGCTTTTTGGGGGATATCTGTGAATTTTGCTGCTATTTAAAGAACTTTTTTATAAGCAATTTCTGTAGTTTGTATGGAATATTTTTTCTTTCTTTTTACGGTTACCGTGTTTGTAGCTTTAGCAAAAATTAAAATATATTAAGTACTTTGTATTATATGTGACAGTTTTTAGTTTATAGTTTACTCTATATAATTAATTTATATTGTTATAGTTAAATGACTTTTAGGATAAGTGCATGTAATGTGTGTGTGGATTATATGTATTTAACAACAAAAATTCAATTTATGAGAAATTACTAAGCTGAAGAGTTTACTTGACAATGATGAATCATCTTGTATGATTTCGGGTGCTTTTTATTGTTATGTTGTATTTTTTGTATATATGCCTATTTCTGTATTTCTGTAACCATCTTCTTTCACTCTGTGTTACAGGCCTGATGGTTTGACCGAAATGTTTCTGAAGTTGTACCAGAAATTACGAAAGCACTTAGTTTATCCAAACTACTTCTCGTGAGTTTTGTTACTTTTTTAATTTCATGCTTAGTTACTTTTTGTTAATACTGTAAAGACAATGGAGGACTGTTTGTGTTTAACTTTGTGGTGTGTTGTGCCTTTTAACACTTTACTTTTTAAGTGTATGGGAGACCAATGCAGCTTTTCCTTAGAGTGTTGACAATGTCGCTGACAAGTAGCATGGGCATGTATGTTTGTTATTATTATCATTATTATTCTTACAAGTTTGTTAACCGAGGTATCTATAATTCCTCAGGTGTCAGATATTAATAAGCAATTTTAACTCTGGAGTCAAGATCTGGAAGAACAGAAGTGCTATGAAAGGCAAGAGCATTAAAATGCTGAATTAAGATATTACTTTTATTATTATTGTGCACGTATTAAGCGACAATATCTCATGACCATTGACCAAGCAATAAGTCAGTGGTGTTGAGTGAATGTGAGTGAGGTGCTTCTACAAGGTGCGTGCACAGTAACCATATCAGGGAAAGCTCTACCCTTTTTAGTCTTTGTTTTACAGGGTGAGCATCCTAACCAAATGTTTAGCTTATAAAATTATGCATCAGTATATCATTGAGATATATCAGTTAAGAGCTGTAATATGCCAAATAATTTCTGTCAAATAATTTATGTCAGCAGTCGTTAAACCATGGATCCTTCACAGTGGTAATTAGTAGCCTATTAGACGGGCAGATAAGCAGAGCCACCCAGGAAAAATTAATGACAAGCAAATCTCTACATGAACTTAATCCATACATTGTCTAGTAAGTCCTGGTGAAGATGCCCACAAATCGGACGACAATTAATATACAGGGTGGACCCAAAAAAGACGACTTTAAGGTTTTTCTAAGGTTTTTGCCAATATCTTGGCCAGAAGTACGAATCTTTCAATCACGTTTCACAACCTTAAGGGAAATTCATATCTACGTACAGTTGCCAAATTTCATCAAAATATCTCCGACAGAACAAAAGTTATTTCACTTTTAGTGAGGCCACCCAATGTTTTTTGACGATTCCAATATAAAACGCGACAAAAACTCGCAAAAAGTGACAAAAAGCGATTTTATTAGGTCACGTATCATATAATTGTTATCATATAGACTTAATATTGTCAGAGAATCATTGTTATAATTTAGAAAAGAAACAGGGTACCAAGAACTTTGCAAAGAGACTCATAACAAGTGTGGTGACTGGTGGTTGTGAAGCACTATCGAGTTAATGTTTATAGTATACGAATGCAGTAAGCTTAACTAAAGTACACATAATTTATATTTTATTAATTTTTGAGGTCTTCTTCAACTCTTTCAATAGCATTCACATCAATCACCTTGAAAGCATCACTAAAAAATATAAATTTATAAATGCAAAAGCTTGAAATCAAGAATTTGTGAAGCACGTTAAGAATAAATCAAGGTTACATCACAGTATAATACTGTGGTCACATGGACAAATTCTGTTTCTACGGCATCATCATGAATTTTAAGTCATTCCATTGTCTTCAGGTCATCTATTACCTTAGAGTCCTTCCCGTGCAGCTCTGCACATCGGGCAACGCAGCTTCTCCATTCCACTCTGTCCATTGCCACCTCGACAGCATCGTTCCATGTCATCTTAAGACCTTGAAAATCTTCCTGTACAGTCTCCATCCAGTTCTTCTTTGTCCTCCCTCTACCCTGTCTTCCATCCGGAGTCCAGATTGTTGTTTGTTTTGCTGCCAAGGTAACAGAAGTCTTCCACTGTGTCCAACCCAAATCTTCTGGCATCATCTGCACAGACATTAAGCACTTCCATTGAATGACTTGCAGGTGAATACATAAGAAGTGGTACTGTGCCGCATTATCACTTGGATGGAGTTGCTCAGGATTTGGAAGCATCTTATTGTTAGCTATCTGATGCATATATGAAAGATATCATAAGTGGCATGGTAATCATTTTTAACCCAGCTTCAACACTGTCATTGGTTGAGATCAATGTCTTAAATACTCCTATGGTCTGAAGGGAACTTCTGTTCCCTGGTTTCGATCTCACTTATTTGAACACTTTCAGATTATCACAATTATCTGGAAACGTCATGTCTGTTTGGGTCGCTGTCTTTTTTGTGTACCCATGCTAGGGGTTCTCTGTCTTAGCCTATGAGGGCCACTTCTATTTATTGTGTACAACTGTACATGGCAGATATAACTAGTACTCTTATTTCCAAGCACTCTTTCTCACTGGTCATTTCTCAATTTCTCTTAGCATATTACCAACCTTACTCGCACCTCCTATTTTCAAATGGGTTTTGCTACGAAATATCACATTGATCTCATTCACTCTCTTCATTCTACAGCTTTCCTCCAACCTCTTCGCTCTCGAACTGCAATGATCCGTATGTCCCATAATCAAAGACCACTTTGGCCCATACTAAATCATTTTCCACCATTGCCCTTTCCCTCTGGAATGCTCTATCTTCCTCTTCACGTGTTCTTCCTAGATCTATTTCTTGCTCTCCTCAGACTCCATTTCTTCTCTCGGGATACAGACACTGGAGGCTATTGTTTCTGTGTGGCATTTGTTACCTTATATTGCATAATGATCGAACTTCGGAAAACATTCGTTTGCCATGATCATACAAACTTTAAGAGACATCGCATCCAATTATAAGAGCATGCACAAAATCCAATAGGCCGAAGTGTCTGATGACAGACTGCGTAAAGCCATTAACGATCATCCTAATCACGTTCGGTGATCTTTCCACCCTTTCTTTATAGTTTTGGATAATAATAACCTTCAAACTAGACCACATAACTTTTCACTGGGCTTATCCGTTTTAAAGATCGTCATAGCAGATCTCACGTATTCACGCTAGTGACACACTGACACTGCCAACATTATTTTATCCTTGCATTGTGACAGTTTCCGTAAAATGCCGTTTACAATATAATTGACTGTTTAGTTGCGTCCGTGCCAGCTTCGTAGGCCTTCTTCTAATAAACGAATTAAATGAATTAATTGATGGATTAACAGATTACGAATTGGCCGACAGCCCTAAGCACATCAAGCACGTGGCTGTGAAAAGGTTTAAAAAAAATCAATTGAACCGCCATATTCTGAAAAAATAAACTTACCGAATTAGTAATGATTTTCGGACAATAACTAATAACTATGACATTATAATTGTTTTTAAAACTCTTGAAACATATAATGGAATAATATGTAATATTAGTAAGATCGACGTTTATTTACAACCGAGAAATAGCACGCTTGCTGATGAATATTCATAAGGTAGTGATTTAATTAATGACGTTTAATGACGTTTGCTGTTGAATATTCATAGTGCGGTGATTTACTAATGATGAAATGGGACGCTCGGTCTATCAATATTCATGCAGCGGTAATTGATTAATGCGCTACCGCCAGAAATATAGTTCCCTACTAAATTGCTTCCTAAAAAGATGCTAATTGATCATAAGTTGGGCATCTCTTTGTACAACATCTACGAACAAATATGTACATGAAAAAGTCAAATGTAGCTTGTCATCAATTTTTCGGAGGTCTTACAGTGAGAATATTTATAACGCTCGGTCTATATGGTTGTTAGTGTTATTGCCATTTACTTTTGCTTATGTTTTGCAGTAACGACTCTTCTGATGAGTGGATACAGAAAATGGCAAAGGTGATTAAACCTTACTTCTCGGAATTCTCTCGTTAGTTAATTAATTTGAAGCAGAATTTGTTGATTGTGAAGTTTGCAAATGAATTTGTTATCCAATCGGATTGTATTGTATGGATTGGGGCACGGAATAAAAGAGGAAAAGGGAGTTACAGAGTATTTTTCCGAGAAGGGACATTTACCAAACTAGCATGCATGTGCTCTGATTGGGCTAAGCTAGTTGTATGCGTTTATAAGAATTGGATTTTTAGGTGATTTATTGAACGCTTGTGAGCATGGATCTTGAAGGGGTGCTACGTAAATATTGATTGATTTATTGATTGATTGGTTGTATTTCAGATGAGTTTAATGCACAAAGAACTGAAATTGGATCGTTGGTTGGCAAACAACATTAACATCATTCAGCTGACTCCGAGAAAGTAAGAACCTCCTTAGCAAGTGCACTTTGAGCATCTTTTCTAACACTTGTGATGTTGAGCTATATAACTCCTTACAAATAGATGCGTTATGAAATCTTATCGGCATATTACGTTACCATTTGACCAACTTTCCGCTTGTTGAATGGCAGAAAATTGATCAGCGATTCACGGCTATTTTGGGTTTTTCTTCTATAGATCACCCGACTCACATGTCAATAATTAAACTTTGGTATTCATGGGTGCATGTTATTGCATGGGGGTTGTGTAATTACAACATACATTACTTGCAGTTTCTCATTTGAGCTTTCAAAGTCACCAGTGTTATTTTTTAGTTGTATGCTTTTCTCTTTTTTTATTGTGGCCAATTGCTTCTGTGTCTTGTGCAAATCTGCCTACTCCTTGAGCATACGGTATATCACTAGTGAGAGGTGTTCACACTAAGAGCATTCATCTAGCCTCATTTATTAACTTCATCTGTTAAGATATACCAGCACTAACACATTACTGGTTCTTGGTCTGAGCTAGTACTTAATAATAATAATAATTAAAAGTCAATAGTTACCAGCATATTTTGCATTCGTTGTGCTATGTATTTTTTACAGGAGCCCAGTTGCTGGCGTGATGGGACCCAACTTTCCTGGGAAGTACTTTGAAACGGATATTGACTATTTGATCGGCCTGAGTTGCCTCTCAGACAGACTCGGTGACTTTTGGTTGGAGTTTAGCATTCGAGGTAGCAAACATTATCATTTTTTCTGTGACAAAGAAATCTAGCTGTGCTTGCGGTGGTTTTACTTTTAATCCGTGAGGGGATAGAATTATGGCTGAATTCTGGATTGGGCTCCCGCTTGCACTACGCTTACTACATCGGAATAATTTGCCTGCTTTCTGCCAGTTGCTCAAGACCTATCTTTTTAGTCATGGCTGGGCTGGGAGCGCCTCTGAGTAGACTTTTTGAAGGGGCACTATATACGTTTTCTGAATGAATGAATGAATGAATGAATATATGTGGCAGCCCAGACCAAAATCGGTATTATGTCAGAAGTTACACATCCGAGATAATTAAAGAAGTTTAGCTTGTTTATGTTGTTCGATTTTTGTATATAATTTAATCTAAAAGTATGTTTTAAAATTATTTTATTTGGTTAAGATACACATGTTTCAAAGCTATATTTTAATGCTCTTGATATGCATATTTTTCGTTTTAACTAAGCTAATTAATTAACATTATTTACTTAATTTTATCAGTTTTTGCCCTATATCTTGAGTTAGAGGAATAATTTTTATGTCATTTTGAAGCTTGAGACCATTGAAATGATGTATGAAACTCAATTTGTTGTAAAACCACCTTAATACTGGTTTTGGTGTGCGGCACCACAAATGCAGTAAGGATTGTGTCACTCGCTGTATGAGTGGCATATTAGTTGGTATGTTGGACTGTCAGTCCAGAGCTTAGGAGTTTAAAACCTGCTTGAATGATGTTTCATAATTTCAGTTCCACTTGCACCCCAAGTGAATTTGGCCATGAAATAAGTGCAAAATGTCACTAGAATAATATAATCACTCAGCAAACGAGATGACTGGCCAATTTGCCTCATGTGGTGAGGCTAAGAAACGTTGAGGAGTTTGCTAACTCGTGTATGCATGGGTGTCTTTGAGGATTAGCTCAAGAGATTATTAAATAGTGTACAGTTTATTGTGACTCTGATATGTATAAAAACTGATATTTCTATATCACTTTTCTGTTGGTCTTCCTGACTTCGTTTTAATTTTATTAATAGCAATTATTTTTCTACTTTCTTTGTAGTCTCTTGGCTTCAGGCAAGATTCTCTCTTCTTCAGAACAATATGGAAGTGGCTACAGATTGCTTCGAAAAAGTAGGCTGCATATTCTTAAAGCATTTTTAGTTTGTTGTTGCTTTTACTGTATTTGACAAGATTGTGTTTATGGCTGTAAGCTTAATATTCATTCATTCGGACATTTATATAGCGCTCCTTCAAGTAAAAAACTACTCAGAGGCGCTCAAATATATGAAATATATAATATGTTAGTTGAGTAGCAACAAGTAGTTCTGATTTCAATATGTTGCATTGTGCAATTAAAATATAATATTTAATGATCTTTGTTTGGTCTCACATGTTAAGACATCATCATCATCATTGTCCGTGGGTTCAACACCCGTTGGTGTCAATCGCAAGTTTCACTGTTTTTCTCCATTTACTCTTCTCCTGTGCTATTAGGCTGAGTCCGTGTATGTCCATACCACACCAATCCCTTACATCGTCCAACCATTCTCTACTTGGTCTTCCTCTGATTCCTGTACCGTCGATCATTCCGAATATGGTCTGCTTTACTAGTCGGTTGTTGTACATCCATGTTAAGACGTAGCATTTCTTAAGTTTCATAGGTGATCAACTGATGAATCTTGTCCAAGGTTGCTCAGAAAACTGACATCTGAGGAATTAGTGTTTTTCTCTGTTAAGTTTGTGATTTTGTGCTTTTTAAAATTATGTGAACTTAGGAAGTTATGTTTTCTACTGTTATTTTGTTTCAAATTTGTGTGTTGTAGACAGCTGAATATATGCAAATGATGTTGAATCAAAGTGCAAGTACTTCCATATGTCTGGCTAACTGCACAGCTGGTCGAATTATCTCGCTTCGTAAGTTGAGCAGAATGATTTCTGTATGTATGTTGCAGTCTTGTCTGTAACATTCCTTTCTCTTTTTTAGTTGAGCACTGTTCACTTTGGTCAGGTAAAAATAATAATTGTGCCTAAACCTAGTTATTATAATTTATAGATACTGCAATTGCTAAGATCCTAATTTTCAAGGCAGTTTGCTTTAAAGACAGTTAGCAATTAATCATATTCATCGTGAGCTGCTGTTACCTTTTATATCTAATTTTTCAAAGAAATAAGTAATCTGTTTACCATTGTTTCATTTAAAGCAAGCATATGAAAATCATTTTCTTTGATTGTGGTTTGGTGCTGTCAAGTCTGGAGCAACTCTGTGGGTTTTCTCTTGAAATGGTGCTATATAAATTGATGATTACAAATTACAATTTCATTTGGTGTAGGAGAGCTGGAGCAGGAGTTAGATTCGCTGAGGCGATGTCAGTCAATGGAGGAATTGCGACGTCTTGCTGATTCTGGTCAGCATTGCAAAGTCCTTGATTTCCTGCTTCCTGCCTCAGCCGCTGCCAAAGATCTTGATGTGGAGCGAATGCAATTGTTGCAGGAATCAATTGTTGCTTCTAGAGAGTACAGAGTAAGTAAGATGAATCTGCCCTATTGTACAAGTGTGATGACGTATATATCAAGTACATTTCAATAATCATACGCATTATTTATTCGCTGACATCAATTTGGGTTACTGGAAATATCATTGAAAGGGTCTTACTAGGCACTTTATAAATGCCCCTGTGCATATGTGACTTTGTATGCATGTTCTTGAATACGTGAATAGTGGTTTGCATCAATAATTTGAGTTCATACTACAAATAAGTGACTGAAATTGTTTCTCCTTGTGCTGTTTTTATTTACACTAATAAGAATATAAGTAATTCTGGGCTCCTGAAATTTGAAAAATGTGGCTACAAGTTAAAAACTGTAGTCTTTAAATAAGCAGAAGTCTGGAAATCCCACTGTATGTGTTTTTTGTTTTGTTGGTAGAGAGGACTGTTGTGGGCTGAGGAATATTTCCACGAGACGTTAAGAAGATACAAGACATCCGCATCACAGAAGGATATTTGCAAAGAGATCATGATACAGCTGCTAGTTGCGTTGAACCAGTGAGCATTATACATGTTTCTTAGAATGCAGTATTTCACTAATTAATTTTCATTTAAAAATTGTTGTTAATATGCTGTATGACCAGAAGATGCCTTTTCCATTCAAACATTCATTCATTCATTCATTTTGAATTTTTTGATCTATATAGCGCTCCTTCAAGAAGCATACTCAGAGGCGCTCCCAGCCCAGCCACGACCCATTCGACTGATAGTGGCAAGGGTCTCTTGCACTTGCTGACTGTGATGTTATTACAACCAGTTATTTTCTCAATAAAACTAATGTATTTATATGGGTGTGTTCGGTGCCTTGGAGCCGGATGGTTGCGGGTTCGAATCCTTCTCAAGCTGCCGTGTAGGAACCCCTTAGCAAGTTCTTCACTCACAATGCGTATGCGCTTTGGCATGAAGCTCTGCTCATACAAACATACATACCGGTACATATATTATACATATAGGCAGTGGCGGATCCAGAACTCTTTCAAGGGGGTGGGGCAAAATCTGTGATCTCGGGACAGGGAAAAAAATGTCATCGTTAGTCGCCAAAAAGTTGATGACCTTTTTTTAGTCCTCCATCTGAAAACCCAATATGGGGGGGGGGCACGTCCCATGCAATTTTCTTAATGGGGGGCAATATGCCATGACACTCCTATTCATATTATTAATTTCAAACCGAATGGGGGGCCCACGTCCCGTGGCAGTTTTAAATGGGGAGGGCCATGGCCGGATTGCCCCCCCCCTGGATCCGCCCCTGAAGTTGTGCTGTACAGAAATCTGTTCATGATTTTCCTTCAGATTTTTAGATGGTGATCCGAGTGTTATGGCCGCTGTGTCTGGACAATTTATGTTTCGCTTGTCACACAATCTTCTCGACATCATCAACATTTCACTTGATGTTCCGGAAGGTGCTGTTGGAATGGCGCTTGAAACGGTCACTCCGTGGATCGTTCTGTATAAGCTCATCAAGCAGTAAGTATCTGAACGAAAGAGTACTTTAAATTAAAATTAGATTTCAACACAGAGTTTTAGCGTAACTGAATGTTGCACCATGTAGTTGTTTTAGCGGACGAATTATATGTATGAATTTTGTTGCTGGAAAGGAAGTTGAACAATGTTTAGTCAGGTTAGGACTTGGATGGGTCAATTTTCAAGGCATACTTCTGTATGCGATGGCCAGGAGGAAATCAGGCTGGTTGGTGTCCGTTCCTAGGATTGTTGGGCTCATGTCTGTGCCTCTGCTTTGTGATCTATCTGTTCATGTCTACTGTAGATTTGAAGCATGCAAGCATTTCTAATCACATTTGATCTTTTCAATAAATATTAGAACAGATTAGCCTTGATCATCTCTTAATGTTGTGTGTAAGCTGGAATTGATCTATGTGAACTAAATCAATAAATCAATGTAAATTTGATATATATGGCATCTTTTCAGGATACCTACTCAGAGGTGCTCCTATTCTATCTATGGCGTAAATTAGTCTATAGTCGAATAAGTCAATGATTATGTACCTGTCAATTTATCTTTCATATGCACAGTCAGGGTTAAAAATTATAATGCAAGATGTTGCTGAATGTCTGGAAATTCAGGCCTTGTCCTCTGCAACATTAACCTTTGCCACTCATTCCCACCGGACAAATTGGGGCCAATTAATGATTAATTTGAGTGGTAAGGGTTAATGAAAGTGTCACAAAATGCTATGGCATTATTAGTGCCAAGACACTTAACATAGAATAGGACTTTATGTGAACTTCTCAGAATAGATTGACTCATTACTATTCAGCTGATCTATTATTATAAGCAACTTACGGTGAATATGTGCACTCCAATGTCTTCCAACTGATCTTTGTTTAGCTGTGAGAATTCTGAAACTGCAACCAACGACGACGAGGTCTTGTCATCATCACTCAGTCTCATTATCTATGCGCACGAATACTTGGGCAGGTAACGACAAATCATTGCAGTGATTGAATTTGAAAGAATTGATTTATAATAATAGTTATGATAGGAGATAACAGTGGTAGAAAGATTGTTAGCTGTGCTCATATTAGCCGCAAGATGAATTGTGAAAGAGTGTAACAACATTTATTAATATTTTCTCCATCCATCCATTACAAAGATTTATATAGAATCTCTTCAAGGATACTACTCAGTAGTGCTCCCAATTCAACCTTGGCTATTTAAGCTCTGGGACAGTTTGAAGATTTTGATACAACATATTGACAGAGGAACCTGGACTGTAGATATGAAAGCGTAACACAGTTGAAGTACTGCTTGCAGCTAAAAACTGCCAACTGGTGGAACTACTTTCAGTTGATCACTGTCTTAACTGATTCGCATACATATATACGTACATACGTGCGTACATGTATACATAAGTAAGACTTCATCACCACGTCCTTACGGTAAAAGGCCGTGTCATGGGAAAGACATAGCGATCATAAATACAATAGTTGTTTATTTACTTATTAAAGGTACTTATATAGCACCCCTTCAAGACTGTCTACTCAGAAGTGCTCCAGACCCAACCTCGGCTAAATACGACTGTCTTAGGGCTAGAGAAGAACATGGTGGAGTGATTGTTGAGTATTAGGTGGAGTGCCTCAGGAAACCCATTCCAGGTGGCAGGACTATCGACTGAGAAAGTAATTAATGACGTGTAGCTTTGTATTTATGTGTGTGTATTTGCTGTTTAACGTCACTGTGTTGTGACAACGACCATTAGCGACGCCCTCCTCCTTTATCCAGGCTTGGGACTGGCACTGGCGGAGTGCAACCAGTGGCGGAGTTTTGTATTTGTGCACTGTTTCTGTTTAGACGTTCCTGGTGTATGACAAGCGAAGGAGAGCTACTGCTGTTCATGGTGCAGGTTTTAATGGATGAGTTGGATAAGTACGGTAGCGATGATCCACATCCATTTGAAGAAGATCTTGACAATGCTGTGCAGCAGTGCTTCTTCTGCCTCTTTAGTCATCGAAGCAAGAAAGCCAAGTACCTGGACGATCACAATGTACCTCAGGTAGTCTTCATGCACACCTGTGCACCGTGTGCAGTCTGGTTTTGAAAACAATCACTGATATCTTATCAAGCAATCTGTTTCACTGATATCTTATCAGACACCAGTTCCAAAATATTCTTGCTGGCAAAATATGATTGCAATTGTGATTTGTTTGTAATTAATAGGTGTTCACTGTTCAGTTCTATTAATTGACCTTAACACGTTGGACGCGAGGGACGTGTATACACGTCCCCCATTGAGTCATTTAACACAGCAAATAAGCAGTCAACGTGTTAAGAGTTGGCCGTGTGTGTATGAAGTGTTGGAAACTTCATTTTGATTATGTAAAGGTGTTATCTCCATTGCTGTCTAGTTGTGTTTAGTGCTCCAGTTGACCTGATGTTGTCAGCTCAGCTCTCTGTTCCAACCTTCAGTTACTTGTAATAGATGCTAAACAATGGTGTGGTCAAAATAATTTAATGACGGGAGCTATTGAAATTGCTTTTATGTTTATTGACCCAGGTGATGTAGTTCTTTAAATGAACAAAGATGGGGATGCAATTGAATTGTATTGTTTTGTCTAATGCTTCAATTGAACCTGATGTAGTCATTTTGTATGATATTATCTCTTTCAACCTGCAGTTGCTTGTAATAATTGCTAAACAATGATGTAGGTAAAATAATTTAATTGCAGGATTTGCTTTTTTAAAATTGCATTTATGTTTATTGACCCAGATGATGTAGTTCTTTAACAAAGCCGGAGACAGAGATGCAATTTGAGAATATTGTTGCATAAAATTGGAGATTGGGTTATTTGACTACCTTATTTAAAATGCTAGTATATTTACTCTGCTCGTTGTTGCTATCATTTGTCTTAGATACAATTGTCTTTGGAACGAAGTCAAAGAATGTTCGATTTCTTTAAGCCGAAGACACTACCAGAATATGACAGCTATAAAATGAACGCCATATCTGCTGAGGTATTTCTTGATTTCTTTTCTAGTTTTGAATCAGTTGGTTAAGAGTGTTTGTGATGAATGACTTGGGTTAGGCAGATGCTGTTGGCAGTGTACGTTATCTCAAGTGTTGTGAATATGGTATAGCGTCATCTCTGTGACATGTGACATGTGCAATCTATAGATCATTATTCTTTGGAGCTGCTAGATAAAATATTTTCATGGTATAGCCTGACCTCATGCTAACAAGTGCGCAGTTTGTAGAGGTTTCAGTTCAACAATGCTGTGTGATGACAAAGAACAATAGTGTCACCATCCTCATTTATCCCAAGCTTGGATAAAAGAGGAGGGCAGTTCAGGTTTATTCGTGTGAATAAATGGGATTATTGTTTTTATTTTATATTTATTAAGCATCTCTATCTAATGACAAGGAATGAATAGATTATGCTGAACAGCAGTGTGATGGGCTTGCTAAAGGACTGTATACAGTAACCATTATGGGAGATACAAACTCTCATGATTTTTGTTGCAAGGACAACACTACACCGTGGTTCAAAAATAAGTAAGCCAAATTGTTTTTCGTATATCTCTAATGCCTAATAACATATCACGCTAAAATTTTCGAAATATTTAGAGAAGTGGACCAAGAATATGATTCCAAAATGTCATTAGATAATGTTGAACGGATAAAAAGATATGCATATTTAAACTTCATATGCCGAAATTGCAGTTTACAAGCAATTTTCTGTCAGATTCAATAAAATGTTTCCTTATTATCTCCAATGCCTGATGATTAATCATTCTAAAATTTTCCAGATATGTAGAGAATTGAATTAACAATATGACCCCAACAGTATGGTTTGATAATTTAATTAAATAAGATGCTCAAAATGTCCCCCTCCTGCTTGCACACAAGCCTGGAGGCGCTGGCGCCATTGCAATGGCAACAGCAACGTCGATTAATTATCCTGTGGTCCAGGCTATCCCGCACTTCCAACAAGCGTTGCTTCAGATCTTTTATATAATGGATTGTTGTCTGGTAGACACGGTCTTGCATCACGCTCCACATTTTATAGTCGACAAGATTTAAATCTCGGCTGTTCGGAGGCCATAATGTGGGAGAAATTAAATCTAGCGTCTCTCTTGTCAGAATTTCGATGGTTGCCTTGGTTCTGTGGGCTGGTGCATGTTCTGTTGAAAAACAAACCTGTCTTCTGGGACTAGATGTCTGATTACCGATAGAAGATGTTGTGACAGCAGAACAACACGACAATAGGCTCTATTAAGTTTTACTCCAGGATCAATGAAGACTAAATGGGAACGGCCAAGCGTCGAAACCGCAACGGACGCCATAACAGACTTGCTGAAAACTGAAATTTCGGGTGATGAAGTTGAAATATCCATATCTTTTTATCCCTTCAAATTTATGACATGATATTTTGGAATCCTATTCTTGGTTCAATTCCCAAAATATTGGTAAAAGGTTTTTATGATTACTCATTAGACATCAGAGATGCAAGAAAAACAGTTTGGCTTACTTTTTATTGAATCTGACAGAAAAATTGCTTGTAAACTGAAATTTCGGTATATGAAGTTTAAATATTCATATGTTTTTATCAGTTCAACTTTATCTCATGAAATTTTGGAATTATATTCTTGGTCCACTTCTCTAAATATGTGGAAAATTTTAGCTTGATATGTCATCAGGTATTAGAGATATATGCAAAACAATTTGGCTTACTTTTTTTGAACCACGGTGTATAAGTCATTGTCCACGAACTATTCATTAAATCCATCAAATGCATCAATAGACTCCACTGTAGGTTCTAAGTTTTTATATGATGCTATTTCTTGAGTAGTTTTATAATGGTTTTTCAGTTCCTTTTCTAAAAATCGTTTTGTCATTTCTTAGCTGGAAGCGTTGCTGAAGAGAATATTTCCCTTGATTCCTCCAATGAACAGCTCTGGTTAGTTCATTTTTTGTGCAATATATTGTGTGGACATTCCTAGCTTTAAAATTTATTCTGGTGCATGTGTGCAGCAATAATGCTGTGTGTTTTGCTTTCACTTTCTATTACAATTATGCAAAGTGTTTTCAGCCAACATTTAGGCAGTTCTTATAGAATATGTAGCACATTATTTGTAGCAGTTACTGCAGAACTTTTATTCTAATACCTCTTGGTTGCCTCTTAGAGTAAAAGTTTGAATTCACTTCTGAATTATTCTTTGGCAAGTGTTGGTTAAGGGTTTATTTTCCAACTTGAATATGAAGATTTTCTTTGCACAGGGCAAACTCTTTGTCCCTATGCATGAACTTTTATCTGGCAATGATGCACTTTTCTGCCACTGGCCATGTGCTGGTCTGGGATAGGTTTCTTTCACATCTGCAGCCAAAGGGTCCCTCAGACACATCGTATCGTAATCTTCAAACCGCCCTCTTTAGCTGAGGTTTTAGGCCTGGAGCGCTCCTGATTAGTATCCTTGAAGAGACGCTATGTAAATCCTTGTAATTAATGAATGGATAGAATCTTAAACATTTTTGCCGATGGTTATTTGCCTCAGTTTAGTAACTGTCTTTTATTCCAATTTGATGTTAGGTGCAGCTTTGAAACAAAGGTACTGAACTGATGTGTTCGTGTTTGTAATGAGACTTGTCTGTCTGCTTATGTGTGTGTATGTTTTCGTGCAGGTATTGAAGCTGACATAAATGCCTACATAGATGGCGCCACTAACACTCCACCTTCTGTTCATGCAGACAGAGAAGTGAAATAGTATGTTGTTCTGACCTCAGTTTTCATGGACTTTTATCTGTGCTCTACATTCTAGTCTCAAACGTTCTTTTTAAAACATATTTACTGAGCCTCAAACTAACATTTGACCAACATTTTGTTTGTATGTGCACTTGTTATAGCGCCTCTTCAAGCTCTCACTACTCATAGGCGCTCCCGAATGCAGAGCGGACACTGCATCGGAGTTTCACTCCAAAGCGCTGAGCAATTGTTAGTGAAGGACTTGCCCAAGGTCCTCACGTGGCGAGATGGATTCGAACCTTCCGGCTCCAGGGCAACGACGCCACCACTACACCACCGTGTCCCAAACATTGATTACTCCCTCCATCTCTTGCAATACAGTATTCTGTCTAAATGTCCCTTGTTGTGATGTTCAAACGTGTATTGCATAATAAACGAGTATAATTATACATTATTAATTTGTGTGTGGTTTTTTGTACTTGGTGTTGTTCAGTGTTTGATGTGTATCAAAGTGTACAGTTTGTTGTTCTATTTGAGTTAAAGGAAAAATCTGAAACAGGGTTTCTTGTCATTTCTGTGTCAAGGTTCAAACTGTTTCAACAGTGTATGGTTGTGAGTTATGTAATGTTTCACATAAACTCTTATTGTCTACATTTATAACTGATAATTAATATAGTGCTCCTTATTGTCACGAATCCTAGTGTGTTCCTTTAATATAAAGGTTTTATAATTCATTTGCGCAACTAATAAAAGTCTGAACTTTGGAATGCAATAATATAATTATTTATATAATTTGATCAAGTTGAAGCTGTGTGTTTACGTTAATATAGTATTGTAAAAATGAAGGCATGCTGAATACCTCTAAAGCTTATATATTTTTGGATGGTTTTTGTTGCAGCCCTTTGGTGAAAGAATTGTACTACCTGCTTGCTGATTATTACTTCAAGAACAAAGAGCAGCTGTGAGCATTTCAAGTTCTTATTTTTTTCTTTACATTCTTTAGATTTGTTTAAATCATATATAGTAACCACTTCTATTTAACATTTTGGACAATCATTTGACCTCCTTGGGATTGTTTGTAGCCATTGAATAATATTATTCTTTTTCCATTAAAAAAACAAGTCATTTAATGTTGAAAAGTATGTAAACTTTTTATTTGCTGAAGGAAAGCCATAAAATTCTACATGTTTGACATCTGCATCAACCCAGCAAGATTTGACTCGTGGGCGGGGATGGCACTAGCACGTTCAAGTCGCCTGGAAAACAAATTGACTTCGGTAAGTATGAACAGAGTCGAAATTATAATTTTTTTACACAGATATTGAATACGATAGTGCATGAGAGAATGCATGAGAAATGATTTCTCCTTAATTTTATTCACACAGGTCTCTTGTTTTAATGAGATAGTGCATGAGAGAATGCATGAGAATTGACTTTCCTTGAATGCTGAACATTTGGCTTTAACATTATTGCGCCTTTGTTCGCACAAGACCAATGTTTATTTGTCTCAAAACTTTCCGAACCATGATGATTGATAAATAAAAAATAGGTAGCTTTTACCTGCTTGATGTTAAAAATTTAATTGCTTTTATCTTGTTGTGTTGATGACAATTTTTTCTTCCCTTCTTAGCTTTCAAGTACGGTGCCACGTCTTAAATTGAAAGAGATGCCTCATGTTCTGTAGTGGTTTAGTGGAATGTGTTGATTTCTAGTGCATGAATTGCATGCATTTTTCTATCATATTTATACTTGCTGACTGCGCATACAGTCATACTCTGTAGGTAATAAAATATCCATTCACCTAAGTTTTGTTGCAAACTATTTAGTCCTTTATAGCGCATGGATGAATAAAAATGTCACAAACTAACATGTGACGGGTTTTGAGCCTCTGTGTCACGTTTGTGCATTTTCTTAAATTTTTATGAATACACATTTAAGTGTTTCTAGTTGATATTGTTATCAGTTTTATGTTTATTAATGGCCAACGTAATTTGTAAGTCTTCTAATACGAAGAATTATTTTTTTGATGTCTGGAATGTGTTGAAGGAGATTTTGGATGAGGATAAGGATAAGGACCTGGTAGGTAGAACGTCATGTTGTGAAATTGTTGCCTGAAGAAGAGTGTCTGTTGACTTCTATCTAAAAACCTAACGCTTCAGAATTTCTTAACATCTTTATGAAGTTGACTTCTGTTTGAAATCTGTTTGACTATCCTCACTGCCTCCTAACATGATTTTTTCTTGTACTGACCTATGCAGAAAAATGTCCTATTGACTGCATTTTCTTTTAATTTACACGAAGTATTGGTGAAAACGGACAGATAACAGAAATTCAAAGTTTTTTGGTCTCACTATATAGAGCTAAAACTGATGAAGTTGACTTATAAATGCCTTAGACTTCTTGGTCTTTTGACCATAATTACCAATCTTCTAAGTTCAGGATTTTGTCCCAACCAGTCCCAGTTGATATTTTGTCTGTACTTGCATTTTTACTTGTATAGCTCATAATCATATTGTAGAATCTGGTATAGTTTTAATGAGAAACATGGATCACAAATGGAATTTAGCTTTAAAATATGTGTTGCATTGTATCCTTGGAATGTCAATTAATTTTTTCATTTGTGACATACCAGTTTTGACTGCTGCTTAAACTCAGATGCTAACAATTGAGGATTGTTTGCTTTTTGTTTGACTCACATTTCTGTTTGATGAAAATGCTGTTTAAGTATTTTCCTGTTTGGCTTTGACCCTTGTTTAATTACTAAAAGTTCGAGTTTGGTGTGCTTTGTGTGTTGGCTTGTTATCAATTCTGGTATATTGTGTGCCTGTGGTATTAGTTTTTAAATTGTTAAACCCCTTGACAATTTTTTGAAGCAGTTTATTAATTGCAAATCTGTTTGTGTAGGTGTGGAATATGTAGTTCTAAGTTGTGAACTGTAAAGGAGATTTGTAAAAGATTAGTTTCTCAATTTGCAGTTGGTATAAGGAATGAAATATGGATATAATTTATGCTGGTGTTTGGGGCTATTGTATGGCTCTGTAGTTGTAGGCAGGTGCCCTTATTGATACCAATGAGAAGTTAGTTACAACAGTCAAGTGTGCTGGGAGCTATTGTATCTAATTTTAGTACAATACATATCACATACACTTGCTATCTATCTGTCCGAGGAATTTATATAGCACCCCTTCAAGATAGCTGTTCGGAGGCACTCCCAACCCAGGTGCTGTGTTAATAAATAGCAGACAATAGCAGACATAAAAATATTTTCTGTACCATGTCTGCTTGGTCATAAGTGTCTTTGGTTATAGTCTTCTTCAATAAGTGTGTATACTTCCGTCTTTCTGGAATAAGTTACCTATTAGTCTCCGTAATAAACTTCTGTGTCTTTCTTTGCCCCTTTTCCGCAAGCGTGTGAAAACCATTCTCTTTGATTATGGTTTGGTGTCAGGTCGGGAGCGCCTCTGAGGAGTTCTCTTGAAGTGGTGCAATATAAATGTTCGATTACAATTACAATTTCGTTTGACAGCATGATCTAAAGCAGGAGGCATCGCTGCAGAAGCAAGCTGTTTCCACTCTACGATGTTTCAAGCGAGCAATGGAGTTGGACGATTCAAACGTCAAACTGTGGATCGAATATGGTTCATGCGCTTACCAACTGCACTCACATTCGTCTCGACTTCTCAAGCAGGTAACTGAACGCCGTTGTAAGGATTTAGAAATTCTTAAGATAAGAATAAGTAAAGTCCATCCAGTTCCATGTGGAACACAGGGAGGTGCTCATCTCCTTTTCAATGGCCTTGAGCCAGCAATGGACGAATCCTGAGGTCATGGGCCAGTGTATCGCAGGACTGCCGTTTACTTCCCAGCTTACGCCGGAACCAAATATAAGATAAGCATATTCTTTACTTATTTATATTCTTGCATCTGATATAGCGCCCCTTCAAGCTATCTACTCAGAGATGCTCCCAACTGCAGCACAGACACAATCAGAGTTTCACGCCGAAGTGCATGAGCAATTGCGGCTGCTGATGGACTTGCTTAGGGTCCCCATGCGGTGGCTTGAGGTGGATTCGAACCCACAACCTTCCGGCTCCAGGACACCGAACATACCCCTACACCACCGTGCCCCACAAGCTATTTGGCTTCTCTGTGTGATTACATTAGGGCTAGACAGTGCTCTCTTTAAGTTAACTAAAATCGAAAGTAATTTCATTGTTAACTGAAAAGTTCTATTTCAATTAAAAGGCAAACTGAAAAGTCCTGGAAACTGTAACTAAAACTAAACTGAAAAGTGGAAACCAGGATCAAGACTAAACTTGAATGTTGACGTAAAAGTTAAAGTTTGAATTAATTTTTGTGCGGTGCAAAAACTGAGTTTATTACATCTGACCAATCAAACTTTGCTTCATAAATCTCTCAAAGATATTTTCTTTTGCTGTGGCTGGGTTGGGAGCGCTCCTGAGTAGGTTTCTTGAAGGGACGCTGTATAAGTTCATAGATTAAATGAATAAACTTATAAAAATGTATCTGATTAAACTGTACAGACGAAGTTCTCACCATTGTCAAAGGAGACCGTCGATCAGGCAATGAGCAATAAGTCAGAGATGTTGACGATTGCCCTGAACTGCTACAACCAGGCGGAGGCATGCGCTCTCGAGTCGGGCAATAAAGAGGAGAAGTGGCTTCTTCACTACATGCTCGGCAAGATTGCAGAGAAACTGGATGAGGATCCAAGTATCTACCTGGAGCACTATAAGAAGGTGAGAATCAGTCCGTCCTGTGCTTTAGCTTTTCCAACCGTGGGTATAGAATTTTCTCGTAAGTATTTTTAGTGTACACTTCTTAGGATTGGTAAAGTATGTTAAAAATTGCTAGTGCTAATATAAACGTCATGTTCGTAAATGAATTTATTTTGTTTTGTTTTTTAAATGTAGCTTTTTCCTAAGTGATGATTCTGTTTTGATTTGTTGATATTTGAGGGCTTAGCATTTTTCAGTTCTATGGTGCATATATTATTAAAACTTTTTATGACTTTCTAGTTTTTATTTTTGTGTTTTGCAAACTGTTTCAGGCTAGTTACTGTCTGCATGAGGATAAAGCAAAGTATCCGAAAAAGATATCTTACTTCAGTCCTCCACATCTTTCAGTGGAAGCTTTAGAAGTGAGTTGCTCTTTAGAATAAGTTGCAAATGAAAGCTAAAGATATTTTTGCATCAAATATATTTATGTCACTCTGATGAAACCTATAGCAACTTTGCATTTTGGTCAAATATATTGGTTTCATATTTTGAACACAGGTTTACTTTGTCAACTACTTTTCATTGTTTGGGTACATTAGCTTAATTTGATTGAATTTTTTTGGGTACATATATATTTAATTGCTTTTCTCAGTTTAAGATCTGGATAAGTGTATGTATCTTTTTAGAACTGCGTATTGAAATTTGTTGGCGTTAGATTTACTCTGTACGGACATTTACCTTGAAATATTTAAAAACAAATTTAATGACGCAGTTTGTTCATTTGTTGATACATTCGTTATAGTACATTTTTGAAACAGTAAATAAATGTGTGTGCCCTCCTTGACTGTTCGTTTATGTGATCAGGATTTGCTGAGTTGAGTTGCTAAATGTTTCAGATGTACTACAGGACACACGTCTGCATTGTGAAATATCTGATGAAACGTGAAAAGGAATTTGAGAAGATTCCTTTCGACGTTTTTGAGTTGTACATCAAAGACGCATCTAACAGTCCGCTGTCAAACTGCGCTGAGAAGGAAAAGAAACACGACAGAAAGTCCGAATTGTAATGCACAGTTTTTAATGTTTATCAGTTCTTAATAGTCGCTGGAGTAAATATCAAAGTGAGAGAAAATAATTTTGTTTCTCTTGATTTGAGAGGCCAAATTTCCATTCAATGCTAAATTTAGCTGCTAACAATGATTGATTAGCAACTCTGGCATTGAGCCTCTTTTTATGTTTCACAAGGTTGCAGATATTGTTGGCTCTAATTTCTTAGGTTGTTTGCATTGTTTTTATGTCTTTATTTCTGCAAACGAAATCTGTTATATACTATGGTTTTGATATATATATATATATATATATATATATATATATATATATATATATATATATATATATATATAAGGCTGCTTGATGTAAGAATGGGAAAGAAGGAAGCATGCAGAATTATAGGAAAGCAGGCGGAAGAAGAAACATTTTCTATATGGGATATAATTGATAGTGTTGATAAAATGTACCAGTTAACAGTAGTTCCAGTTCTTGAACGTTCCATTTATATGTTTACTATTCTGGTAGGATTCCTATAATCTGCTCAGATTTACTACCTTTGCTATCTTGTGTTGTACCAGTTAGCACTAGTTCCATCTCTTAAATGTTCCAATTATATTATTTGACTAAATGTACCAGTTAAGAAGCAATGCATCATTATTCTGTGATAACAGTTTTAATGAACCAAAGCATTTTGTTGTTGTTGTATGTCTAGAGTTGAGAGCAAAGAAACACCTGGAGTCAGAGGAGGAGTAGGCACTCAACCCACCTGTAACGACCACAACTATTCCAAGCAGAAGGCATCCACCCAGTCTACCGCTCCCACAACCGACAGCATCAAGGACGCAGTTCCATCCACTTCTGCCCTTCCTCTTCCATCTACATCCACTCCAGCTCCACTGTCATATCCCAACTCCTCTGAAGACGCGACAGGTGGTCGGATGGGTGGTAGTTCCGACGCGTCACCGCAGAATCTCCCGGGAGGGGAGACGGGGCTTGGTGTTCTCGAAGGAGTGGTGCAATCATCGTCGTTGTTGAAGATGGATGAGCAACCGCTGGATCTTACACTTCATCCAGCGGCTGCTAGTCCTGCAGGAATGGAGGCGCAAGCTACTGCTTTGCTCGCATCCAAAAACCAAGAAATGGTTGATTTAGACACGTGTCCTCAGGTATAAATCAATCAATAGATTAATCACATAAATTTGTATATAGTGCCCCCTTCATGATCACTACTCAGAGGCGCTCCGTAAAATTTGCGTATCCATTTCAATGTACACATTTCAGTAACAACTTGTTTGATGGCCAGGGCGCTGCAATACTCCATATCCTGTGTACTTTCGGGTCCTGACACTGACGAGTAATAACTGCATACACTTACATCGTTGGCTTGACGGTGTTGAATCCTTTCTACCAGTTTAATGCTCTTTCAACTTAATTTATAATGTAATTGCAGTGAGAAAAATCTGTTTGACTTTTCCTGACATATCACTTGCGATTTTTAACTGAGAAAAATTCCAGAGAAAGAGTAATTACATTTTTAACATCATCATCTCTGAAAACTGCGAGACTGTTTGTCGTATACTTAGTTTCAATTAAGTTGTATGGTGTGCTGTGTCTAGCGTATTGCAAAAGTCAGAGCTCTTACACAATAATGTGCTTTCTCTGTTATAAGTCCTTTGGTATGGGATGGATTTCCAATGCTATCTTTGTGCGTTATGTCTAGGGTTTGATCAGATGCATTTGGTGCAGCCTTAAAATCGTCATTTTTTAGCCGGGGCTGGGTCGGAGTGCTCCTTGAAGGGGTGTTATATAAATCTCTATAGTGAATGAATTATGAAAGAGACTTCGAATTAATTTGTTATTTGCATTGATCTTTTGATAATTACAGAAGGAAATAGACATGGAGGTAAATGTTAATCGACCAGAGTCTGATAATTCATCGTGTCAGCAAGAATTGGCGAGTCATCAAGATGCCACAGCATCCTTGGCAAATGTTTCACCAAGAACCGAGCAAAGGACTGACTCTGACGCGTTGGATGACCTCATCTTAACCTTGGCTGCCGTTCAGAAGTCTCTGGAAACAGAATACAAAGTCGAGACAGTTTTAGGAACCGAGAAACGAGACAATGAGAGCGAAATGGCAACAGCGACCACAGAGCCAACAATCGTTAAAACGGAAACGAGAATATCAGAGAAGTCTCCAGGAATTGTCGCTGAGACTTTGGATAATGGAGAGACTCCGGACAAAGGTGTTGCTATGGATGTCGAAATATCTGATGGGGTGAAACCCGAAAAGCAGGAGGAACCAATGGATGTAGAAGGTAGTCAAGGTGGCGCTTTCGAAAAGCAACCATCTGACAAAACTGAAGACCAGGTGAAAGATGAAGGTGTCTCTGGTCCGCACGTTTCATCCTATGGTCCTAAGGACGATATTAAGGCGGTCGAACAACCTGTTGTTGCTTCACATCAACAGCTGAAGAAGCGTTTTCTTTCGCTCATGAACGACTGTATGAAGGCGCTCTATCTCTGCCAGATGCGATTTCCAGAACACTTTAAGTCGCTATACCGCCTGGCGTATATCTGCTTCTACTCGGTTCATTACAAGGTTGGTTTACTCCAGTGTAAGAATTGTGGAAAAATAACTGGGGGGGTTGGACCATTATCCACTTGGAATCGTGGTGTGAAAAACAGACTTTAACATGGGGCTTTAAGAAAGACTGGGGGGTTGAAACCCCCAAACCCCCTGGCAATTCTCACCCTGGTTTACTCTTCTGAAACAAAGTAGGAGCTTGGTGCTTAGAAATAAACGACCCTTTAAAATTTGACATCTTAGCAGTGTCTCCACTGATGTTACTCTAACTAGTAGTTCTGCTGACTTAGAGTAAAGGAAGTGCTAGTGCAATGCTAATGTCTTTCGAGAGCAGTTTTAATTCCATAGAGAATTTTCAGTTACTAACATTTATGTATTATAGCACCAAGTGTTCTTTTTAGGCTCTAAGATAGTCTGTGGAATCTGGGTTTTTTACCATTGTATTTTACTGAATTATCACAGTGTAAATAGGTAGATTTCTTTTATACTGCTACCCTCCCAGAGGTCCACTCAACCTTCTATTCAACAGATGGCAATTGGTAAACTGAGCAGTAGGACAAGATGGGTGCCTTGCATGACTGCCGACAGTTAAATTATTCAACTCCTGTAATTACTCCTGTAAGATCAACTGTTGATACTACAAATTGTAATCATGCTGCAATGTGTCAATTTGAAATTCAACGAATATTATATTATAATTATATTATTATTGACGTTACAACAGAAATGTTAGCCTTTTTAAATCTGCAAAATCACTGCTTGTTTGGTTTTTTAAGGATGTTGGTCGATGTAAGGAGTTGTTACTTGGAGGAGGCTCAGCACACATTGGACTTTTTATTGAACGAAAGCAGAACAACTTTTTCAATGTGAGATATCTTTGTAAAAATTCTCGTTTTTATTTGACCTGTTTTAGTCCAGTAGTTTCTCAAACACACTGTTTGTATTATATATTAATGTTTGTTTTCATGACCTTGCATCTCTCATGCGCACGTGCATTTTACGTCCTTGGAAATTGACTAAGAATAAAAAGAAAGTTTTTAGCGTGCTTCATTATATAGCGTAATTGGTAATTACTGATAAAATATAGTCGGCGATATTGATGCAGAATGTAATTAAGCTTGAAAACATAACCTCAAGAGTCAAGATAATGCAAGCTTGTTCTTGAAAACATAACCTCAAGAGTCAAGATAATGCAAGCTTGTTGAGTAATTCAATACTTTTATAACCTTCTATAACCAGAGATAGTGGTGTCTTGTGTTTCCTGTATCATTTAGAAAGGCTCTTTCATATTCAAGTCGTTAGACAAAACTGTGCTAGACATTTGTGTAGAGTTGAATATCTTTGAGGGAACATTTTTTTTATGCTATATATTAATGTATTGTGAGAGCTCTTTTATTAACATATTTTTTTCTATTGAATACCGGTACTTTCAGTTTATGATGCAAGTTCATCATACAATTTCTGATGCTTTGGTTGACATTCCCATGATTGAAACAATTGTTATTGCTTTCAAACCCACCATGTCAACTGTTGCAAGATATAAAACTGAAATCTTATATATAAACTTTGTTATATATAAATTCTGATTGATTGATTGAAATCTACCAAATTCTTTTAACTTGTCCTCTTCATTAGCTTCATAACAAATCTTTAATTTTTGATATGGTAGGGACTATGGCGAAATCCTGTTCAGGACTTGGACCGATGGGGATCATTTTCGGCGCACTTAAACAAAGCTCTTCTGCTGCTCTTTGAAGTTCTTACGGTCATGCGTGATAGTAGGTTGCTCTTCAGTCTGCATCAACATCTGTGCCGTGCTCCAGTCGACATTGGCAAGTGAGTCGATATTTGCTAATTGCGAGTAAAAGAACAATTAAATTTGTGTTCTGTAATCACACATACCCAGCTGCTTCTTGATTAATTGACTTACAGTGGTACAGTTGAGTGTTTTTTCAGTGTCAAACAGAAATTGAGGTGCATAGTAGGGAAGTTCTACCCAAAAAATGTGCAACACTAAATGGATTTGTGCAATTGTAGAAGCGCTTCTGTGCAGTTAAAAATGGTAAAAAATGTCATTGTCATCCGATTGGGAGTAATTTTTACCATGGAGAATGTGAAGGGAAAGAGAGGGGTTGTGCAGCTCCGAATATTCCATTGAAAAGCCGTGGCGCATAGTTTTAGTTCTTAATAATTGCCTAACTGTTAAAGGCTTTCATGTTGACTTGACTGTCCTGGAAAACACTTCGGTTAGGAATCACCGTTGAGCAGTAGGATTGGAAAGGCAATTTTGCATTGCTACATGTATATCAAACCCGTCATGTTCTTCAAAGATAAAATAGCCTGGTTTTTGTTTAGATTCTCTTGGCAAAGTCTGACAGTGCTGTGCATGGGTTTATATGCCACAGTTATGCCCAATATCCTTGCATTATTGTGTCAAAATGATTTGGAGTACTTATATGTCGCCGTCAACTGCTCATCAGTGACAGAGATTACTATATGTATTTTGTAATCAGAACCAGAACTAATTATAACATGGTTTGCCTGGAAGCGCCTCTAAGTGGACTTCTGGAAGGGTGCTATATAAATTCTTGAAATTAAAGAATGAATGATAATTATTAATATTACTGTTTTCTGTTTGTATCTTGTGGAACGCGGTGGTGTAGGGGTATGTTCGGTGCCTTGGAGTCAGAGGGTTCCAGGTTTGAATCCGCCTCAAGCCACCATGTAGGGACCCTGATCAAGTCCTTCACTCGCAATTGCCCGTGCGCTTTGGCATGAAACTCCGATGCAGTGTCCGTGCTGTAGTCGGGAGCGCCTCTGAGGAGAGAGCTTGAAGGGGCGTACCGGTAATAGCAAATGTGAGAAATAAATCATGTTATCGTCTGATTTGCAGGAAGTATTTGCGAGACACGGACCGCGTTCAGTTGGCCCGGATGGCCTTCACGTTGTGCTGCAAGGCTTTGGAGGCGCTGGTCCGCGGCTACGAGTCAGCGAAAGCAGTGTCATCTTCAAACAGACCTGACAAAAGATTCCTGTTGCACGTTTGTCTCATAAGACAAGAAAGCCACAAACTGAGCTTGAACGTGAAAGAACTAGATGACCTTCTTGTGACGACCTATGGGTTGTGTGACGCGTCGGAGGTACGTCGATTTCTGAATTAAGGAAATACAATTATTCTGTGTGATGTTTCCCCATGCTCCTCTCTCTGTATGCTGATCATTAAATAAACTCCTTGTCTGTATACTGAGTTGAGAAAATGAAATTTCTAATGCGTTATACTAGCAGCTGCCATTTGATCAATACATGATTGTAAATTTGTTATCTGCAAAGGCAAGTTGGTAGCAGTTAGTAGCAGATGGTAATGCATTTAGCATGTTTTTGTTATTTCTGATAGCTGTGTGGAGGTGATTGTTTGTCTAGAGACATTTCTAATTGCTGAAAGAAAATCCATTATTTAATTTTTCTGTTTAAACATACATTTTGTGTGTTTAGGAACTATCCATATATATTATGTACACAAGGAGGTGAGGGTCACTGGATTTAGGTGATTTGCATACGGCTGCATACAACGGGGGAGGGTCTCAACAAAATGTGTGTATGCAAAATAAATTTCTAATTACAATGTCCACATAGCTAGCAAACATGATATTTAATTTAACAAAACTAATAGCACCCCAGGTAGTCTACAGTAATTAAGTTACAACAGGGCGGAGAGGGGTCGAAAACACGATTTATTTGCACACATAACATATGGATGGGCCCTTATTCAATCTGTGAAATTGTGAATCAGTAACAATGTGTGTACGTTGTGTTGTGTGCTAAGGTTTCCGGTCCACTGACGGAGGATGCTATTCAACATCATTTTGCGCAGATGCAGACTCCAAAAGTGATTCAGGTTGTTAAATTGATCTTTTGAATTTTGCCATATGAGAGTTTGCCGATGTGAGCATATTAAAAGTGGCTGGGAAACCAGTGCAGCTTGTTTATTAACCCTTTGGCGACCAGCTACGTATGTTTTCAATGCATTTTAGTACACGTTGGTCATTAAAGGGTTAAAGTGTGAAGTAATATTTCACAAAAATGTCCACATTTTCATCTTTTACTTTGATCAGTCTATTTTTGATTTAGGCATTGTCAGTGTTTTCTCTGATGATGTTTAGCTCTATTTAAACGAAGTGTCTTTCTAGCTTTGATTTCTCTTTTATATGAATAACGCTCTGAATCTCCAGTAACCCAATTATGCATTAAGAGATTTGGGAGTGTGACAAGTTCACAGCCTTCCTTAATGCAGTGGTTCCCAACCTTTTTTAACTTTAGGGCCCCTTTTTCTAAGTTGGAGGACACGAGGGCCATTTTTTCTTAATTGAAGGATATTAGGGGGCCACAAGGCTAAAATTTAATTAGCGAAAGATATAGAAAATTGTTATAATTGATTCAAAATAGAAAGTTTGATGTTATTTATAGACGTAAAAATAAAATAATTTGCAATAGAAAAATAATTGTGTTCTATCCTGTCCAAATTGTTAATTTTTTATATATTTTTGTTATTTCTTTGAGAGATGAGGGTCATTTGTTTAGGCCTGGCAGGCCACAGGTTGGGAACCGCTGCCTTAATGTGACACATGCATTTTCAATACAAATAAACCTCATCATGAAACCATTGCTTATATGCTTCTAATCGTGTAAATTTTATGTAATTTCAGTGCGGTTCTTTCGAAAGAGACGGACGACATGGACCGGTAGATATGCACATGCCAATGACATCTGCCATGGCTATGAACTTGGCATCAAACAGGACTGGCATGAGACTAGCAGCTCCTCCAACAACCACTCGACCTTTACAAGTGGAAAAGCCGTTTCAGGTTCCGTATCGACCGATTCAGAGACCTCTGTTTCAACCGGACAAAATCCAGAAGCCGTTTGCGAGCACCGCTTCGGAAGATGACGTCGAAATCATAGATCTCTCGGCCGATGACTGCGTCCAGGTGGTTAACGTGTCCAGCTCGGCGGAGGAAGAGATGTTGACGGGCGAGGATGTACGACTGAATAGTTTGTGTGATGAATCTGGTAGTTCTAAAGGTCGCAGTGAGGTAAAAAAGGAAGAAAATCCTCTGCAGGTTTGTTGCGATAGTGAAAAAGATGTTTCGCATTCGGAGGCACTGCCAAAGGAGATTTCGCTAGAAGTTGCGTCTGTTCTGCCTAGAAAGGAAAGTCTGAAGGAAGCAGCAGCACAGGACCTTCTTTCAAAATCCATAATGGCACCAATTAACATTCCAGCTTCTGGGAAAGATCTGTCGAAGGCAGCGGTGCACCAGCGGGAGTTCTCCAGGTTGCCAACATCTTCGAAGGAACTTTCAAAGGCAGCGGCGGAATCTCCAAAGGAGCTTTCCAGAGTTGTAGCTTCGTCACAAGAGCTACCCAGATCTCCAAAGGAGCTAGCCAGAGCAACAGAATCTCAAAAGGCTAATATTTCAAAGCCAGCACCTTCACAAAGGTCCATGATGACATCAGCGCTTTTGAAGGACGCACCAAATCCGGCATATCTGCGAGCCGCAGCATCGATGAAAGGAGTCCGACCCACGAAAGAAACCCTTCAGTTCTACACGACATCAAAATCATCCATGTTGGACAAACCAGCACGTGCAGCCCGGGAAAATATCCGAACAGAGCCATACAGAAAAACTTCAATGCCATCAAGTCTACTCTCAAACGTAGACCTACTCTCCACCCTGCCGCAAGAAACCCGCAATCTCTTAATATCTCCGCAAAAGACCATGCAACAGCAATCGGCTGTGAATCAAGCGCCGAATATTGCGAGTAAATGGTATCTGGCGCCTCAGACCAGTCTCAGCAACCAGCAGGCGGCGGCCGTCAGGGTTCGGCCATTGTCACCATCGCCTTCCGAACAATCGTCATCTAGTTTGTCGGATAACAATGAAGATGAAAAAGATGAGGTCATTGAACTGTCGTCATCTATAGAATCCGATTAGTTAGATGTTTGATTAGCGTTACTCAGACTTTTGCTGAGGGACCATGGGCGCCCGCATCCCCCCTTGCCCCTCCCTGGAAAAATTTAAACCTTTTTTCTCACTACTACTTTTGGGGTTTATAACAAATTTCTTCATATTAGAGAATTAAAAAAGCCTACTTTTAACTAATACTTTTCGATTTTTAAGCAAATTTTGTTGCAAAAGGAAGCAATTCATATTAGAAATTTTAAAAAGTGAAACTGAAAAATTACACCAAGAAACCTCTGTGAAAAATACCCATGCATGTTCTTAACTCCCCGCTTTGCATTTTTTGTCCTCCTGAATTTTTTTTACCGTTGACCATCGTGTTTTGCCCCCTCCTGCAAAAATTTATGCGCGCGCCCATGTGAGGGACAGACTGCATGTGTCGTTACTCGTAAACTTCGAGAGGTTGAAAAGAACGAAAAGAACCAGGTCCCGTTATTAAATAAATCAAAGACGGTGATTAACGTCTTCATGATAGTTATTTTTGGAAGCTGTTTTCATTCGTTAAAATCAGATGGGATTTTATGTAAATGATAAATGGCTTCGGAAGAGATACTGAATTCTAATATTGTGACGTAATCAAACTAGACTGTATGTGACACCCTTTTGTAGGACTATGCTAAAAGCAGCACGTGTGTGAAACTTAGAAATCTTATTGAAAAAAACCTTTATTATACCATTACATAATTAGTTTGCTCTCCTGGACTGGTAGGAATCCTGTACCTGCTCAGATTTGCTACCTCTAGTCTTCATTTACAAGCACTGCACATAGAATACCTGTCCTGGAGATTAAAATAAAATATTCTGAAATTCTCTGGTTGTGTATCGGCTTACCCCCGCATGATCAGTATCTGAATTTTGTTGTTCATGGTATGAAATTGAGGGTGCAGAGAACAACTGTTCAGTTAATTTTATTTCAATTCCATTTTTCATAAAAACTCAAATTTTTTCTAATCAGTGGAAATGTGTAATATGCAAAGTAACTTAAAATGTCTAATATACAAAGTAACTTCAACTTCCAGTGCAATCGTTTGGTCTAAAGTTAAATTTCTATTTTATTATAAGCAAGTAGGTTAAATAGTATACCAAATGAGAGTCAATTAAAAAAAATCTATTCATGCAGGCATAAACGTATGAAAAAATAATGCAGTGTGTTAAAGATTGTAGTGATTTTGCAAGTGAAAAAGCATGTACTGACAAATTTTACGGTAATTGTTCTGGTGTGTTTACATTCTTATATTTAATCGAGTAAGCTAGTAGAGCTGCACAAGTTTATACATAATAACTTGATCACATGCGATAGTTATCAGAGTCTTTGCTATTAACACTAGAATGCAAAAATACTAATCTATATGAAATTTTTTTATCTATTCGATACTAATCTATAAGAAATTTGTTATCTAATCAATATGAAATTTTGTATCTAATCTATATGAAATTTTGTATCTACTCGAAACCTTAAGATCACTTTAAGGTAAAAGATCTGTGCAAAAATTTAAATGCACTACATCACAAATTCATTTGATAACAGCTGCCTAAAGAAAAAAGTTCTCGTAGCTCGTTGGCGTAGACGTCACGATTCCATCCGACTGATAAACTGAAGTTGACGTCTGCTGATCTGCTATTGGATGTTCATCGGAAGTTGCGGCGTTACAATCTTGTGGATTATCGGTTGCCTACATAAAGTAAATGCGTGTGTGTATGTCAAAAAATATTACGTAAGTAAGTAAGTATATTCTTTAATATAACCAGCTGCAAACCGCACTCTGGTGAACAAGTATCGCATATAAAAAAGATATATAAAAATTCACATAAGACATCAAAAACTATCAAGACTAAGCAGAGTAATTAGTATGTAAACAGCATTCTAGTTACGAATGTTTTCCTTATCTGATTTAATTCATCTATTCCAAATTTCACAAGATATAACAAGACTCCAACTCATAGTACAGTGACGATGTAGAGATTGGCTGCTTTGCAACTTATTAATTCTCTGCGAATACTTTATTATTTATTTTGCTTTATTTGTGGTGCAAAGGAAGACATGGAATCATGAGTGAAATTACTATTGCATGATTATAATTATCAATGATTACTGAAGAATATTAAGTTTAATAACAGATGACAGATCAGCAAAGTAATGAGAAAATCATCACCTGTATCCATGTATCAATTTATTAAAAGCTCGGAAGATAATCGCAAAGTAACTTACCAGTAGCTTCTGACATTTCAGCTGTTTCCCATGTGATAAGTTCTTGCGTGGATGGAGTGGCGTCTGGGAATCTCGAGCTTTTCTGCACAAATTTACACAAGTTCTTTACAAAACATGAAAGATTACTAGCCGGCTTGCTAAGAGATCCATTTTGCAGTCGCCATTTGCAAACTCAAACCATGTTTAATTCATAACTACTTACTGATCCTGTATCCAGCATTTGTATCTCTATTTTATCGTTAATGGCAAGTGTATCGAGAATATTCTGCTTTTGGGCACTACAATTGTGCTCAGGGGCTTGAAATTGATCATCATTATGTTCATATTTAAAGAAATTTTTACTTTTTGTATTTATGATGTGTACACGCATACACGTAAATTTATTATTAAGTTAGATAGATGTGCCATTTGTAATTAAAAAAAGCGCACATAATGTACGGCTTGCATTATACAAAGAGTTAATATTGGTGACAAGGTTATGCAGAATTGGAGATTAGAGGTTAGATAGTTAGTCGTTAACTTCAAGATCTGATATGGCTGCAGAGGCATATTCAAATATTCAAGTAAAAGGCAAACAAGAGAGCAGGTCACATTGTGGTCTGTGACATTTCATTGGTGAGAGCAGAGACTTTATGAGACATTTAAGTCTATTTACGAAATTACGACATTGGATAAAATTGACCCATTGCTGCAATTGGTCTCATATTGGTCCACCATTGATTACATGCATGTAACTTGACGTATAAGGCAATGGTGGTAGCGGCTAATTTTAATTATTCTAATGAGACAATTGACAAACAAATACTTTGTTAAGTTGGTATTGGCTTTTGGCTTTGTGGAGGAAAAGTCACTTGATTTGTTTCCGACCTAAACATAAATATACACAAACAAATACCGGTATATTTATGTTAAAAAGTAACATATTAGCAATTTCTTATTTATTCATGCCAGTAGTATGTTGAAAGTCAAACAAAATCGCAAACTGGACTTGACAATTTTCCATTATATTTACCGTACAAAGCTGTACATACATGTGGCTGTACATAATTATATGAAGATATATTTAAGTATACCGGTAATGCTATTAGAGCAAAAGGAGCAACTTGTGTTGTAGGACTCCATTAAATGAAACAAAATGTGGGCAAAAAAACTAACTTTGTAATACTTCTATTATCAGTAGTCGTTGGACCTAGGTATTGAACCCCATATGAAATCTTGTCCAGATGCTGAAAAGGTATTCTGAAATATTGACAGCACCATTAAATATTGTGGCTGGAAATCTACAGACATGAATTGTCTGGTATTAGACCAGTCAATTTGGCTCATGGCTATTAATCTGAGGTTTAGAAAACGACAATGTCACATGCCACTAAGCTGTCATTGTGTGCTAACACAATGTGATTTTCTGTTTATACAAGGCATACACTGGATTGGACACATCATGAGGAGTGACACCATAGTACGGGATATCATCGAAGGAAGAATGGAGGGGAAAAAGACAAGAGGAAGACCAAGAACAATGCTACTGGACTGGATGATGACAAAGGACGGTTACAGAGGGCTAAAGATGGATGCACAGAACAGATATGCGTGGCGTCATTGGACATATGAACCTGCCTGACGGCAGAGAACCAAAGAAGAAGAAGACAAGGCATTACTAAAAATTACGATTCTAAAACAGTTTCTATGAAATTCACTACTCACTGCAATTGCTGATGTTGTTTGCGTCAAGTTAAAAGCGTCCACAAACTCGACACCTTTTCTGAAAGTTGCAAGTGCTACAGATTAACATCGTGTATCAGCAAAATTCACATTGCCAATAATTTCTGGCATTTTGTATTTATAAGTTTGAAATGCAGCATGGTCTACAGCAATGCTGTTTATATAATTACGATAGATCTTATATATTTATGATAAGATCTTACATGACACTGAGCAGCAGAAATCTTGAACAAGAGAAAGCAATTGTGAGGTTAAATTTTCCAATTTAATCTGGTATACCGGGGTACTTTAGTTTACCTGAGTGAAAGATAGGCATTTCATCAAACAGGTACCCAATACAGATTGTGTTTTCACTTTGTATAACTGTTCAATTTAGGGTAGGTCCATGCTTTGTACCATTTGTAGTCTAGGGGCAGGGAGTATTATCAGAACGGCATATTGAAATGATTTTGGGTGCTCCTAGATTAGACTGGCAACGACTAGTTATGCAACGACTAGTTATGTAATGTATGTATGGCCATTTACAAAGCGCCTTAGAATAGCCTCACAAAGGCGCTAAAACCATTACCGTACATTGTTATCACAAGTCACAAACTTGTGAGTCTGCAATAGGGAATAGCCAAGTAGACTTTTCGGAGTACCAAATCCAAGGAGTACATAGACGTACTATTTGCCAGATCTGGGTACGAACCGATTTGTTTGTTGCATATGAGAAGCTTCACATTTTATGTAGGTAATAAGAATTTATTGAAATAAAAAAAATTGCCTGTCATAACTATTACATTAGTCACTCATTTTGGAAATAAATCAATGAAATCGACTTGACTTCCAATTTAGACTTTTAAACTGTGATTTTCTGACAAATTACAATTGAAACAAAGTTTAACAAACAAATAATTAATTAAAAAATTATAAATTTTACAACTGTTTGTCTGTAAGTATCTGCCATGGTCAAAAGAGCTGACAAAATGTTTATTCAGCCGAGGCAATTTGTCTAAGGTAACTTACAGCTGCTCCGTAATCTGCAAAAGCTTTTATTACAAAGGCTTTTCTAAAATAAAGGACAATGGCTAAGTGCCATCTTTGCCAGAACAGATAAAAGCGTGCATGCTGTTTAAACAGTAAAAATAGTTAGGTGCATGAAGTTCATCTTTGGATGTGAATAGTTTCATTACACAAAAAATTTGCCAATTTACCCTTTCTCAATCACTGTTGTTACAAACACCATCAGCAGTGGTGGCGTTATTTCCTTGGAGCTGGAAGGTTTGAGGTTCGAATCCACCTCGCCACATAAGGACCTTGGGCAAGTTCTTCACTCACAATTGCTCAGCGCTTCGGCGTGAAACTCCGATGCAGTGTCCACTCTGCATTCGGGAGCGCCTCAGAGAAGAAGCTTGAAGGGGTGCTATAACAAGTGCACATACAAACAGACAAACAAACAAAAGCTCCTTACCCATAATTTTGGTGGACTAGGCTAGAAGATGGTGGGAGTGGCATATGCATGGGTCCACCACTGTTACGAGACAACCGCTTGTAGATGTCTGGCAAATTTGCTTCCTTCTCGTACAGCGTGCTTCAAAAATCAACGTTAAAAAATCAAGAGCAATTGTTTTCATTCAGCAATGAAAACAGATGAATTCATTAAACAGTTACCACTTTAACAATTAACAGCTAACTAGGAAGAGTTCCCGTAACTATTTTATTACTACAGTGTATTAATTCTGAAACTTACATAGAGTCACCACCTACTACATTGGGCCCTCCTTGTGGAATTCTCTTCCCTCCACTCTGCGTGGGACTCTACTTTCTAGATAATTATCTACATCTCTCTCTCTCTTCTTAAAACCTATTTTTTCTCTAGAGGTTATCGCACTGGGAGCGCTACTGAATGGCCTCGGCTGTGAACGGCGCTATATAAATTACTAATTACATTGCATTACTAACAAGTATCAGCCAAAAGTGGCAATCAACCATATGCAAAACGTTAACTGAGCAGCCGTAGAATGAAGCCATATTAAGTCATGGTTCATTATAATACATTACAATAATGAGCAGCTTTCATAATTATAAAACTCCGAGCTTCTAAAGTACCACTCAAAAGTCAAGCACAAGGCACTAGCGTATTCATGATCGCTGCATTGAGTGAGAGGGGTTGTCCAAAGGGTAAGTGCAAAAAAGGTTCAAGTCAAGAATCTGAAGGTGGAGGATCAGTTGAGCTGGGATCAGCCACCAACCATATGTAACTGAAACAAAACAGTTCTTTGAGACCTTAAACTACGGTGATATTATCTTGGAAAGTATTGTATCGTCAACTGATTATCCATATAACTAGGACAAGGAAAGTCCATGTAAAGTTTCCAGTTTGGGGTATCTAACCTGCATTTGTACGACTTTGCCGTTTTCACCTCTGGCAAGTCGTTCCAGCACTGCATGAAATACGCTCTGAAGTCGCGCATTCGAAGCCGTGCCATGTGGCGCTCAAGAATGGCACGCTGGAAGTTCGTCAGCTGTCTGGGAAGCAGGCAGCTTAAAAACATTAACAGAAAATAATCATTAATATTATTTATAAATAATATTTCATTATTACTAATAACTACGGTAGGCTAGATTAAGTTGACTTGCAAAATTGAAACATGAACTCCTTGTCAATGGCTTTGTCTCTTTTCTGTCTGGGAAGCAGGCAGCTGAAAAACATTAACAGAAAATAATCAATAATCTTTTACCCGTTTGCCCCGAGAATATCCGCTGAAAACGGGCTTAAAATTTAAAAATGAACGGGTAAAGGGTTAATATTATTTATAAACAATATTTCATTATTACTAATAACTTGTCTAGAATAAGTTGACTTGCAAAATTGAAACATGAACTTCTTGTCAATGGCTTTGACTTTTCTCTGTACGCACTTAAAGACGATACTCTCTGATTGTGGTTTCAATTCGACAGGTCACTAGCGACTCTGACAAAGTTCCTCTTAAAGTGGGCTATATAAATTTGTTTTTACCATTGCAAAATTACAACTACTTCATCAATGCTGATGATGACATTTTTCTTCGAAATGAAAAGACTCAAATGTCTTAATAATTTTCATTGTCCAGCAACTCATTTTGTGTGCTATTTAACAATTGACACCAGGGCCATTGCACCACCTCATTATGGTCATGGCACCACTTAATTACAGCCATTGCACCACCTCATTACAGTCATTGCACCACCTATAGTGCTAATCGTGTGTCTGCCAATAGGTAACCCAGGTGTCAGTCATTAAAATGCAAACTGAGTGGCTTTGACTCCGATCACCAAGTTATCCTTTTAGCATTCAACAAAGACCCCTACAGTTTAAACGAAGAACTTTGTAATGTAACTAACCTTTTCTGCCTGTTGCGTACATTTTCCATCTCATAGGTGGTGTAAGGGTGGGCTGAAAGGGAAGACTGAAATCCAGCCTGCGCTGGACACGAGTCCGAAGGTGGTCTGCAAGCACAAATATACAGGGTGGCTAAAAAAATACCCCACCGGTGGGGTATTTTTTTTAGCCACCCTATATAAACCCATAAAATAAAAAGTTGGAAATGTGCATGATAAATAAATAAATAAAACAACTACAACATAGTAAATTAAATAAATATAAAATTTGAATCTTTAAGCCCATGCTGGTGAGAATAAGTAATTCATTTCGTTCATAATTAGAAATTAACATATCACACTAAAGTAAAAATTCAGGATCACTTTGGTTACCATTTAATGGTCATTGACCACCAAAACAGTCTGCTCAGTGTGTTTGCTTGCTCATGCTCATTCGGGACATCGCGTTCGGTGTGGCCTTGACTCAGAGCCGAGCATTTGCTGTGACAGGTTCCTACACATGGAATGGCCTTCCCCTTTTCTACGAGCTAAGCTCATGTCTGGGTTCTTCCACGCATGCTCTTGCTCTCTCTAAAGACTTTTTTCCCAGGGCTTTTGTGCTGGAGCACCTTTGCTTAGTCCATGCTATTGCTGTGAGAGGCGCTATATAAATTTTTAGATATGATACGATTGCTGCAATGTTGCCTTTGCTGTCGCCAGCGCCTATCCAGAAAATCAAGAGTTTTCAAGACTCTATTTTTTTAAACAATTGAAGCTGCACTTGCTCTCGAGCTCATTGCATTTACTCTGACAGTTGACAATTTGTAGCATAATAATAATAATAAGACAATTTATATAGCGCCGTAGCTCAGCCGAGGCCGAAGGAAAGGGCGCTGTACACTGGATCACATGTTACTGTCAATTGTATGATTGTTTAAACAAATAAGTCTTGAGTCTGGATTTGAATCCCTCTAGAGATGGTGCATGCTTCACATGGTCAGGAAGACTGTTCCATGCAGTTGGTCCCAACACAGAGAAGGAGCATTCTCCAAACCTTGTAGTTGACCGTGGGACATGCAGCAGGAGTCTCGCATGCTACAGACGATGCCATGGGCGTCCACAGCGGGGCGCAAGGGGGCGCAAGTGCGCCCCCTGGATTTTTCGCATAGTTGCACATAAATTTAGATTATTTGGTTGTGATTGTTACAGCGAGATTTTCAATGTGATTATCGATTCGCTCTACAAGTTGGTAACATGGACCTTCAAACTGTCACCCATTAAATTTAGACCATGTGATAATTATTAAAAGTTTGCGCCCCCCTAGACAAATTCCTGCGGACGCCCATGGACGATGCTATAGTAATTGTCTTGAGTTACAATTACAATTACAATTACAAGTTTGCCCAGCAGCTTGACATGACATGTGTAAGTTTAACTCACTCTAAGGAGGTGACAAGTAGTTTCCTGTCACACGAAAGGCACTGGTACTTGAGCTTCCTGCGCATTCCAGCGCCACTGTCCCCGAAATCATCGATGACGTCGTGAAGCTGACTGACGTCGTCATTCAACTTGTGAAGGTGGCATTGGACGTCCTTTCGTACGCTGACCATCTCCACATGAACCATTTTCATCGACTCAGCAAGCTTATCGGTTACACCTCCAAGAAACTCATTCCACACTACCTCCTATGAAGAACAACAACTGAAAGCAGTAAAGCAGCTACATAGCATAGACTTTGTTAATTCGAGAAAAGTTGAACACTACATAGTAAATACTACATGGTACTCGGTAAATACGAGACCAATTGAACACTACATAGTAAATACTACAGAGTACTCTGTAAATACGAGACCAATTGAACACTACATAGTAAATACTACAGAGTACTCTGTAAATACGACACCAATTGAACACTACATAGTAAACACTACAGAGTACTCTGTAAATACTACGAGTCCAATTGAACACTACATAGCATAGACTGTAAATACGAGATCAATTATTGAACACTACATAGCATAGACTTTGTTAATTCGAGAAAAGTTCAACGCTACATAGTAAATACTACATAGTACTCTGTAAATACGAGACCAGGTGACACTACACAGCAAAAACAGATGCTTGCATAGCACTGTATACGTACATGTGGGTACCATGGTTTATCACATGAAAATTCAATGCGCAATAAGGTATCTATGGTAATAAATTTCCATCTACGTACTTCCGCTTGCATCTTGCCCTCGAGATCAGTAATCGCAGCTGCGAGTTGAGTAAACTTCACACCAGTATCTGAAAGATTGGACAGCATCTCTTCTTGCGAGTCCTACAAATTAAACACAATATAATACAAGATACTGATTGAAGCAAAGCCCCTATGAAGCCCCGTAACATCACAAAGAAGCACTCGGCACAGAGACAGACAGAAAACAGATCTATACATCTGAATCACAGTAAACAGTTGACCTGTATGCGTAACAAAAACTCTTCTGAAGCAGATGTACACACATACAACACGTGACATACACATACACACATGTGAGACGCGGTGGTGTAGTGGTGGCGTCATTGCCTTGGAGTCGGAAGGTTCGAGGTTCGAATCCACCTCGCCGTTTAAGGACCTTGGGCAAGTCCTTCACTCACAATTGCTCAGCGCTTCGGCGTGAAACTCCGATGCAGTGTCCGCTCTGCATTCGGAAGCGCCTCTGAGTAGAGAGAGCTTGAAGGGGTGCTATAACAAGTGCACATACAAACAAACACATATTAGTTACATACATACATGCATACATGCATTCATGCATACACACATACATACGTACAATCGTACATACACATTATTACTTTTCACAACTCAATTAACTGGCTTAAAATAATGCTTAAAATAATGCTTAAATGACTATCGTGATGTACATACCTCACATTGCTGTACTTTTTCCGTGAGCGCCTTTGCCTCTAGTCCCAAATTAGTGACAGTCACGATATCTGTCTGGAGTTGCTCAATCGACCGCTGCATCAGTCTCAAACAGGAGTTCTCCTAGAAACCGTTTAATTAAAAAAAAATAAAATCCTTTTTGAAGTCCACATTTAGGCTTAGGTCATCAGCATCAGATTCAGAGAAGGTGCATTATTATAATTATTCCTAACTTAATATGAATATACACAATACACATCATACCGTAAATTGCTAATATCATTATTATAATTTTTTACTGATATTAAATAGTTTAGTTAGATGAAGTAATCACATTCAATTATTCAATGTTCAATAACACTGATAAACAAATCCTTGAGAAATATGTAGCTGCTTTTAGCACAGTGGTTCCCAACCCATGGCCCGTGGGCCAAAAGTGGCCTGCCAGGCCTAAAAAAATGGCCCCTCGTCTCTTCAAAAATTAACAAAAATATATGATAAAAATACAATTTTAACAAGATAGAACACATAATAATTTTCTATTACAAATTATTTTATTTTGAAATCTTTAAATAACATGAAACATTCTATGTTGAATCAATACTAACAATTATAATATTATAAGCTCTTAGTTAATTAAATTTTAGCCTTGTGGCCCCTAATGTCCTTCAACTAAGAAAAAGTGGCCCTCGTATCCTCTAACTTAGAAAAAGTGGCCCTTACGTAAAAAAAATTGGGAACCACTGTTGTAGCATGTCACAGGAATCAAATCTATCAGCCAGTGTAAGAATTGTGGAAAAATAACTGGAGGCTGGACCATTATCCACTTGGAATCGGGGTGTGAAAAACAGACTTTAACATGGGGCTCTAAGAAAGACTGGGGAGTGAAACCCCCAACCCCCCGGCAATTCTCACCCTGCTATCAGCCACCGACCACACAAAAATTGAATTCATCTTGACGTTCGACTTTACCTGGGCTTCGTCGCACGACACCGTGGCCCGCAACTTGGACACATGCTGTGCAACATCGCGCAACTTTGCCTCAAGCTCGTTCAACTTGATTCTGTCTTGTTTCATCTGCACCTTCAATTTCCGGCCGAGCTGACCGAATTTGGCGTTAAGTTCAGCATCGTCACTCGAAGTCTTCTTTCCCGATGCTGTTGATGGTGACAGCCGATTTGATGCTTTGGGCTTCCCAGCATCGCGGCCCAACGATGAACTGGTCGCATCTGGTTTCCCATCGTCGGAACTCCTTGATGACGAAGCTCGCACGTCTGCCGGAGACGTTGTCGGAGACAAAGCCCTGTCTGACAGATTTTTCGGGCTGTGCGAAAGCTCGATGTCAGAAGCCGAGAGCTTCAACTCGAACCCCTCAAGTTTTAACATTTCACGCAATTCCACTACGGCCTCCTCCAGAGCCAGCAGGCGCTTTTCGACAGAAGCACCGGAGAAGCTCAAATGTTCGTGGATTTTGCTAATGTTTTCGTCGTTTTCGAAAACCAACTGTCGAACATTTCCAGCCAGATTGTGCATGTCGTTGCCTTCATCAGCTGTGTCCAATTCTGAATGGAAACTCTAAGAGATTTAAAACAGAGCAAAGTTCTGTCACTACAAACGTAGATAAGTAGAACATCTTAAAGAATTTTTTTAAAGAAATGGCAAAAGATGGTCAAACTGATCTTAATAATTTATCGTGAAATAATTAAAAATGGGCATTTGATGCCATTTTAGAGGTCGGCTAGACGGACAGGCAGACGGACAAATGGACATAAAGATAGTTACTAGGACACATAGACTAAGGACAGAAGAATAGACAGGCCCTCAACAGACTCAACAACACTGTGAAAGTTCTGTCTAAGACAGAAAGATGAACAAAAGGTTGGAGAACATAAAGAACAGACACACAGATAAGCATGACATTTGATTATAAAATTATTATGCCCAAATATTTTATGTCATTCTCCAGGTTACAACCTACTGAATTTCTTATAGAAACCCTGCTATGTTATTTGTAATGTAAATGTCATGTGAATAGTTGCACCGCTGACAGCCGAGGCCATTCAGTAGCGCTCCCAGTGAGATAACCCTCTTCTTCTTCAGTCTTCTGCTGTTGAGCAGGTTTGTGACATGGACGACCTCGTGATCCTCTCCGACCGCAGCCATCCCACTCTGTCCTGCACCTTCCTCTTGGTGGCACCATATGCATCTCCGTTATCGAGATCACTCAGCATATTTAATCTTCTATGAGATAACCCATAGAGAAAAAATAGGTCTTAAGAAGAGAGAGAGAGAGATGTAGATAGTGATCTTGAAAGTAGAGTCCCACGCGGAGTGGAGGGAAGAGAATTCCACAAAGAGGGCCCAATGATGGTAAAGGATCGAGTTTGAGCAATAGTGGTCCTTGCTCGTGGGACAAACAATAATAATTTTTAAAAAAATATAGATATAATTTATTAAATTCTTAGATCAGGTGCGGACATTAATTGCTATTTAAGATGCATGCACATCAGAGAGCGGTCTGATAGCTGTTATAATAAATAATATACTTAGTTACTTACATTTAAATAACATCAGCAGAGCCGGAAGATATAGAAATGAAATTATGTACACTGTGTACCATAGTAAGAACATTTTTTCCCCAATACTCCAGTGCACATTTCCAACTAAAAATAAAGGCTAAACTGATAATGACATTTACGACAGTTATAACTTACGGGAGCGAGCTTCCTTTGTTTCAAGATATTGTTAATTTCCCCAGAAGCAGCTTTGATTGTTGACACCAGGTTACCGACAGCTGAAAGTTAACATGAACATTTGCACTTATGGAATTCCTTCACTGCAATAATTCACAAGGAAGCACTAGCGAAAAAAACTAACGTCGCTAAATTAATTGCAAGTAGTTTCAAACTGCTTTAAAACATTCCAAATCAAATTTGAGAGCTACTTACAAGGTACCAGATGTTCTGTCATGCTATGCAAATGCATACACTACATAATATACACAGTTAAATACTCATATACAGGTACATGCATACAAAGAACATCTTAAAAGTATTCAAACAGACAACTATGTCAATAGTTTTGTTACTAAATAAGAACTTCACAACAGTTTGCATGCATGTACGAATATGGCAATTTTATAGTAAAATTTCTAGGTTGGCCAAGGACTACATAAATGGTAATATAAATTTGTAGAACTTTAACACTTACTTGGATTTAATGCATTCAGAGTAATTTCCTGTTCCTGCACTTTGTCCTATATGATGAAACAAACATAAAATAATTCTCTTTGTATTCTATGTAATATTATAAATTTTCTGCACTCATCCTAAGATAAATTCAATAAGCAGGGACAAAGACAATTTTAGGTATATATGTTTCATTTGATCAACTATTTTTTTAAAAACTTTTGTATCTGATAGCAGTGTGTCTATCAGTTTCTGTTGCCAATAAACGAACCTAATAATAACACTCATACAAGATTTTTTAAAATCTGTTTTAATAGTAAAGTTTATTCAGATGATCAAAGCCCTAGGAGTTTGGTTGTACAAAATACGAATGTAAGGTGAGAAATGTTAAGGCAAAGCATTTTAGGTGAGGAAAGGAATTTTTAAGGTAATTAATGTAAATAAAGATAGGTAAATGTAAAAGTAAAATGAGGAAAATTCACTTTGTCACCAACTAATGTTAACAGCAAAGGACAATGAATTCAACCCTGCACGGCTGGACATACGGCAACATTTGGGAAACATCAAAATAGTTGGAGATTTCCATTCTATGGGCCATTTTGTTACCCAATTACAAAAGTTGTACCCGTAGGCGGCGTAGGAGTGTAGGTAATATCGTAATCTCCAAATTTCTCAAGCACCACACGAAAGCAAAAGGCAGGGCACTAGCCTATTCATGAGCACTGTCGAGCAAAATACACGTACTTTCAAATCATAATGCAGCCAATAACATCAATAAGTAATCCCTCAATAATAATAATAATAATTATTACGACAATAATTTTTATGTCCCAGTAGCACAGCCATACCGTTACAAGGGCGCCTTTCAAAGCAGCTCGAAATGACTGATCATTCTGGCCAGGGTGAGAATTGCCGGGGGTTTCAACCCCCCCAGTCTTTCTTAGAGCTCCATGTTAAAGTCTGTTTTTCACACCCCGATTCCAGGTGGATAATGGTTCAACCCCCCCAGTTATTTTTCCACAATTCTTACACTGATTCTGGCTATGTAAATTTCAACAACTTACATCCAGTACTTGGCATTTTTCGTCAAGTACTCCAACTTCCTGGTCTATTTTCCCGATAGACCTCATTTGATCCTTGAGCTCTGACGATGGTCCGCTATCGCACGGTGCGCTCTTCGATCCTTTCAGAATCCCCTCCAGACTCGACCAAGTCACATAACTTGGCACCTCCATTTCTGTCTGCACGCACAATCATTACACCAAGAAATTATATACTGTGGCATCATTACACCAAGAAATCATATACTGTGGCCATCATTACACCAAGAAATCATAATATACTGGGGCCATTATTACACCAAGAAGTTATATACTGTGGCCATCATTACACCAAGAAGTTATATACTGTGGCCATCATTACACCAAGAAATCATATACTGTGGTTATCATTACACCAAGAAGTTATATACTGTGGCCATCATTACACCAAGAAACTATATAACTGTGACCATCATTACACCAAGAAGATATATACTGTGGCCATCATTACACCAAGAAATTATATACTGTGGCCATCATTAGATTCATTACACCAAGAAATCATATACTGTGGCCATCATTACACCAAGAAATTATATACTGTGGCCATCATTACACCAAGAAATTATATAATGTGGCCATCATTACACCAAGAAATTATATACTGTGGCCATCATTACACCAAAAAATTATATACTGTGGCCATCATTACACCAAGAAGTTTTATACTGTGGCCATCATTACACCAAGAAGTTATATACTGTGGCCATCACTACACCAAAAAATTATATACTGTGGCTATCATTACACCAAGAAGTTTTATACTGTGGCCATCATTACACCAAAAAATCATATACTGTGGCCATCATTACACCAAGAAATCATATACTGTGGCCATCATTACACCAAGAAGATATATACTGTGTAGCAAACAAGACAAGCAAAAGTGTCAAGTGAGAGGCAGGTTATCCAACCACAACATTACAAACTTTTTAATGCTTCTATGATTAAATTCCTCAACCTCTGAAATTAGGATGAAGCAGAGGTATAAACACGACTGTAGCAATTGAATAACATCACTTTTCAAACCCCCAACTTTTGATGAGCATCAAATAACATCATGTCTATAGCATGCTACATCCAGGGCTGTTTTAAGGAATTTTTAGAACTGCGCAACTCCTTCTTTTCCTTCCCATCCTCCATGGTAAATTACTTCCAATCGGAGGACAATGGTCATATTTTTGCTAGTTTTAACTGTACAGAAGTGCTTTTACAATTGCACAAATCCATTTAGAACTGCACATTTTGTGTACAACTGCACTGTAGCCCTGGCTACATCATCTCTATACAGCATGCTAAAAACACAGAGGAGACCACAAAATTAATTCGTCGTACATTAATTATTCTAGAAATGTTCTCCACTTGTTCTTTCATGGATTGCGTCTCGTCCCACTGTTTCTTATTCTCTCCAACCAGATCATTAACGACAGTCATCAGCTGTAAAGCAACAAGAAATACGATGCACAGCAAGTAATTTAGGATGCCTACATTTTCCAAACGCAACTCAAGCTCCTCTGAATGTCCTACATTGTCTTTGTAGCTCAAGGACACAGACACACACGCACGTGCAACACACACACACACACACACACACACATACACACACACACGTACATAACCCTATAATCTTCATGACCATGATCACCATGAATTTCTGTTTGTTCACACGATAAGCTTACCAATAGGCTATACCATGAGCTGAGGCATTACTATAGTAACCAACAAAGCCTACTACAGCACCTTTTCTGTACTATAACTTTTTTTCTTAAATGTGTCTATTTATGCTTCATGTGCTCAGATCTATACGACTGACATGCTCATCAGCATTAGATGTAATAAAGCATGAAAATGGCAAGTACTTAATTTTTATTAATGTGGATTTGTGGAAGGACCCAGAGTTTAAATTAAAACCATTTGCCATGATAATATGGCATGAACAAACTTCAATTCTATAGAAGGCTACCACAGCATCACTGATAATTTATCATAGATCGATATTATTTATTTATTTATTATTATTATTATTAATTACTATTAGTAGTATTTTTTATTAACTATTATTACTACTATTAATATTATGTAGCCTGTACAAATTTTTAATTGAAAATGTGGCCATATAATAATTATATTAAGCTAACTAACTAGAAATTCTGTTAAATTGATTTGCAAAAGTCTGCTTGTTCACGTAACCTGTTTCACTCCATCAACATTCGCTTCTGCTTTCCGCAGCATTTGCAAGTTCTGCCACATGTTCACGACTGCGCCTTCTCCCGCACGGTTGACACTAGTATCACTGAGAAGTTCTTCATTGCTTGGTGGCCTGTACAGCCGCTCCAGGCGGACCTCTATCTTTTTCACTTTATCTGCCACCTCGAGAAACGGAGTACCGGGAGACGGGTAAAGTTCGCATGTTGCTGGCGCCGGCATCACAATATGCAACACCGGTAGGCCACTCGATGACTTTTTGTTCAGCATTTTCCCACGAGGGGGTATATCATCTGGACGAGAGGGTATATCATCTGGAGGCGAAGTTTCTGCAGCATTAGTCAACGCATCTACTGCCACAGGGGTCACATCGTAGTGTGCCTCAACATGACCGATTCCAAGAGTTTGGAGAATGGCATGTAGAAGAGATTGCAGGATATTGAAGCGCACAACGCCGACTTCAGGGCTGCTCAAGGCCATATCAACCATCTGAGACAACGTAACAGCCGCCACAGTGCCAAACTCACCAACCGCTGAAGATCTCTTCCTCTCCATCGCTTTCTTATTTTGTGATACGAATCAGCATTAAATAAATTTAACGCACTTGGTGTAATTATCGCTAGGGCCTAACTAAAGATCTAAAGAGTCTAGACTCCAAGATCTTTGCACTAACGGCTCGATTCGGAATGTTTCACAAACCCAGTTACAGATCGATACTGGTATGATGTGGCCAAAAACCGTAAAACTTTCAAAAACCGTGAAATATTTACACGCGTTTTAAAATCAATGCTTTATCCATTCATTTCAAGTTCAATTTCGTGATATTATTTTAATTCAAGACGCCATGAAATTCAGTCTTGGAAACTGGGTGTACGTCATAAATAAATAAATAGATTTTTATAGCGCTTTAATTAGTTCAGCGCAAAGTTTATACACTCCGACATTATGCTTTTGTTCAGAAAAATGTGTGTAAAAAAATTTGCTCAAGGGGGATATTTGCAGAAAATCTCTCAGTTGTTCTGGACTCCCTCCTGAATCAAACGAGCCATTAACCGTCTTTATAGGCCTACTACTTTTTTCAAGGTCTGCAGCCCAGCTATTGGACTAATTACTAATTATTATTAATAATTAATTATTAATTATTAATTAATTAATTAATTATTTATTAATTATTAATAATTAGTAATTATTATGAGCGATGAGATCAAAGCCAGAAATGCCAAACTTAGTAGGCTAGGCCTAATTAATGCAAATCAAGCAAACTGGTCAGTGTTTGGGTGCTTCTGGAGCGCCGCCAGAAAATAGCAAGTTGTTGGGTTAGAATCGTTAGACAGAAAACTATATATGTATATATATATATATATATATATATATATATATATATATATATATATATATATACATAGCCTAGTAAATTTTGAGGACCAAGTACCAACTCAGATATTTTCTGGCAGAGCAGGCTGCACTGGCGGAGACCTAGGGGGGGACAGGGGGGGACGTCCCCCCCCAAAGAATGTGGTGGGGGGGACGGTCCATGCATTTGTCCCCCCCAATCGTTAAGTGTCAGAACATGGACACTTGATGAACACACTGCAGGCGACTGACGACGTTACAATGTTAGAAGGAGATTTTCGAACAAATTACTAAAAAATCTGTTCAACGCATAAGAGCGATGCCATAACAGAACCGGGATACATGGTCCCTTTTTGAAAACAACTTACTTGGACACCCTTAAATTCTTTCTTCATAAAAGCTTTATAATTATAGTAAATATACAGAATTTAAATAATTTGATTTTACCCATCAACTTATTATAAAACATCGAACGAATCTTTGAAAAAACCTCTCGATCTAATCATGAATTGAGTTTAATTTCAACTTAGCCAGTGTGGATTCTACAAGATAAGATCGGTTTAATTCAGATCTATAATTCAATTACAACCAATTAATATTAAAATCATTGAAACCATCTAATTTTCGATTCGCTCACCCACTTCCATCAAATTCTTCCCATCTTCCTCTACACGGCCGTAGCCTGGATTTGAGTTGGGTGGAGGGGATTCCTTTGGCGTAGAATTTCTGACGACCATTTTGTAGTCGTCCACATTTCTGAAAACACCTTTTTTAATTGTCTCAATTACTGGAGACACCTTTTCACCTTTTTAGTTGTCAAAATTTTTTAAGAGACCTTTTTTAGTCGTCATAATTTCTAGACACCTTTTTTGATCGTAAAATTTCTGAAGACACAATTTTATAGTCGTCAAAATTATTGAAGACACTCTTTTTCGTCTTCAAAATTTTTGAAGAAACCTTTTTGTTGTCAAAATTTCATAAGACACCTTTTTTAGCTGTCAACATATAAGAATACAACTTTTTTAGTTGGCAAAATTTCTGAAGACACTCTTTTTTTAGTGGTCAAAATTTCCAAAGACACCTTTTTTAGTCGTCAAAATTTCCAGAAACCTTTCTCTAGTCGCAAAAGTTCTGAGAACTCCTTTTATTAGCTGTCAACATTTCAAAAGACATAGTCGTCTAAATTTCTGAAGACACTTTTTTAGTGTCAAAATTTCTAAAGACACCTTTTTTTCAGTTGTAAAAATTTTTGAACTCACTTTTAAAGCTGTCAACATATCTGCACACACCTTTTTTAAGTCGTCAAAATTTCTGAAGACACTCTTTTTAGTCGTCAAAGTTTATGAAGACTTTTTCGCTCTCTCTCAGTTCCTTTCATTCCTTTCGGAACATCGTGCGACAGGACTTCTCCACTGCACACGGTCGGTTGCGACGAAGACTGTTTACTAGTCATCAAGATTTCTGAACACCTTTTTTAGTCCGAAAAAATTCTAAAGACATCTTTTTTTATATTTCAAAATTTCTGAAGACTTTTTATTAGTCATCAAAATCTGTGGACACCTTTTTTAGTCGAAAAAAATTCTAAAGACATCTTTTTTATATTTCAAAATTTCTGAACTCTTTTATTATTGTATTGTAAAAATTGAATTGTGTAAAAACAGTTATAAAGCGCCTCTAATTAGTCGTCAAAATGTCTGGACACCTTTTTTAGTCGTCAAAAACACCTTTTTCAGGCTTCGCGCTTAATTAAGCGATCGTCCTTCGGCCGCTCGTCCGTCCCCCCCAAAGTTCGGACCAGGTCTCCGCCTATGGCAGGCTGCCGAAAATAGCCTAGCCTATCATCGAGAATGTTGCAATGCTCCACGATACCAATGCGTTTTTCAATCAGGGAAAACTGGTCGGTGTTTGTATGATTTCTCGAGAGCCGCCAGTAAATAGCAAGTAGGCCTAGTGCATGGGGCTAGATCTATACATAGGATAAAATATTATAGCCTAATTGGAAACTCTATTTAAGGGGAAACTCAGATAGGCCTAGGCCTATTTCTCAGATATTTTCCTGTCGCGAAAAGTCTGCCGAATTTGTCATCGAGAATGCTGCAATGCGACACAATTCCAATGCATTTCAAAGTCAAGCAACTATAATAGGCCTACCTGTAGGCCTAGTAGGAGTTTGTCCAGTTTAGGGGGGTTTTGAGATCCGCCAGATAATCGCGAGTAGCCTAACCTAGCCTATATACAGTGGGGGTTTGACACCTATATAGACTATATATAATAGCCTACAATACAATACAATACGTTATTTATACCGCGCTTTTGGCCTAACAAAAACAAATCACTACAAATCTAGTTAGACCTATATAATGCACTGAATGGATAGGCTAGGCTACTAAGCTAGGAAATTCTTCTTGAGGAGCAGCTCAGATATTTTCTGGCCGCGCAAGTCGGCATAAAATATAATTGTCCTCGAGAGTAGGCCTACGTGCTGCAATAGTGGCACGATTCCAATGCATTTTTAAGTCAAGCGAAGTGGTCAGTGTTGGGGAGAATTTTCCTTTGCTGCCAGAAAATCGCGAGTAGTAGGGATGGATACAGATTTGACGAGGGCCTATGACAACAGAGGCCGTTGCCCTCGCAAAAAATTGTCTTGGCATATTAGGCTACAGCACTGTTACGAGTAGGCCTAGTAGGCTTAGGGGTTGGATACCTTGAATATAGCCTATGAACCTCTTCTTGAGGAGGAGCTCATATATTTTCTGACCGCGCAAAATCGATGTCCACAGCTAAAATGTTAATGCTGCTGTTGTTGTTGTTGTTGACCAAGTCTTCGGCTATAGCCTACATGTAGGCCTAATATACTGAATGTGTGCTCAACTGGGTATACGGCCTATAGGCCTACCTTAAAACAACCATGGTGGGAGACCTAGGGGGGGACGGCCCATGCATTGGTTCCCCCAATGTTTGAGCGTCAAGACATCAAAAGTCCCCAGAAATTTTTTTGCCGGCGAAAAATAGACTTTTTGGCCAGACGACTAAAAAAAAGGTCATCAACTTTTTGGCGGTGAAAATAGAAAATTTGTGCTTGGAAAAAGGTCGTCAGAAATTTTCAAAAAATCTCGCGTCTTTCCTTCAGCCACTCGTTCGACCCCTTCTCCCCAAATCTCAGCCCAGGTCTCCGCCCATGAAAACAACGGATCCTCTACCGAATCATCGCTTTGATCTGGCCTTCCATGCACCGGTCATGTTCTCGAACTCTGCTGCTCTACCCTTAGTAGGCATCGGGTCGTTGCTCTCTTGGTTGTAGGCTACTGAGCACTGTGAGCAGGTACCTGTGCTCACCGTCCCTTTTGGCCGACATTTTAAAAGTCTTAACTAATAAATCATCATTATTTATTATTAGGCCTATTATTATTATTAGTAGTAGCCTAGTAGGCTATAATATTATTATCATCGTCATCATCATCATCATCATCATCATCATCATCATCATCATCATCATCATCATCATCATCATCATCATCATCATCATCATCATCATCATCATCATCATCATCATCGCCGTCGTTGTCGTCGTCATCATAATCTTCATCATCATCATCGTCGTCGTCGGTCGTCGTCGTCATCATCATCATCATCATCATCATCATCATCATCATCATCATCATCATCCAGTCCAATAAAATCATCCTCCGTCCTTCTCTAGTCTATTTACCCACCGTTCTTCCCTCAAATATATCCTATCTCTTAGGGGAGAGTCTCCCTCATGGTGTGGCCTGTTTTTCTGCATGCTTCCCTGGGGCGGCGGTCATAATAATTATGGGCCTGGTTATTCCTATCGGAAATATTTTTTCGTATACCATTTTCAGTATTCTCATAAAACTATGTGTAGTCCTATTATATAATTATAATAGTCGTGTAACCTTAAATTGAACTTTAAAGACCTACTTTTATTCAGTTGTTCTAAGATCGTATGCTGCACGAAATTCATTCACAGCGTTTAGTTTGTTTAGGCGAGCGATCAATGTTTCTTACGCAAATATTTAATTACTAATTGATTTCTGGAATAGCAAATTTGCGCGGTAATTACAAAGCATGTGCCTCTTCATTGCAGAATTATAATTTTCGTGATTTTCAATTATATCTCTTCATTTTGCAACGCCACAGATTACACAGGAGTGGAGAGAAGGGGCATTGCGTAGAGGCAAGTAATACATGGACGCCTAGGCGCGCAGAAACAGCTGGTGCAAGCATACAATTAAAAGCTAAAATTGCACGTTGATCGGAAACAGATGCGAGAGTTAATGAAATGCTTCTGTTCATTAAGTTCGCCAACAGCCTACAGGTCTAAATGGTATAAATAGGCCTCTTTGCATTAGAGAAGAGCAGAGAAGAATTCAGAAGGTCCTGTGTCAGAGAAGATCGAGAGAAGACTCAACAACTCGGAAGGTAGGACAGAACATCTCTTTACAGAACTTCTATACAAAGCAAGTTTCAACGACTTCGATCGTGGCTCTAAAAATGATCTATATAAAATGCTCAGCTGCGGGTTTAGGATATACAAGCATATTCTATAATTATAGGCCCTAATAAATATAATTATAAGTATAATTGTATAATTTATATATATGCAAACAAGCATGTTGTGGGGCGCGGTGGTGTAGGGGTATATTCGCCGATTCGGTGCATTGGAGCCGGAAGGTTGCGGTTTCGAAAACTTCGAATCTGCAGGGTGCGCCAAAAAAAAAACCCCTAAAATGTTTGCCAATATCTTGACCAAAAGTAGGAATTTCGAAATGAAATTTTACAGTCTTAAAGACAATTCATATTTACACCAGATGGCCAGATTTCATTAAAATATTTCAAACAAAACAAATGTTATGCCACTTTTAGTGAAGCCACCCACCGTTTTTTGACGATTCAAAAACCGGAAACAACGAAAAGTGAAAAAATATCAATTCGATTACTCTGGCCAATATCTTGGCCAAAAGTAAGACTATCGAACTGAAATTTTACAGGCTTAAAGACAATTCATATCTGCCCATGATGATCAGATTTTATCAAAATATGTCAATCGCAACGAAAGTTATACCACTTTTAGTGAGGCCACCCCCATTTATTGACGTTTCAAAGACGTAAAGCAGCAAAAAGTAGCAAACACACGATTTTATTAAGTCTCATCTCAAATAATTAATTGTTATCAAATAGCCTTCATATAGCTATATGATCATTATTAATACTATTTAAGAAAGAAACAAAGTACCAGCGTAGCTGCACGTCACTGAGAAGGCACTTAGCAAGATGACAATCAAATTGGTAAATAAGGAATCTGTCAGATTAATCAACAGGTCCACCAAGAACTTTGCAAAGAGACTCAAAAGAAGTGTTGGCACTGGTGGTGGGCACATTGAACACAAGTTGTGAAGCACTACCAAGTTCATTTGACAACAGTTATTTGACATGAGATCATGAGACTTAATAAAATCGCGTTTTTGTTACTTTTTTGTTGCGTTTCGTTTCTGAATTGTCAAAAAACGGTGGGTGGTTTTTCTAAAAGTGGTATAACTTTTGTTCTTTTTGAAATATTTTGATGAAATCTGGCCATCATGTGTAAATATGAATTGTCTTTAGGCCTGTAAATTTCATTTTGAAATTCCTACTTTTGGCCAAGATATTGGCCAAAAACCTAATTTTTGTTGCGTTTCGTTTTTGAATCGTCAAAAAACGGTGGGTGACCTCCCTAAAAGTGGCATAACTTTTGCTCTGTTCGAAATATTTTGATGAAATAAGGCCATCATGTGTAAATATGAATTGTCTATAAGACTGTGAAATATCATTTCGAAATTCTTACTTTTGGCAAAAATATTGGCAAAAAACCTAGGGGTCTTTTTTTGGCGCACCCTGTAGGCTACCTCAAGCCGTTTTCGCAATTTCTCAAACTCCGTCTTCAGTGTCCGCGCTGTGGTCGCGAGCGCCTCTGAGTAGTGATCTTGAAGGGGCGCTATAGCGGGTGGTCATACATGGATGCATGCATACATGCATACATACATACATACATACATACATACATACATACATACATACATACATACATACATGCATAGGCCTACATGCATACATACATACACAGTATTACATACATACATACATACATACATACATACATACATACATACATACATACATACATACATACATACATACATACATACATACATACATACATACATACATACATACATACATACATACATACATACATACACACACATACATACATACATACATACATACATACATACATACATACATACATACATACATACATACATACATACATACATACATACATACATACATACATACATACATACATACATACATACATACATACATACATACATACATACATACATACATACATACATACATACATACATACATACATACATACATACATACATACATACATACATACATACATACATACATACATACATACATACATACATACATACATACATACATACATACATACATACATACATACATACATACATACATACATACATACATACATACATACATACATACATACATACATACATACATACATACATACATACATACATACATACATACATACATACATACATACATACATGCATGCATATATTCAACCCCTCCCCTCAAAGTCTTTCTCAGGGCACCATAGTCCTCATTGCACATCCTAAGTCCACCTAAATCAACGTCTGACACCCACATATTTTTTTAATGCAATTCACATAATGCTCCTCATTGCACATGCATTAACACACCGCTGAGCTCAGTGCTGTCGTTAGTAAGTTGACTTACTCATTATCTAGGCAACAAAGCTGTCATATTGTGCTCATTGGATAGGTGTATTTTGAGACAATCTGAGACAACACACACACACACACACACATTCATGTCGAACACATCGCTATTGAAAGGTTACTTCGGGGAATACGAAGGTGGTCAAAACTTTGTAGACGAAAAACCGGTTGAACAAACCTCAACCTTCAGAGCGGAACCTGAAATATCCAAAGAAAAACAATCATGAATACTGAATCGATCATCCGCCAGAATGTCAACCCAAAGATCGAGGATTTTATGGGCAAACTGCTCAACATGGAGCACACGAGCAAGTACTATCTCGAGGCGATGGTATGTATAATATAACTACCTTCAGACAATTAATTGTGAGAACCTTGCTTTAGCACAGGATAGATCTAGTAGATTCCCTATAGAAGACTTTAGTAAGGATTTCTTAATAAGATCTGTCGGACTAACTTTTATTATTATTTTGATGTATAATAATGTTTAGCTGCTCGACATTTGTTACCAATTAATTTGCCAGGCATAAAGGGGAATTTATTTGCAAAACTGTGAAGGATAGCCTATTATGTTATATATTTGCTGGTTCTGTAGCAATTGTCCAAACGACTTGAGTAGATTAAGTTAAATTAAGTGCATGTAGGCCTATGCTTAAACAACTGAGACTGAAACTAATTTATTGCACATGTGCAGTCAACTAATTAGGCCCAGTAGCCTATTAAATTAAAAATATAGGTTGATTACTATCGGTCTATCCAAAAGATCCACATTAGCCTATATAGGATGCATGATTTTAACTGCTTTAAGATAGTATGCGGATTGTTTGCCTATTGAAGATTAGAAATAGAGTAGTTCCGTCGCATTTACCGGAGACTATATTCCATCACGATAGCCACTGAATTTGTAGGGCGACCTGTAAAAATTTGAACTTGGAAAGGCTAAGTCTTGACGTTCCAGAATTGACCAGAAAGCAGATGGCGATCACGATTACTTTAAAATAGCTTTGTAGACCACTTGCGCTGTGGAGTGTCGAGCTATTTTGAAGGCGTCTTTTTTTACATGCCTAATCTTAGTCGGTCACTGTATCACAATTAGGCTACAGGTAGTTGACGTTGATGCCTTTCGTTTTTAGGCGTTCTACTTTAGTAGCAGTACTGTAGCTCTACCTGGATTGGGACAGTTCCTTCAGGATCTCTCCGTGCGCGAGAAGAAACACGCCGATAGAGTGGTACTGCACATGCAAGGACGTGGTTTCACAATCAACTTGGACGACATTACGGTAGGATTTCAAACCGTGTAAAGTCAATCGTAAACATTTCTTCAATTTCTTGGTACGACTTCCCAGGTCTTTTTTAAACGTGCAGTTGTACACAAAATAGGCAGTTCTAAATGGATTTGTGCAGTTGTAGAAGAACTTCTGTACAGTTAAAACTAGCGAAAATGGTCAAATGCGCTGTCGGTATGAAGAAAAAGCAGCGCTGCAAGAAAGAGCAGAGACATCAGCCTTCACATTTCGACAATAAGGGAAATGAAGTCACTAACATTTTTTGACAATAATAGCCTATTCATCGTGGCCTTTAATTCTTTTTACTTCAGAAAGAGATTGCGTTACATAACTTACATTGTATTTTAGAAACCGTCTACGCCCACTTGGGGATCCCCATTGTCAGCTATGATGACGTGTCTGGAAATGGTGAAGAGCCTTAACGAAAATTGGCTGCAGCTGCACAAGATGTGCATCAAGTACGAGGATCCATGTGTGAGTAGCCCACCTCTTCTGGATTTAGGTTTACATTAGCCCAGTGGTTCCCAACCTTTTTTACATAAGGGCCACTTTTCTAAGTTGGAGGACACGAGGGCCACTTTTCTTAGTTGAAGGACATTAAGGGGCCACAAGGCTAAAATTTAATTAATAAAAAATATTTTTTTATTATTGATTCAAAATAGAATGTTTTATGTTATTTATAGATTTTAAAATCAAATAATTTGAAATAGAAAATAATTATGTGTTCTATCTAGTTAAAATTGTCATTTTTTATATAAATTTTTGTTAATTCTTTGAGAGACGAGGGCCATTTTTTAGGCTTGGCGGGCCACTTTTGGCCCGCGGGCCACGGGTTGGGAACCGCTGCATTAGCCTATAGACAAAATAGACACTGTAGGCCTAGGTGTAGGCTAAAGCAGATTTTAAAAATCGTCATAATAATATAGGCCTAAGACACTCAAAACTTCATCCAAGCTTATTAATCAACTCACAGAAACAATCATCTTCCTTCAGTCGTGCGTCACTGAATTCTTAGCTCCGTACGTGTGCCCTTCCTGTTGAACATTCGTCGTTCGTCTGTTAGCCTACCAGTACGGTAGTACCTGGAAAACTTGTTCAGCTAAGCTAGATTGCTTCTGTAGGCCTAATTAACCACTCTGAGAATGTTCAAGATGGACATAACTTTTATTATGAATATAGCCTCTTTAGTGCAAAGAAATTTGTTAACCAAGAAGTAGTAGTTAGAAAAATAGGTTTCAACTTTCCACGGGAGGCACGTCCCACCCCTCTTGCCTCTATGTGCGGGCGCCCATGGACACTGCTTGCAATCAATACCAGCACTCTGAGTCTTTGCGGCATGATGTTGTTTTAGACTGAGGTGTTGGTGAAGAAATTCATCTGCGAACATGTGCGTCTGATCAGCGTCTTGGGCCGTCACGTGAGCAACCTGAAGAGAATCGGAGAGGATGGAACCGGCACGTACCTTTACGACCTGAAGTCGTTCAGAGGCGAGCTGATTCCAAAAATTGGCATGTCGGATACCGATTTCGATACCATACTCCACTAATCGCAAACAGAGCATCATCTCTCGTCCGATCGATTGGACTTTCCTGCTTTCTTCTCGAGGGACAAAACGTTGAAAAATTAGGTTTTAACTTGAACAAATATCACAAGAGTAACTTAATAATTATGCATCTTTAATTTTTGACGTTTCGGTCTTACTTTGGATTTTCTCATTTTGGCTTTGATTGACGCATTGTATGGTCGAAAACTAAATTATTGTTTGACAGGAAATAAAATGGCATAAAAGAAATATTCGTTTTACAGCTTTGTTTTGTAATTAGAATACAATTAGCAAAGGCAGTCGATTTCCGGATCCCATTAATATTATATTCTGAAAGCCACCAGAAGATCTGTTATATGTTCTGTATTCAAAAACCATTGTTCATGCTTTTATTTGCTGTCGAATCGACTACTGCAGCTCACTATTTGCTGGGCTTCCCAAAGTTCGCTTATCCTCCCTTAAGTCCGTTATGAACTCGGCAGCCAGACTCATTGCTCGTCTACCTCGCTACTCCCACATTTCTACCTACATGACTGATGTTCTTCACTGGCTTCCCGTTGTCTCTCGTATCCGATTCAAGGTACTACTCTTAGTTTCGAAAACTCGAACTGGACAAGCTCCCAAATACCTTTGTGATTTGATGCATAAACCCCTCTCTGCAGTCTCTTCGCGGCCTCTCCGGTCTGCTGATCGACTTGATCTATTGGTTACAAGTCTTTTTTATTTTTTCGGGGCTGTGACGCTGAGAGCGCCTCTGAATAACTAGTCTGTAAGAGGCGCCTTATAAATGCTCATATACCATACCATACCATACCATACCATACCATGCCATATAGGCTATGTGTGAGATCTGTCGTATCGACGGCTCAGTCCATCATCAGTATTACCGGTATATGTTACGACCCGCGTATTGTTTTAGTTAACCTATATGAAAGAAAGATGTCTATAAGCGGGTTCGACATCGCGGTGACCTCTCGATCGCGTGCGCTTGCGCAGTGGTCGAGGTCAATTCTATCATAGATTATGGATTATAAAAAAATGCAAATTCGCGCCAGAATTGACCTTGACCACTGCGCACGCGCACGCGAAAGGTCACCGTGATGTCGAACCCGCTTATTACCCGGCGCATAGGCCTATAGGCCCAAACACTTATCACCAGACACAGTTCACATAGGCCTATACCATTTAGACCTATGGCCCTATACCCTTAGTTCACTTCGTGCCTCATTGTGAATGGAGGAGGTTGCTGTCGTTCACTCTTGTCTCCGACCTTCAGGAATGAGGATGGACGGCATCATCATCATAGGCCTATAGCTTCAGTTTTATGCCCTCTAGCTTCTGTAAGGCACGTAAGCTGAGTTTATTCCGAGGAAGTATAGGCTAACCTATAGGCTAGGTACCGTATTAATGACTCGCCACGACTTATTACACCCAAAGACTCATCACCAGACACCGCTCACATAGGCCTACCATTTAGGCCTAATACCTTAGTTCACTTCTTGCCTGAGTTGCCTCAACGCCTTTTAGACGCTCCGTATACTATAGACCAATAGGGGAATTCAGCACGCAAATAATTAGGCTTCTGACCAACAAGAAAATCATTACTCCTTCATTAGAACCATATAGATCTATCTATTAACTGTTCTCTCTTTTAACCCGATCGCAATTAATAAATTTTTATCAGCATCGCTCATTCTCCAAACAACTTCTCAAACCACTCGTGCTATCCTGCTTCGTGCACATTTTATTTCGCTGCATCCGGCCAATGCTTGACATAAAAACTGCCTATGCTAATGATAGCCAACCTCCATTGTCCACTCAAACCTCGATGACTGCAAATTTCAACATCTCCAACTTTGATTTCACGCAGTTGAGGCGCTGGAAACTTCTGCAAAACTCTCTAAACAGAACTCGGGGCGTAGCTAGCCCTTAGAAAACGGGGTGGTTTTGAAAAATAATGACAGCATTTACTTTCCTTGTCTAAGTCGCTACTTCCCTCCCTCCATTCCCGAAATAAAACACAACGAATTTGAACAATTTGTGTGGGCCAAATTTTTCACAGTGGTGTGGCTCACGCAATGGCTTGAGGTAGATTCGAACCTGCGACCCTTCGGTCACAAGGCACCGAACTTACCCCCTACCCTTTAATAATAACCTTCGTGTAATTTCAAACTGAAGCTCCACAGTATCACATAATGATTACAATATTCACAGAATTCGAACGGATGATCACAACAAATCGAATTCGCTGCTTTGGCAACCAAGCAAGGCGCTCACAACGTCCTACTGTTAATTTTACCAACGCCATCTTCCGAATGGCTGAGTCGACCTTTGAGGCTTTGAGATGGTAGTGGAAGCCACCCGCAGCCGTGCGCTCTTCGCATGGGCGCCCGCAGAAATTTTTGCAGGAGGGGCAAAACACGATGGTCAACGTTAAAAATGTTTTAGCAGGCGGTCAAAAAATGGTAAAGCGGGGAAATAAGAGCATGCATGGGTATTTTTCACAGAAGTTTCTTTATGTAAATTTCTCAGTTTCCCTTTTAAAACTTTCTAATATGAATTGTTTCTTTTTGCAAGGAAATTTGTTTAAATAATCGAAAAGTATTAGTTAAAAGTAGGTTTTTAAATTCTCTAATGCGAAGAAATTTGTTATGAACCCGAAAAGTAGTAGTGAGAAAAATAGGTTTCAATTTTCCAGGCAGGTTTCAATTTTCCATGTAGCCTAGTTTATATTTGCGCCATATAATAATAATAATAATAATAATAATAATAATAATAATAATAATAAAAATAATAATAATAATAAGCTCATCGCGTACGAAGAATCATGGTAGCCATAGATGCAATCTCTAAGAAGCAGCCATGTTGTTGTTTGTTAGAAGCAGCATATATCATTAAGAAAGGACATTCTCATGACAAGAGTTTCAGAAGGCGTGTGCATGGTGTAGTGTGTCTTGGAAATTAAGCCGTAATGCTTAAAACATCCCATCTCTCATGTAACGTCCTTTTAAAAGCCATGATAGTGCCCACTGACCACTGCGAATGTACAGTTATTGTATTGTATTGTATCTGGCCATTTATAAAGCGCTTCTCACAGCAAGAGCCTTTTAGAAGCGCTCCCAGTGCGTTGAAACCCGATAGAAAAGGCAAGTTTTTAGACGAGAGAAAGACGAAGAAAGGGTATCAGAGAGAATTACAGAGCGAACTGATAGGTGAAGTCCATTCTATAGGGAGGGACTAATTCAGGCAAATGATTTGGATTGAGTCATGGCGGTCCTGACTCGGGGGACAAAGAAGTCAAGCCGATCAGAGGACCTAAGAGGACGCAGCGAAGTGTCAGAAACGGGGCGAAGCATCTGATCACAGATACTTCGGAGCAAGACCCATTTGAGACTTGATGACCAAAATTAGGACTTTAGTTATAATCTTGTTTCGTTCTCTGCACTCACTATGGGTTCTTTAGCTGGATGTGGTCGATAGCTATAAAAGATCGGCTTGACCTCTAGCTTATTTGAAGTTTTTCTGCGCGATGGTTGCTCCTCACGATCCAAGGTCTGCCTGTCGTCGTCATTGACCGGAAACTATAACTAACATAACATAACATAAATAACTTACATAACATACATAACTCTTTCCGAGCATGTAAACCTATAGTCTATCGATGCTGTTATCATTAGCTCCGAGGGGTTTCTCTGTCTCTTAATCATGGCGCTCTATATTGATTCTTGTGCCTGTTTTCGGGACGGCACTAGTCGAATTGACGTTTATTTCCGTTGGCCATGGCACCACTTGGGGTTCTGGGACGAATATGTGGGTTTCTGTGTAAATTCCCAAATTCGCTCCAGTCTCTGCCAGTGTATTGCACTGGCTTCATGGGCCATAAGGTCCTCATGATTATGGGATTGCTGCTTTGGTTCCACGCTGCTCCATAAAATCATGCAAGCTAAGGTCGACCAGCTCTCAGCTAGCCTCGTAGGCCTCGTACTGAATTCATTAGATAAAAGTCCTGCGTGAGCAACTTAAGAACATTCCAGATCTTTCTATTGTTATCGACCTTGACTTCGCATCCGCTTACAAATTTACAGAAAATTTTCCTCTCCATAACCCGATTGTAATAATTATTTGATCAAAATCTTAGCTTCCCCGATCACAATCATCACTCATCTATCCCGCTTTTGCTTCGTGCAAAAAGGATCAAATCAAATCAAATCAAATCAATCAAATCAGTTTATTCTGAGAATGAACAAGACAAACAAAACAAAATCAAGGTATACTGCAAAGAAAAATACTAGGCTACACAGTAGGCCCTACACATAAATAAAAATTAATGTTCGCAGGACACCTTGATAGTATAAACGGTGAACACTCAGAAAGGGTCATCCAGAAAGGGACAGGTCCCGCTAACCTGGATAACCCCTGAACGTGAAATGTAAGTCAAGATGGTGAGGTTAAAGATATAAACAGAAAATGGAATTTTTTTAAAAAGAAAATACCAGAAAAGAAATCAATGTGGCATAAAATCACATGATCAAAAAAAAAGCCTTTGGCAACAAGCCAAAAAAACAACAACATAAAAAATACAAACAAAAAAAACAAAGCAAAACCAAAAAAATAAGCAACAAACATAAGTCAGTAATGGCAACCTGAGTCATTAAGCACATATAAGGTAGTATATAGTAATCATATCGAGGCAAAGGAACCAGAGGAAAAACACAATAAGCATCTTGGTAACTATATATTTGATAATTACTGAGCAGACCTATTACTAGTCGGGGAAAAAACCAGCATCGTAACTATACCAAGTACGACATACATGTAATTTATCATCATTGGTTATGCTACAATATAGCCAGGGGGTTAATTATCACAAAATAACCCAGTTAAACCCGTCAGATCAGATGGACTCATCAAAATACCTTATGGTTATAACAGATACATCATATGATGGTAAAATAATAATAATTACAATAAGGCAAAATAAACAGGTGGTAGTAATAGCTCTAACTTAGACAAACAAGACAAATATAAAAATTCTTCAATTGAGCAGGAGAAATCGTTTAAGTGAGTTTTTAAACAGACCAAAAGACAGTAAGCTAGTAATGTCACCAGGCAATCCATTCCATAGCGAAGGACCCAAATATTTAATTGAGAACTGCTTGATTCTTAAGTGAGCAAATTCACTTCTATATGAGTGCGAGTGCCTGGTGAAATGACTATGAATATCAGAGCCCTTAGTAAAATAATGTTTAAAAGACATAGGCAATAAGTGTAAATGAAAACGAAACATGAATAAACAGATCTGAAATTTATTTATCTTAGGTAAAGTTAACAAATTATTATTTTTGAACAGGGGAGCAGTGTGAGCTCTCCAATGAGAACCACAGATTATTCTTATTGCTCGTTTTTGTAATGTGATCAAATGATGAAGACGCGAGGGATAATTCGAGCACCAGGAAATATTACAATATGAGAGATATGGAAAAATGAGTGAATAGTATAGGTTGATTAGAATGGACTTTGGAAGGCAGTGCTTAATCCTAAGTAAAACCCCAATATTTTTTGCAATCTTTTTGGAAATCGCCATTATGTGTTCCTTCCAAGTAAGATGTTGATCAACTATAACTCCAAGGAACTTAGAGGAGGTTGTTTGGGCAATGGGGGCATTATTAATTAAGAGTCTGTTGTCACCGTACGTAATTTTCTTTATAGAGTGAAATAATATAAAATTTGTTTTTTCAAGGTTCAATGAAAGTCTGTTTATTTTAAACCAGTCAGCAATTACTGTTAGTTCCTCATTAGCTATTTTAAAAAGGTGATCTATGGATGAGTGGGAAATAAAAACATTCGTATCATCAGCGAATAAGATGAATTTTAAAACTGAGGAAGTCATTGATAGATCGTTTATATATAGCAAAAATAAAAGCGGACCCAGTATCGATCCCTGTGGCACACCGCAGGAAATGCACAGAGATCGAGACTGTACACCTTTAAAGTACACATACTGGGTTCTGTCACTGAGATAGTCAATAAACCAGTTTTTAGTAGTTCCTCTAAGTCCATAATATTCAAGTTTTTCTACTAATATTTTATGATTAACCGTATCGAAAGCTTTAGAAAGGTCAAAAAAAATACCTAGCGAAAATTTATTGCTATCCATCGCATCAACAATATTGGATTGCATGTCCAATAGAGCCATGTATGTAGAAAGACCCCTCTGGAATCCATACTGTGTGGATGATAATAGGCTATATTTATTCAGATATTCAATAACTCTATTAGACATTAGCTTTTCAAGAATTTTTGAGAAGAAAGATAAGACAGATATAGGTCGGTAGTTATTTAACTTATCCCTCTCTCCCGCTTTGTAGATAGGTATGATCTTAGCCATTTTTAATAAAGTTGGAACTTCACCTGTATTAAATGAAGAATTAATTATGCTACAGAGTGGGGCTGCAATGGCTGTTATAGACAATTTGGCAACTGATGGACTAATGTCATCCGGGCCTGTGGAAAACGAGGCTCTCAATAGGTTAGTAGCTTGAATAATCTCATTTGCAGACGTTGGGACAATTCCAAAAGAAAATCTGGGTGGCGTAGGCATGAAATACTCATATGTGGTGGAGGAATTCGGGATTTTATCAGCCAAAGTCGTACCAATAGTAGTGAAGTACCTGTTAAATGCATTAGCAATTTCCCCTGCATCTCGAACCATATCAGATCCAATACGGAAGGTGTCAGGGAGACAAGACTCTTCCTTAGAGTTCATGATTTGTTTAATTATTTTCCAGGTCTGGTTGAGGTTATTACCACATTGAAGGAAACAATCAGCATAGTAACGAGATTCGCTCTCATTTCTAATAGTTTTAAATATATTACGATATTGTGTAAATACACGTTTATTATCAACAGAAGGATTCTGTAAATATTTCTTATATAGTCTATTTTTATGTTTACAGGATTTAAGAAGAGCTTTAGACATCCAAGGCTGTTTAATAGAGCTACGCCCCCTATCTTTCACAAGTGCAAGAGGGAAGGCTTCATCATAAAAGCGTTTATAGACATCAAAGAAGGCTTTGTATGCAATATTAGGCCCACTGCTAATAGAGAGCTCATCAACAAAAGTCCAGTCTGTTGTGAGAAGGGAATTAATAAAGGTAGATTTGGCCTGATCATTAAATGTACGCTTATAACTAGGAGATAATGAGGTGCGAGACGAAGGGTAAAGGTCAATATGAAGCAGAACTGGAAGATGGTCTGAGATATCATTTATTAGTATACATGAGTCTTGTCCCACACATAAACTATTAGTAAAAAATATTATCAATAAGTGTAGCTGAAGTTTCCGTGATTCTAGTTGGTCTAAGTATAGTAGGAATAAGCTTGTGAGAAAACATGGTATTGAGAAAAGCCTCAGTCGGGGGGTGCTCCTTATAACGAAGGAGATTAACATTAAAGTCACCTGCCAAAAAAACTCGACTTTTAGAATTGGATAAATTTAGCAACGTATTTTCAAAGTCAGTTGTGAAGTCATTAATAGGCTGCCCAGGAGGCCGATAGATAGAGCCTATTATGATATCTTTGCTTTTTGGTTGAGGCAGTTTCACAAACATACTTTCAAAAGTACTCAATTTGGATTTCGTCCAGTCAGCCTGAATGATTTCAAAGACAATTTCAGATCTAATAAAAAAGCCAACCCCTCCCCTTCCCTTACCATTTGCCCTGGAGCTATGGATAAAGTTAAAGCCGGGGAGTGAAATAGTTGATGCCAGGTCATCAGTAAGCCACGTCTCTGTAAGAGCCAAAATCATGGTATTGGACTGGGCTAATAAAAGGCTAATTTCAGCCAATTTTAGGTTAATCCCCCGACCGTTAAGATGAGTGATACAGAAATGATTAGTAGCCTTAATGTTAGAAAAAAACTCAGGTAATTGTTCAACCTCTTTGTAAGTACTTGAGTAACTAGACCTCATGTTATAGAAGTTGATGTCAGCATCAATGCCATCATCCATTAGTAAAAATCTGCACTCATCATTGATCTCATTCACATCTAGGCAGTTGTCATGGTGATTAGCCAACAAAACATGATTAGTATTCATAGTGTCATCAATAGCATCACATAAATATGCATCAGCAAAAGGAAGGCTAGAACTAATACACTCATTGCAACACCAATTAGCACCATCCCTAGGGGTCCACAATGAGCCAAGGCATTTAACGTGGCAATAGGAATTACATACAGCACATATAGCGACACCTGAGGTTCCTCCATCGACACGATTGCATAAATAGCATAGTTCAAACATTGCAAAACAAATAAACAACGTAAAAAGTGCCAAAAACTAACCGCTTACCAACCTGGTAAGAGTTGCAAAAGAACACACACAAAATAAGAAGACTAAAAAATTTACTAGAGATACGAGAAAAGAGAGAAAAAGGAAAGTGGACCCAGCTAGACAACTTGTCCATGACCACGGCAAGATAAGTTTCACCAGATAGGCAACATAAAACGATTGACCACTCATAACACTTGAACCATGAGGATGGAATTAGACAATTCAATCAGATCATAAAAAATATACTTAATTATCAAATGCAAAACCATCACAACATGTGTCAGCGACACACTGTGAGAAGAGCTACATAAAAACAAGGAAGACAACATCGATCAATAGACTGGACGATCGATAATTACCCAAAATAAAAATAGAATAAAGCTCCCTGGAGCCAAATTTAAGTACAAAAATAGACAGCCTTTTATCACCGTCCTGCATGATACAAGATACCGTAGTAAGATACAACCCAAGAAAAAAAGAACAAGACTGCCTTGAAAGGCGAGTAATTAGTTCAACCATAGATTTAAAGTTAAAAAAACTAACGGGAGTAGTAATTAGTCCGTTCACAATTCCAGACGAGGTCAGCTGATCGTTGACAAGCGTTACCTGGAAGTAGGACATCGCTGGAAGGAGAGTTCACAGACTGAAAAGTTCACAGCGTGGGTGAGACGTAAAGATGAAACTGAGTAACTGGATTGGATAAGTTCGTCGCTGGAGGGTCTGTAATGGAGGAACTTCCGTTCACAATTCCAGACGAGGTCAGCTGATCGTTGACAAGCGTTACCTGGAAGTTGGACATCGCCGCAAGGAAAGTTCACAGACTGAAAAGTTCACAGCGTGGGTGAGACGTAAAGATGAAACTGAGTAACTGGATTGGATAAGTTCATTCGCTAGAGGGTCTGTAATGGAGGAACTTCACGGTTGTAGAAGTTTCTCCAATTCACACATTGACAGGATCTTGCATGGTTTATCGTGCAGGTTGTCAGAGCGCTTGATGTAAATTACTCCTCCTGATGTCCAGGCACGATAGAGTGACTTCTCCTTGACCAGCTGTCTGGAACGTGCGAATATTTTGGCATTTGACTTCGTCAAGTATTCGTTGATGTATATCGGTTTGTCATCGGATGAAAGCTTCGTACGCAATGCTTTTTTGGCATAGTAGATCGTATCACGCATACATTTCGTAGTGAATTGTATAACCATTGGCTGGCAAGATTGAGCTTTACCGTCACCTGGAAGCCTATAAGCGCAATAGACGTCCTGAGGTTGTAGTTGCAGGTTCATCTTTTGATGTGCAAAGTTCATGAAGGTGTTCACTGGACCTTTATATTGAGAGTCGCCACGAGGTAACAGTTCATGTTCGGTTGGCTCCAGACCCTGGATTACGATTGTGGACTTGAAGGTCGTATTTTCAATGGAGTTCACCTGGGTTCTCAGAGTTTTGTTCTCCGATTCAAGTTGAGATAACCGGTTTTCCAAACCCTCGCAACGCTCCTCAAGCATTTCCGAAGTAGATTTCCTCAAGGATTCGTGTATTTCGAGTTTGAATGCGTCGAATTCCAGTCTAATTGCGGCGACTATTCTGGCCGTCAGCGCGTTAAGCACTTTATCGTCCATTAGCAGTTCGATTAAGTCCTCCGGCTTAAGCATTGTTTTATCTTGTTTTTTCGACATGATTGGTAGAAGACTTATCGACTCGATATTGAATGAGTTCACTGTTATTCGCAGAATTTAAAGCCGTTTTTTACAATTTTAACGCCGTTTTGTCATAAACAAAAATCTAACCGACCACCATCTTGGGTGCGTTTTTCTCCTCTTCTCCTCTTCTCTGTTCTTCATAAATTTTTCACATAGACTTCCTGGCAAATACAATCTGCGCCCAAGGCCGCATCCATTTGAACTAATCATTAAAAACAACAAAAACTTCATCACACGGATGCTGTATAAAAACGTTTACTAGGTTTTTAATCTGCTGCTCTGTCTATGCTTGTTAACTGTCGCGTTGTGTCGACCGGTTATTTTGTCAATAAAACGAATATAATATAATAATTATATCCGAGACCTTCGCAGAAACCGCCCTATGCTCGACTCAAAAATAGCATCAAAAATCACTACATGATTTCTTGGGGGTGAGGGTGGGGGTTGGGGGCGGTGGCGCATTGGCTAACACACTGGCATGGATATCAGCAGAGCTGAGTTCGATTGCCGAATTTTCCCGTAGGATAGACGTGCGTTTTAGGCTGCTACTATTGGGGCCATTGTATTGCAGGCTCTGTTCTTTTAGTAGTTGAGATTGGTGTTAATTAAAATAACTGCATAACTGTGCACTGTAACCGATTGCGATTTGTCATCCGGATTGCTGAATAAACGAGAAAAAATATATAAATTTACATCAATTGTTTCTGCCAAATTTGACTGCTACAATAAATTATAATCTGTCTTCCTAAAGTCCTGAACTCAAATAAATTGTTTCCAAGCTACTGAGAATAATATTCCCTCGCACGTGTGCCATCAAAATCCCCAATCACAACCACATCACTCCTGCCCTCACTATACGTGCACCAAATGAAAATTCCTGAATG
>OX243825.1:20165195-20170195 GCA_945859605.1 Lumbricus rubellus
CATCGCATCCTCAGACGATAATTCTAAGACCTGCCCCTCTTTGTTCATTTATTTTATTTCATTTACTTATTTCTCCATTTCTTTATATAGCGCCCCTTCAAGCTCTCTCCTCAGAGGCGCTCTCGACTACAGCGCGGACACTACATCGGAGTTTCACGCCGAAGTGCCCGAGCAAATGCAAGTGAAGGACTTGCTCAAGGTCCCTACACGGCGGCTTGAGAGTGGATTCGAACCTGGAACCCTCTGGCTCCAATGCACCGAACTCACCACTACGCCACGCCGCCCCACATAGGATAACCTATAGGCCTACTTAGTTCATAATTATACTTAGTAAGATCTCGAACATCAATTTTGAAGATATTCTAAATTTTATGTGAAGTTCCTGGTAATGTTTGTTTGTTTGTTTGTATGTGCACTTGTTATAGCGCCCCTTCAAGCTCTCTCTCGCTACTCAGAGGCGCTCCCGATGCAGAGCGGACACTGCATTGGAGTTTCACGCCGAAGCGCTGAGCAATTGTAAGTGAAGGACTTGCCCAAGGTCCTTACGCGGGGAGGTGGATTCGAACCTCGGACCTTCCGGCTCCAAGGCAACGACGCCACCACTCGACCACCGCGCCCCACGAGCATTCGCGTATAATTTTTTATTCACTGGGAGACTAATATTATTCAAGTAGATCCTGGCCTAAGTTACACGGAAATGGCACAACACAATTGAATTGCGCATCAAATGGCTTCGGCAAGCATAGACAAGCGAACCTTCTGATCTGCAGGTGTCACGAAATAGAGTATCCTCCGTATTAATCGTACCCCACCCCAAGATGAAGAGAAGTTGAAAAAGGCACTTCCGCGTGTATTTATTTTTTCAAATTAGCTTCCATCTGCCTTGCTTTGAACAATGACACTAACAGGTATACGTCTATTCCTACCAGACAATTTTGCTGGCCTTGGTTTTAGAGCACTTAGAACATTTAGAGCCACTAAGTAAATTCGAGTTGCCTCGCTCTGAACATTGGCTAGCTTAGCTAGGACACTTAAAACAATTAGAGTCACTTTATCATTACACATCGTTGTTTGCTGCTGTTCGTGTTTAGTGGTCCTACTTCGATAGTTGCGATGTTGGTCTGGTTGGATTCGCCAAGTTCTTCCTGGATAGCGCCATGGAGGAGAGGGAACACGCCGTCACTATTGGAAAGTACATCAACAAGCGTGGTGGTCGCGTCACTCTTTTTGACATCACGGTAAGCTTTCAAACCGTGCAGTCAAACGTATACATGTATTATATACACTGTGTCCGGAAAAAGGGACCCATTTTGTAAATATGAAAATAAATAGTAAACATTCATCGATTTTTACAATTCAAACAGCATTTTAATCCTGATATATTTATCTAATACTGGGAAAGATATAAAAGTTCTAGTCACAATGATGACATCATAATGACGTCATTTGCACCAAAGTTCATCTAGCCGGCCAGTCATGCATGGTTTCGGTTGGTAAATTGGCCATTGGTAAAACGGAAAACCATTTAATAGAACCAGGAGTGAAAATAAATGAAACTCATTACAGGAATTGTCTCCTCCATATAAAATTGAGTCCTGATATTCGGGAATACTCGGATTAATAAAGAGTTCAACAAGATGGCGCTCCAGCTCACTGAGCTCGTTAAACTGTTGAACGGTTGACTAAGAAGATTCCAGATTCATTCTTCCTATAATCTTTAGCCGCCAAACGGCCCGAGCTTAAATTCAGTTGATTATAAAATATGGATACTATTTGCAGGAGATGGTTACAAGACAAGGTAAAGAGACATTGAAGAACTCCGTGAGCAAATTGTTAATGCCTGGGAGGATTTTGATAAGTTGGTAATCGATGCCGCTGTTCGCTATTAGAGCGATCGTTTTGAAACTTGCTTTGAGGCTGAAGGTGGACACTTTGAGCACAAATTGCAGTCTGACATAATTCAGATATAAAAATAAAATTAAGCTTACATTTATTATTGATAAATTACATGATAAAAATATTGAAATTTTTGAGGATTTTGCGCATTTATCTCTTAAAATTGACTTTTTGTGCAAATGACGTCATTATGGCGTCACTATTTGGACTGGAACCTTTATATTTTCACAATTGTTAGAGAAATATGTTAGGATAAGAACGGTCGTTGAATTGTGAAAATCGATTAATATTTACTATTTATTTTCATATTTACAAAATATACGTCCCTTTTTTCCGGACACAGTGTATATATATATCTATGCATTATGCATGTAGGCCTATTATATATATATATATATATATATATATATATATATAAAATCTCGCAGTACGACTTCGTACAACTTCCATGGAAAGCGCAAATCTTTTCAATTAGTATATTTGGTCAGTTGTTTTCTATAATCATTCTCACTGGGAGCGCATGCATGTGCAATGGCTTATTCTAGCAAGGAATGCTCAATAGTCCAGTTGTTAGCCTAATGTTCTTGCTTGTCAACAAATTGCCAAAGGGTTCAATGTGTCAACCACTCTGGCAGTCTCCTCATCTTTCTCTAGTCTCAAAGCCTGACTTTTCTCTCGGGTTGCACGCACTGGGAGCGCTTCTGAAAGGCTCTTGATTCGCGAAGCGCGTAATAAATTGTCAGATACAATACCATATAGGGCAATGCACAGAAAGTTTCAAGATTTCTGCAGCAATTACATGTGCGGCCCAGCAATTTAAGATGTCAAATGATAAAGGCCATTATATATATACACACATATATATATATATATATATATACTAGCTGTACCCGGCCACGCGTTGCTGTGGCAGAAAAGACTCTCCCCTCCTCCCCTCTTCCCCTCCCCCTCCCCCTCTCCTCCCCCTCCCCCTCTTCTCCCCCTCCCCCTCCCCCTCCCTCTGCCCCTCACCTCCCCTCCTCTCCCCTTCCCCTCCCCCTGCCCCTCCCCCTCCCCTCCCCCTCCCCCGCCGCCTCCCTCCCCTCCCCCTCCGTCCCACTCCCTCCGCTCCTTTCCTCCCTGAACCAAGAAGGCCGCAACATAATTATGCGAATCGCTTATGACGTCACGGGACGCAACCTCATTCATGTTTCGTCTGCATGGTCGCAGTCACTGTCAAGGCAAATCCGTATATACGGCTTTGTAGGCCAGTCAAAAATACGGCAAATTCATCATGAACCCGGACATTTATTATGGCAGACCTTTTTTGGTAGAATATTGTACGGAAACACCTTCTTAACCTACAGTAAAAATCCGAATGAATTCAAACATGGGGAAATATGTTTAAATTGGTAAAGATTATGACGCTTATCACCAGCTTATTTTGGCCGTTCCGAAGCTGTTTTGTTTATGGGCGTGGTCTATATGGGATATAAATAGAGTTGGTCGTCTGCTTATCAGAGTTGCCACTGAGGTTTAAAAAATAAGCCCAGATTTTCTTATGAAAACCCCAGATTTTGCCTAGATAAACCCAGAAACCTAGACGGCCAAAAAACCGAATCTAGTGGAAAAAACCCAGCAGTGGCGTCATTGCTGCTCACAAATAAATTTCAAATTTTAAATATTTCCCCATATCGCTTTTTCTTCGGATTTCTACCACATATTCTTTAGTCTATTTTGAAACTTTTCGTGCAAAAATTTGCCTGCCATAGTAAATGTCCGGGTTTAAGACTTAATTGACCGGACTATTGTGTCAAGGCGATTGTGAATCTGGCAACGTGCGGTTTTGAATTTGCAAATGGCGGTCGAGCGGAATGCAAAGTTCACTTTTTGTGGAAAATATTGCGTTTATTCGGAGAAAAAAAGTTGGAAACTCTCAGATAGGAATGGAAGGTTTTGTGAAATTTTCAAAACAATCTGTGCGGTACGTTTCGAGAACACTTTACACAAACTATTGGAAAGTTTCATTTTTATATATATAGATACTGGCCCAGTTAGCTACACCGGTAAGCGAGAGCGGCATTCGTCTGTTGGATTCTACGGACTGCGGTTCAAGCCCCGGGGCTGGGAGTTGACATTAAGAGATTTAGATATCTCGGGCTAGCACGCATGAGGCGCGGTTGCTCAAGCTGCTGCGGAGCGACCTTGGGCAAGTTGCTTACCCATCATTGTCTGTGGGGAAGGCAACAGGAAGCCACCTCACTCATCTCATCTTCAGGGGCGTAAAGCCAATGAACCTGCCTTCGGGCAGAGAACCATCATATATATACATATATATACACATGTATACATATAAAATTTATATATAAAGTCCTTCATACACTTTCGATGTAAAGGACAGTCTGTTAAGGAGAGGACTGGGAAGTGGGAAGTGGCCCTTATTATTGTTCATTCGTGGACAATGCCTCTTAATAAAAGGATTTACTTTTATTTGAATACAGGCTGGCTTAGCAAAAAAATATTTGACACCGGAAAATGCAATTTTTATATAAAAATCTATATTGATTGCAGAGATATTGGATTTTAACTGGTAGGACTTTTTTTTATTGAGCCACCCTGTAGATCTCATAATAATGTCGACAGTAACTTAGTAAGGAATCGCTGACTTTATTTTGAACAGCCTCTCCAGATGGTCTCAAGCGACTGCTATTCCTTTTTTATTCAAAATAAATTTGTTTGTATGCGCACTTGTTATAGCGCCCCTTTCAAGCTCTCACTACTCAGAGGCGCTCCCGAATGCAGAGCGGACACTGCATCGGAGTTTCACGCCGAAGCGTTGAGCAATTGTGAGTGAAGGACTTGCCCATGGTCCTTTCGCGGCGAAGTGGATTCGAACCCCGAACCTTCCGGCTCCAAGGCAACGACGCCACCACTACACCACCGCGCCCCACTTTATATTATATTACAATGTATTCATTTTAGAAACCGACTGTTCGTGGATGGGAAAACGGACTGGAGGCAATGCAGTACGCTCTGCAACTGGAGAAGAACCTGACGGAGAATCTGTACAAGTTGCGCAACGTGGTCTCTAAGCACAGTGATCCAGATGCGAGTATACCTTTTCT
>OX243825.1:20175195-20480195 GCA_945859605.1 Lumbricus rubellus
ACACGACATACGTGATATCATGATGACTAAGCTTACTCCTGCAACGAATAGTGGATTCAGACGTGGATGTTCTTGCACGTCCTGTCCATATGCCTGAGCTTAATGTTTCGTAAATATTCGGTCAACTAGTTTATCAAAGCTTTAAATTGAAGCTAAATCGCTCAAGAGTGTGTGTTGACTCTGTTTTTGCTACCGACTCATACATTGAACCAAACAACTAGAAGCTGGATTTATCAAATAATTTTAGTCAATAGAAGTATGACTCCTTCAAATCCAGACTCAAGACTCATTCATTCCTCAAGGCCTATCCTGCTGCTTAGTCTAGTGTATGAGGAGCCGTTGTAACGGCATGGCTGTGTTACGGCGCCATATAAATCGTCATTGTGATACTGCTTTTGCTGTGCTATTCTGTTGTTGTTTTGGCAAAGGTTTCAATAAAAATGATTGATTCGTTGATTGATTGATTGATTGTTATCATTATTATGACTGATAAAGATGTTGTTGCCTAATAGGCCTACTAAAATTGGAAGTTGACTTGACGGAAATAGTTCTTGTATATATAAATTGGATTGATGAAAATATTGTTGCTTAAATAGAAGTTGGTTCACTGCAAGTTAGATTTATGGATTGAAATTGATGCTGAAAACAATTCTTGCTTCAATGGAAGTTGGATTGACGAGAATAGGCCTAATTCTTTGCCGCTCCAAATTGTCTGCGCCAAATTGTCCGGGAACCGCGTTACCACGATACGATACCGTACGCTAAGTGCTCCGATAACATCTGAGTCAGCTGGTGCATATGCAGCAAATAATATTTATCTTCAAAACACTTCCTGCTCGATTGGCGGGATTTGAACCCCAACACCTTTCAATAATACGCCCAGTAGGCTACATTATTCACACTCGACAAACGCACGTAGGCTAGGCCTACAGATCTAAATCTTATAGAACACAGGTTTTAACGGCCAGAGCTGAATTTTACTGAAAATTGTTTCTTTACATAATAATTATGTTCAGGCATTGTACTTCGACCGCGATGACGTTGCTCTGCCTGGATTCTCCAAGTTCTTCCATAAGTCTGCTGAGGAGGAGAGAGAACATGCTGAGAAGTTGATGAAGTACCAGAACAAGCGAGGTGGTCGCGTCGTTTACCAGGACATCGCGGTTAGTGCAATAACGACCAAGGGTGAGAATTGAAGAGCTGAGTTCCAAAACCTGTTAAGTAGAAAAACCATATTTTTGGGAAAAGGCACTTTTTCATTTCCAAGAAATTCTTGAAAAGGAAGGAAAAATCTTTTGCACTGAATTGTTTGCCTTATAAATAGATGCTGTTTCATAAGTATTTCACAAATCCTGGTAAAGTTCTTAATATTAAAAATTAGTCACAAAGTTGTACTTAGCAGGTTCTGGCACAATATTTCGTACTTAACAGGTTTTGACACAATATCAAACCTGGGCCCACATAGAAAAGTTAATGATTTACTATGCTACTAAGTATTAGGGCTTAACGATATACTATTCAAAACCAGAAAGCTGTCATGTATCAACATTATGTATTGTTATAACCTTAAGGTGACCTTATTTTTCACAAAAAAACATATAAAATGAAAATATTCATGAGAAAGTAAAGTTCTATCGACACTAGTGTAGAAACGTATATGAAAAGCTGTTATAGTAGGCCTATCGCCAGTGGTCAAAGCTCCGACGTTACATACAGTGCCGCGATGTCCTGCATAGGATCTATGCTTACATGCGATTTTTGGTGATTTCGAATCACAACTATATATTTTATTTTTCTCTATTACTTTTTCCAGTTTTTAACGTTTTTTACTCGTTTTCGAGGCTTTATCGCTGTCACAATCGCTTCTGAAAACTCGCTGTTTACACCAGCCATTTTTCAATCACGTGGTATCAAAGAGGCTTCGTGATTGGTCAATGAACTTAACAGGTTTTGGAACGAAACACGACGCGTACTTAGCAGGTTTTGGAACTCAAGTGATATTTATCTGCTCTAAAAAACATATACTTAGCAGGTTTTGGCACGAAATAATTATGTTGGCGGCTGGCCATCCATATGGACAGCCTTTCTCCACGCTTAGTCCCATTTCGAAAAATTTCTACTTAACAGGTTTTGGAACTCACCTCTTCAATTGCCGGGGTTGGGTTGGGGTGGGGGGTTTCAACCTGCAGTCTTTCTTAGAACCCCATAATAAAATCTGTTTTTTACACCCAATTCCAAGTGCATGGATCATTGTCCAACCACCCAGATATTTTTCCGCAATTCTTACTCTGATAACGACCGATCAAGGATTTCAGACTTCGGCATACTACTACTAGCCTACTGTACGTAAGCGTATTAGGCTATAGGCCCGGATTGTGTAGTACACTAAGAGGAGACTTGTCTACATTTATCGGCAATGTTCATGCCAACATGTCTGCGCAGTAAGCCATCGCAGAAAGACGAACTTTTATTACTAATTATATTATTCGAATGCTGCAGCCTGGTTATTCTGTCTTTGAATGTAGGCCTACATGCTTAATTTATGCTAATATCGTTTGTAATTCAGAATGTGGTTTGCAATTGGGAATTAAAGTGAATACCGGGTACTTACTTCTTATTATTACCGTAGTTACTATCTTGAAACATTTTCGAAATCTCGCGCAAAAGACGAAGGTTATTTTTGATCAATCTAAGCGAATCAGTGGAAAATGTAGGCTAATTAATCATCATTGTAGGGCAGGGGTCTCAAACACGCGGCCCGCGGACCCGATTAATGCGGCCCGCGAAAGACATCTGGTTTGGGGAGTTTTAAAAGAGAGAAATCGGTTAAAACAAGATTTTGTAGTTCTTTTGTGAAGTGAACCAAGGTTAAAACTGTTTTCTACTACTTTTTCCTGTGGACATTGACTCTGCAACAGCAGATATACAGATGGTGTTATTTATTTGACTTTCGATGCGATACCATGCTGAAGCAGAAAGTTGTGATTCCAGCATTCTACACTCCTCTACTACGCACAAGACAAATTTTATTTAATTCTCAAAGCTGCACATGGCTGCAACACATAATGGCGTGTTTGGTAGTAACGATGCCTGTGAGCAGTTTCATGGGCGCCCGCACATAGGGGCAAGGGGGGGCACTTTCCCCCCCCCTGGAAAAGTGAAACTTTTTAAAATACTACTTTTGAGTTTTTAACAAATTTCTTCGCATTAAAACACTAATAATACGAATGATACACATGTGAAAGTCATAAATTTACGTTTAGAAATCTCTATAGAAATAAATATATAATTATATAAATAGTGCCCTTCATGGACCTACTTTTTAACATCTACTTTTGGATTTTTAACCAATTTTTCGCACTAGGAAGCTATTCATATCAAAAATAATACACAAAATGAAACTGAGAAATTTGCATTAAGAAACGTCTTTGAAAAATACCCGTGTTTCTAATTTCCAGCGCTGTATTTAGCATGCTCTTGTTACTGAAAAATGTAACCGTGGCCACCGTAAAATTTTTGCCCCCTCCTGCAAAATTTTCTGCGGACGCCCATGAGCAGTTTTTGTCATTATTAAAGAATAATAAGTCTCGCCTTTGAGTTATTGGTGAAATTTTTTAAGCTGTACGGTATGATTGATAGCATCTCAGAAGACAAAACCAAACAGTGATGCTTTATTATTGAGAAACGTTGTCAGATGAATAGCAATAACCATACTTAAGCATTGCCTCTCAGACAACTCACGATACAATAGGCTTACCTTAAAGTTTATAGCTGCTACAAGTTTACTTTTTGTCATTACTAAAAGTGTCATTGATGTAGGCCTACTTCATAATTATTATTAGCCTATTATTATTGTGACTCAATTTTTTTATGTGGCACCGTAATTATAGTTAGGCTACACTGAAAATCTAGTATCGTGTAAATTTGACAGGGTTGTATGTCATTATTACAGCATTGTATGCTATGCTGCAATGATTAATTTCACGTCGCGAATTATAGGCCTATTATTAATAATTTAATATTATGTTGCGGCCCGCAAGCCCCTGTAAATTTCCAAATGTGGCCCACGTGCTGACTTGAGTTTGAGACCCCTGTTGTAGGGCCTATGTACGCTACAGAGACAGAGAGAATAGCATAGCCTATATACATGACTGCCAAGACTAGTTTCTCAAAGTGTTGTAAACTAGGTATCGATGCATGATGCATCTCGTTGTAATATTGAATTGCAGAAACCGGTTCGTGAATCGTGGGGAACCGGACTGGAAGCAATGCAGACGGCTCTTGAGTTGGAGAAAAGTGTCAACCAGGCACTTATTGATATCCACAGGATTTCATCGAAACACGATGATGCGCAAGTCAGTATTTTTTCGGGGCCATAACTGCAGTTTATAAATCAATGGCCATTGGCCTAGGTCCTGCAATAAATAAATATATAAATAAATATGTATATATATATAAGCAATTTTCAGATAAATGCCTGTTTAATTCACTTGTATTTCTAGCATTCTTAATAACATCTTCGTTTTCTTTGTTCTGAATTTTTCAATCTGAAAAACAACAAAAACAATCACAAAGTGATCACAATTTATGGTACGAGCGGATGACAGCAAGGTGCCAAAAGAAGCTTATTATGAGAATGTTGCATAACTTTGTAGGCCTATACAAATTTTTATTAGGCCTATTTAATTTATTTGTTTCTTTTATAATTTGCCGTGCGTTTTCTGGTGGTCTAATAAAATAAAGAATATTCTTTACGTACTCACTCACTTTCTTACATACTTATCTACTTACTCACTTCCCTGATGTTTTCCAGATGGAGGATTTCCTCGAGCAGTTCCTCGAGGAGCAAGTGGAGTCCATCAAGGAGGTCGGCGAATATGTGACGAAACTGAAGAGAGTCGGACCCGGACTCGGAGAGTACTTGTTCGACAAGGAAACCCTCGGTGAATAGCTCCGTTAAAATGACGACCATCAGCTCAAGGCCGCAACAACCGAATTCTACATACTTACTCACACACTAGGAACAAGATTAAAAGATCTTTGCTTTTTCTTTCAAAAACTTTTACACGTTTTAAGAGATCTAGAATTTTTAAAAGTAGGATATACTCAGTAAAATTTAATAGAATAAGTTGTTGTTCCATTCAACAGTAATAATTATTATTAGAATGTTCTGATGCAGTAAATAATTGTTGTATTTTTCGTCACAAGGTTGCGGTGTGTAGGCTACCTATAGAAAAGTTCCTTACCCGGTACTTCTAATAGTCATTGAGCGAGAAGTCATCAAATAGATCCTGATGTAAGTCTACTGTATAGGCCTACTAGTGTTCGACCAGGTCGATATATGTATACATGTATGGCTTGTATGCTATGATAATATAAATATGAAACACCATAATATATATATATACTATATAGGCCTAAAATAATTTATATATAATATATATAATATATATAACAACAACATATACATAACAATAATATACACCGTGAGTCAAAAAAAAGTAAGCCAAATTGTTTTTCATATATCTCTAATGCCTGATAACATATCACGCTAAAATTTTCCAAATATTTAGAGAATTGAATACACGGGTGGAATAAAGCACTAACGTCCACTAAAAACAGCGTCACTTAGTGCTTTATTCCACCCGTGTATTCAATTGGACCAAGAATATGATTCCAAAATTTCATGGACTAAAATTGAACGGATAAAAAGATATGAATCTGTAAACTTCATATGCCGAAATTGCCGTTTACAAGCAATTTTTTTGTCAGATTCAATAAAAAGTAAGCTAAGCTGTTTTTATTATATCTCCAATGCCAGCTAATTAATCATACTAAAACTTTCCAGATATTTAGATAATTGAACCTAGAATAGGATTCCAAAATATCATGTAATAAATTTGAACGGATAGAAAGATATGAATATTTGAACTTCATCTCCGAAATTTCAGTTTTAAGCAAATCTGTTATGGTGTTCGCTGCTGTTTTGATGCCTTATAATTCCCAATTTTGGTCTTAGTGATTCTGGAGTAAAATTTTACGGAATATAAAGTGTGGAGCGTGCATAATGAAAGACCGAGTCTACCAGACAACAATCCATGATATAAACGATCTGAAGCAACGCTTGTTGGAAGTGTGGGATGGCCTGGACCAGAGGATAATCGACGATGCTGTTGCCTAATGGCGCCTGCGCCTCAAGGCTTGCGTGCAAGCTGAAGGATGACATTTTGAGCATCTTATTTAATTAAATAATCAAATCATACTGTTGGGGTCATATTGCTAGTTCAATTATCTACATATCTGGAAAACTTTAGAATGATTGATCATCAGGCATTAGAGATATGAGAAAAAGTTTGACTGACATTTTACTGAATCTGACAGAAAATTGCTTGTAAACGGCAATTTCGGCATATGAAGTTTAAAGATTCATATCTTTTTATCCGTTCAACTTTATCTCATGAAATTTTGGAATCATATTCTTGGTCCAATTCTCTAAATATTTGGAAAATTTTAGCGTGATATGTTATCAGGCATTAGAGATATATGAAAAACAATTTGGCTTACTTTTTTTGACTCACGGTGTATATAATATATATAAAACACAACAATATATACACATATAGGCTACGACTCTACGAGAAACACCCACTAAATATAAATTCATTTTCAGTTCCTCCACCATAATTTCCAACCACACACCCTCACCTTCTTTCCCATGCACCTTTATCCATGACTCCTTGGGCTTTTTTAAATTGGAAAGTGAACTTACACGTACACCACTTCAAGAAGTACCTTTTACCCTGTCTCATCTGATCATCCACCTTCCAATTCCTGACCGAGGCGGACCCGCCTTAGTATATACTATATATATATATACATATTATATATATATATATACATAATACATGACCTTAGAGGTTCCACCCTCTGGCAACCGGACCTGGACTTGGACCTCCGTTGGAATACTCTTACGGACAACACTTTTGACTCAACGCAGAGCTCGCGAATAAGCTGGTGTCCCGCGCTTGGCTTTCGAGTGGCGCTTTGGAAGTTTGGAGATTACGATTATGCGATTTCGAGACACGATCGTCAGGCAGTCTCGAGCAGAAGCATGGGACGTTAACTATGCTATGCTCCTCTAACCGTTGTAGATACATAATTTTTTATGTAACCGCAGCAGCAGCAACAGCAATAGTTAGGGGAGCAAGGTAATCTGGTCAAAGCTTGGCCACCTTGCCCACCCACTGTGGATATCGAACATTCTGTCGAACTTAGTTATACAATTATTCACTAAAACGGTTTCCGCGCAGAGTGGCCAGAATATTACTATACATGTAGTAACAATAACACACCAGCGGACTATTGGCCTAGTAGCGGACTATAATGGCTTCTTTGTCTGCAACATGTGTCTTGTGGGCTTACTTTCTGACCCTGACAGTTGACCTTTTGCTCGTGTCTTATCGTTCAGCAGGGTCAAGAGGGTCAAGGCTACGATGATAATAATGGCTCAATGGACCTTTGTCTAGCAAATACAGTTGAAAGAAAGTCCTATACATGATCGTGTGTGTGTGTGCGTGTGTGCGTGTGCGCGCGCGCGCGCGCGCGCGCGTGTGTGTGTGTGTGTGTGTGTGTGTGTGTGTGTGATGCTAGAAACGTGATCCTGAAATCGACTGCCTTTGCTTATTATATTCTAATTTTGAAACAAAGCTGTTGGATGAAAATTTACTTTATGCCATTTGATTTTCTGTCAAACATTAATCAATGCGTCAATGAAAATCCAAAGTAAGACCGAAAAGTCAAAAATTAAAGATGCATAAAATTATTAAGTTACGGTACTCTTGTGGTATTTTGTTCAATTTAAAACCTAATTTGTTCAACGTTTTGTTCATCGAGAAGAAAGCAGGAAAGTCCAATCGATCGGACGAGAGATGCTGCTCTGTTGGCAGTTAGTGGAGCATGGTATCGATATCGGTATCATCGATGTCAACATTGGGAATAAAGTTGAAGGACTTCAGGTCGTAAAGGTAAACACCGGTAGGATCATCTCCGATTCTCTTCAAGTTGATCACGTGACTACCGAAATCCTTGATGAGCCCCACATGTCCGCAAATGAATTTCTTCATAAATATCTCCGTCTAAAACGACATCATGTACAGTGTACACGTACCACCGTGATTCAGTGCTGACATTGATTGCGTGCGGTGTTTGACTGGCTATAGAATGACTCGTTATATGCCCTGGGCCTATCTCATTCCAGGGCTTTTTTTAACGTGCAGTTATACACAAAATGTGCAGTTCTAAATGGACTTGTGCAGTTGTAGAAGCACTTCTGTACAGTTAAAACTAGCAAAACAGCTCATTGTCCTCCGATTGGAAATAATTTACCATGGAGGATGGGAAAGGAAAAAAGGAGTTGCGCAGTTCTAAAAATTTCTTTAAAACAGCCCTATCTCATTCCTCGTGAGTTATAGGTCTAATGTCCGGGACATTCGTAAGACGTTACATTAACAATCGGGCTTAGCTGAACAAGTTTGTCTCAGGTATGAGATGAAAGAAGAATGTCTCAAAAGCATAGGCGCAACCACCCTATGGGACCCACGGGACGCGTCCCCCCAACTTTTGAGTGGTCCCCTAACTTTATTATTACTGCCCGTCCAACTTTTAGGGCATGATTGCAGCTATGCTCAAAAGGAGCAAAGAATCCAGTGATGCACGACGGAATGAAGATGATTGTTACTGTGAGTTTACTGATGCAACCTAGACTAGGCCTAGATGACCCTTTTCTGACCACAGTGTAGAACATGGAATGGGAGATCATATACACTTGATCGTTAAATGTGGCGCCACACACCAATACCAGCATTAAGTCGGAAATTACACATCAGAGATATTTAAGGAAATAGTATGTTTGTGATTTTTTGCAGAATTTATTTTTTAAAATTAAAAAAATTAAATTTACATTTTCAAATGTTTTAAAATACAAGTTTTAAAGCTATATTAATGTTCTTATATGCAAATTAGTTTGTCTTAATTAAGTTAATTGGTTAATTAATTAGTTCAATTGGATCACTTTTCCACCTTAGGCCTATATCTTCGGCTAGAATAAGGCTAGAGCAATAATTTTTGTGTCATTTTTATGCCATAGAAAAGGCCTTTGAAATGATGTATCAAACTCAATATCTTGGAAAATCACCTTAATGCTGGTTTTGGTGTTGTGGCGCCACAAATGGTTCAGGAGATGTTTTATGTCGATCTTTGGATCTGCCTATGTCTATTGTTAACCTAAGAATTCAGAAGAGGTACTCACACATGGATCCTCGTACTTGACGCACAAGCTGTGCAGTTGCAGCCAAAATACGTTCATGTTCTTCAAAACATCCAGACACGTCACCGCTAACGTCAATGGGGTTCCCCAGTTGCTCGCGGACGGTTTCTGAAATGCAATGTAACGCCGTTTAATTTCGACGTAAAAAGACGAAGAAATGCAACTATGAATTGACAAAATTCTGTTAGTGACTTCGTTTACCTAATTATTGTCGCATTCGGGAGCGCCTCTGAGTAGCGAGAGCTTGAAGGGGCGCTATAACAAGTGTACATACAAACAAACAAACTGTATATTCAGAGACAAGAGCAATCATAGCGTAATATAACACAGGAACTTAGAAGAATCGACAAAGAAAGGTTCTTCGCATTCAATCGTGTGCCTAACGTTATAGGGAATCGCACCAAGAAATTTAAGAAACGCTTACGATTGACTTCACACCGTTTGAAACCTTACCGTAACGTCCTCAAAAATAACTGCGAAACCATGATCTTGCATGTGCTTCAAAATTTTATTGGAGTGTATCTTCACGTCTTTAGAAATATCAAGCAGGTACGTCGCCAATCCGGGTAGAGCAACAGGACAGCTATCGAAGTAGTACGACTAAACACAAAAATCAGCAATGACAACGATAATATATTATCATGTAATTGTGACACCATCCATCTAACAAGAACACCTTCAAATAGCTCGTCACTCCACAGCGCAAGTCGTCAACACCACTTGGTATTTTAACGTGGAAGCATGACTTCTAAAGCACCACTCAACAGCCAAGTCGATTCCAAGCTTATTCACGAGCAGTTGCGCAAGGGATGTAGTTCCAGTGAAGATCCTATTTTTTCCATCTGCTTTCGAGAACATTGATAATAAAATAATAATAATAATAATAATCTTAATAATAATAATAATTATAATAACAATAATAATAATAATAATACACACAAAACAGCTCCAAGCATAATTTTTTGAAATCCCGAGGGATCCTAGGTAGGCCTACCTCGGGTAAGAAATAAATAAATAATAATAACAATAATAATAATAATAATAATAATAATAATAATAGTTTATTGTTTTTCCTGTTATTGATATGTTTTCTTGAAGATATTAAAAGGATAATAATAATAATAATAGACCTACTTAGTCTTGCTTTGTTCAAATAATAATAATAATAATAATAATAATAATAATAATAATAATAATAATAATAATAATAATAATAATAATAATAATAATAATAATAATCTTTCTTTATTAAACGCCTGCAAGACGCACTGCGCTTTACACTTACAAGCTATGCAGTAGGCCTAATCTTAATTAAACTTACCTACTAACTGAACAGACAGCATTGCAATTAAGCCTACACAGGGCTACTTGTAAATGTCAGATCAGATGGAATATTATGGAGGCTGAATATTTGTTGGTATTTTTTTAATGAGACCGATCTTGTAGCCTACTGTAACAGTAGGCCACTCTTAGTCGAAATAGGCTCCTTCTACATTTTCTGACACTTCAAATGTAATTATTGATAGGCCTACTTAGTCTTGCTTAGTTCATATTTGAACGGACCGTCCTACAAACTCAGTGACTATCGTGATGGAATAGTGTCCGGCCAAATCAAACGTAACATTAACCTTTTCTCATCTTTATTAGACACACAGCCACATGCAATCTTAAATACGGTACAGTTAAAATCATGTAGGTTATAATTATCATATGAATTTTTTCATCGGTTTGGTAGACAGACAGTAATCAACATACATTTTGAATTTAATAATTCCCGTGTGCAGTCAGCTCTTTAGACTACTCCTAAAGAGCTGACTGCACACGGGAAATAAAATAGGTTGCTCCAGTTTCAGTTGCTTAAGCAAAATCTAATATAGGCTACACGCAATTAATTTAACTTAAAATGTCCTACATTCGGTAGGACAATAATTGGACAATTGCTACAGAACCAGCAAATAGCTCAAATAACATAGTAGGGCTTAGTAGGTTATTCATCAAAGCATAATTGTAAGTAAATTTCCCGATTATGCATGATAGATTGGACCACAGTCAACCGTCGAACAGATAAACATAATTATGATAGATCAAATATTAAAAGCTATTCCAAGAGATCTTATTAAGAAATTTGTGCTAAAGTCTTCTTCTATCCTGTACTAGAGCAAATATCTCACAATTATTGTTAAGAGTTGGTTACATACCATCGACTCGAGCATGTATTGGGTTCGGTTCTCCATATTGTACAGCTGGTTCAGACCATCCTCAACCTTTTCATTGCAATTCTGACGAATGATCGACCCAATGTCCATGCTTCTTTCTTTGTACTGTTCAGTTTTTGTAGAATCAGATCTCCACATTTTGAAGGTTGAGGTTTTCGTCTACAAAGTTTTGACCACCTATACGTATTCCCCGAAGTAACCTTTCAATAGTGTTGTGTTCGACATGAATGTGTGTGATGTCTCAGTTTTCAGAATAGGCTACACTTATCCAAGGAGTACAATATGATAGCCTACATAGCTTTGTTGCCTATAATGAGTTAGTCAACCTATTAACGAAGGCGTTGAACGTAGTCGTGTTGCGAAGTGAACAGCATAATGATTGGAAGGAAAAATGGGGGGGGGAGACAGACGTAGATTTATGTATAGTCTTGAGAAGTGCAATGTGGAGTTTACGAAGGCGCCCCACGAATTCCAGAGGGATCGATCCTCCACAATCGCCTGTCAATTCTTACCCTGTGAGTGAGTGAGTGAGTGAGTGAGTGAGTGAGTGAGCGAGCGATAGAGAGGCCGACGGACATAAACACACAGAGAGAGATAGACAGTTAGAGACAATGAGAGAGACAGAGACAGAGAGAGAGACAAAGAGAGAGAGACAAAGAGAGAGAGAGACACAGAGAGAGAGAGAGAACATACGAGCGTGCACGCAACAATGTAGGTTATTCATGCCTGCATATTGCATATTAGCACTTGATATAGCGCCTTTTCGATCCTTCGATATACTACTCATAGACGCTCCCGACCATAGCGCGAGCACTGAATCGGAGGTTGAGCAATTGCGTGTGAAGGACTTGCGCACGGTCCATACGCAACGGCTGGAGGTGGTTGCGAACTCGCAATATTTATTAACCTGCCGACTCCAATAATATTACCGAACAAAACCGCGCCCCACAGCATTCTTGTTTGCATAATAGATAGATAAAGGCTCCATATATATTATTTTATTTATTATATGGAATATGCTTGTATAGGCTACATATATATCCTAAGTCTGCAGCTGCGCATTTATATAGAGCATTTTTAGAGCCACGAAGTCGTTGAAACTTGCTGTGTATAGAAGTTCTGTAAAGAGAAGTTCTGATGCCGTCCTACCTTCCGAGTTGCTGAGTCTTCTCTCGATCTTCTCTGACACAGGACCTTCTGAATTCTTCTCTGCTCTTCTCCAATGCAGAGGGGTCTATTTATACCATTTAGACCTATGCTGTTGGCGAACTTAATTAACACAAGAATTTGATTAACTCTCGCACCTGTTTCTTTATGCGCGGGTCGATCATCATGCAATCTGAACTTTTAATTTTATGCTTGCATCAGGTGTTGCTCTGCCTCTTTCGGCGGCCATGTATTACTTCAGTTTTCTCTCAATTCGTGTGGAATTGGTGCAACAGAATTGAGGAATATAATTGATAGGCTGTCACGAAAAGCAGGGCTTTTTAACGTGTAGTTGTACACAAAATGTAAAGTTCTAAATGGATTTGTTCTGTTGTAGAATGTAGAAGCACTTCTATACAGTTAAAACTAGCAAAAAGGTCACTGTCTTCCGATTAGAAGTAAGTTACCATGGAGGATGGGAAAAGGAAAGGAGTTGTGCAGTTCTAAATTCCTTGAAAACAGCTCTAATAGGGAATCTGCACAGAACTCGACCTACTTCTTGTATGTGCACTTGTTATAGCGTCCTTTCAAGGTCTCTCTGCTCAGAGGGGCTCCTGAATGGAGAGCGGACACTGCATCGGAGTTTCATGCCGAAGCGCAGAGCAGTTGTGAGTGAAGGACTTGCCCAAGGTCCTTACGCGGCGAGGTGGATTCGAACCTCGAACCTTCCGGCTCCAAGGCAACGACGCCACCACTACACCCCTGCGCCCCATGTCAGGGTAAGTGCGAGTGGACTTCAGACACATCCGATTGTTCGATAAATAAATGTAGTGTCTCTCTCCTTGCCCAATTTTTCTTCTGAAATTATTCTTCAGTACGTACATGTAGCCTAGGTCTACTGTAGGAAAGATGGCACTGTCACAGGTTCGTCGTATTGCTGGAAATAATTGCTTCTTAGAATTAATATTGTGATGTAGCCTAAAATAAATGGTTTTTAAAGACGTTAGATTGATGAAAAATTATTGTTGATGAAATAGAAGCTGGAATGATGTAAAGAATTCTTGCCTAAATGGAAGTTGGGTTGACTCGTTGGCAAAATGCACGCAGTCGGGTACGGCCGTCATGAAACAGGTGTGGCCCATCGAAGGTATATTTAGTTTCATAAAGATGTAGGCTTACATAATTATGTATTTAGGGCGTTTAGGCTACTTGTTATTTAGCTGCTTTTAGCACATCAATATAGCATCTCGTGGTCGCTCTAAATTTTATTTCGCTCTTCTGATTTTAGTAGGTCTACCATTGACGAACCGACCATTGACGAATCGTTCAATGAGAAATCGTCCATTGACAAATCGTCCATTGACGAATCGTCCACTTGACGAATCGTCCGGTTGACGAACAGTCCGTTGATGGATCGTCCACTTGACGAATCGTCCTCATTTTGACCGTGCTTGAGTCGGCAGTCCTTCTGCGTAGCCTTCTTGCTAGGGCTGTTTTTAAGAAATTTTTAGAACTGCACAACCCCTTCTTTCCTTCCCCATCCTCCATGATAAATTACTTCCAATCGGAGGACAATGACCTTTTTGCTAGTTTAACTGTACAGAAGTGCTTCTACAACTGCACAAATCCATCTAAATTCTAGAACTACACATTTTGTGTACAACTGCACGTTAAAGAAAGCCCTGCTTCTTGCAGAAGCGCTACATAATTTCTGGAATGAATGGTTGAGTAAGACGTGCCGCCGTGCGCAGGACCCGCTCCCAGCACCCAAAACGCCGAAGACGTTTTTTAAATCGAAGCTGAATCGCGCAGTTAGTAACTGTTGTAATGGTTCTCTTGTTAGTTACTACCAAAAGTTCAATCCATAATAATTATCATGCAGCACATTGGATCAAGAATCCTTAGCAAGCTGTTACCAGCTCTTGTCAATTCTTTATAGAAATAGGTTTGGTGCATAGACCGCACGCGAGTGTGTGTGTTGGAGTGGGGGGGGGAGGTTACACAGGCGGTTGTTAGAATCAGGCTTCAATTATATGTGCATTGATTTTCGCATTTTCTGCGCTTAATTACATTTGGCATTTTCTAGGTTAGACTATGTAGCAGTTCTGTAGTGAAATATGGAATATCTAGACCACTAGCAAAGCATTGTGCCGATGCATCTGCTGGCCTTTTTGGCCTACTCTGTAATGACCATCCTATTCCATACCTCGTAGCCTACTGAGTTCTTATATTTGGGGCTATATAATACTGTTTTTACCCTTTGTCTTAAGTTGCAGGCGCTTCAACTGCGTGGAATTAAAGTTGAGGAAGCGGGTAATTGCAAAAATCGGTGCTTGAGTGAACAATGGAGACATAAGATATATAATGGCGTGATGATGATGATGATGATGGTTCTCTGCCCGAAGTCAGGTTCATTGGCTTTTATGCCCCTGGGGATGAGATGAGTGAGCGGTTTCCCGTTGCTTTCCCCACAGACAATGATGGGTAAGCAACTTGCCCAAGGTCGCGCCACCGCGTTCCATGCGTGCTAGTCCGAGATATCTAAATTTCTGAATGTCAACTCCCAGCCCGGGGCTTGAACCGCAGTCCGTTGTATCCAACAGACGAATGCCGCTCTCGCTTACCGGTGTAGCTAACTAGGCCAGTAGCTAACTAGGTCAGTGGAGTAGGCAGTTGTAAAGTCGAGCATTGGCCGAACGGATGGAGCGGAGACACTTCTGTTTCAGAGGTGAGAGAGAAATGGGAGTGATACCAGCGGCGCCGCCAGGATTTTATTTCTGTACGCACAACTTGCACAAAATAATATGAAGCGAACTTATATTCAGGGGCGGATCCAGGATTTCTGGTTAGGGGGGGGGGGGGGCGCGTAAATACTACCAATCCAATCCCATATATATATATATATATATATATATACATATACAGTGCTTAAAGTGTAAAAAAGTGCCAGGACGCTGTATTGTAGGCCTAATTGGTCGTCAGTGGCGGCGCCGAAGGCGGGAAGTTGCGAGTGCCGAAGGCACGAAGCCCATCCCGACTAGGGGGTCTGGGGGAGAGTCGCAAGCGGGGTCTGGGGCGGAGCCCCAACGACCAGCGCATTTTTGGCTGTTTCGACCGTAAATGGAGCCATTTTTAGGCTCTTGTTTGCCAGCTATTTGTGAACGACAAAGTCGCGAAATTTTTAAGAATAAGTCGTTTTTCAGTGTCGCAAGCTACCAGGATAACAATAAAAATCAAAATGTTATTGTAAAAGAGAAAGGTTCTGTCTTTACAGTAAGCTCCCCCCCCCCCAGCGGGGTCTGGGGGCGGAGACCCAGCGACCAGCGCATTTTTGTCTGTGTCGACCTCAAATGGAGCCATTTTTAGGCAGTCATGTTGAACCTATATATCTTTCTTTGGGCGCATAACGTATAGGTAGGATAGGATCTATAGGATTCTCTCGTGGTAATATGGAAATTCAAACTGTCACCCAATAAATTTAGACCATGTGACAATTATATAAAAGTTTGCGCCCCTAGAAAAATTTCTCCGGACGCCCATGCTAAAGGCTTCAAATTATTACCCCCTCCTAAACATTACCCCCCCCCCCTGCAAACTGTAATTTGCATCAATCGTCGCATTTATTGGACTACAAATATCAGAAAAATAATCCTGCTTCTTGTTTTGGTCTGAAGATTTTCATCCGTTATCCCACTTCGTGGTTTGGTTTGTTATAAATATTTTCATCTGTAACTAAAATACTAAATCGCCGCTGAAGTTACATGGACAAATGGCTTCGAGGCTATTATTTTTTCCGAGTAAAATATTGATAACAAACCACAGTGGGATGACGGATAAATCTATGCAAATCTAGTGTCCAGGGGTAATCTGAAACCGGTTACGGTACAAGTTACCGGGGGGGGGTGATGTTTAGGAGGTGCAGTTTGATACCTTTAGATCGGCATATTGCTATGCTATCGTCGCCTTGAAGCCGGAATTTTCCAGGTTCGAATCCACCTCGCCGCGTAAGGACCTTGGGCAAGTCCTTCACTCACAATTGCTCAGCGCTTCGGCCGGAGTAGAGAGCTTGAAGGGGCGCTATAACCAGTGGTGGATCCAGAACTCTTCCCAAGGGGGGGGGGGGGAATCTTAGAACCTGGGATGGGACAGGTGAAACAAATTTCGAAATTTGGTTGTTGGTCGAAAATAAATAGGGATCAGTCCTTGGCTGAAGTACTTTTCATCCGCCAAAAAAAGTTGATGAGGTTTTTTTTAGTCATCTGCCAAATTTTTTGGGAGAAAATCATACCATTTCATCCGCCAAAAAAGTTGATGACTTTTTTTACTCCTTCACTTGAAAACCGACTGGGGGGCCACGTCCCATTCCATTTTCCGAATAGGGGGCAATATGCCATTACACCCATATGCATATTGCTAATTTCATACCAAATGGGGGGGCCACGTCCCATGGCAGTTTTAAATGGGGGCCATGGCCGGATTGCCCCCTGGATCCACCCTTGGCTATAAAAAGTGCACATAAAAACACATACAAACAAAAAATAAATTTAAAAAAAAGTTTTAACGGTTTTACATCCAGGAATCCCAGGATACATAAGCCTTTAGGGCCTATAAGACGCTCAATGCCAAGATGGCTCTCTATTAGAGTGTAAGTAAGTAAGGAAGTAAGTATATTCTATAGATTATAAAATTTCAATAGAATTTCATCGCTTATAATAAATTTGCAATTTGTGAAAAAAATTTTTTTGCCTTTCCGCGCTGTACGCACTTGCGTAAGTGCGTACGCCTAACGGCGCCTCTGAGTGATACTAAGAGTCGTGAGGACTATGGTTGGTAGCATTGAGATGTATGATTATATGTAATATATGCGCTAGAGAGAGCATGACGTATCTTCCCCTGCAATCAGATATGAATAATACATCTCTATGGTTGGTGGAACGGAGCGGATCAGTGATGTAGGAGTGTGAATGTTGGTCGGAACAAACCCAGCTTACGTTCCTTACAGAAGTTATAGGACATAGCCAATAACTGAAACTATAATAATATTATTATACGCAGGGTAATAGACATCTAGATTTTCATAGCTTTCACTAAAACATCATACTTGTGACGTGGTTCTCAAATCGACTACTTTTGCTTATTAGCCTATAGGCTATTCTTATTTTGAAAGAAAACTGTAAGACGAATATTTATTTTATGCCATTTTATTTCCTGTCAAACGATAATTTAGTTTTCGACCACACAATGCGTCGATGAAAAGCCAAAATGAAAAAAATCCAAAATAAGACCGAAACGTTAAAAATTAAAGATGCATATTAAGTTACTTTTGTGATATTTTCTTCAATTTAAAATCTAATTTTTTCAACGTTTTGTCCCTCGAGAAGAAAGCAGGAAAGTCCAATCGATCGGACGAGACATGCATGATGCTCTGTTGGCAATTAGTGGAGCATGGTATCGAAATCGGTGTCGTCGATGTCAACTTTGGGAATAAATTTGAACGACTTCAGGTCGTAAAGGTATAGACCGGTAGGATCATCTCCGATTCTCTTCAGGTTGACGAAGTGGCAGCCGATGATCTTCATCAGCACCGCATGTTCGCACAAGATTTTGGTCACCAATACCTCGGTCTGAAACGACATTATGCCACCAGGATTTTAATTGAGCGCTGGCAAATTTCATTGCAGGCGTTGTTTGACTGTGTACTATAGAATGACTACCTTGATTCTCGTGAGTTGAGAGTTCTAATGTTCGGGACATTTTCAGGATGTTTAAGTTAATAATAATAATAATAATAATAATAATAATAATAATAATAATAATATATAATGTATATAATAATAATAATAATAATAATAATAATAACAATAATAATAATAATAATAATAATAATAATAATAATAATAATAATAATAATAATAATAATAACGACAATTTATATGGCGCCATAACGTGGCCACTGGCCATACCGCTACAAGGGTGCCTCACAAACGGCTGAATGCGGGATAAACCTTAGCAAACAGGTAAGTTTTAAGCTTTGATTTAAAATAGTCTACTGAAGCTAGGCCTAACAATCGGTTAGGCCTAACATTTGTGTTAGCTGAACAAGTTTTTCAGGTTAGACTCTTCGAGATCAGAGACGAATGTTTGAACAGGAAGGCTAAAGGAGCAAAGAATCCAGTGAGCCACGAATGTTTGAACAGGAAGGCTAAAGGAGCAACGAATCCAGTGAGCCACGACTGAAGAAAGATGATTTTCCTGTGGGTTGATTGATACGACTTAGAGGTCCTAGACTATATGATCCTTTACAGACAGACCATAGTGTAGGAGAAGGTGAGGGAAATGAATCCTCTAAGCTTACCCTTGGGCATGGGCGGAGTTTATCAGGGGCTATGGGGCTAAGCCCCTCCAAGAAGGCCCAGATTCAACTTTTTTACCATAAGAATGGTATCCTTTTTCGGGGTTAGCCCTCCCAATAAGGCCCACACTCGGGGTTAGCCCCCAAGAATGGAAACCAAACTCTGCCCATGCCCTTTGGCGTTAAATGGTTCAGGAGGTTTTTATGTCGATCTTCTGATCTGCCCATGGGCGCCCGCACATAGGGGCAAGGGGCACTTGCCCCCCCCCCCTGGAAAATTGAAACCTATTTTTCGCACTACTACGTTTGGGGTTTATAACAAATTTCTTCGCATTAGAGAATTAAAAAACCTACTTTTAACTAATACTTTTCGATTTTTAAAACATATTCTTTGCAAAAGAAACAATTTATAATAGAAAAATTTAAAAAGGGAAACTGAGAAATTTACATCAAGAAATCTTAGTGAAAAATACCCATGTATGTTCTTAACTCCCCGCTTTGCATTTTTTTGCCTCCTGCTAAATTTTTTTTAACGTTGACCATCGTGTTGTGCCCCCTCCTGCAAACATTTCTGCGGGCGCCCATGGATCTGCCCATGTCTACTGTAAACCTATGAATCCGAAGAAGATACTCACACATGGATCCTCGCACTTGATGACCAACTTGCGCACCTGCATCCAGGAATCGTTAAGGTTCGTCAAAACTTCCAGACCGGTCATTACTGCCGTCAATGGGGTATCCCAGCTTTCAACAGACGGTTTCTGAAATACAATGTGTCTCAATCTACTTTTGAAGTATATAAAGAAGAATAAAGGCAACTATGAATTGTCAAATTCATTTATTATTAGAATTTATATAGCGCCTCTTCAAGAAACTACTCAGAGGCGCTCAGTGTTAGCGACTTCATTTCTCTTATCGTCCAAATGTGAGGGCTGTTGTCTCTGCCCTTTCTTGCAGCGCCCTCTTGTCTTCATACTGACAGTGCGCCAATATGTCGGTTATGCATCTTTTTGTGTCTTAGATCGCTGACGTTGGGACGTGAATGCGGCGGCAAGTTTTCTGTGAATTACCCTGTTAACATGCGATTTATTGGCAATGTCTGAGGGTTAACCACTATATATACATGTAGAGAGACTAGAACTAGACTATGGCTCACTCGAACCATTCTAGAATAATTATAGAAAAACTACTGAATACATACAAAGTATACGTAGGTAGGCGAATTAAGTAGGTAAGCAAGGACTTTACATCACAGTTGCAAGTTGCAACCCAAGTTCTACACAACAAAAGACAGAAGCGATTAAGCGCGTATATTCAGAGGCAAGAGCAATCAGAACATGATATAACACAAGAACTTATAATATGGGACCTTGGGCAAGTCTTTCACTCGCAATTGCTCAGCGCTTCAGCGTGAAACTCCGATGCAGCGTCCGCTCTGTAGTCGGGAGCGCCTCTGAGAAGGGAGCTTGAAGGGGCACTATAACAAGTGCACATACAAACAAACAAATATTAGATGTAAATATGAAACGCTCTTCGCAATCGATAGTGTAGGCTACTACCCACCGGGAGAAAACCATCGTAAGCTTTCTATGAAAATCGCACTAAGAAATTTAAGAAAATTTCTCATTGACTTCACGCTGTTTGAGACCTTACCGCAATGTCCTGAAAAGTAACCGTGAAACCACGAACACTCATGTGCGTCAACAATCTATTGTAGTGTTTCTCGGCGAGCTTAGAGAGATACTTTAGGGCCTTCTTCAATCCAGGATAGGTATCGAAGTAGAACGACTAAACACAAAAAGCAGCAACGACAATGATTTGTAATTATTGCGACACCATCTGACAAGAACACCTTCAAATAATAATAATAATAATAATAATAATAATAATAATAATAAGGCCATGTCTTTCTATCTGACCTAGGACAAAAGCTCAGTATGGTTACGGGGGACCCACGAGAAACCTCCTTCCTGTACCAACGTATCTCTTTAACGATACAACGTTTTAACGCGATCGCATTTCGAGGCACATTCGAGGATCAAGATAACGAAGAGTAGGGTCATTCTGGACTGGTTTTTATACTGTAGTTAGCAATAAGTCCCTGAGGGATCATAAATACCTCGGGGCAACAAAAAACAAAAAAAACCCAAATAATAATAATAATAATAATAATAATAATAATCTTTTCTTTAATGAAACGCCTGCAAGACGCACTGCATGCGCTTTAGTGCTTTACATTTACAAGTTACGCAGTAGGCTAATCTCAATTAAACTTAACTACCAACTGAGCAGACAGCTTTGCAATTGCATGGCGCTAATAGCAGCCTACAAATCAAATCCGCCCAACGGGGGCTCGAACCTGCTACCTCTCGCACTCTTGGCCAGCGTCTTAACCATTACTCTACACCAATGGCTCTACACTCCACAGCGCAGGTCATCAACAATATTATGCTATTTCAATGTTATCGTGATCGCCATCTGCTTTCGGGAACATCAACACATCAACGGGGGGCCCCGGTAGATTTTTCCAGTTCTTCCACCATCATTACTAATCACACATCACCACCTTCCTCAGGCTCCTCTATCCATCACACCTCGGGTTTTTCATTCGAAACTTAAGACACTCCTTTTCACGAACTCTTACCCTGTCTCATCTGATCCTCCACCCTCCAATCCGGCAATCCCCGGCCCAGACGACACCCGCCTTAGTAGCTGTTCCGCCCCTCTGATCCTATGGTAACTCGACCCGGACCACCAAGGACTACTCTCACGGACAACCCTTCTAACTCAACGCAGCGCTCGTGAAGAAACTGGTGCCCCCGTGCATGGCTTTCGAGTAGCGCTTTAAAAATTTCGAATTACAATTACGATCACTGTCGAACAGCTAAACATAATTATGATACAGGAAATCTTAGAAGTTAGCCCAAGAGATCTTATTAAGAAATTTGTGCTAAATTCTTCTATTGTATGTTAAAGCAAAGATCTCAAATTATTGTTAAACAGATGCACTTCTACAAGACAGCGCCGAGCCTTTTCTACTGTGGGTCCCGCTATCTAGAATGGCCTCCCACTAAACTTGCGACTTAATATGCCTAGGTTAAATTCACCTGCTTTCTATAAGTCGCTCAAAACCTATTTTTTAGCTGTGGCTGGACTGGGAGCGCCTCTGAGTAGGTTTCTTGAAGAGGCGCTATATACATTCTCGAAATGAATGAATGAATGGTTACATACCATTGCCTGGAGCAAGTGGCAGACCTGGATTTCCACGTTGAGCAGCTTGTTCAGACCCTCTTCGACCTTTTCATTGCAATTCTGACGAATGATCGACTCAACGTCCATGCTTCTTTCTTTGTACTGTTCAGTTTTTGTAGAATCAGATCTCCACATTTTGAAGGTTGAGGAATTTTCGTCTACAAAGTTTTGACCACCTTCGTATTCCCCGAAGTAACCTTTCAATAGCGATGTGTTCGACATGAATGTGTGTGTGTGTGTGTGCGTGTGTGTGTGTGTGTGTGTGTGTGTGTGTGTGTTGTCTCAGATTGTCTCAAAATACATTTATCCAAGGAATACATGATCGCTTTGTAGCTAGATATGAGTTAGTCAACCTATTAACGAAGGGGCCGTCCATAAAGTACGTCACGCTATTTTTGACCATTTTGACCCCCTCCCCCTGTCACAAACTGTCACAAATCTCGGATCCCCCTAAAGTACGTCACACTTTCAAATGTAAAAAAATTAACACCGCAAGGCTATACATAGGGCCTAAAACAAGGCTTTGCAACAGCATTACTAGCGCGCCTAGCGAGAGGAATCGTGAACAACACATTCAGGGATACGCATTTCATGCTATTTTGACATAAAACTAATTCAAATGTTTCACAAAATTTTTGAAAATTATTTTTCAAGCTATTAAATTCAACTAAAAATATATAAAAGAATTGGAAATAAAATTTAAAAAAATAAATAAATGTGTGACGTCACACATGGCCTGACCCCCTCCTCTGTCACAAAACTGTCACGCTTTCTTACACCCCTCCCCCTGGAGCGTGACGTACTTTATGGACGGCCCCGAAGGTGTTGAACATAGCCTACTGTGGTGTGAGCAGTATGAGAATTGCAGAAAAATGTCTGGGGGAAAGGAGAGAGACCTAGATTTATAAGCTTAGTCTTAGGATGTGCAGTGAGGAGTCTATGGCATTCTAAGAAAGACTGGAGGTTGAATCTCCACAATCCCCCGGCAATTCTAACCCTGTGAGAGAGTGAGTGACTGTGTGAGCGAGTGAGTGAGTAAATGAGTGATAGAGAGACAGACGGACAGAGAGACAGTCTACTCTTAGAAATTTCATTTCTTGTAGGGACATACCACACGTAGGCTAGTTCTAAAATGATGTCCTTCAACAATTCAATATTAGCATTAGGTACGGTAGCTGAATCCTTGAGAGTTATTGTATAGGGCCTACTATAGGCTAAGGTAAAAACGTGAGGAATAGACTATCAGACAAAAATAAAATCAAGGAAAATACTAACAGACAGCAAATCAATAAATAAAGTTACACAACAAAAATTAGAAAACGGAATAGGATTAAATGACACAAAAATCTAAAAAAAAGAAAAAAGCAACGCTTTTTGAAAAAAGATTTTAAAAAGCTTTTGAACAGCTATAGATGCGGTCCTACCTTCAGAGTTGTTGAGTCTTCTCTCGATCTTCTCTGACACAGGATCAGATCTTCTGGATTCTTCTCTGATGTTTCTCTAATGCAGAGGGGTCTATTTATACCATTTAGACCTACGCTGTGGCGAACTTAATGAACACAAGAATTTCATTAACTCTCGCACCTGCTTCCTGATTGTAATTACGGGTCGATCATCGTGCAATCTGAACTTTTAATTGTATGTATGCACCAGATGTTAAAGCTCAATGTAAACGTCTGTGGAGGCGGGAAGTTCCCTACCCCAGAAATCACTCCTCCCCAAATCGCGCTGGGTTGTACACATGGAAATACGTGGCACTTCCCCAGTCGAGAAAAAGTAAACGTGTAAGAATATCCCCTCTGAAATAAACGACACTGGAGAGAATGACTGAAAAAATGTCCATCAGTTCCTTAACCATAGAAAACGATAGGCTATGTTTTGAAGAGAAATTGTGACAGAAAACCATGGGCGGAGACTTAGGGGGAAACAGGGGAGACGGTCCTCCTCAATGTACGTGGTGTGGGGATTGCCCATGCATTTGCCCCCCACCCCAATCGTTGTATGGAATGTACATAACAGTATTGTTTTAAATAGCAAGAAACACTATAATTATAGTATTTCATTAACGCTCCCACCTGTCTCCTGATAGACTTGTGGATCGATCAAAGGAGTCATTAGTTTGTAATGCAGAGATAATGGTATATTTTCCTGGCCGAAGGACTTCAATCAGAATTTATATAGCGCCCCTTCACGCTACCTACTCAGAGGCGCTCCCGCCCGAGATCAAGCGAAAGACACAGTCTTCAACAGTTTGTGAGATTGAGAACAGTTTGGAAGGCGTCGTATAGTCAAGGGAAGCATAAGGGACATCTTCAGTAGTAGTAGTAGCCGTTTATTGACGAAGCATCAACCAAAAACAAAATTAAAGCAATCAGTAGGCTACTGTAACAAACTCAATGACTTTCGATTGATCGGTGCATAAGTCAAAGGATCAATAAAAAATCGATATGGTGGTTCAGCGGGCGTTCCCCTTTCCCTCTCCGAGAAACCTGAACCCCTTTGAAAGCAGAGGGACTAAATTAAGTTAAACGCTGGTTGCTGCGTGTCAATGGGACCATGTATTACTTGAGTCTACGCAATTGCTCCCTTCTCTTCATTCTTCTAATTAACTTTTTCAAGACGAACTGCCGTGATTTCACAATCAATTTTAAATAAACATGCGTCGTTAAAAGTTTCAATGTGATCGAAATTTTAATCTCAAAACTTTTAAATGACACAAAAAAGTCACACGCAAGAAAAGTCAAGCACTTATTCTCGAGTGCTAGGTTCAGTCAGAGTCCGTAAAAAGAAGTAGTCCTAATTTAAGGAGGTCCGAGTCCAGTTACCAGAAGATCAGAGGATTTATTGAAGGGTGGAGGATCAGGTGAATTTGGGCATGATGATGTAGGCCTAATTGGCCAAATTTTCTCAACCTATCCTCAAAGGGTAGTCATTTTCACGGTGACCAGCCTCATTCACTGACTTCACACCCTTTCTAAGAGGTGGGAACAGTATTAGATCGCACCAGTTAATCGTCAGAATTGAGACAGTTCCAGTGCAATCTAGATCAAATCTTACAAATATACGTAGCGCAAAAGCCTCTTAGGCCAATAGTAAGCGTCCAATCTAGGTCAAGGTCATGTCTCCGCTCACCATAAGTCATAGACTCCGCCCACTATGAGTCATCGACCCCGTTCAGAACTCGTCTTGCAACTTTTATCGAACGATTTCGAATTTCCCGGAGACAGATGGGTCTAACTGTGGGGGGGGGGGGCTCAAGTCCTTGAAACGCAGTATAATAGCGTGGAGCTTGATGCAGCACAATGTCATGTTCTGTCGTTAGTAGTGGCTTTTTAGAAAAAAAGAGATGATGATGATGATGATGATGATGATGATGATGATGATGATGATGATGATGATGATGATGATGATGATGATGATGATGATGATGATGATGATGATGATGCTGATGATGATGACGACGATGACGATGATGATGCTGATGATGATCGACCGTTATTTTCTGTTAGATCCAATGAAATGTAAACCAGACTGATTTTCTTACATCTCTAATGTCTGATGAATAATCATGGCCTACTAAAAAATTTCCAATATTTAGCGAATTGAACCAAGAATAGAATTCCAAAAAACCATGTCATAAATTTGAACGAAAGGAAAGTTATTGATATTTCAACTTCATCTCCCGAAATATCAGTTTTCAGCAAGTCTGTTATGGTGTCCGTTGCGGTTTCGACGCTTGGTCGTTCCCATTTTAGTCTTCATTGATCCTGGAGTAAAAATTAATGGAACCTATTATCGCGGCGTTCTGCTGTCACAACATCCTCTACCTATAATCAGAAATCTAGCCCCAGAAGGCTGTTTCTTTTCAACAGGACAATGCCCCAGCCCACAGAACCATCGAAATACTGACAAGAGAGACGCCAGACTTCATTTCTCCCACATTATGGCGTCCAAACAGCCCATATTTGAATCCTATCGACTATAAAGCGTGGAGCCTGATGCAAGACCGAGTCTAGCAGACAACAAACCATGATATAACCGATCTGAAACCACACTTGCAGGAAGTGTGGGATGGCCTGGACCAGAGGATAATCGACGATACTGTTGCCCAATGCATGACGCCAGCGCTTCCAGGCTTGCGTGCAGGCAGGATTAGGACATTTTGAGCATCTTAATTAATTAAATAATTAATCAAACCATACTTTTGGAATCATATTGTTAGTTCAATTCACTACATAATTATCTGGAAAATTTTAGAATGTTTAATCATCAGGCCATAAAGATAATAAAAACAATTTGACTTACATTTTATTGAATATAACAGAAATTTGCTTGTAAACTGAAATTTCGGCATATGAAGTTGAAAGATTCATATATTTTATCCGTTCAACTTTATCTCATGAAATTTTGGAATCATATTCTTGGTCCAATTCTCTAAATATTTGGAATTTTTTAGCTTGATAGATGTCATCAGGTATTAGAGATATACGCAAAACAATTTGGCCTACTTTTTTGAACCACGGTGTATATAGGATTCATTTAGTTAGGTTTGCTCAATTGCTATTTTTATTCTTACTGTTATGTTACTGTGGTAACGTTTGTCTGCACCATGAGCGTAAACTTAGAGGACAGCGGGGTACTGCCCCTTCAATGTTTGTGGTGAGGGTCAAGGGTACTTCTAATCCTCCCCAGTATTTCAAAAATATTTAATAAAATATCATCCTAAATATCTGCAGTGTTTTTCACTGTTTATCCATAATGAGCAATTTTTAAAGATGACACCTTAAAATGCTACTATAGGCATAATAGTATGAAAATTTAAAAAATACACAATGGTGGGGACGTTTATTGAAGTCCCATGTAGGCTATTTGCGCAAAGACTTAAATAAGATCCTGTCTTATTAGGCCTAATTATGCTGATGATGCTCAGGTATATATCTATGTTCAGTACAGGATCCAGCTTTATAGGCTATCTCACTAGCAGAGAAAATACTCATGGGATTTATATGTGCATTTGAATCAATGGATAATTGGATATTTGTTGCACGACTATAATACTTTCTAAGATAGATAGGTTTCTTTAACGATAAAAGGGACTTCTGTCTCTTTTCCCGGATAGATGGAAATGCGCACACATGATTCTCTTTGGCACCACTGTGTCTTAATTTATGTGTAGGCCTACGTTAAAATCAAAGAATATTTGTTGCATGACGTCTGTCAATTTAGGGTAAGTTTTTCATCCCGAGAAGCATTTTGTTTATTTGTAAGCAATGTCAAATGTCAATTCCTATGGCTTGTTAATGACTGATTTAGATGTAGACATTAACAGACTGAGGTAATTAAGGTACATCTATTTTGATATTATCGCTGCAAAATTTGCAGGTGAACTAGAGCCCAAAGTACATTCGATTTGGCATCAAATGCGTAAAATTGTGTCGGTTTCTTGGCTCCGCTGGGGAAGCTTACGACGCACCCCACACCCTCTAATCGTCCGGGCTTCTTGTCTTCGGCAAACGCGACTTCGCGCGTTTCGTGCTCGCTATTATTACTCATGCTCAGTTTTCATTATGTCCTCCAACTTTTAGGACGTGATTGCGCCCATGCTTATTGGTCATATTCCAAAATATGCCCCGGTTTCTGCTACATGCGTGATGTTATGCACTGACTTCCAGCCTGGCAAAGCATCTTCTACAGACTATCAGTGCTTGTCAGGCGGCTCCCCCCTTAGCCGAAGAGCACAAAGCCCGACGGGAGACTAAGTCGGTGATATGGCAACATAGATCATATCCATTCATTTCTTAATTCATTTCTTAATTCATTTCTTAATTTATTAATAATTCATTCAGACATTTATATAGCGCTCCTTCAAGAAAAACCGCTCAGAGAAAGGCTTTGCTGAGAGAATCGATTCATAAATGGTCATATATAATTTCAATACAATACAATATTATGTGGATTGTGGAGTTGGGCTTCGTCTGCGTAGAGACGGTGGTCACGAGTAGCTATTCTCATATATCATTATACAACGCGTAGACACTAGCAGAGAGTGGATGCGACCAGAGTAGAGCAGTGCCAGAGATGCTGAACCATGAAGATAGTCGATGATGAGAGAGATAGAAATCAATGGCGTTCAATGCGGCGAAGATGTCGAGTAAACAGAGACAGGAAATTTGCTGCTAGTTGACAGCAGAGACCGATTGATTTTACATTGAGACAATTATAGGCCTGCATTTTCTGTGTAGCGATGTGTTTAGTGAAGCCAGATTCGTAGCGGTGTGAGATAGGAGAGATCTAGGTCGTATGACTCGGTTAGGACAATTAAATTCGTTATGTTAACTTAGAATGGGAAGATGTGAGGTAAAACGAAGTTTTCCAGGTCAACATTTAATTTACAATTTCAATGAAGGAACTGAAGTGTGGTGAAGTGGCCATTATAGAGAGCGAGACATTGATAATTTTGCTTATTATCGGAACTGGGAAAGAGTCACATTCTTTTAATTTTAAAATAGTGGGGAAGATGCGTGTATAGGCTCGAGTATGCATTGCTTATTGGGAAGAGAACTTAGAGGGCGTGACACTTCTGTTCTAGAGGTGAGAGAGAAATGGGAGCGGTATATGGGTGGGAAAAGATGATGTTGGGAGAATGAACTTGGACGGCCCCCCACCACAAACACGGGGGGCTCCGTCCCTGCCCCCTAAGTCAACGTCCATGATATGGTACCAGAGGATAAAGGTTGGGAGAATGGAGCGGATCAATGCTGAAGGTGTGGTGTGAATTTTGGTCGGAAGCTCGTAACAAACCCAGCTTACGTTCCTTACAGACTTTAGAGGACTATTACGGAGACTATTATTTTGCTCAAGACAATAGACGTCTATAGCTTTTCATAAGTTAGCTAAGACAGCACAGAGGCCATATCGTACCAGGTAATACTAACGGGATCCTCAATTCTACTGTCTTTGCTGATTATATTCTAATTATAAAACAAAGCTGTAAAACTAATATTTCTTTTATGCCATTTTATTTCCTGTCAAACAATAATTTAGTTTTCGACCACACAATGCGTCAATCAAAAGCCAAAATGAGAAAATCCAAAGTAAGACCAAATCATCAAAAATTAAAGTTGCATATTAAGTTACTTTTGTGATATTTTGTTCAATTTAAAACCTAATTTTTCAACGTTTTGTCCCTCGAGAAGAAAGCAGGAAAGTCCAATCGATCGGACGAGAGATGCTGCTCTGTTGGCAATTAGTTGAGTATGGTATCGAAATCGGTGTCGACATCGGTATCCGAGATGTCACGTTTTGGAATCACCTCGCCTCCGAAAGACTTCAGGTCGTACAGGTATATACCGGTAGGATCATCTCCGATTCTCTTTAGGTTGTTCACGTGTGAGCCGACAACGCTGATCAGCGTCACAAAGTCGCATATGATTTTCTTCACCAACACCTCGGTCTAAAATGAAATTATGCCCCCAGGATTTTAATTGAGCGCTGGTAAATTTTTATTGCAAGCATTGTTTGACTGTCTAAGCTATAGAATGACTCGTTTTAGCTGCTTCCTCGTGAGTTAGAAGACATTAACAATCGGGCTTAGCGGAACTAGCTTGTCAGGCTACAGGCGAAAGACGAATGTCTGAACAGGAAGCTTAAAGGAGTTCTAAAGAATTTAGTTACAGACGACTGAGGAAAGATGATTGTCCCTATGGGTTGATTGATACAACCTATAGACTAGGTAACCCTTTATCGGATACAGCCTAGACTAGATAAACCCTAACCCTTCACCAGGTTTTTTAACGTGCGGTTCTACACAAAATGTAGGCCTACAGTTGTAGGCCTAAATGAAGTGGTGCAGTTGTAAAAGTAGGTTAATCTTGTGCAGCGATAATCATTAGAAAAAGGTAAATGTAAATAAAAGTAAATTCTCCACATTTACTTATGCAAGAATTAGCCTAAGTTTGTAAATGAGCCAGTCGAGTTTAAGCGGGTCTTTTAGACCTTTGTCGGCTGACTCATTGACCTGCACTAATATTAAGTTTATAACAATTCCTTGTTGAAGTTTTGTTGTTGTTAATGTCTGTTACTATTATGTGAATGTTGATGTGACATTGCAAGTCAATAAATGAACAAAATGAAAAATGAAAAAATGAAAATGCAGCCGGTGAACACCACGGAAAAGCTCAATGAAACGAAGTACCTGTGCAGTGAAAAATGTGCAGGAAGCCGAAATTTTCACATCTCAAGTGAACAGCTTTTATATGCGGCGACTTTCCACATTTCTGCGAAAACTTGGGACGAATTTCTGACAAACTACTAAAATCTAAAAAAAGGCTTCAAAAACCCTGTAAAGGGCTTTTAAAATTTCCTTAAAAAGCCCTTCACCGACCATATTGTAGGAAATGGCGTGGAAAATCCTACACCTTTGGTCGTTAAAAGGTTCAAGAGGTGTTTCATGTCAATCTTTGGATCTATTGTACACATGTCCATGTTTATTGTACACCTAGACCTAAGAATCTAGACAGGGTAGGCTACTCACACATGGATCCTCGTACTTGACGGTCAAAGTGTGCAGCTGATACCAATTATCGATAACGTTCTTGCACATTTCCAGACAGGTGACCATAGCCGTCAATGGGGATCCCCAAGTGGGAACAGACGGTTTCTGAAATGCAATGTGGCGCAATTTACTTTTAAAGTATAAAGAAGAAGAAGAAATTAAAGGCAACTATGAATTGTCAAATGTTAACGTTTTCTTTGTAGCCTACTTAGCGTCGAAATAATAAAAATTAATGAGGGCTGTTGTCTCTGCCCTTTCTTGCAGTGCCCTCCGGTCTTCATACCGACAGCGCGCTAATAATTATGTCGGTTACTCGGTTACGCATCTTTCTGTATCTGAAATCGTTGGGACGTGAATGCAGTAGAATTAAGTCAATTTTCTGTACATTATCCTGTTAACAATTTATTGGCAATGTCAGAACGTTAAACGCTAGAGTGACTAGACTATAGCTAACAGCATTCTCGAATAATTTAAAAAAAACTGTATACATCCTAAGCTAAGAGAGTAGGCTAAGTAAGTAGGCCTAGGTATAGGCCCAAGCAAGGACTTTACATCACAGTTGCAAGTCGCAACCCAAGTTATAGGCTACATTACAAAACAATGGACATGCGCGTGTATATTCAGAGGCAAAAGCTTTCAGAACATCAACACAAGAGTCAAGAACTTATACAAGATACGAATATGAAATGTTCTTCGCATTCGATCGTGTAGGGCCTATAGGCTACACCGGGAGAACGCCATCGCAAACTTTCTAAGAAAATTGCACCAAGAAATTTAAGAAAATTCTACGATTGACTTCACGCCGTTTGAAACCTTACCGTAATGTCATCAAAGTTGACTGTCAAACCACGAACATCTATGTGCTTCAACACTCTATTGTAGTGTTTCTTCGCGCTCTTGGAGGTTTTCAGAAAGAACTTCGCCAATCCAGGTCGAGCAATAGAACAGCTATCGAAGTAGACCGACTAAACCCGAAAAGCAGCAAAACAACAATACCGGTATGCAATTAATTTTATTGTGACACCATCTAACCTCATTCAAATAGCTCGACACTCCACAGCGCAGTAGTCTACGGTCTACTGTCTACACTCTACACCATGCGCTTGGTATTTTAATCGTGAAAGCATAACTTCTTAAGCACCAGACAAATGATAAGTCAATTCCAATGTACATGCACAGGCCGGTCAGGACAGACCGGTGGAGAGAGTCGAAGGAGAGAGCATACGTGGGCCACATACGGGCATTGACCCAGGTTGTCCTTCGTAGCCTACCTCTCTCCCAATATTCTCTTCAATCGGACAAGGTGGTCTCTCGGCTCCAAGATGTTAATGGTATGGAGCGGACCTGCTGACCGGACCGTGTGAAGCTGGGAAGCATGATGCGAGACAGACTCAGGCAGAGAGTGGCGTCGGACACCTACGGGTTGCTAACCCACGGATAGCGTTGATGATGATGATGATGACCTCTGCTTTCGAGAAAATTAATAGGCCTACTTGTAACCTTCCTAAGTTGAAATGTGTAGCCTACAGGTCGCTCTAGGAATTCAGTGACTATCGTGATGAAATAATAATATAGTCTCCGTCCAAATCAAACGGAACAATAAACATTTCTCATCTGCATTAGGCGTAGACACACATCCACATGCAATCTTAAGTACAGTTAAAATCATGTAGGCTATATTATGTGGATAAAATAATTATATAGGCCTATCGGTTGGATAGATCAGTAGTAATTAACGCATATTTGAATTTAATATTGTGCCCAATCATTTGACTGCATTAGGCCTAAGCAAATAGCCTCATGCTCATCTATCAATCACTCCTCGGGCTTTTCACTCGAAGCTTAAGACACTCCTTTTCAAGAACTCTTACCCTGTCTAATCTAATCCTTCACCCTCCAATTCCCGGCCCAGACGACACCCGACTTAATGGCTGTTCCCCCCTCTGAGCCTATGGTAATTCGACCCGGACCACCACGGACTACTCTCTCGGACAACCCTTCTGACTCAACGCAGCGCTCGTGAATAAGCTGGTACCCCGCGCTTGGCTTTCGAGTGGCGCTTTAGAAATGTTGAGTTTACGATTACGATTGGCCTCTATAATTACATGTATATAGGCTACACACAATTAATTTCATTTAAACTGCCTTACAATCAGTTGGACAATTGCTACAGAACCAGGAAATAGATCAAATAATACAGTAGGCTACCCTTCACAGTATTGCACATAGGCTATATTTTCCGTTTCTACTTGACAAATTGGTGATCACTGTCATGCATCTAAAGTTTCTAAACATATATTATGATACAGGAATTCTTAAAAGTTAGCCCAAGAGATCTTATTAAGAAACTTTTAGTAAAGTCTTCTATTTTGAGCTAAGGTTCCAGTCTTAGTTGCCTAAGCAAATAGGCTATAGCAATATTAGCTAAGATCTCACAATTGTCTGGAGGATGTTACATACCATGGCCTTGAGCATGTACCAGCACTGGTGCTCCAAATTCAACAGCTGGTTCAGACCATCCTCGACCTTTTCATTGCAATTCTGACGAATCATCGACCCAATGTCCATGCTTCTTTCTTTGTACTGTTCAGTTTTTGTAGAATCAGATCTCCACATTTTGATGGTTGAGGTTTGTTCAACGAGTTTTCGACTACAAAGTTTTGACCACCTTCGTATTCCCCGAAGTAATCTTTCAATAGCGATATGTTCGACATGAATGTGTTTGTTTGTATGTGCACTTGTTATAGCGCCCCTTCAAGCTCTCTGTTCTCAGAGGCGCTCCCGAATGCAGAGCGGGCACTGCATTGGAGTTTCACGCCGAAGCGCTGAGCAATTGTGAGTCAAGGACTTGCCCATGGTCCTTACGCGGCGAGGTGGATTCGAACATCGAACCTTCCGGTTCCAAGGCAACGACGCCACCACTACACCACCGCGCCTCGTGTGTGTGTGCTGTCTCAGATTGTCTCAAAATAAATGTACATTTATCCAGAGAACACAACACGGTCGCTTTGTTGCCAAGATATGAGTTAGTCAACTTACTGACGAAGACGTTGAACGTGGACGTGTTGTATTGTGAGCAGTATGAGAATTGTAGACAAATAAACAAATAATGGAGGTGGGGGAAGACAGGCTTGGATTTACAATGAAGAGTTTACTATAGCGCCCTTCGAAAGGTTAGAGAGATTGAACCTCGACAACCCCCGGTAATTCTCACCATGTGAGTGAGCGAGTGAGTGAATGAGTGATAGACAGACGAACAGAAAAACAGACAGACAGAGACACACACACAGAGCGAGAGATGACTATATTCAGCTACATCTGCGACTTTCAAATACAGTCCAACTTCTATAATAATTATTATCTCCCATTTCTTTTCAATCGGTTGAGTCTACACTGCATTTTAAACTTGAAAATCTTGTTTATCCGCAATTTTAAATAGCCTTACACTATTAGCAGGCCAGAACAGGGCTGTTTTAACGTGCAGTTGTACACAAAATGTGTAATTGTTGAAACACTCCTGTACCGTTAAAACTAGCAAAAAAGGCCATTGTCCTCCGGTTGGAAGTAATTTACCATGGATGATGGGAAAGGAAAGGAGTTGTGCAGTTCAAAAAATTCCTTGAAAACAGCCTTGGGCCAGAATAAATTATAATTGACATTAATCTACAACAGATTTTTTTTCATAACTTTGATTTAATTAGAAATTGAGAAAAATTAAGTCCGTATAAGATCCTGCTGATCAACACAGTGCAATTAAAATCTAATCAGAAGTAATCACTATAGCCTAGATTAGTAATAAATTATATATTGCACTTCAAATTGTAACTTATACAGACCGAAGAAGTTTATATCAAAATAACTCTTATAATTTTTTTAATTTCTTGCAGGGACATACTAGCCTACATAATTCTGGTTCTGAATTCTAAAACGATGAGCCTAAGCAATTCAATAATGACATTTAATTTAGTTAGCTGAGTTCTTGAGTTTACGGTAAAACGTAAGGAATAGGCTATAAGACAAAAATTAAATTAAAGAAAGTTATAACGGACATTAAATAAATAAATAAAGTTACATAAAAGTAAAAACGGAATAAAACGACACAGAAAATAAAAAAACGAAAAGACGACGCTTTTAAAAAAAACTAAAAATCGAAAAACAGTTTTGAACAACTATGGATGCGGTCCTACCTTCCGAGTTGCTGAGTCTTAATTCTCTCGATCTTCTCTGACACAGGATCAGATCTTCTGGATTCTTCTCTGATGTTTCTCTAACGCAGAGAGTTCTATTTATACAGTTATACCTACACTGTGGCGAACTTAATGAACACAGGTATTTAATTAACTCTCGCACCTGTTTCCTGATTATAATTACGGGTCGATCATTGAGCAATCTGAACTTTTAATTGTGTGTGGGCGCCAGATGCTGCTGCGTAGCACGGCGTTAAATGTAGACGTCCTTGGTGAGAACGTTCCCTACCCCAGGAATGACAGTTCACCCACCCCCACCGAAGAATTCGTGAGTTGTTGTATACATGAAAATACGTGGCACTTCCCCCATCCAGAAAAAGTAAACGTATAGGAATTCACCCCCCCCCCTCAACCTCGGAAAAATCGACATTGGAGAGATTGACTGGAAAAACGGCCATCAGTTTCTTAATTACGAGTAGAAAATGATAGGCCTATGCTTTGGAGGGAAATTGTGACAGAAAACAGATTTTTTAAATATCAAGAAACTCTAGCATTTCATTAATTAGCTCTACCACCTGTTTCCTAATAGACTTACGGATCGATCAAAGAAGTCTAATGGTATAATTTTCCTGAAAATGATTTGCCGTAGGACTTCGATATGGTGTCGCCGGTGATTCAGCGGGCGACTGCCGTCCGCCCCAAAAGGTCGTTTTTCCCTCCCCAAGAAACCCGAAATCTCCCCCTCCCTTCACCTAAAAAAGCAGAGGGACCAGATTAAATCCTGGTTGCTGGCTGTTGCGTGTCTGGGCGTCCATGTATTACTTCAGTATTTACAATTGTCTCTTCTCGCCATTCTTCTAATTGAATTTTTGAAAGAACTGCCTTTGTTCACAATCGATATTAAATTAATACACTGTCGTCTTTACAGTGTAAAATGTTGCAAATTTGAACGTGACCGAAATCGTTACCTCCAAGCTCAGGGTGAGAATTGCGGCTGAAGAAGTGAGGCTGGGGTTTAACCCCCCCCCAGTCTTCCTTACAGCCCCATGTTATGTTTTTCACACCCCAATTCCCAGTGTAAAATGGTCCAACCCCCACCCCAGTTATTTTTCCACAATTCTCACACTGACGAGTCGAATGACGACACCAGAAAAGTCAAGCGCAAGGCACCGGCTTACTTTTGAGTGTTGGGTTAAGTCAGAGTCCGTAGGATTAGTCGAAAGGAGTTCCGAGCAGGGCCTAAAGTGGGCCAGGACGATCATTGATGGCGTCCTGGTACTTATTTTCAAATCTCCATGCCGTCCTGCCACTTATTTGGCCAGCACACCTGAAAATGTGTGGCGTCCTGGCACTTTTTTTACACCTTTAGCACTGAGTCCGAGTCCGGTTACCAGAAGATTAGAGGAGCAGAGCATCGGTTACCACTGGTGTCATATGGATCGGGAATTGAAGTGTGGAAGATCAAATGAACCTGCGTATGACGATGTTAATGGACAAATTTTCTCAGCCTATCCTGAAAGAGAAGCCCCATTCACTGACTCCACACCCTTTCTAAGAGGCGGAGACAGTAGGCTATTAGTCAATCGTCAGAAATGTGTTGACATCAATAATAGGATGGACAATTGGACATGGGTATGACTTCGAATTTGTAAGTGGTAGTTGGAGACTGTTCCAGTACAATCTAGGTCAAGTCTTATCAAAACGCGTGTAGTGCGAAGAACTCATCAACCAATAGGAAACGCCCAATCTGGGTCAAGGTCATAATTATCATGGCCCACAATGAGTCCTAGACTCCGCCCACGAGTCGTCGACCCCGCCCATGGCTTGTCTTGCAATAGTCATCGAGCGAGTTCGAATTTCCCCCCCCCCCGAAGACAGATAGGTGTCGTCAGTATGAGCATTGTGGAAAAATAACTGGTTTGGGGGTCAGGGTGAGAATTGCCGGGGGTTGGGGGTTTCAACTCCCCAGTCGTTCTTAGAACCCCATAGTAAAGTCTGTTTTTCACACCCCAATTCCAAGTGGATAATGGTCCAACCCCCAGCCATTTTCCCACAATTCTCGCACTGGGTGAGGTTGGACCATTATCCACTGGGAGCCGCTAGTCCTTTATACAGATTGGTTTTGTGTCAACAAGCTTACACTAAATCTTAGTAAAAACGAATTTTATCTTATTTAGATCGCATAGGAAACCTTGTCCCTCTCAGCTTCCTACACTAAGTGTTAATGGGTGTCAACTCTCTAGGGTAGAGTCCACGAAATTTCTGGGAGTCTGTGTTAATCAGCATTTAACATTGGTTGATCATATAAAATGTATTTTCCCCAAAATTGCTTAAAAAATACAGGGATAATAGCACGTAGGCCTACTGCATACCTTGTGCCTCCCCTGTTTGTTTAAAATTATATTATTCTCTTGTGTATTCATACTTAGCATACTGTAATATAATATGGGCATCTACCTACTCTACTAGACTGCATAGGCTGGTAATAAATAGGCTACTCCAAGTCTCCAAAAAAGAGTAGGGCCTAATTCGTATAGTGGCTTGTAGGCTACTGCATATTTATCGCATACTACCCCATTATTTTGTGATCTTAACATGTTGAAATTTGACCAGATTAGACTAGACCAATCGGGAGAATTTATGTGTTTCAGTACTTTTACTTCGTTAAAAATTTATGTGACACTCGTATTTATTCGTTACTTCAATGCGCTAATTAATATTTCTATTCCCTAAGCAGAGACAGCTTATTTAAATTTGCATGCTTAAAAATAGATTTTCGATGGATGGAGCACACTGGATGCACTGCCATGTCTGCAGCAAAACTACTCTTCAGCTGTGCATTATGCTAAAATGAATAAAAAGCGTGCGCTGTAAACTCAACGATAACCATTTTGAGAATTTAGTATTTTTGAAGGTCAATAATCGATTGAGTTAGCCTATAGAAAGACTCGGTATTTTTACTTTTTACTTATAAAGTATTATTGGAAGGGGATGTTTTTACTTTTACTTAAGTATTATTTGTGATGAGTACTTTTACTTTTACTTAAGTAATTAAAATCCATTTTACTTTTACTTTTACTTAAGTACATTTGCCCGGTACTTTCAACAACACTGCACGAAGCTGTTACTAACAGATCCATCAGTTGCGTGTTGTCCTGCGCCTTGACCGGAGTCTTTGCTTTGCTGCTCGTCTTATTCTAATCTAAATATCTAATCTAATAAATTATTTGTAAAGCGCTTCTCACTGCAAAGCCATTTAGAAGCGCTCTCAGCGTGACAGGCCGAGGAAAAGAGAAATGTCTTCAAGCAGCGAAAAGATGCAGGTGAATTTCCTACCAGAATCTTGTCACGAATTTCAGAAGGAAGGTGATTCCAAATTACTGGACCAACAACAGCAAAAGCCCGAGGAGGTTTAATGAGGTTCGTGATCTAGGTACAAATAGATCAAGGTGGTTAGCAGAACAAAGAGGGCGATAAGATCTTGCACATTAAGTCATGCGCTTAAGCCCTGCAGGGACATAGTAACTAAGAGCAAGACCTTGTATCTGATTCGGACAAAATTCGGAAGCCAATGAAGGTCATGAGCCATGTAGGTAGAGATGTGTGAGTATCGAGGAAGTCGTGCGAGAAGTTTTGGCCATGTTCCAAAAATATATGCCCTGGTTTCTGCTCACATCTGTGATGTCTTGCTCTGGCTTCCAGCCTCGCAATGAATCTCATACGGAATAAGCGACTCTTATCTTGTCTTGCGGTGTCTTATTGGTAATACTCCGCCTTACGTAGACTATAGGCCTACCTGATCTACATGTGATGATGATAATGATGGTTCTCTGCCAGAAGGCAGGTTCGTAGGCTTAACGCCTCTGGGGATGAGATGAGTGAGCTGGTTTCCCGTTGCCTTCCTCACAGACAATGATGGGTAAGCACAGACAATGATGGGTAAGCACAGACAACGATGGGTAAGCAACTTGTCCAAGGTCACTCCGCAACAACCTACGCCAACGCGTCCCATGCGTGCTAGCCCGAGATATCTAAATATCGGAATGTCAACTCCCAGCCCGGGGCTTGAACCGCAGTCCGTTGTAGCCAACAGACGTATGCCGCTCTCGCTTACCGGTGTATCTAACTAGGCCAGTTTACATCTACATCTACATCTAGGACTATGTCGCGCTATTTCCGACTTAGCCTTCCGTCTACATGTAGGCTAGCATTGCGCTCTTCGGCTATTGGGAACTCCTGGTCCCTCGGATCCGCTCTTCGGCCAGACAAGGTAAGACTACGCGTTAAAGCAATACAATAAAAGATTAGAATAACTTTAACAAAAGTGGAATTGAACCGTGTTTTGCATTCGCCACCTTGCAGACGCGCCAACTGTGTTGAATTAAAGTTGATGAAGCGGGTAGTTGCAATAATCGAAGTTTGAGTGGACAATGGAGACATAGAAATAATAACAGCGGAAGCAATCTGCTGCAAGTAGATAGAAATGTTGCTAATGAGGACAAACCACCTAGTCACCAGGTTACCTTTTCATTTCTATCTACTGCTGCAAAATCGAGCATTGGCCGAACGGATGCTGCGGAGTAAAATGTGCATGATGCAGGATGGCACGAGAGGTTTGAGATGTTGTTTAAATACTGAGCGTTGCTGATCAAAAGTAATTCCATGCGAATAGGAAAGAAGATAGATTTGATGGATAGGTCGGTGGTCATATAATCAAAAGAATAAGGATTTTCTTGTTCTGGTCATAGGGTCTGCGATAATGAATTCTGTTTTGCCGGGGTGGACGCAGACTGGTTTGGTAAGCATTGATAGAATTGGCTAACCATAAATTATTGAGCAATTATTGTTCGACGAAGGTAAAAAGATCTTGGGGCAGGGCTGTTTTTAAGGAATTTTCAGAACTGCACAACCCCTTCTTTCCTTTACCATTCTCCATGGTAAATTACTTCCAATTGGAGAACTATGGCCTTTTAAGTTTTTTTGCTAGTTTTAACTGTGCTTCTACAACTGCACAAATCCATTTAGAGCTGCACATTTTGTGTGCAACTGCACGTTAAAAAGCCCTGTCTTGGTGAGAGGTATACATGTGTGCCACGCGTCAGGACTGCCGTGGCTCAATCCAGATACTTTGCCTGCATACAGGGTGGCTCAAAAAAAAACGTACCACAGGATAAAATGCGATAACTTCTCAACCGATTGACATTTTTCTCCGAAAATTTTCCAATTTGTAGGGGAATGAATTTTCAACAATCCCTGAAAGTTTCAGTTGAAACTTTTCATGTTTGCAAAAGTTACAGCTGTTCAAACTTAAAAATTCGTTTTTTCAAATTTTCGCGGAAAATGAACGTCACTTGTAGATTTCCATGTCAAATGATATCACTTTTCACTACGACCTCAGAATTTCGTTTTACACTTTATTGTAAGGTATAATGAGAGTGTCCACTCCCTGCCTTAGCACAAGCTCAACTTCTTTTTGTGAAGCTCAGTATGGCCTTGTTGGTCGGGTCCTGCGGCAACTGACCCCACATTAGCAGCAAGACTTGCTTCAGCTGGCCAATGTTCTCCAACTTGGGATGAAATGTCTTGCAGCGTTCCAGAATAGTTCACCAGACGTGATAAGCAAGAGGACTAAGGTCTGGCGAGTTTGTTAGTCACCTTTGCCAATAAATTTACTGCATTTGATGGCAAAAATAAGGTAGCGTCATCATAATCAGCCTTGCCGTGCGAGCAAGTAGGCGCACCGTCCTGCTGGAAATTAAAACCAGATGTTAGAGCATGCCTGGTCTTCAATGAGTCTGGGTAAGAGAGTTCAGCGATGAGTTTGACATTTAGCCTACTGAATGGTATTAAATGCAGTCTTTTCTTGCAGCTGTAACACACGCCAGCATAGCTGATACTGAAATCATGATGTGCTTTGCAAACGTAACCCTTTCGAATACCAAGCGAATTTCCTGAACATGACATTTTCCCCCGTCAGACCAAATGACAACTTCCTGCCTCTCTTCCAGCATCTGACCTTCGTTACATAAACACGTTTGCAGATAGCCTTCAAAGTGCTTCAGGCTTCACTTTTCACTGGGTCTTTTGCTATGACCGCGCGATGTCCCAGTCTCTGTTCACGTAACGTCCGAGTTCCCATTTTATCCTCTGCAGAAACTTTGCCCATGACGTTCAGTAACGGATTCACAAACTGAGGCCTTAATATACAAAATATGACCATATACTAACAGCTTACATAATAAACAACTTATCTACAGCTCTTAGTGAGGTTGTATGACATTGTCATCATTTTATGTGTTGCAATTTGCCAAAAAAATCGTAATGAAATCACATGTAATGGAACAAGATTCTCCGGATATTCAAAAAAACGAAATTTTAAGTTTGAACAGCTGTAACTTTTGCAAACATGAAAAGTTTCAACTGAAACTTTCAGGGATTGTGGCAAATTCATTCCCCTGCAAATTGTAAAATTTTCGGAGAAAAACCTCAATCGGTAGCGAAGTTATCGCATTTTTTCCGGTGGTACGTTTTTTTTTGAGCCACCCTGTAGGTCCCCTCTACATGGAATGGATTACCACCATTAGTTTGCTCAGCCTCCCTCTCTAGTACAGTCTTTCCTCATATTTTTCTCGCCTCAAATCCTACTTTTTTCTCGGGGTTGATCGCACTTCGAGCGCTTCTGAAAGGCCTTGCTGAGAGAAGCGCTTCATAGATTGTCATATAGAATTTCAATACAATACAATACAATATGTGGAGTTGAGCATCGTCTGCGTAGAGACGGTGGTCATGAGATGCTGTTCTCATACTATCATAAGACAACGCGTAGTGAGCCCAGGACCTGACGGTGAAAGACACTACCCGAGAGTGGGATGCGACAAGAGTAGAGCAGTGCCAGAGATGCTGAACCATAAAGATGATCGATGACGAGAGAGATTGCGATCAATGGCGTTGAATGCGCCGAAAATGTCGAGTAAACAGAGGTAGAAAACTTGCTGCTAGTTGACAGTACAGAGACCTGTCCATTGTGATGATGATGATGATGATGATGATGATGATGATGATGATGATGATGATGGTTCTCTGCCCGAAAGCAGGTCCTATGGCTTGCGTCCCCCGGAGATGAGATGAGTGAGGTGGTTTTCCGTTGCCTTCCCCACAGACAATGATGGCTAAGCAACTTGCCCAATGTCGCTCCGCAGCAGCTTGAACCCCTGCGTCCCCCCGTGCTAGCCCGAGATATCTAACTCTCTTAATGTCAACTCCCAGCTCGGGGATTGAACCGCAGTCCGCTGCAACCAACAGACGTATGCCGCTCTCGCTTACCGGTGTAGCTAACTAGGCCATTGTACGTTGGGAAAATACAGTTTCTGCGGAGCGAATTGTTTATTGAAGCAAGACTCGTAGCAGTGTGATACAGACGAGAGGAGGCTAGGACAATTAAATTCGTTCTGTTAAATTGGAATGGAAAGATGTGAGGTAAAGCGAAGTTTTCCCGGTCAACATTTACCATTTCTGTGAAAGAAGTGAAGTCTGGTGAAGCTGCCATTAGAGACTAGAGAGCGAGACATTGATAATTTCGGTTATTGCAGGAGCTAGGAAAGAGTCACATTCTCTTAAAGGCGCGGTGCAGATACAATGCCAAGTAGACTCAAGTATGCACTGCTTGTTGGGAAGAGATTTTAGAGGTCGTGACACTTCTGTTTCAGAAGTGAGAGAGAAAATAATCGGAGTGATACTAGAGTCGCGAGAATTAGGGTTGGGAGAAGGGAGCGGATCAATGCTGGAAGTCATAACATGCTACTAATGGAATTCTCAATTCTACTGTCTTTGCTGATTAGGTCTTTATTCTAATTATAAAACAAAGCTGCAAAACGAATATTTCTTTTATGCCGTTTTATTTCCTGTCAAACAATAATTTAGTTTTCGACCACACAATGCGTCGATTAAAATCCAAAATGAGAAAATCCAAAATAAGACCGAAAAGTTAAAAATTAAAGATGCATATTAAGTTACTTTTGTGATATTTTGTTCCATTTAAAACCTAATTTTTCAACGTTTTGTCCCACGAGAAGAAAGCAGGAAAGTCCAATCGATCGGACGAGAGATGATGCTCTATTGGCAATTAGTTGAGTATGGTATCGAAATCGGTCGTGCTATCGGTATCCAGGATGCCAACTTTGGGAGTCACCTCGCCTCTGAACGACTTCAGGTCGTAAAGGTATCGACCGGTAGCATCATCTCCGATTCTCTTCAGGTTGATAAAGTGACAGCCGAAGACGCTGATCAGATCCACATGTTCGCAAATGAGTTTCTTCACCAACAGCTCAGTCTAAAACAACATCATGCCACAAAAACTCAGAGTGCTGGTATTGATTGCAAACAGTGTTTGATTGACCATATTAGAATGACTCGTTATAGCCTATAGCCTAATTATCTCCTTCCTCGTGAGTTACATGTACATTGTATATTGTCTTGGACAGTCTCAGGGTGATTACATTAACAGTTGGGCTTAGTTGAAAAAGTTATTCAAGCTAGAGATCAAAGACGAATGTCTAAATAGGAAAGCTAGAGGAGCAAAGAATCCAGTGACTAACGTGAGAGGGAAGAGGATATAGTTTCTATGGTTGAATGACGAAGCCTAGACTATAGATCATCCTTTCCCGACCAAAGTGTAGGAAATGATTATGGGAAATCCTATTCCCATATTCGTTAATTATCTCAGGAGGTGTTTTTCCCGCAGTGCGTTTTCAATAAAAGCAATACTTACTTAGGCCCTACTTTATGTCGATTTTTGGATCTTTTGTACACATGTCTATTTATTGTAGACCTATGAATACTCACGCATGGATCCTCGTACTTGATGGTCAACTTGTGCAGCTGCATGCAAGCATCGTTAAGGTTCCTCAAGCAATCCAGGATGGTTACCACTGCTGTCAATAACGTTCCCCATTCTCTTACGGACGGTTTCTGAAATGCAATGTAACGCAATAATTACTTTTGAAGTGAAAAGAAATAGAAAGGCCACTATGAATAATTTTCAAATGTTAGCGATTTCATTTCCATTGACGTCGAAATGTGTGAGTTACCGTGTCCGCCCTTTCCGGCATCGCAGCCTGTCTTCACATCGACGGTGCGTCCGGGAGGTTAACGGACATTATCCCCCGGATATTATCTCATCAGACATTAGTGGGGCGAGGTGGTGTAGTGGTGGCGTCGTTGCCTTGAAGCCGGAAGGTTCGAGATTCGAATCCACTTCAAGTCGCCGCGTTACCCGGGGTCCAAGGACGAGGTTGACAGAGGATTTTATGGCTTCACAACATCTCGAAATGAACTGGACTTTTGGGGATTTGAACGCGACTCGTGATAGAAGACATTGGGCAGTGGCGAACCATTCGCGACGGTGGCGATGTGACATGATAATATTTTGATAAAAACATTTGAAAGTTTCTGACTTACATCGCAGTCTTAACTGTAGGCCTAGACCTAAATGACAGGGCTGTTTTAAAGGAATTTTTAGAACTGCACAAATTCTTCTTTTCCCTCCCATCCTCCATGGTAGCCTAAATTACTTCCAATCGGAGGACAATTACCAGTTTTTGCTAGTTTTAACTGTACAGAAGTGCTTCTACAACTGCACAAATTTATTTAGAACTGCACATTTGTGTACAACTGCACGTTAAAAAAGCCCTGCTAAATGACACTAACACGTTGGAAGTGAATAGCTCATTGACACTAACAATTCTGTAGTATAGGCCTATATTTGAATGTAATCACAGCATAATAGCTCAAAACCTATTATAAGATACGAATAAGAAATGTTCTTCACATTCGATCGTGTACCCACCGGAAGAAAGCCATCGTAAGCTTTTTATGGAAGTCGCACCCAGAAATTTAGGAAAAAGTCTACGTTTGAGTTCACACCGTTTGAAATCTTACCACAATGTCATCAAAATTGACTGCCAAACCACGTGCTTTTATGTGCATCAACAATTTCTCGGAATGCTTTTCCTCTTGTCTCCAGAGAACCCGAAGGTAGTTCGCGAATCCAGGTCGAGAAATTGTAGAGCTATCAAAGTAGAACGCCTAAAAACGAAAAGCAGCAACAACAAGTATCTGTAATTTTGTGACACCGTCTATATAAAAACGCTTTAAAAATAGCTCGACACTCCACAACGCAAATGGTCTACAATGCTATTTCAATGTTATCGCGATCGCCATCTGCTTTCGGGAACATCAATACTTAGCCTTCCCAAGTTAAAATTTTAACAGGTCGCCGTACAAATTCAGTGACTATCGTGAAGGAATAGTCTCCGGGCAAATCAAATGCAATAATAACCATTTATCGTTTTTAGTCGACAAACGTCCACATGCAATCTTAAATACAGGTAAAATTAATACCATGCAATACAAATACAATTTATTAGTCATTTAGGCCTATATCGCGTTTTAACAAAAACGGTCCTTGCACAAGAGCGCGCTTCACTACAAAATAATCTATAAAAATAATCCCTATTGTTATAATACAATGAAAACAAATGAGTTTTTAACTTTGATTTAAACTCTGCAATAGATGCGCTCTGGCGAATGGAGGTCGGAAGACTGTTCCATTATTTACGTACTGAGATTGAGAAGGAACGACTTCCAAACTTCCTGTTTGTGCGAAGTGTAGCAAAATCACTTCGCGAGTACGAACGAAGACCTCTGGACTTGGAAGCGGAACATGGCGTGACCATGGATGCCATATGCAGGATGGAGAGGTTCCGTAGTGGATATTAACCATCAGAAGGGAAATTTTGAAAGCAATACGAGCACGTGTGGGAAGCCAGTGTAGTTGTTTCAGAGTTGAAGTGATTTGGTCTCTGGGACCAAGCAAGACCTTTTATCAGGCAAGCGGCCGTATGTAGAACCGAAGATAGGGGTTGAAGTGTTGAAAAATCAAATAGGCTATAATTATATCATGTGAATTTATTTATTTCTCCATTTCTATAGCGCCCCTTCAATCTCTCTACTCAGAGGCGCTCCCGACTACAACGCGGACACTGCATCGGAGTTTCACGTCGAAGCGCCCAAGCAATTGCGAGTGAAGAACTTGCTCAATGTTCCTACGTGGCGACTAGAGGTAGATTCGAACCTCGAACCTTCCGGTTTCAAGGCAACGACGCCATCACTATACCACCGCGAAAGAAATGAGTACTAAAGATTTCTATTGTGTGCTAAAGCAGAGTTCTTAGAAATGTCTGAAGGTTTTTATACATACCATCGACTGGAGCATGTATTGGGTCTGGCGACCCATAATGTACAGCTTGCCCAAACCATCTTCGACCGAGGCATGGACATTCTGACGAATGATCGAGTCGACTGTATTCATGCTTCTCTCCTTGGAGATTTCAGGCTTGTTAGATTCGGATTTCCACATTCTGAAGATTGATGGCTTTTCAACTTGCTTTTCGTCTTCCAAGTTCTGACCTTCGTATTCGCCGAAGTAACCTTTCAATATGGATGTTTTCGACATGAGTGCGTGTGTGTGTGTTGTCTCAGATTGTCTCAAAATGCACCTATCCAATGAGCACAATATGACCGCTTTTGTTGCCCAGTTAATGAGTTAGTCAACCTAATGAGGAAGGGGTTGAACGTATCGAAGGTTGTGATGCGCATGAGCAGTGCATGTGAGAATAGTAGAAAAATAACTGGGGAATGGATCAGACGTTGATTTATAATGTGGATATGAGATGTACAATGAGGACTTCACTATGGCGTCCTAAGAAAGATCAAGAGGTTGAACCCCAAAACTCCCGTGCGTGAGTGAGTGAATGATCGAGAGACAGACAGACAGACAGACAGACAGACAGGCAGACAGGCAGACAGACAGACAGAAACACAAAAGTAGTGAGAAAGCGAGGGCTAGAGACGACTATCAAATAGTCAGACACATTTGCGTTATTCAAATACAGGTCACCTTCTATAGATCATCTCCTGGTTCTCTTCTCTTACTTATTTCGAGAGCTTCTCTGTACAGTTGCTGATGCGGCCTTTCACCCAAAACTATAGACCCATGTATTTAAGCCCATGACCAATAATATTGCGAGTGGGTTGAGGTGGATTCGATCCCACAACCTTCCGGCTCAAAGGCACTGAACATACCTCTACACCACCGCGTCCCACGTGTGTGTGTGTTCATTTGTATTAATTTTATGCATGCATGTTTGTATGATGTTTGCATGTAAGCCTATGGGTGTATTAATAATTTTATGCGCACATATACGCATTCTAATGCATTTAGGGAGACCTAACATAAAGTCGGACATCAGGTAAAGTCGGACATAATTTTCGCCGACCTGCCACTCAGAAGAGACTTCGATCACCAGGTGGCAATATCATAGATTGTATTTGCAGAGGGTCCATCTAATGATTAAAACTCTACAACCTTCAAGGGATCGTTGACTTAATTTTATGACATCGATTACTTTCGATATATGTCGGATTTGTAGCATTTTGAAGGCTGACATAATGAAATCCATAATTCACTGTTAAGGGTTTCTGATAATTTTAATTACCGAGGAGGAAGAGTTTGAATTTTTGGCACATAGCTCACAGTATAATATCGGTTTTGCGTAACTTGTTTGAAGGATATTGAATTAGCGTCATGGTTGAAACTAGAGCTATTTGCTGTCCGACTTTGCCATATAGGCTTGTGTCAAAGTCGGACAACATTATTACACCCTGCTGTGATGTGTCCGACTTTGACAAAACTAGGTTCACGCTAATGCTTCACAGGCAAACCAAGGCTTGAATTTGGCCAAAATGTTTTTAAAAGAATAAAGAGAGACATTAAAGATCAAAGAAAACTAGTTTATGTGTAGCGTTATGCCTAGGCCTATATAGGCTATGGCAATGTTAACGATCCCTATGACACTTTTAGTAAAATAAGTGTGTTCAGACGTTGACATATGGGGTCTCTGATGATGATTTTTTACTTGTTATGAATGTTTCAGATAATTATTAGAAAAGTTCTTATTCCTTTCGACTTTTTTATGGATCTAGATTTCATAGGTTTTTGTAGGTCTATAGGTAGTCGAGTTTTATATAGGTATAGGCCTTTCCTGTTTGCCTGCTTTGCAGTTAGGTTTTCATGCTAGTCCGATGCTAGGCCATGAGAGCGATCTTTTCAATAATTGTAAGCAAGACAGTATACTGACATTTGATTGATTTTAGGCCTATTTCAGTTATTTTCAATGTTCAATGTTATCTTACAGTTAAATTTGGCACAGGTCTTGATGAAAATCGGTCAGTTTATCGATTGTCCGACTTTAACAAAATAAGGTCGATTCAGCAAAATAATATTGTCCAGGTTTACCAACCAAATTGTCCAGCTTTACCCGAAAAACCTAAAACTCAAATTTCGCCAGCTCGCTGTACTTGGCACACTCCTGATCGAAATCATTTAAAATTGGCCAGGTTTAACTGACTGTATTAGTTGAATGAGATGATAAGCTATACAATAAACTTTACATCATGTAGATGTGACGCTCCGTTACGGAATAACCTCGGTCAGAACAAAAGAGTGTCCGACTTATATGATAAGACCCTATGTAGGTAGGCCTATTTATGTGTTGTATTGCATTGCACCTAACCGTTTAAAAGGTGCTTCTAGCAGCAAGCGTCTTTCAGAAGTGCTTACAATGCGTACAACTCCGAAAGAAACGGCAGGTTTTGAGACGAGAAAAAGAAGACGAAAGATTAACAGAGAGGGTGACAGAGCGAACTGAGAGGGTTGGGGGGGGGGGAGGAAGAAGACCATTTAATAGGGAAACACCAATGGAGACAAATGAGATGGATTGAACCATGGCAGCGATCCTGACTCTGAGAACGATCAGAGGTCCTAAGAGAGGACGCAACGAATTGGCAGAAATGGGACGAAGTATAAGATCAGAAAGATAATTCGGAGCAATACCTAATTGAGATTTGAGGATGAAAATAAGAACTTTCAATTGTATACATGCCGAAAGTGGAGGCCAGTGACGTTGTTTAGCCATGCATGTAGAAATGTGTAAGAATTTACTGTATAATTATTTGTATTAATATGTAGGCTATTAATATATGCATACATAGGCTAATTATGCACATTGTGTATGTTCTAGCCTATTATAGGTGCACATAAAAACATAATTATTATGCTTGCTTGTAGGCTATATTCTATGTCTTTAGCAAAACATTTATATAGAGCATTTTTAGAGCCCCGAAAGCGCTGAAACGTGCTGTGTATAGAAGTTCTGTAAAGAGATGTTCTGATAATTATCGTCCTACCTTCCGAGTTGTTGAGTCTTCTCTCGATCTTCTGCGACACAGGATCAGATCTTCTGGATTCTTCTCTGATGTTTCTCTAACGCAGAGAGGCCTATTTATACCATTTAGACCCATGCTGTTGGTGAAGAGAAACATTTCATTAGCTCTCGCATCTGTTTCCTTGTATAATTACGAGTCGATCATCTTGCAATCTGAACTCTTAATTGCATGCATGCATCAGATGCTAAAGCTTGTTAGGAGTTCATTTTCTTCTTCAGTCTACGACAAGACTTTTGTCTCCATTCTTTTAATTAAAATTTCAAAAACCAATTGCATTGATTTTTGCAGTCAATTTTAGTGCACTTTTGTCGTTACAGTGTTGCAGTGTGTGACGCGGTGGTGTAGCTTAGAGGTGCATTGGAGCCGGAGATTTTCAGGTGGTTAGAAGTCAACCCAAGTCACCATGTAGGAACCTTCAGCAAGTCCTTCATTTGCAATATTGCTCGTGCGTTTCGGGGTGAAACTCCGATGCAGTGCCCGCGCTGTAGTCTGGAGCGCATCTGGTTAGGTAGCTTGAAGAGGCGCTGTAGCAAATGCGAGATATAAATAGATAAAATAAATGTTAAAAAATTCGAATTTGATCAAAATTGTCTCCTCATTTTTAAAGTGCACTCAGAAATGTCAGGCGCAGGGCACCGTTTATTCACGAGTGCTGGGGTAAGTAAGAGGGGTCGTCCGTAAGAGTAGCCCGAAGTACAGGGCTTAAACTGTGGCAGGACGGTCATGGACGGCGTCCTGGCACTTATGTTCGAATCTCTATGCCGTCCTGCCACTTATTTGGCCAGCACACCTGAAAATGTAATGGGCGTCCTGGCACTTCTTTTGGAAAGGTAAGGGGCGTCAAGGCACTGATTTTTTACACTTTTAGCACTGCCGAAGTAGATCCGAGTCTGGTATCATACATACATACATACATACATACATACATACATACATACATACATACATACATACATACATACATACATACATACATACATACATACATACATACATACATACATACATACATACATACATACATACATACATACATACATACATACATACATACATACATGTACATACATACATACATACATACATACATACATACATACATACATACATACATACATACATACATACAAACATACATACATACATACATACATACATACATACATACATACATACATACATACATAAATACATACATACATACATACATACATACATACATACATACATGCATGCATGCATGCATGCATGCATGCATGCATACATACATACATACATACATACATACATACATACATACATACATACATACATACATACATACATACATACATACATACATACATACGTACGTACGTACATACATACATACATACATGCATACATACATACATACATACATACATACATACATACATACATACATACTCCGGCTATACGGGTGCCATCTGGATAGGGAATTGAAACGTGAATGATCATTAATTATATTTTTTCTGTATGCCTACCTTTTCTTTTGTCGTGCTGTTCTACACTGTGCAGAACTTTCTAATTGGATTTGTCCAGCTGTAGAATCACTTCTTTCTGTGTACGTGAAATAGTTAAGACGGCCGTGTCATTTGATTGAGAGTAATTTACCATGGAAGATGGACAGGGAAAGAAGGGGCTGTGTGCCTTTAAAAATTCATTTAAAGAAGCCCTACTTGGTGTATTGATATAATTTTTTTTAAACATAACCAAAATGATGATGATGATGATGATGATGATGATGATGATGATGATGATGATGATGATGATGATGACGATGATGATGATGATGATGATGATGATGATGACGATGATGAAGATGATAATGAATGATGGTGATGGTGATGATGATGATGGTGATGATGATGTGATGATGACAAGGATGCTGACGAAGACGATGCTGATTATGATGATGACGATGACGATGATGACAATGGTGACGATGACGATGATGATGATGATAATGACGACGATGATGACGATGATGATGATGACGATGACGATGACGATGATGATGATGATAATGACGACGATGATGATGATGACGGTGATGACGATGAAGATGATGTTGATGATGTTGGTGATGATGATGACGATGATGATGACGACAACGATGACGATGACGACGACGACGACGATGATGATGACGATGCTGCTGCTGCTGCTGCTGATGATGATGAAAATTTGTATTTCTCTTGACGTGGACGCAGTTGTCACTGAATGGTATTCGCAAGATCAACCGAAGTCCCGGAAGATATTTTTCGGGGGCGATTAGCAGCAGCAGATAGAAAAACATCCAAGAAAATACATTTTGGTATTTTCGTCATCGCACTGTTTTATGCCTTTGGCCTTTGAAACTCTGGGCCAAATAAATCAAAAAGAACACTATGCTCTGATCCAAGGGCGGATACAGAAACTTAGGACGGGGGGGGGGGCCAAAAATTCTTGGTCTTGGGTCCGGGAAAAATTCTTGGCTTGGCCTTGGGTCTGGAAAATGTTTCTTAATTGGGGGGGGGGCCGCAATGCATAGGCATTTCTGAAAGGGGGGCCACGATACATGGGCATTCCTAAATGGGGGGGCCATGGCCGGATAAGCCCCATAGATCTGCCCCTGCACTGATCAATCTCTTCGGCTATCGTCATATTCAAGTACTGTGAGATAATAGAGAGGCCACTCTACTCTAGTCTATCGACGGCTATAATTATATAACACGGTAATCTTTATCTCGACATTTAGGCTTATGCATTGCCGAGATAAACGAGATCGCGGCAACCGAATTCAAAGGCGCTACCGGTAATTCAAAGCAAAAATCGATAGGTGAAAGGGGTCAAATCGGTTACACAGACCAACGGACAACCCAGTTTGACGATTCAAGTGGGTGGCTTACCTTGCCCATGCAGCCTCATTTTTTACTTATGGCAATAATGAGGGACCAAATTCCTCTATGTGTTTCATATCTTCGAATCGCATAACCTATTCCAGGGTCGCCGAGAATTTATTTATTTACGGAGAATTTGATATAGCGCTCCTTCAAGGTTTAAATCTTTAGCGCTTCCCGTTCGAATAAGACAGTCTTGAGAAGAGAAATAAATGAAGTAGAAAGGCCAATAGGTGTTTGACGAAGGATAACAGGAAGCTCATTCCAGTTTGAACATGAGTGGTCGAGCAGCAGAGCTCCTGCAAGTATAAAGGAGCCAAGAGAATGGTGACGAACTGAATGATAAGGGGCTTCGGCGAATTTTAGGGGCCCGGGCTAGGTAGTTATAACATCAGGAAAGTTTAAGAATAATGCCTTCTTAATTAAAATATTACAGAGAATTACCGTGACTAGAGTTTACGCTTCGAATTAATGACAAAATCTATAATAGATAGGCAACAATCAGATGCTCGTGAATAAACTGTTGCCCTGAACTTGGCTTCTTTCGAGTGGCGCTTTAGAAATTTGGAGATTACACGATTACAATGGAAGAGGGTGAAAGAGAAATGACAAAAATACTGAATAGCGCAAACAGAACACCGGACGGGGGGAGTCCAGAATTGGCCATCCAGTGCATCGGGAGCGCCTCTGAGTAGTTTCCTTGAAGGGGCGCTATATAAATTGCATTGATAGACAGAATTAGGGAGCAGCAGGGTGAGAATTGCCGGGAGGGTTCAAACCCCAGTCTTTTCTTAAAGCCCCATATAGTAAGTTATGTTTTTCACACCCTAATTCCAAAACCCAGTTATTTTTCTACAATTCTCACACTGAGTAACAGCAACCGAAAAGTCTTTCAACGAGGGCAGTTCTAGTAGAAGGAATGTCGCAGAAAGGGAGTTGAGACGATCTAGTTTTAGTTTATTAGTGATGAGGATAAAGTGCTACTCTTAAGTTGAGTAGACCTATAGCCTACAATGTGATGATGGCGTGTTCACTAGTAGGCCCTACGTCATTCGTTAAACTAGTTTTAGGCAAATAGACCATTGTTTATAACATCTGATGTTATATAGCCTAATCATGAATTATGTTATATAATCATGAATATTGAAGCATCAAAAGTTTAAAATCAAGCATCAAAGCACCTAAATAATTACACTAAGTTCAGACATTTCTTTGAACTGTGTACAACCAAAAGACACAATGAATGACTGTGCTGGATATGAAGCTCACACTCAAGAATTTAATAAGTTTATAGGACCCGTGGTTGACGTGAAAGCTCGATAATATTGTATCACTGATTACTTAATTTAATGACGACCTCATTAACGTCCTCTCAAACTTTTTATCAGCTTTACTCTTTAACTCCTCTATCCCTCTCCGATTTTCAATTGGCAACAATGACTAATGGCCGATGTGTATCGACGCAGATAGGCCTATCTGAAGTGTGCGCGATAAATCAAACAATAGCACAGAGCGTAGGTTTGTTTTCATTGAAGTCCTGGAATATAATTTTATTGTTGTATAATTTTTAAGTGGTCTAGATCCTTTATTGACTATTATAGGCCTTCGTGCTTTATGTGACCACAAAAGCTATGACGCAGGTGTGATTAGTAGACCTAATGAACAGTAAAACTACAGTGGAAATCTGCGTTATTGTAGGCCAACAATAAACATAATATATAAGCTTATACTATGTTTATTGTACATAAATTATAAATTTTATATATCGTATTGACAACACAAACCCAGCATCCACCCATACGCGCACATACACAAATATTACACATACTCCACTGTAGGCCTTACACCATCACTGTATTTCCATGGAAGCTTTGCTGTAGCCTACATTATAGCCTAACTGAATAATATAAAAAGCTTATAAAGTAATTTTTGTCGTAACCCATCGAAGCACATTGAAAGGAACAGGCTTAGCAAAGTTGGCGGACCATGAATGAGATGGAAAGCCACAGCTTAAGTCATAATCAAAATAAGTAAAAATTAAATTTTATTTAGGGCAAGTATAAAAATAAGGCCTGCGCAAGTGTTTTGTTTACGACTGAAGAAACACTGCCTGCTTGCTTCTGTCTCTCTGTCTGTTTCTGTCTCTCTCTGTTTGTTTCTATCTCTCTGTCTATTTCTATCTCTCTTTTTCTGTCTCTGTCGCTATGCCTGTTTCTGTCTCTGTTTTTCTTCTACAGACCTATCTCATATCTGCCGATATGAGATTACAGAAGAGCCTAAACCTGTCTTGTCATGTTGCTCAAATCGCCGAGGGTCAATCGTAACAGTGCACACCAGGTGCGCGAGTAGCACAGACATAAATTGTCAGTAGACATACAAAATAACGGGACATAGGCCTAGTATGCGCAGGCTGTATAGCTAGTACCAGAGCCTTCAAATGTTGCCAAATAGGGGTATAGGGCCTAATCGTAATCTCCTAACTTCTAAAGCGCTACTCGAAAGCCAAGCGTGGGGCACAAGCTCAATCACGAGCGCTGCGTTGAGTCAAAACGGTTGTCCGTAAGAATAGCCTAATCCAAAGGTGGTCCGGGTCGAGTTACCCTAGGAATCTAGGATCAGAGGGAACAGAGCTTACAGAGGGTAACATGCAATGGGATGTTATCAGCGAAATTGTATGCTAATTCTATACGCTTTAATGTAAACATTGGCTTCCATTCAAACGGGCAGCGGTGGTGAGGGTTTTCACCCGATAAATTCCTTGATAAAATTATGTACAGGTCGATGCCATAATAATTATTATATAGGCTACACTGTGTCCCGATGAAAGTGAACCCCAGCAAAAAGCGTCTTAATTTGGTCAAAGCTTTTAGTAGGCCTATTTGTCTGAAAATTAAAAAAAGAATTAGCCATATTATCACCTAATCCTAACGCCGTTTAGATAAATTATGTTGGTGAGTTTGTAAAGTTTATGAGTAGGCTACTTTGCGATGCAGCACCGAAAAAGTTAAATTTTCAACATACAAAAGCTAGACGTAGTCTAGTGCAGTAGCTGTCCCGGGAGACGCTCAGTTTAATATCCCGCAGCTGTGGTCGCCCAACAGTTTAGACCTCAATCCGAAGTGTACTACAGAGTCCATTTTTATTTTTCATTCCGTCGAAGATCTGAAACTAGCAATATAGCAGTTGTTGGCCTCGGTCCTACTATGTAGGCCCCTATGTGGGAAATTTCACATTTCGGGGGTTGAGGTGGAATTTTCATTAAGCATAGCTCCCTACATTATTCCTTTCGTTACGAGATCTTACTCCTGTGCGTTCATCATTAATTAATTATTAATTCATTCATTCGATCATTCATTTGTTCATTCATCCATTCTATGAACTTATATAGTGCCACTTCAAGAAACCTATTCATCGTCATAACGTAGCAGCAAGTAGGCTAGACCTAGGCTACTCAGAACCACGTGACAATAGCATTGACAGTCCGAACGAATAAACGTCTGTGTGTCATTAAGATCCATTTAACTGCTATATAAACCTGTTTGGTCGCAGGGTTTGGTATCTTCTGGTTTGCTTTGCTACGTCAGTGTGCGTGCGAGTGAACTTAGAAATCCGATTTTACGACACCAAGCTTCTCTTCGATCAACATAAAGAAACGTAAAGAAATTTCGATCAACATCCAGTATCTTCTTCTTCGTAAAGAAACTCATCAAAGCTACCAAAGAAAAGATGATGGCTCAATCCCAGGTTCGTCAGAATTTCCATGTTGAGAGCGAGGCTGGTTTGAACAAGCAGATCAACCTGGAGTTGCATGCAGGCTACACCTACCAGTCGATGGTGAGTTTGACGATTCAGATAACTGTCATGAAGCCAGGGCTTTTAACCCTTTAATGCCGGAGGGTATAGGATTTCCCATACCATTCACTACCATCTCGGCATTAAAGGGTTAAAGGAAACTTTAGAACTGCACAGTGCACAGCCTCTGCTTTTTCTTCCCATCCTCCATGGCAAATTTTTTCATATCGGATGACAGTAATCTTTTAAAACTAGGCCTATTTCTAGCTGCACAGAAGTGCTTCTGTAACCACAAATCTACTTAGAACTGCCTTATTTTGTCAAGAACTGCATGCCAGGAAAAGCCCTAGGCCTACTGTCAGCTGAATAATTGTCGTAGTTGATTGATTGCACTTTTTTGCCATCCAGTGTCTTCTGCTCGTTAAATTATGACCGTGAACTTGGCGTGAAGTTTCTTTCAAGCCATATCTATCTGACTTTCAAGTTCTCTCTGCTAGACACTTCTGTAGCCATCAGTGATAGGTCTACCATCCAACAAACTCCTTCAAGAAGTGTATAGGACATAAGTCTCCTGGATCTAACTTCCGGACAAAAGACCCCAGGGCAAAATCCCTCTAATTTTGTGAAGGATAATATAATTCCCTCCTGGACTATGTAGGCATATGTAAAGGCTTAAAGGGGCGGTTGTCACACCGCACGTTTGATTGTTAGTCAAGTCCATCTTGAGCGTATATAGGCCTACACTGACTGAAACAACCAATTTTGTGGTACTGTATATGAAGTAGGCCCTATTCTTGTGTACAATGAATAGGCATACAATGCACATTTGGGGCGCGATGTTATAGGGATGTGTTCGGTGCCTTGGAGCCGAAAGGTTGTGGGTTCGAATCCACCTCAAGCCGCCGCGAAGGGACACTTACCAAGTCCGTCACTCGCAATTGTTCATACGCTTCGGCGTGAAACTCCGATTCAGTGTCCGCGCTGGAGTCGAGAGCGCAAATGAGTAGGAATCTTTGAAGGGGCGCTTTAACAAGACAAATTTCATAAATACATGCATAGTCACATAGTGACATAGGCTACATGTCAATTCACATTATGATTAAGGCGCAATGCTCCCTCCTTCCACGCTTCGATCCTTCGCCATGATACTGTGACGCACAATAAATTCAGAAATGGAAAATCAATAATAATATGAATTAGGCCTAAATGTAGTTTTGAGATCGAACTTTTTTACACATCTTCAGGCATTTTACTTTGAACGTGATGATGTCGCTCTGCCTGGATTCTCCAAGTTCTTCAAGAAGAGTGCTGAGGAGGAGAGAGAACATGCGGAGAAGCTGATGAAGTACCAGAACAAGCGAGGTGGTCGCGTTGTTTATCAGGATATCCCGGTATGTTTAAGAAAATATGGTTAAGGTACTTAATGAGCAAATTAATTAGCAACATTGTCACATTTAATAAAAAATATTTAGGTTAAATTGATGCTGAGCTGTCCGCGATTTATGGAATTGCATCTCATCGTGGATAGCTAGATGATGATGTGTATTCTGACTCTTACCTGATGGAAAAATTAACTTTTTGCTTATTTTCTTTTCACAATGGCTCATGCAACGACGAAGCATAAAGAAAACAAAGACAGATGTGTACATTGTAAATGTGATCCATCATTCTAGCATTATATGAATGGTGCTCGTGAATAAACCGGTGCCCTACTGTCCTGCGCTTGGTGTTCAAGTGGCGCTCTATAAATTTGGAGATTACGACTACCGTGCGATAACTATTTGTTGCGTCTTAGGCTATATGATGCATTTGAACATGGCTGTTTTTAAGGAATGTTTAGAACCGTACAATCCCCTTCTTTTCATTCTCATCTTCCATGGCAAATTGCTTCCAATCGTGAGACAATGGCCATTTCTTGCTAGTTTTAACTGTACATAAGTGCTTCTACAACCATAGTTCGATGCGTACGCGTACCTTATAAGGTACGCGTATAGTACGTGCGTACCTTTCAAAGAATAAAATACGCGTACCATACGCGTATTTTATTTTTGAGTATTATTATATGTCAGTGTTTTGACGCTTCACCGATATTAAATTACTCACTTATTGGCACATGCAAACAAAATGACGTCACCAGCGTAGCCTATTTACGTTATCATGAACGGGCAGAACGGCCTGAGGTGATTTTTGTGATTATATAACATTTTAAGGCTTTAATACTTGTAAATGAGTATGTTACACCAAGACATTGCATGAATAATCCATGACTTATAACATGTGCCACGGTTAGGTCTAAGTGTTGTACCGTACCTTTTACGTACCCTTCAATAAGGTACGTTAAAATACGTACGTACCTTTCAAAGAATATAATACGTACCATACGTACCCTCGAACTATGTCTACAACTGCACAACCCCATTTAGAACTGCACATTTTGTGTACAACTACACGTTAAAAAAAACCTGCATTTGAAGACTCCGTTGTAATGTAGCATGGTTGCTAGAATGGAAAGACTCTATAGGCACCTTTTTGCCTGCTTGGTCTATCCGTGTTCTGCCAATGAGTTGTGTCAACTTGTGTGCGATGTAAGGCAGGTTTTGATGAATTTGCTTTTAGAAACCGATGCGTGACAATTGGGGAAGCGGACTGGAAGCGATGCAGACTGCTCTTGAGCTGGAGAAGAACGTCAACCAAGCGCTTCTGAATCTGCACAAGGTTGCGTCCAACAGCCCAGACCCACAAGTGAGAAGCATGCTAATTCCATTGTTTCAGTCCTTTAATTACGACAAACGTGCACAGATGCTCAATATTTAATCGTATAATGTGTTTAGTTTTGTTTACACAATGGTTCTGTAAACGTTTCCATTTAACAGCCGTTTAATGTAGTTTTCAAACTGATTTAGCCCATGCTAACTGCTCATTCTTTTACCAAGAGGTCGAAGACTTAGCCTAGTGTTTGTAGTTCCGCCTCTCATTCTAAAGTGTAATATTCAGCTTTGAATAAAGGCCTATTAGCCATTATGTCTTTCACATGTTCTGTGCATTATGGTAGAAATGCACAGAGCCAGAAAAAAGGCGAAGCTTATATTCGTGGGACCCTTTTGCTCAACTCCTCCCGACTAGTCAATTATTGAGACTCCATCTCAAAATCTTTATCGTTGGATGTCTTCTAATCGTCTTTCTAATTATTTCACTTAATGGTTGTGTCTTGGTTTTTTTCAAGATGGCGGATTTCATTGAGGAATTCCTTGAAGAGCAGGTGAACTCGATAAAAGAGCTTGGCGAATACGTGACGCAGCTGAAGAGAGTCGGATCAGGACTTGGAGAATACATGTTCGACAAGGAAACTCTTGGCGACTAACCACGTCAACCGGAAACATCCATTTTAATCCCAGTGTTGCAACAGTTACTGATTTCTATTTAGGCATAGGCTACACATAGGCTACCCGGATTCAAAATAAAAACCGGTCTTAACATTTTCTTTAAAAAAACTGTAACCTATTTTAAGTGCATGTAAAGAGGAAAACTGATTCGAGGAAAGGTTGATTTGTAAAAGAGTTAATAAAATCGTACTTACAAGGTCAATTGAGTTGTTTGTTGCGTTTTTATGGCAATAAATAATTAATAGGCCTGTGGTAATGTGGTTACCATGCAATGGTTCTAGGGCAATTACCCCTGGACAATTCCCTCCGGTAATTGTCGAGGGGTAATTGTCCAGGGGTAATTGTCCTGTCAACCCATGCAATAGCCAAATTTAGCAACACGGAGGTTCCTGCTTATGGACGCGAGGCATTGGGTAAATTCTCAGACTGAAAGATTCACTTTTGACGATTAGATCACTATCAATGTCTCCTATCGTCCCGAAATCTCGTGCACTTGGTATCAACCGATAGCACTCCATTGTTGGGCTCGGTGGTGTAGTTCGCAGCCTTGTAGTCAGACTGTCAGAGGGTTCCAGGTTCGAATGCACCTCAAGCCGCCGGGTAGGGATCTTGAGCAAGTCCTTCACTCGCAATTGCTCTTGCTCTTCAGCGAGAAACTCCGATGCAGTGTCCGTGCTGTAGTTAGAAGCTCCTCTGAGTATCGATAGGCCTATCTGAATTCCTCAAAATGCATCACATAAAACGCAATAAATAAGTAATCTGAATGGGGTGGGGCATGGCATGGCCGGATTGCCCTCTGACTCGACCCCTGCTGCCCGTAAGTATAAGACTTCACTTCCTTAGAACAGAATAGGTCATTTAGGCCAAATAATTTGATTTAGACCTATCCATCCAAAGCTCAAGTAACTGACACGACCGTGTGAACATGTCAACGCTACCAACCACTATGTTGTTTTCAACCAAGGTCGCCAGAATGCAATAACAGTATTATTTATTATTATCGTTTATTTCTGTAGTAGATCGACCTACTTTTGCCAAACAATCGCAGCAGACGTCGCGTCTGCGATGTAACGGTTTAAAGGTCTTATGTAGCCCACATGGTGAGCGAATGGTATAGGTCAATGTCACCGTCAATCACATTGTAACGAGGAATGTTGTGTGGTGCGTACCTTCCTGCCTGCAACGATCACTGTTTGAAAAGCTTGAGCAACTCTCCCTGTAGCAGGTTTTTTTAACGTGCAGTTGTACACAAAATGTGCAGTTCTAAATGGATTTGTGCAGTTGTAGAAGCACTTCTGTACAGTTAAAACTAGCAAAAAATGGTCATTGTCCTCCGATTGGAAGTAATTTACCATGGAGGACGGGAAGGAAAGGAAGGAGTTGTGTAGGCTAGTTATAAAAATTCCTTAAAAACAGCCCTGCCCTGTAGGACTATTTTTCCTTAGCGCGATGGCATCAAGTGATTTTTTTGTTTTATGCTATGGCGTTCAATGAATTGCAGCTGTTAGTAGGCCTACTAACAGTATATACATGTAGGCCTAGCCGTTATAGGTCTAGTATTGATGATAGGCCCACAAATTGAAAATTTGAAACTAAGACATGTAACTTGATGTAAGCTTATGTTTAGAAACGTGTATGAAAAATAGCCAGGTTCTTAATTTTAAAGCTCTTGCTAACAGTTTAACCACGACCAATGTGCTTTGCCAGTATGAGAATTGTGGAAAAATAACTGGGGGGGTTGGCCTATGATAAACTTGAAATTGGGGTATGAAAAACATACTTTAACATGGGGCTCTAAAAAAGACTGGGGGGTTGAACCCCCCCCCCCCCCCAACCCCCACGGCAATTCTCACCCTGTGCTTTGCCCTTCCAGCAATTACCTTCTGGCGACCATGGTACGTTGGATATAATATTGCCTACGAGACGAATGGGTGTAGGACATTATCCCCCCTGGACACTATCCCCCCGGACACTATCCCCCACGGACATTGTCCCCCCCGGACATATTCCCCCCCCCCGGGGTAGGACATTATCCCCCAGTCTTACTTTTATAAAGGGGATCTCTGATTGACGCTAATAAGTCTACGAAGTCTACGAAGTTTATATGACGCTAACAAACCTTTGTAGGCCTACTGGCTGTATACGATTCCAATTCATTTATTCATCTACTGTGAAACGACGCTAATAAGGCTACGAAGCTTAGACGTAGCATAACTGACGTTAACAAACCTTTCTTGTAGACACTAAACAAATAGGACCTGCATACGATTCTCATTCGTTTATTTCAAATCTAATTCTACATGTATGGCCCTACTGACACTAATTGGACCTACGTCAATGACGTTAACAAACCTTCGTATACTGGCTACCTACTGTAGACGACTCCCATTCGTTCTTTTCTCTACTGTATTTATTTTAATTTTGAATGGAAAGATCCGAATGATGTAGTTACAAGTTAAATGGCGTTAAGAACTTTCGAAGTCTTATCGGTTACGGCACTATTCTAGGATTTGTACATAAAGGGGGAATTTGTCCGGGGGGATAATGTCCTACGAAAAATCGGGGGGGGGGGGGGGGGGAATATGTCCGGGGGGGATAATGTCCGGGGGATAGTGTCCGGGGGGGATAGTGTCCAGGGGGGAAATGTCCGTTCCCCGAGACGAATGTCATGCATGACATTGCGTTGAAAGTCAATGGCGGTCTACCTTATAGGTCGGGCAAAATGGCAAATCACAATATGACTTGAGTATTTTTACCCTTGACTTGTCTTATGACCTGACAATAATCCGCTGGAAGTCTTAGTATCTTCTTGCATTTTTATTACTGAATCATATTAAAACTGATATTCATGGTTTTGGCAAAGTAGGCTACTGTTGGACTTTACGGCGTAAAAATATGCATGAAATTCTCGAAAAGTTGGAAAACGTACGGTTATTGCATATGGAAGAAAGATTTTTTCCTGTGATTGATCATTCCTTTCACTTCTGCATGGTTCCTTCAATAAACGTGCCTGTTCGTAATAGCTAAAGCTCTGCCGATTTGGGGATAATAGCAGTCGATCGAAGCACTTACTAAGTCACTGTTTACCTTTTAAAAGTCGCTTTAACTACGATTGGACTTCGGTTTCTACTCAAAAAAAGAAACAATAGATGGCAAATCTATTGTCTATAAATAGACATGACCTTAAGTGCGTTCGTCTATAGCTTGCCAGATAGGCCTAAATGGCATTGTTCTTTGTGACTTTATCGCATGATGCCCTCATTGGAAAGTCTCCATATGCCCCCAAAGGGTCAAAGTGTTGGCTCAAGTGTTTTCAACAAATCGAGCCTGCCGCGATGTTCTTGCTGCTTGATTTATGAGCACTCTTAATTGGAAGTATCAACCTTTGCACTTCCATGCGCGTGACATATTCAGTTCAGATTATTTACCAGAACTTTAGAGGCCACGATTCGTGATAAACACTGTTTAGAATCATTGCAATTGGAGCAGAATCTGAATACGGCCAAGGACCGAGCACATGAATATTTAGAAAGTTTACAGCGTTTACCAGACAACAGTGATTTTTAGGGGGGGGGGGGGGGGGTGGGCACCATTTTCTTGTAGGCTATTTACTTACCGAGTAAACTAAATTGCATGCAGCCAGATGAGATGCTTTAGCGACCTAGGCTTCAATTTCTGCTTGACGACCCGTGAAGAAAATAATTAGAACAAGAAGAATTAAGACCAGAACAAGAACAAAAAACAGTTTGAGTGTCAAAAAGCAGTAATTAAGGAATTGCATAGCATCATTTACAACCTTTATTATTAGGGTTGACATAAATTGTCGATGGGGGGCAATGGTTGACGCGAGCATGAAGCTTGAAGAAGGAAATCATCCTCCCTATTTAATTTAATTTAACTTGTCCATTTCTTTAGCTCCTCTTCAAGCTCTCTAGTAGAGTCGCTACTCAGAAGCGCTCCTGACTACAGCGTGGACACTGCATCGGAGTTTCACGCCGAAGCGCCCGTGCAATTGCGAGTGAAGAACTTGCCCAAGGTCCCTACGCGGCGGCTTGAGGTAGATTCGAACGTGGAACTCTCCGGCTGCAAGGCAACGAACATAGCCACAACACCACCGCGTTCCTATAGAGACTATATAGTATATAGCCAGCTAGTCTGACCTCTGACTGTGGACTATGGACCGAAGCAGACCATGCATCGGAATCAATGGCAGTCAACACAGCCATATTATTAGTGTCCTTTGTGTAGGTCTATATGTTTGTTAGCCTACATACAGCCTTCTTTTATCTCTGCACGTAACGCCTCTGACTAGAGATCTCTAAAGGGCGCTATATAAATTCTTATTGAATCGTTAATTGATTGACTGGATGGTTGCTTGGTGGATTGATCGATTGACTGATTGATTGATCGATTGACTGGTTGGTCGATTGATTGATTAATTGATTGACTGGTTGTTTGATTGATCGATTGATTGATTGATTGATTGATTGATTGAGTGATAGGTTGGCGAACTTCTTCATCATGTAGACTATTCGTAGCTTAAACGTCTGGAATTATGATTAATCATCACCAATAAAGCCAAACACCGTGGGAATTAAGCCTTAAAAACAATAAAGACATTTTCACAGAATAGCCCTGAGTCGCCTTAGCTGGAAAAAGGAAGAGCACGTAGGCCTAACTCGGCAGCCTGTGAATAAGCCTATAGCTTAATGGGTAATGATTGAGATTGAATATGAGGGGACACGACCAGGATACGATTGCAATCATTGCATATAGCGCAGAACATTAGCCTGAAGGGGAATGCGGTAGGCCTACAGTAGGCCTATATGTATGTACATAGCCTACATACGTATTACGTACGTAGGGCCTTGTAGGCTAATGTATCCTATGTTCAGATCGCATTTTATTTTAAGAGACCGCATTCTGAGTGGTGTCATTCAGCGAACGCATTAACCTGCCAATTACCACATCCGTTATACCCAGTGGCGTAGCAAGGTTCTGTGGAGCCCTTGTGCAGAGTTTTGGTGGTGGGTCCTTGAATGCCTGGGTGTAGGACATTATCCCCCTGGACATTATCCCCCCGGACATTATCCCCCCGGACATATTCCCCCCGGGGTAGGACATTATCACCCCAGTCTATTATATCATTAACACTTATTGTTCACCAATTTAGCTTCAATTTCAGCAGATCGAATGACTGCACTAACCCTAAAACTAACCCTAACCGACCCTCACGACGCCTAACCTGAGCCCTAGGCCCCTAACCGACCCTCGCGCGTAAAATCCCGCTTCTATTTCGTCAGAAAATACTTTTCATCGAATTTATAAATTTTGGTGGTCGTATAAAAACAAGTACCTAGATGTAGCCTAACTGACCTTAACAAACCTTTCTTGTAGACACTAAACAAATAGGTCATATGCCTACATATGATTCTCATTCGTTTATTTCAAATCTAATTCTACATGTATGCCTAGGCCTACTGACTCTAATTGAACCTACGTACGTCAATGACGTTAACAAAGTAACCTTCGTAGAGCTACCTACTGTAGACGACTCCCATACGTTCATTTAGGGCTTTTTAGGCCTATCTACTGTATTGAATTTAATTTTGAATGGAAAGGTCAGATGTAGTTAGCCTAGGCCTAGGCCTAGGCCTACTAGTTAAATAACATTAAAAACTTTCGAAGTCTTATCGGTTACCGCATTATTCTAGGATTTGTACATGAAGGGGGGGGTTTGTCCGGGGGATTATGTCCTACGAAAAAATGGGGGGGGGTAATGTCCGGGTGGGATAATGTCCGGGGGGATAATGTCCGGGGGATAATTCGTGAGTTAAATCCTATTGAAACGGAAAGCCAAACATTGCAGAAGTTGATCTGAATGACATTGCAGAATTGACGGGACGAACTGCGCAGTAGATTTCCACAAGTTTCAGAACAACAGTCACAGAAGATAAGGCCGAGAGTTCAATAGGTCCACGGTTCTAAGGCCAGAGGCGAGTTGACCGAGTTCAGCGTCGTTTGCCGATGTGAGGCGCAGGCAGAGAAGGCTCTGGGATAGGTCGGTTCATTCAACAGGCCACGGCTTTGAGAACCATAATAGCTTAATGTATGCCTACGTGATCAACTCATGATGTTGGCTTAGAGTGAGAATTACTGGGGGGAGGGGTAAACTCACCCAGTCATTTTTAAGACCCTATGTAAAAATTTTCAGTGCACTGTTAGCACACTCAAATTCCACATAAATCAACCTCTCACCACCCACAATTCTCATATAACCATATTGTGTACGTCTAGTGCATGCTGGGACTTTAGGAGCGACGAGGATGTCATCATGACCTCTGACACATTCATTAGCCTATCTTCATATGAACATATCCTAAATGTACAGAATTTCTATTTAATTAGGTAAATGATATAGACCCCTAAAACGATTAGTCGAATAACATTTGCTGTAGCCTACTCTCCTAGGATCGGCGAAGATGGAAACCAGACCAGCATGCACAACGATGATGCATGTAGGCTATAGGAAGTGAGACGGATAGACGGACAAAGAGACGGACAGCTGTTATATAAGACTTGGAACTTGGTCTAAATATAGCTCGGCCATATCGTCGACCACCGACTCGACAACAGAGACAAAACACAGACATGCAGATCATTAGAGAGGCTTGTTATGCTGTCCAAAGCAAGAGTAGCATAATTAGTAGTTAGCACACAACTTCATCACAAACGAGTAGGGCTGTCACATGCTTTCAAAATTTGTTACTTTTGATATAGGCTAGGCCTTATAATAAAAAGCGGAAACGAAATTATAAGATTCAAATTATTTAAAGCGCCACTTGAAAGCTATGAAGGGCACCAGCTTACAACCAAGCGCGGTGTAGGCCTAGAGTTAGACAAGGTCACAAGGTCACAAGGCTATCCAGAGAAATAAAATCATGATCCAAACCCAGTTAGGCTACAACTTACCAGAGAGACTAGGTCACTAGAAGTATAGGCTACTATAGAAGGCAGATATCGATGATCTAGGCTACGCGTAGTATTAAGATTTATATATTGTGTTATTATCAGAGTTCCTGTAGGCCTAAATTATTGTTTCAATTGCATAGGCCTAATTGTAGCATAGCCTATATGCCTACACTGTAGGCTAACCGGTTGCGGTCTGTCAACCGGATTGCTGAATAAAGGAACCAAATTTATATATTTATTATAGGCCTATTCATTCACTTATTCAATTATTCTTAGGCTTTTCTACTTTTGAAAGTATCTTTAGATTTTCAAGTATTTTCGATTGCAGACAGTTCTGTTGTGACACTAGGCCTATCGTAATCGTAAGTTCAATCGTAATCTCGAGATTTCTACTATTGTGAATAAGTTCGCGTCCAATTAGGGTGAATAAGCCCGTCTTGTTGACGTGACAATGTGGGCGGCGCTAGAGGCTAGGAAATTTTCGCATCCAAGTGCATCAGTCTATATTAACAAATGTCTGTGCTTGCGTCGCGCCTGTCTATATAAACTCGTGCTTCCGTTGGCATCGTCATTCTCTGGTTTGCTTTGCTGCGTCAGTGTGCGTGCGAGCTAACTAGTACCTACGAATTTTTCCGACGCATTATTATCAGTGTTTCACCAGTTTTTTTTATTCCGTAAAGAATAATTATACAGAACCTGCAGAAAAGATGGCCGAGTCGCAGATCCGTCAGAATTACCATGTCGAGTGTGAGGCTAGTCTGAACAAGCAGATCAATTTGGAGCTGCACGCCAGCTACACGTACCAGTCGATGGTGAGTTTGCAGAATGATAGAAATCGGAGTTTAAAATGGGGTAAATTTATGCATTGTTTCAGCATCTGTCTTGCTTGTCATTAGCATATTACATTATCATAAATCATCGTCGTTATTGTCAGACAACAGAACAATTACTTGAAATGGGAGGCCCAATCAGCATTGCATCAGTTTCATTACGTTTTATCAGTCAATGTTTTACCCATTGTCGATATTGACAGACAATTCCAATTGATGGAATATTAGGTTGATATTATTGACCTTGCCTTGCATTTGTCATTGAGCTGTTTCTCAGTTGGCAAGCAGGCTCAAATATTCCAGTCTGGAAAGGCCTTTGTAGTAAACAACCCAAGGTCCAGTTGCTATTTATAGGTTCTGCTTGAACTAGACCTTCAGTTACCTGAAGTGTTTGGTGTCTTATGAAAAAGAATCTGCATATCACACCTGTAAGGAAGTAGAGAAACGATAACAATGTTTGAAAATCATGACCATAACCATAAACACCCTTTTTTTATTGAAACCTAAGATAAAATCCAGAACTTGAAATATACAATTAGTTCATGAGATTATTTGGTGTATTGTTAGTTAATATTTTACATCAGTTTGAAGAGTCACTTTAAAAAAATCATTCGACTTTTATGTTGGTCATAATAGTTTCTCGGGTGAATACTCTTGATGATTTTATTGAGATTTTCAGACCTGTGTTATTAAGACATTTTTAAATGAAGTGAAATGTAAATTTTATATGAACTATTGACAAAAGTACTGTTCAGCCAGTTTCAAGTGAATTTGCATCACTGTGTTTTGAACACCATATTTGCATCTGATAAAGTTTTAGAGTGATCTTTGCTGGCATTGATCCAATATAATATGTAAAGTATTTTAAAACTAAGTAATGTAGGACTTGCTTAGGTTCACAGGTTTGCTTAGTTTAATGTTAATATTTAAAATTTGATTTGTAACTTATATTATGCCAGTCTCTAAAATGTAGGACTTTAAGTCAGTGCTCTCAAATATCAACAGTTGTCAACTCAGACGATCAAGCCATCAGAAGATCAGTCCATTAAGTCAATAATGCTGCAAATGCGGCCTTTATTTCATGTCGTTATTGACTTATGGTTTTGCGTTGGGACATGCTTTGTGGTCAGCAAGTCCAGTTAATTAGTTTGATCAGAATGAACGTTCTTACAAGAAAACTTCTGTACTATCTAGATTGAACCAACGATGAGCCGGTTTAAGTTTTAAAAGCAATGTAAAGTAAGAACTACTGACGTAGTATGGTAGTTTTAGACAGACATCTTTGACTGGGAAAAGTGCTTTATTGTTTTGTTATTTCCAGAATTAGTTGTCTCGATAGATGTTCTTGGTTTGCATACAATGAAAGCCAGACTCCTAGTACTGCTAATATACCGGTTTTGTGGAACATCACTAGAATTTTTTGAGCATAAAAGAGTGGTTCTTTTCTATTGAAGTTTTTAAATGGTTTGTGGATTTTATAAAGTTCTTTGTATGCTGCTTTCTTAGGCATTTCACTTTGAGCGTGATGATGTCGCTCTGCCTGGATTCTCCAAGTTTTTCAAGAAGTCTTCGGACGAGGAGAGAGAACATGCTGAGAAGATGATGAAGTATCAGAACAAACGTGGTGGCAGAATTGTGCTGCAGGATATTGCGGTGAGATTTTTAAGCATATTTGTAAAAAAATCTTTTTAATCAAGTGCTGCATGAATAAAGTAGAACATGTTGAAATATAGCAGGTTTAGTATGAACTTGTATTCATTAGTCTGTATTAACACGTTGACTCCTTATTTGCTGTGTTAAATGACTCAATGGGTGACGTGTATACACGTCCCTCGCGTCCAACGTGTTAAAACACTGGGTTTTTTGGCTTAATTTTCAGTAATGGCAATTGTTTTTTGGAGATTTTTAGAGCCGCTATGTTGTAGCTGCATTTTAAACTTGCGATATGTAATTGTACTATGTGGTATTCTTATTCTTCAGCAGTTCATTTTTCTGTGCTTCACTGCATGAATCTTCTTTGCAAAATCTATATTAGTCACTATTCATGGCTCTCATGTAAAAACTCCAACTTTTAGTCAGGAAATATGTTCCTTCTAATGATGGTCAATGTTTTATGTGCAAATCTCTACTTATATAATCTTATCTTCATCAAAATCATCGAATCATCTATATGTGTGGTTCTATGAAATGCATATTTAGAAGCCAATTCGTGACACCTGGGGAACTGGATTGGAGGCAATGCAGACTGCTCTCGAATTGGAGAAGAATGTTAACCAGGCACTTCTGGATCTGCATAAGGTTGCAACTTCCCATGATGATCCACATGTAAGTTATAATTCATTCATTCATTCATCCAAGAATATATGAATGATGCACGATCATCATTATAGCTATTGTCTCGCTGTTGACCAGTATAATTAATCTGAGTCAACTGTGTCATCATCTGGCGATTTTTAAACTCTGCGCGACATTACTAATGTCGCTCTCTGCTGTTTCTCTCCAAATCGATGCAATCTTGTCTGAATTTCAAAATTAGAAATTTGTGTAACTTGCAAGTAGGCAATTATTTATCGTAGCAGTCATTCATGGTTGACGGTCATTTATGGTAAGACGGTCACTTATGGTAGACGGTCATTTATGGTAGTCACAGTTTATGGGCATAAATATAAGAAGCACCAATTCCAAACAATTTCTGCAGTACAGGCCAATTTGGAGAGCGCTGGCTGATGGAGAAAAACCTTAGCAACAAGCCTCAGAGGACGATTGTTCTTGGAAAGTGGTGATTGCATTGTGCTAAAAACCAGTGCTGAAAGTGTAAAAAAAGAACTGCCTGGACACCCTTTACCTTTCTAAAAGAAATGCCAGGACGCCCCTTACATTTTCAGGTGTGCTGGCCCAATAAGTGGCAGGATGGCATAGAAATTTGAAAATAAGTGCCAGGACCCCGTCCATGACCGTCCTCCCACACTTTAAGCCCTGCTAAAAATCCATAGAAACGAAAGTTGGTGATTGCACTGTTCTTTAGCTATAATTGTTAATTTGAAACGCTGTCTTGTTATTTCTTTAGATGACTGATTTCCTGGAGGAGAATTACCTTGAGGAGCAGGTGGAGTCCATCAAGCAGATTGCGTCCTACGTAACTCAGCTGAAGAGAGCTGGAGCAGGACTCGGCGAGTACATGTTCGACAAGGAAACTCTCGACGACTAACTGGCGACTTGGCGAAGTCTCGGATACTTTCCACAGGACCCGACTCAGATTCCTTTTTATCTGTAACTTGACTACATTGATGTTTACTGGATGTCCACAATTTCGTGTGATTAATTATGATAGCGTGTAATTATTCGTGGTGTCACTGTGCACTAGAAACTGACCTGCTAATAAAAATAGTTTTGAGTAATGTCTGCTGTTAATCTAATTTTGAGTTATGTTGGTGTTTGAGTAAAATATCAAGAACTGTTGAACTAGACACTGTTGTGTTCGTTTTACTGGTAGTTCGATTGAAATTCTGCGTAGTAACGTGCAATCTATACAAATCTTTAGACTAAACAATTATGGCACTGATTGACCATGTCATTCTGCTGTTTCATGCTGATAGAATATCATTTGTGGTGTCATTAGAAATTGACCTGATAACAGCATTTAGTTTTAAGTAATTTTATAGACACAATTATGGCCATTAGGCTCTTGTTTAATTTTGAGATGTTTTCTTTTGCGGACCGAACATTTTGAAACGAATTTTCCAATTGTGTGTATGAATAAATGAGCAACTGATATTTACGACTTTATTAATTTGCTGAATGATAATTGTGTCGTTTTGTAAGATGATTGATAACTGATGCAGGAACCACATAATGTTACTGATAATTGGTGCAGGAACCACATAATGTTACTGATAATTGGTGCAGGAACCACATAATGTTACTGATAATTGGTGCAGGAACCACATAATGTTACTGATAATTGATGCAGGAACCACATAATGTTAGGAGTAGTGTTCAAAGAATACTAGCTGTAAAGGCTTTAAAAATGTATATTTGTGACAGAATTAGTTTGATTGATTATACAATGTAGATAACTGAACCCAACAATGTGAATGTAGCCCACTCCAAAAATATGACTAACAGAGATCTTCTACGCCAGTGGTTCTTCTATCTATTAAAGTTAGGGACCAGAACAATCTTTTTTGATAATATAAGACTAATGGTAAACACAGAATCACAACCTGGGGTTATGCTGCTAAAGTTGCTAAACCTAACTAAATTGCCTATTGCAATGTACACTATCATCGCGTGATTCATTGTATCTATCAGTCATTGAAATATTAGGTAACCCTCTTTTCACACTGTTTTTATATTTATTTATGCATGGATGCATCATCATGAAGCATGCCCTCCTGGGGCGTTGCATGATGCAGCACCAATTTAGAATTGTTGCTCATAGGAGTAGTGTTACTGAAGCATAGGGGTTGTTTTACACTAGCCCATAGCCGGATGTAGTTTAACTTCATACCCAGGATACAGCTCACATTAAAATCTACTGGCAAATGTTTGAGTATGAACAGTTTATTAGCTCTTATATAGCTGCGGGCAGATAAGCCTAGGCTATATAAGCTAATAACAATTAGCGGATAGGCTAGAACTTGTCAGAAATAGAACACAACTAAAAAATTAAAACTAAGGTCACTGAACAAATTGAAAACACAACTTTATTCTTAACAATCAAATCAAGCTTGATGTCAGTAAGAACAATTAACTGCAGGCATTCAAACGGTTCCTGTTTTTGATTTTACTATTGTTATAGAAGAAAACCAATTTCAGATCTGCAAGTTGAACAAATGGAAGCAAACCGATCATTGAAACAGTTATGCTTCAGATCTAAAACTCTATGAGTTGCTAGTTCTTCGAGTCTGGTCAACTTCTACTAGGCTTAGTCAATTGTTCCCCGTTTGACAATAATTATTATAAACAAAGAACAAACCGCAACAGATAAACATGAAATGTTCCTTATTTATATTCCAGTTTGTCAGATAACCAATTTCGCAGTGCCAACAGACAAAATAGAAGTGAATGTTTACCGACTCTTTTTTAAGTAAGTAAGTAAATAAGTAGCCTTTATTTGCATCTGACAAGCGCACATGCATTACACTGTATAAAATGATTATGTACATTTAAAAACTACGGCATAGCAGATTTGAAAGTCACTTGTGCATATAGTACTAACAGATTTATTATATTTGATTTTCTTCAATACATTTTAATGAATATATGAAAACTTATGAATTTTTTTCACGACTGCTTCATTCATGACCAGTAAGTCATTCACGACTGTGGATTGACCCTGGTCCATTTCTTTAAAAAGCCTCTCTTGTGAGTCAATATGGAATTTGTTTAAAATTGAATTACACTCCCTTAAATCGGTCAGTCTTGCTTGTAGTGGCTGAAAGATATGGGTTGATTTTTATAAATACACTGAAAGACAAAATAGCAAATTTTCAAACTTCCCTAACATTTTTACTAATTTCGACAGGGACTTTATAGTCATCCTGCATTTAAATCACCTAGTAGTCGTTTTAAAAAGAATTTGGTGTTTCACATCAAAGTATTTACCAAGTAAATTATTAAGTATTTAAGGGGGGTTCAAAAGTAAACAGAAAATGTATCAAAACACTGTAGCAAACTAGTATTTAGAAGAAATGGTGTAAATAAGCCTAATAATATTTACATTACAATACAGGCGTAAGCAGTCACAGTGTTACACATTAGTAATCAAAAATAACCTGAAGTTATAGAATTATCACATAGCCACTGAGGCTCATAACGTCATAAGCTGGCAGTATATAAAGCTATACATGTTGGCAACTATGCAACTTTGGGATTGCTAAGTAATTGCATCAAGCCAACTTAAGCATAGAGTATCGCATATAGTTGTATGTAGTCACAAATAATTATTGAAGAAGAGCACTTCAGCTAATCTAAAGACATGGTGTTTAGCAACTATAATTTTTGAAGCCTTGGCATAAATTGTCCCTCTCCGTTGCCAACTTATCTTCCAACTGATGTACAGGGTGGCTCAATTTAAAAAGTCCTACCAGCAAAAATGCAAACTTTCTCCGCAACCAATCAAGATTATTTTGTGAAAATAGCAGGATTTATAGACGAAAGATTTTGCAACAATCTCTGAAAATCTCATTAGGCTGTATAAGCTTGGTGTACTTGTTATAGGCCATGGGTGCATGTGATGTTGAAATATAGAACATGTCTGCACTCTGCACTGACAAGCAATTGAATCTGTGATCTATCAGGTACAAGCCAGCACTAACATTGTTTTAAAGGCTCAATACACAGCATTTATGTATACGTTTGGGCCCATGGCATAACTATGATTTAGGCACATTCTGTTCACTACCCATACAAACCAGTGTTAAACATGGATTTAGGGAATGACAATAATTGTAAGGCATAACTGTAATTAGTGAAATAGATCATCCCTATGTCCAAGGATGGCACTATATTAATTTTTGGCACATCTGTGGATTCTTCAGCAACTTAATAATGCTGATGAAAAGTTAACTATAATTTATTTATTTATAATAATATATTATTTGTAATATAATATATTATATATATATATATTATCTTAAAATAGACATCCACTATTTGGCAGAAAGATTGCAGTGCGATTACAACTTTCCATCAAATTAAATGTTCTAGTCGTGTCATTTAAAAAAGTTTTTCTGTGTGAAGGTCATACACAACAGTTTGTAAACAGCTAAAATCCAACTGAGGAAGACTGCCATGCGAGTACTACGTACATTCCATAAAATTAAATGTTCTAGTTGCATCGTTAAAAAAGTTTTTCTCCCTAGGTGAAGGTCATACACAACAGTTTTTAAACAGCCATAAGCCAATAATTTAGACTGAAGCATCAGTCTAGCTCTTTCTGAATTGGCCTCTTGACATTTTGACCTCTAACCAAAAAGCTCATTGAACCGGTCTCACTGGCTTTTGTGTGAGATGTTCAAGCAGTTTAATTATTTTACAGCCCGATATTAAAGTGACTCTCAGTGATATAAATTTTTTTTATCTGTTTATTTCGACAAAACGGAAATATAAAGGATATGCCAATATAACGTGTGTGACGAATAGAAATCCAGAACCAACTGCAAAATTACCTTCAGCATAATGATCCAGAATCAGACACGAAAAACATAGCAAAACGTTAAACAAAAGTACCATGACCAAATCAAACCCGTCGTAGCGGCGACTACGCAACGAAAAAGTCAGGCTTCCAAACATCATGAAAATGATTGCAAGGCTCAGAACTGGAACCATCACCTGAAAACCAACCACAGGTGATAGATGCATAGTAACGGTGTAGATTGCAACCATGTAGTCGGATGTTAAACCGTAAATACAAGTACCGTTGTCGCAACGACCAGTAACTTCAAAGTATGATTGGCGTACGATACCACTGCAGACGTACAGCGCAGCTAGGACTGTACATATCGGATGCATGTCGGATAAGTTCATGAGGAGAGAAGCCGGGACGACAAAGTGAGAGATGAGATCGCTGTAGCAATCCAGTTTGCTCCCGATCGTCGAGAATGTTGGATGGCGATTTGGAAACGAACGAGCGATCGGACCGTCGAGTATGTCGGCAATATTGGCTGCCACGTTGAGAAACATCCCAAGGTAGTACCTGTGTATAAGTAGTAGCCTACATTAGTACATGTAAGAAACATCACACATTTAAATATACACCGTGGTTCAAAAAAAACTAAGCCAAATTGTTTTGTATATATCTCTAATACCTGATGACATATCAAGCTAATATTTTCCAAATATTTAGAGAAGTGGACCAAGAATATGATTCCAGAATTTCATGAGACAAAGTTGAACGGATAAAAAGGTATGAATATTTAAACTTCATATGCCGAAATTTCAGTTTACAAGCAATTTTCTGTCAGATTCAATCACATGTTTTCTTATATCTCTAATGCCTGATGATTAATCATTCTAAGATTTTCCAGATATGTAGAGAATTGAACTAACAATATGATTCCAACAGTATGGTTTTATTATTTAATTAATTAAGATGCTCAAAATGTCCTCCTGCTTGCACGCAAGCCTCGGAAGCGCTGGCGCCATGCATTACGCAACAGCATCGTCAATTATCCTCTGACCCAGGCCTTCCCATACTTCCAACAAGCGTTGGTTGCTTCAGATCGTTTATATCATGGATTGTTGTCTGGTAGGTTCAGTCTTGCATCACATTCCACACTTTATAGTCGACATGATTCAAATCTGGGCTGTTCGGAGGCCATAATGTGGGAGAAATGAAGTCTGGCGTCTCTCTTGTCAGCATTTTGATGGTTTCCTTGGCTCTGTGGGCTGGCGCTGTTCTGTTGAAAAAGAAAACAGCCTTCGGGGGCTATAGATTTCTGATAACAGGTGGAAGATGTTGTGACAGCAGAATATTGCGATAATATAGGCCTACTCCGTTAATTTTACTCCAGGATCCCTGAAGACCAAAATTGGGAACTATCAAGCATCGAAACTGCAACGAACACCATAACAGACTTGCTGAAGACAGAAATTTCTGGAAATGAAGTTTAAATATTCATATCTTTCTATCCGCTCAAATGTATGACATGATATTTTGGAATACTATTCTTGGTTTAATCTTATAAATATCTGGAAAATGTTGGTATGATTAATTATCAGGTATTGGAGATATAAGAAAAACAGTTTGGCTTACTTTTTACTGAATCTGGCAGAAAATTGCTTGTAAACTGCAATTTCGGCATATGAAGTTGAAAGATTCATATCTTTTTATCCGTTCAATTTTATCTCTTGAAATTTTGGAACCTTATTCTTGGTCCACTTCTCTAAATATTTGGAAAATTTTAGCGTGATATGTTATCAGGCATCAGAGATATACGAAAAACAATTTGGCTTAGTTTTTTTTGAACCACGGTGTAGAGCTATTCAAACTGTTCCTTTAATTTATATAATTTTATACCGGTACATATTTATATATTCTAATCATTAGCAATTAAAAGATAGGCCCTACATGATTTTTACTGACCAGAATTTATCTTACACTCCAGAAATGCTGCAACAGTGCTTAGAGACTTCAAATTATATATTTGCAATTATGAATTGAACATCTTCCGAGTATCAAAGTATCTTCAGTTTTTTGATCATTTGTGAATAGGGATTGTTAGCTAGAGATGCTGAGGAGTGGTACTCACTAATGCTTAGTTCCAATCAAATACATTGTATTGGAACCCAAGATTCCAGGCTGATTTAAACACAGTTAATAGCAGTACTACGGTTGCTGGACAGTGTAGTGCCTAGTATGCTGGATTGTCCATTGACAATCGAGATGTTGTGGGCTTAAACTGCTCCACCTTTGACCAGGCTGGAGTCTTGAACAAGAAGAGGATGGACCATCTGCCCCTCATATGCCAAGGCCAAGAAAATGAAGTCGGTAACATTTCAAATCCATGGCTGCCATCCAGACTTATAGGAATGCTCTTCTTCTTTTTCTAATAGCACTAGAGATATCAAAACCTGGCTGCTACTGTCTGAAATGTGATAAACCAGATCTTGAACATCATCACTCACTTAGAAATGCACACTTAATCCTCCCATGGTCAGGAGGCTGTTTTGACACAGCCGGAATAAATGGCCTTTCGCTGGCTCACAGCGAATGCTGAAGATAGTGATTTCCATGTTTCAAAGCGCTGTTCAAAGTTGAACTCTCATTGGTCTGTGACGTGTCTGCACAAACAGCCAATTATGCACAACACCATGGCAAGCAAAAAAGAGCAAAAAAAGAGAGCAGACTGAAGTAGTTTCAGTAATAGATTGGTAATAGATTAGAAGCCAATAATTTCTGCTTAAATTTGTACTTTTGCTGCTGCCATTATGATGTTCACTGGTTGCAAATAATAAAAAATGGCACAAAGAATTGTACAAAGAAGATAGCGAACCAAAGATATTGTCTGCTGATTAGCTGGTAATAATAATAATAATAATAATAATAAAAAAATAATAAAAAAATAAAAATAATAATAATAATAATAATAATAATAATATACTAAAGTTGAGCAATAATGTATTGCAGTTGAACATCTACTTACTTCCTTTTCCACATGCACGCCATAGCAACTGTTGCTAGGACTGCACCAAGTAGTGTACACAGATTGGCCCAATCAGTCAGCAGCTGAAGCCTTGTTGGTATAAATGGTGGAGCTTCGATGGTAGCATTCGGGGTCACGTCTTGTTGTCTTGACGTCACATCTCGGTTCCTGGTTAAGGGCCCCGGGCAGTTTAAGTTACGGCCATTTTTCACACCGCACACGTTACCATTTTGTATCAAGGTTCCATTGCCATTTTCCATGGTTTCTCGCTTCCTGCAATTTTAAAACACCACTTTATAAGCATTGTTAAAGTTCAGAATGTGAGAATTCTTACAGTTGTGCTTTTCTCATCCATGTATTCAAGCACATTGGAAAAGTAAAAAAAGGTATTCTGGAAATATTTTAGTTACAGTAAGTCATGCTTATCTGAGTTTCCCCCCAAACAGTCTCTCCTGGGCAGAACAGTTAAGCTATATGTCTTCTGCAAAAATTTCTCTGTTACTTACACCTTTCCTTGCCTTCAATACCCTACCGTTCCATAGCTCCAACTCTCTCTCTCTCGTCTAAAATATTCCCTCTCATTATCAAGCTTCCCTCCCAGCCTTCCTCTCCCACTCTTGTATTCATAAAATTACTTTTGGTCTCCCTGTCACTCTCCCTCTACTCTCTTCCTTCTGTCCTTCACACTACCCTGCTCAATATTTCCCAATATTACCTTCTCATGCCATTTTGTGGAAACTAGCAAAGTCCTAATCCTTGATTATAGTTTACCATAATCGTAAATAATATTGACCACACTGTAAAAACTTGCATCACTGACCTGTGACTGAATCCATTGAGGATATCTTGACCGTTTCTTACGTCCATTGCCTAAATGTTTATTGCAAAAAAATAACATTTCCATTTAACAGTTGTATACCAAATGCTGTTACACTAATACAGCTATTCATGGTGCATTGATAAACAGCCAAAACATTCCATTTAACAATTGTATACCAAATGCTGTTACACTAATACAGCTAATCATATTGCATTGATAAACAGCAAAAACAGGAAACATAGAACTGAAAATCCCCTTAATATGCTAATGCTCCTATCAGCATATTTTACAATTATCTGATTTCCGTTGAGATGGCAGAAATCAGGTAGCACAGCCAGATACATAGGCTAAATAACAAACCAAATGGCTGAATATAATAAAAGGTGCTACAGAAGTGTTGAGATTTCTGTGTAATAAGCATTCACAATAATTGTCTCGCTCTTTTGAACAAGTGTTTAAGTTACATGTAGAAGCAATTAGCAAAGCTGTAGTCATGCTGTTGTCAGGCATGATTTAGCATTAACATTAGGCTATGTCCTTCATTCCTGATATATCTGGATCAGTATTATTATAAGACTGGGACCATCTGCAATGATGCAGTGCTCACGAGTCATTAATATGATTGTGCCATTTATGCTCAGCTTTCAAGTATAATAATATAATTATTTTCTTTATTGAAACAATCCGGTTGACAGACCACAACCGGTTACAGTGTACAATAATTTTATGCAATAAAACAATTCACAAGAGTGCAAATTACAGAAGACATAGGCCTAATTAAATCTTAACTAGCCTACTAGCATTTTTAAAAGCCTGCAATAAAGTGAAAAGCGGTATTAATAAAAGTCTGCAGTAACTGTTCGTGATGGAGTTGATAGTAGGCTAATCAGCATTGACCATCATTAAGCCTCAAGTACGATCATAGGCCCACGTACGCCTACCTGGCTTCACAAGACTTATTGACAGACATTCAGACTAAAGACAAGAGCTGTATAGGCCTACCGTGCTTTGTTATTGTAGGACTATATAGGACGCAGGCCTGCCGCCTACGTGCTTGCATAGGTCATCATAAACTTCTAGCCTAATTGTAATTCGTAATTGCACAAATTTGAAATTCATAAAAATTTAATGAGGTCAATTGACATGCAAGAGTTAAACTAATGAGAGGAGCTTGATATTTGTCCTCCTGTCGGATTTTACAATCAGAACATTAATTATTGTGAAGGCCCAACCAGCATTAATCATAAATTCAAAGTAATTTTTATCATAATTAGCTGTCACGAATTTAACTTCATCTGAATTTCACATGACTGTAAACTATATAGGCCAATTAACGGTGAACAAAGATAGGCCTATAGCCTATTGGGATAGACTAAAGTAGGCATAGCCTAACTGTAGGCCTATGGCCTATTGTAATAGACTAAAGTAGGCATAGCCTAAATGCTACTTTTATGACTGATATGCTTACATTATGTAGCCTACAACTCGTAGGTCTGCGAGTCTTTAGGCCATAAGGCCTATAGGCTTAGCAATAAGCTAGCCTAGGCCTACATAGTTGAAAGTCACTCAATTCAACTTAGGCCTGTTCAAGGAAAATTACAATAGAAAATCTCAATTAGCCTAATAGGAGAAGCCCCTCCCCTCCCCTCCCCCTCCCCCCTCCCCCTCCCCCTCCCCCTCCCCCCCCCCCCCCCCCCCCCCCCCCCCCCCCCCCCCCCCCTCCCCCTCCCCCTCCCACCATTTGAAACGCGCACGAATTGAAAGTGGGGCCGTCCATAAAGTATGTCACGCTATTTTTGACCATTTTTGACCCCCCCCCCTCCCCCCTGTCACAAACTGTCACACCTTCTCGGACCCCCCCCCTAAAGTACGTCACACTTTCTCGGACCCCCCCCCCCTAAAGTACGTCGCACTTTCAATTTTTTTGTAATTAACACCTTATTCAAATTTAATCTAAAACACACTTCACTATTAAACTGTAAAGTTTCCACTTAAAAGTACTATCACATTATTAAAATGACTTTAATAGTAGAAAAGTTAATTGCAAACAGTTGTCACAGTTATTCATTGAAGCAGTAACTCAATGTAGATTGAATTTGAAAAAAAATTGCAAAAATTAGACTAGACAATTATATAATACACATCATTAAAAAAATAAATGTGTGACGTCACACATGGCCTGACCCCCCTCCCCCTGTCACAAACTGTCACACCTTCTCGGACCCCCTCCCCCCCTGGAGCGTGACGTACTTTATGGACGGCCCCTGTTCGGCCGAACGTGTTGAACATGCCTTAATCCGGTCCTGGAAGTAGGGCCTATAGGTGATCAATCTAGTCCCTCTGGGTTCCTTTTAGGGGTGACAGAGGATTTTCTGGGGGAGGGGGAACGACCTTTCGGCAGACGGCGACCGCTGATCAGGCGTAGGCTTAGATCTATATAGCGCTGACGAAGGGAGGGTGTTTCTGTTTCTCATAACCCTTTTTTCTGATTAACCCTCAGGCTACCACGCTATTTTTGTAACACTGACTACCAAGGGGGGGTGGTTAAAACCCCCCCCCGGATTTTGGGTTTGGTTTGAGATATCATAACTTGTAATACACCAATGGATTCAGCATTCATTTCTGCACAAAATGGTATAATTAGGTTTAAAATATATGAAAGCACCCCGAAGTTATGAATTTTTTACCGTAGGCACCCGTCGATTCCACAAAATGTATACTTTCGCATAAGCAAAATATTAGATTCTGTGTGTTTTAACATAATTTATTTAATTAAAAAATAGTTTACATATAATAAAGTCCAATATTCAACTATAAAAACTAGTAATAAGTTAGTTTTAGTTACAATAAAAAGAGAAAAAACATGTAAAACATGCTGAAAAACGTTTACGCAGACTTATCGGTTTGCGTTGTAAAAAAAACCCAACATTTTCACACATTTAAATTTATTTTGAGCACTTCCGGCCATCAAATGTCAAATTAATTGGTATCACAAAATAGCCCTAAATGCACTCTATAGAATGACATAATTTATTTCTCTTAAAAAATAAATTATGAATAATTTTTAATAGGAAAAACATGAAAATTTTATAAAAATAAAACACCTTTATTTATATTTCAATTTATTTTGAGCACTTCCGGTTGTCAAAAGACAACTCCGTGACCACCAAAATGTAGCCCCACATTCCCTCTACAGAATGGTGTAATTTGTGTCTCTTCATGTCAAAGGACGGATAAGATACAGCCGATAATCTAAGGGGGGGGTGGTATCCACCCCCCCTGGTGCCTCGGGTATATCGGGTATAACTTTTGAATGGTATGGTATATCATCACACATTTTAGCTCAGAATATGTGCAAATGAATCCTCTACAGCTACCTAAAACGTCAAAATTTTATTCCTAACGAAAAAAAATTGATTTGGGAAAAACCTAGGGGGGGGTGGATACCACCCCCCCCCCCTGGTAGCCCGAGGGTTAACTTTTAAAAGTCCTTTTCTATAGGCCTACAAATAATACAAATCCCGACTCCCGTGTAGGCTGGCAAATTCTGATCTTTCCGATCTGATGACCTTCATAGGCTAGCCTACATAGCCTACTGTGGCATCTATTTCTTTATTCCACTTTATTCTACTATAGTGGATAACACTTGAATCATATATAATATGACTATTGACTAATATAAATATATAGGCCTTAAATAATATGAAATAATATAATTTTTATTAAAACCGTTCATGTGATTGAATAGGCTATTGGTTTTAAAAAGCAGCTGTCAAATTTTCTGGGGGAGAGATAATAGGCTAGGCCCTATGTCATTCCTGGGAGAAACTTTTCCTTTGAGATGCCTGTATAGGCCTTATTAAACACCATATGGCTACAAGCGGATACGTACCGGTACTAGCCTATATAGGCCTACGCGAGAACATACACGCACACGTGCACACACGCGCGCGCGCACACTGCGACGGGCACACAATAATTAAACACATAGGCCTAGGTTATATTACAAAGTTTCAGGCGTTTCTTTTTCATAAGCTTATCCCCTTATCCCCAGCTATTCCAGGTTTATAGGCGTAATTTACATCTCAATTAAATTTATGAGAACATTTAAAATGAGCCTAATTAGCCTGAATATAAGCTTAGTAGTCCTATAAAAGTATAAAACGTTACTAACGAATTGTTCCAGCCAGGTAGTGTAGACGTCTGTAGGCAATAGATCAGGTCTGCCTCTCAGATTTTGTCAAAAACTGTTATTACGCCCAACTCTTTCTAGACACTTTCCCAACAACGATTTCGCAAGATTGCTAAAGCGTGCACGCGTCACTTTAAGACCTCCTAAGACAATCAAAGCAGTGCTTCTGTCTGATAGTGTTTGCCAGAGTATGCCTACTTTAGGCTACGCCAGAGCTTCAGAAGAGTCGAAGAAAATATCAAATCTAAAACTATTATTTTGGTTAGTTGCTTTGTCTACATGTGTATGCCTACGCAATGAACTTCGTAATCACTCAGGCCTAAGCTTATATAGGACCAACAGCCTAATTTTGTTTTTGAATTTTGGCCTGGCATGTGATTTATTAGGTCTACATGAATATGGGCCTACTTGACGGGCCCTTCAGTTGCAGTTTATAGGCCTATTGGATCATCTTATTCTTCTCCCACGTTCTAGAACACCACGTGCATGTCGATGAATATTCATGTGATTTCGGATTTTAAGTGAGCGGAAATTTCCATGCAATCGCCTAAGGTTTGCTCGCCTCAGCATCCTGGAGCCGCATTTGGGACGGGCCGCAGCAATCTGGAAATCATGAACAGTGCTCCAGTTTTTTTAGCAGACGTGGAGGCTTTGTGGACTAATCTGATTGTAAACAGGGTTTCTGGCCGTCAACCAAAATAGACGCTGTATCCTACAAAACAATCTAGGCCTACATGCTAAATAATATTATTATGCGTACAAGCATAAACACACACAGGGCCTACTTGAACAGACGGTGAACGTCCTTGAGAAGTCTGATGTTTTTGCAAGTTCAGGCCGCAATCAGGCGCCTGCATGAAAGTGTGACAGTTACAGTTAGCACAGTAATAATTAATAGGTCCACACGCTTGCTCATCTGCGAACATTTTTTAATGTAGCCCAGGGTGAGAATTGCTGGAGGTTGGGTTGGGGTTTAAACCCGTCTTTCTTAGAACCCCGTAGTAGGCTAGGCCTAAAATCTGTGTTTCACACCCCAATTCCGGGGAGGTCAAGACGAGGAGACAGCGTGGTGCTAGGGTGGTTGTCGGTGATGGTGGTGGTTGGGTGGTGGGACCCAGGGCTTTTTAACGTGCAGTTGTACACAAAATGTGCAGTTCTTTAGAAATGGTCTTGAAAAGCCCAGAGAAAGGACCATGCAAGCGATTGATTGAAACATAATTTATTGATTATCTTGGCTACAGACTACAGAGGAAATGTGGGATTGAGCGACAACAGGGTCTCACTTACACAGCAATCCGCTGTTATGATGGAGGCTGAATTCATGGAAGTGTTGTCCTTTTCTCGAGGTCCAGAAGTAGGCCTACTCTAAGGTGCCATATAATAATTATCCGTTTCCCTGCATTATATTGCTGCTACTAGTAGGCTACTAGGTTAAGCAAGCTATAGCCACTATCATGGCCACTATATACAAAAGACCTGTTATGAGTGATCAGACATCCTAGGGGGCCGTCCATAAAGTACGTCACGCTCCAGGGGGGGGAGGAGGGGGTCTGAGAAAGTGTGACAGTTTGTGACAGGGGGAGGGGGGTCAGGCCATGTGTGACGTCACACATTTTTTTTAATGATGCGTATTATATAATTGTCTAGTCTAATTTTTGCAATTTTTGTTTTCAAATTCAATCTACATTGAGTTGCTGCTTCATTGAATGACTGTGACAACTGTTTGCAATTAACTTTTCTACTATTAAAGTCATTTTAATAATGTGATAGTACTTTTAAGTGGAAACTTTACAGTTTAATAGTGAAGTGTGTTTTAGATTAAATTTGAATAAGGTGTTAATTACAAAAAAAATTCGAAAGTGCGACGTACTCTAGGGGGGGGGGGTCCGAGAAAGTGTGACGTACTTTAGGGGGGGGGGGTCCGAGAAAGTGTGACAGTTTGTGACAGGGGGAGGGGGGGGGTCAAAAATGGTCAAAAATAGCGTGACGTACTTTATGGACGGCCCCTAGACTATCGCTTGACCTGCACTCATTGCAACGTCTTTATAATCTCATGGATCTCCTTGAACTCTTTGGGAAGTCGTCTGGGTTATGTATGTTCACGTGGCGGTGGCTCGTGCACCAGTTGCCTGTCAACATATAATGTTGAAGAGCGCGTGTGTGTGTGTGTGTGTGCGTGTGTGTGTGTGGGTCGACCATCAGTTTCGAAAATTTCGGTAAGAGCTCGTGTGGTTCTTTCATCGTCATCAACATCCACCATTGTTGTCAACATGTAGCCTATACATGTAGCCTATTTCTTCTGGCCGAATTGATGACTAAAGACTAAGCCAAGCCTATATTGATTGCGATGGACCCATGGGCGGAGTTTATCAGAGGCTAGGGGGGGGGCTAATCTCCCCCAAAAGGCCCAGATTCAACTTTTTAACCATGAAAATGGTATCCTTTTCGGGGTTAGCCCCCTAAGAAGGCCCAGACCCGAGTTTAGCCCCCCCCCCAAGAATGGAAGCCAAACTCCGCCCATGGATGGACCTATGAAATGCAGGCTAAGCTAGGCCTAACAGTAAATAAACACGTTTTTCTATAGAGACCAAAAGATAATGGCTGTACTCTGCCCATTTTCCAGTAAATATGTCGGTTGATGATCTTCACCACTGCTGTAGTCATGTGAAAGGGCAAATCTATAGCCTATGTACACAGTCGGCCTAAATAAACACGTAAGCCTACATTTTAAATAGCCATGGTCTAGAGTCTAGACTAGGCCAATTTCGCAGTGAATTTGTCCGTTCATCACTCAGTAGGCCTATAAGAATTGTAGAAAAATAACTTGAGGGGGGGAAGGGATAGGAGCTCAAACTATGATATACCTGGCATTGGGTTGGGGAAAAGAAGACTTTACTATGGGTTCTAATAAATACTAGGGGGGTCGAACTTCCAGCCCGTGGGAAATTCTCACCCTGCTGGCCTGCTTTCACTAGCGAAGCAGTCTTGTGTAAGAGGTCGTCATGACATTGGAAGTCTCGCTTACGAGTCGTGCTACAGTGATAGCCTAATTGATTCAGACAGTTAGGTCACGGTGACGTTGAGTAATCTATAGATTCAAACCCTCAGCTTATAGGCTGTCACGTGCAGACTATAGACTTAGCCTATTGTAGGCTACAAGATCCAATCAATGCAGCTAACAACAACAGCATCCACATGGTCCTTTAGTTGAACCTTGAAGTAGCACAGACAGACAGACAGACAGACAGACAGACAGACAGACAGACAGCCAGCCAGCCAGACAGACAGACAGACAGACAGACAGACAGACAGACAGACAGACAGAGACAAGACAGGCAGACAGACAGACAGACAGACAAACAGAGCTTGAATTCTTTGGCAGATCATAATATTATACAATATACAGCCAGCAAGACAGTGAACAGATTTAGAAAGTTTACATTGAAAATATAAAGCTCTAAATTAGGACTAATGTTCAAGATATTATTGCAAGAGTTAATAAATTTATATAAAGTAGAAATGAAATGCTATTTAAAAACAGCTTTTTGCAACTGTTCCAAATGTTCCTGCCACAAGCCTACATTTACATATTGCTTGGTTTAAAACAGTAATTAATACAAGTCTACCATAATTATTCTTAAAAAGTATCTCCACACCATACATTTTTAAGATACAGAATCTCTAAAAAAGAAATTGATATATCCATACATGCATTGGCATTTGCATTTGGGTAATACGCAGCTCCATAATGTAGTACTGTAGTAGGCTATTTTCTTACATTTATGACACTCATGCATTGAATGTACACTGTGAGCAGGCACACATGGACCTCATAAGTATAGTACACATGCTTGCGGACCCATTTAGACTATGTAATCTATGGGTCCGTCTAGAGCCAATATGGGGTACACCTAGAGCCAATTGTTTTCCATATAATGTATATACTGAGTTATTATAATTTACTGATTAATTTTTTAACAGCTTAAAAAAGGATCACGGGACATCGTTCTGGAGCGTTAAGGCTGAAAAAGATTTGGTAATTGATTTTCACACTTTTTCATAAAAGAATTTCAGTTTGAAATCAGTCAATCAAGGGACGTAAAAATGACACATTGGCAAAATGGCCGTTATGATTACTTAATCCAGGTAGAAGACACTTAGCATGCTCTGCCGTAAATATTCCTTACTATTTTTCATTATTATTACTATTTTAATCCTTACTTCTACCACTAAAACTTCTACAGCTACTACCAACACTACTAAGTAAAAATATTCTGTGAGAAAAAGCTTGAAGAATTTAAAGCCATAGACATCTTATACGGAAAACGTAGCACCAGAAATGCTAGTTCTGTCATTTGCTTTGGTGATTAAAGAACCAGGTTACATGAATAAATAAAGACATCGAAGGCAGTTTCTTTCAATCTGTAGCCTTAGTAACTGCATGTCATTACACACCTTACCTATAAAAGCAACAATTAAAAACGCAAAGTTATTGGGTCAGTGAACCTTTTCAATTAAGTGCATGATAACACAACATTAATCCAAAAATACTGCAACCTCCAAACTAACTATAAGGCTTCTTTTTTGTTTTGCCCCGAGGTATTTAGGATCCCTCAGGGACTTACCTCCTAACTAATGCTATAAAACCAGTCCGGAATGGCCCTAGGCTTCTTAGTTTTACAGGGAATTTTTATTTTGTATCTGGCTCTCCCAATTAGGCCAACAACTTTGAAAAGCTAGCAAAGGCAAAGACTTGAACACCAGAAAATAAAAGTGAAAAACTACCCAAAAGGCTTGTATTAAAGATGCTCTAAGATTAATTAATATACTTCAGTATGAATAGCACCATCAGTTCTGTGAAAGCGACTGTCATAGTCACTGCCAACACATCAGCATCAGAAGTAAAAGAAATGTTGAAGATTTCATAAAGATTTTTCAACTAAAAGATTTTTCAACTATATAACAAGTTTAGCATGCAACTTTCAGGATTTATTAAAGGTCATGCCTCACTTTCTTCTGAGCATGCTTGGATAAAGAAAGTTGAACTACTCTCTTCATCTTACAAATGACAATAAATTCAATTCATTCAACAGCATCTATTGAATACAAGTTCTTGAAGCGTCGCTGATTGCATAGCATAATGTTACAGAACACGCATTACGAGGGCGTTTTACTGTAATGTATCGAAGTTCATGAAAACAGTTATTCACACAAATGGCTCAGAAGTGAAAGAATTATTTTTGTGCCTGAAGCAACCTCGTCGTCTAGTTTGGCACTTAATGACAAATTACAAGTTTTTACAAAGTATTATGCGTTGTTAAGGCCTTCTCAGCTTGAATACCATAGATCTAAACATGGGCAAATCTTTCATGTATGCCTTAAATATTTTACAATTTGAACAAATGAATCTGCTTTACATATTGTACAGTTATAATAACTGCTCCTCGGGTCTTGGGCTTTCCTTTTGTGCAGTAACTGCAATTTTATCCGCTCCTCAACTACTCTTACATTCGAGACTGCTGGCCAGTCCCATTAGAAATTTTGGTAATTTTCGTCGGTGCAAAACTCCTCAAAGAGATTTTATGGAATCATTTAATGACGTCCGAAGTAAGCTAAGACTTTCGCTGCTGCTGCTGTTGCCTGGTAACCAAGTCCTTCTCTTCTTCTGCGTGTCGTTCATCATCTGTCATGATGTTAACCAATGTCTCAACTGCCCTACCAACCTCCTCTGCCACTTGGAATAAGTTGTCTATGTTGTTTTTTCCTGCACATACAAACAGAAACACATCAATCAGAAAGTGCTTTGATATGATGCAGCCAGACAAAAGCAAAGAATTTGTGAGACTAAAGTTCAGAGAAAGGAACTGCAGAGAGTATAATTCTGAGAACAAAATAACAGCTCACATGTACACCTTACGATAATCCTTCCCATGCAGAGCTGTACTGCGCTTTTTCTGTTGCACAACATTTTTTACCTGGGAGGGCTGCAAGCCCACCCCAGAATCCTCCTCCTTTATCCTGGCTTGGGACAGGCACATATTACAGGGTGAGGCAAAAAAACATAAAAATCAGTGGGTAGACTCACTTCTGTTCTGCTTGAAATATTTTGGTGAAATTTGGTCATTGTCTGTAAATATGAATTGACTTTAAAACTTGTAACATGCGATTCAAAACTTCTTACTTCTGGCCAAGATATTGGAAAAACATTAGGCAGGTCTTTTCTGGCCAACGCTGTAGGCCGGTCATAGAAATAACCACTGCCACTACATCTATCCCTGGGTTGCACTAAACACTACTTACAATTTCTGCAAAAATCACCAGAATCAGAAGTTCTTCACATTGATTTCTCATAGCTCCTTCACAAAAGGTAGACAGTAGAAAAAGCTGCAATTAAAAACCAAAACATAGAGCAACTATACCTCTGCCATGTTCTGATGAAAGGCCACTTCCTGGTAAGCTGTCAAGGACTTGGTCGTTTCCAGTGTGAATTTCCAGGTGGCCTTCCCCTTCTCCTGTGTTTCCGTTAAGACTTCTCGAATGACCTCTGTCTGCAAGCAAACAACAAATTTGCATGATATAAAATGCCAGGTAGATTACGACCCTGTACGACACTCTTTGAAAATGTGCAATATTGTGCATCCGTCATGCCTTATTGTCGTAATTCAAATCAACTACATCGTTAATTCTGTTCAAATTACTTTACAAGCTATTCATTCATCCATTTCAAGAATTCACATAGCACCCTTTCAAGAAGCTTACTCAAAGGCCCTCTGAGTCCACGGTAATGCAAATAAGTCTTAAGGAGCCTGTAAAACGCTGTTATTCCTATGTTGTATGCGTATCTCCGGTGGGAGACCATTCCAGACAGATGGACCTACAACTTAGATACTGACAGATCGAGGTTCCAACACGAGGGACCAAAAACTTCCCACTAGAGGCAGAGCAAAATGCTCTTTGAGCTAACACAACAGACAGTTGAGCTGACATAGATAGGCAGGAGCATAGCCAAGGAGACAACATCAAACAAGCGCAGCAATTCTGTACTTGATGCCCTGGATACAGAGGAGCCAGTGAATGGTGCCATGCAGAGAAGCTGAAACAGAGGCAAAGCTATGTTAAGATACACCTGTTCAGATCCCTTATACAACTTCATATGAGTGGAGATACCTGCACAGTGCACACACGCACACATACCCACACAGATCTTTGATAGTAAACAACGTTTCTGATGGAATTTACATACACAAAATATTCAAATTATTACCAATGCATTATTATTAAAATTACTATTATTTTTTGAATATCATTCCAATTTAATTTTTTCTAATTCAATGAAAATGTTTTTAACACACAGAGTCAGAGCAAATCTTACCATCGGCCAAACTGTGTCCATTTTGGCGCTTGCTGGAAGCAAAACTTGGTGGACCTCGTTGTGGAAGGGACGACTGTGTCGACGTCATTCCAGAAGATGATGTTGCAGCTGCTGGTACTGGCGACTGGGAGAATGGATACGTCACAATTCGCATATCAGATTCCGGCTAAAAAAATTGCATGCACCCGTATTCTTGAATGAATGGTCAGTCAATTCAATTCAAACTTGTTCATTCAAAGCGATCAACCGTCAAATACAAAAACAGCAAAGAGACAAAAATAACATTTACATAGAGAATAAAAAGCTATGTTAACTGGCAAGTAAGTAAGGAGAAGATACCTGAGAAAGGTTACCCAGAAAGTGAGCAATCCCGCTAAACCTGGGCAACCACAGTACAGCAGGGCATTTTTTAGCATGTTAACTGGTGGGGAAAATCCCCACCAGCCCTCTCTCATTCCCCACCAGTCCTTGCCCTTTTCCCCACCAGTGAATTTTGCCCTTTTTTATCTTTAATCACACAAGTTGAAGTTGCAGTTTAAAAAGGTTCAGATTTGCCTGGCGATGTAGAACTTTAAGTATATTTTGTTAAAAATCGTTTTGCAGGGAAACGTGAATCTATGTTGCCCTTTGATGTGAGTGAATTGTCAACTGGAACTGGAAGGGGTGTATCTAATCAGAACGTCACTACTGGTAGCAGAAGAACAGAATCAATTCGTGTTGAAATCATAGAGGCAGCATACAACTTCTTAGCTGAAAGACTGGACCCAGAGCAAGATTCTCTCCTTGGGAATATGAAAGATCTGCTTTCAGCCCAGGTCGTTGGTGATTTTGTGAACGCAGGCATTACTCTCTCAGCTAGGTTATTCCCACTGCAAGACGGAGTCTTTGCTGATGAAGCCTGTGAACAATGGAACACAATTTCAGCTATACCACACCTTCCTACCGGATCCGATCTTGGATGTTCATTGTCAGTTCGTCTCCGCCAGTTGCTACCAGTAACCACAGGGTTGGTGCAGAAGGTGTTATCAGCAATTGCAACATTGTCACCCCATTCCATGCAAACTGAGAGAATAATATCGCATCACAACTTGGTTGTCGACGACCATAGAACTGGTATGAAATCCAACACAATCAATGCACGACTTCAGATCGCATTAAATGGAGTGGGAACTGCACACTATGATCCCAGAATGGCCATTGTTCATTTCCTTTCAAGTAGGAATCGCAGAGAACGTGAACCAAATGTTGACAGTTATTCAAAGCGAGATTTTGTCCAGAAATTTTTCAGAAAAGAAGGCCATTTTTTCTAGTTGGTAGACTGTTACATTGGTAGTGGTACATCATCTAAATTCAGTTAAGTGAACTTCAGTCGTATAATTAATGCTCTTATACGTGTATTTTTTATTGTTCTTTTAAGCGGATATGCGTTGTCTTCTAAGTTTATCTGATAATGTGTCAACGTGCCTTTACCCAAAAATAACTGTTCAAAAATGCCCTTTTCCCAAATACCCCCAGCAGTGAAAATTCCTTAAAAAACCCCCTGCAGTACAGGAATTTTGTGTGAAGATGTATAAAGATGTTACAAAGTGTAGTTGCTTTAGGCAATAGAGACAGAAAGAGAAATGAGTATAAGAAACAATTAATTGTGGCAATTGTTAAGCTAGGGTCACATCCATAACATGACCATCCAATAATGTCGCCTTAAACGGTAACAGGACAGTTACCCCCTGGACAATTACCCCCCGGACAATTACCCCCCGACAATTACCCCCTGGACAATTACCCCCCAGGACAATTACCCCCCGGACAACTACCCCCCGTGCCAATTACCCCCTGGACAACTACCCCCCGTACCAATTACCCCCTGGACAATTACCCCCCGTGCCACAGTGTGAGCTTGTTGTTTCACGCGTTGATCTCTTTACCAGTCTCTTTGTATTTGTCAGACGATCAGCGCTGCCTAAGCCTATCCTAAATTCACTTTACTGTGGTATAACCAATTACCCCCGTGCAAAATTAAGTCATGTTAAACGCCTGCCTAATTAAATATTTAAATGTTATTGATAGAGTTATGACTTTAGTTAGCATAATAACTGAGCAAGGTTAAGAGCAACTCCACGAAGATGGGCAAATTATTGTTAAATGTTCAAGAAAAATACTAAATCAAATCTTAAAACGGTGTTCTAAGCTAACGTGTGAAAAAGGTTCTTTGTTAAAAAAAACTTCAACGTTTTAAATGCCTGCTTAATAAAATATTTAAATGTTATCGATAGAGTTCTGCCTATTTTCGTACTCAAATGAAACGACACCATTTTGCTAAATTCTTGTGTTTCTTCTGTTTCACGTAGAGAAAACCTGTACACAGATAGCTAAGAAATAATGGTAGTAGCGAGGATCTAGTGTGTATAAGTGTGTACAAGAAGTATTGCAGAGTGAGATAGTGAAGAAAGATGGCTATACCACAGTAAAGTTAATTTAGGATAGGCTTAGGCAGCGCTGAACGTCTGACAAATACAAAGAGACGGGTAAAGAGATTGACGCGTGAAACAACAAGCTCACACTGTGGCACGGGGGTAATTGTCCGGGGGGTAATTGGTACGGGGGGGTAGTTGTCCGGGGGGTAATTGGCACGGGGGGTAGTTGTCCGGGGGGTAATTGTCCTGGGGGGTAATTGTCCAGGGGGTAATTGTCGGGGGGTAATTGTCCGGGGGGTAATTGTCCAGGGGGTAATTGCCCTAGAACCCCTTAAACTATCACCCAAAGGCCAGTAGTTCACTGCGAATTACCTGTTCAGCCAGCAGCTGCCGTAGTCGGCGCAGTTGTGAATCAAGCTGACGGTTGTGATCTTCGAGTATCTGCATCCGAGCCTCCAGTCGACCTTTGTGTTGCCGTAGTAACCTTGCCTCCGCAATCATTTCAGCATCGTGGCCATCGGTGTCGCTGTTTGCTTTCGAGGAGTTGGTCACATTGTCGTACGGACTCTTGACGATTTCTTCTCTGTGCGCCTCCTTCAGTTGATCGTACTCAGACTGAAGTAACCTGTCACAATCAAAATCTAATTAACATAACATAAATTTTTTTTGGTAAACCAACATCGAACAGGTCGTAATTACATCGTGATTTTGAAGTTATATCAGTTTACACAGGAGACCCAAAAGGGGCCGAAGGTCCCGCTAGCCAGGGCCACCTAAGTGCATTAGGTTTAAAGATGTAACATGACCAACTTTAAGAAAACAATTGAACGAAAAATTCTTAGCTATGACAATTACACTTACATATTCATCTGCATTGTCGAGTTGCATGCAACTAATTCACCCCAACAAGTGGAATTTAACAAAGTTGTATCATGACATCAAAATTCTATGCGGCTGAACTAACTTTCAAATGCATACCCCTGGACTGCATTTTATGAGAATTTGCACAGCGATGGAGCAGGCTAGAACGAGTCTCTGGTGCACTATTTAAGGTGCGCGGTGGTGTAGTCGTTGCCTTGGAGCCAGAAGGTTCGAGGTTCGAATCCACCTTGCCGCGTAAGGACCTTGGGCAAGTCCTTCACTCACAATTGCTCGGCGCTTCTGCGTGAAACTCCGATGCAGTGTCCGCTCTGCATTCGGGAGCGCCTCTGAAAAGAGAGAGCTTGAAGGGGCGCTATAACAAGTGCACATGTATAAAAATGGTTGAATTATTTAAATGACATTGCAGAGGTTCATTGCATAGAAGATAACCCACCTGTTTTCTTCTTCAAGGTCCCTGATCATGGCCTCTAGCTCAGCGCGTTGCTCAGCATCCATTGCCATCATTATCTGCATTGGACTTTGCAACTGAGAGCAAATAAAAACCATCAATTCAACAGTTTCTTTTATAACAAGTTATTATATCAAATTCATGAAAAGCAGGGCTTAAAGAGTGGCTGGACGGCCATGGATGGCGTCCATGCACTTATTTTAAAATCTGAATGCTGTCCTGCCACTTATTGGCCAGCACAGCCTGGAAAAGTCAGGGGCGTCCAGGCACTTCTCTTCGAAAGGTAAGGGGTGCACACTTTAAGCACTGATGAAAAGGTTCTGCTCACTGAAGATGACGATGATGATTATGATGATATTATTTGTATTTATTGACATGTTCACTGACAAGTAACACTAAAGCATGATGGTACAAATTTCATTGTATCATTTTACACAATGTCTTGGCAGCCCTTCAGACCCCCCCACTCATTTCACAGCTGCCCCTAGGGAGTAGAGGATGAGTCTACTGAAAGGGGAGGGTCATTGCACCATGTCTTCTCAGGGCCTTATTGTTCTTCAAGCATGAGTGTTATCAGGTAACGCTCTGCCACCCATACTAGAATTTCTGGACAGTTATAAGGTCAAGATTTGAAGAAATTTTTTTAAACTGACTTGAGTAACAGAAAATTTTAACTGTAACCACACAAGGTATCATGACAATGAAAGTGTCTTTCCTGTGAAACATATTCTGTGTTCAATAAATGAACGAATGAATGAAAGTAAGAAATGCATGAACGAACAAATAAAACAAGCACAGTGCTGTGCACAACTTACAGTATGTGAGGTACTATTTCCGTGAAGACTCTGGCAGTATTGTGAAATCAAATTGTGCTCATCATCCCTGACATTCAGAAAACATCAGTTACATTACACTCGGCTGCAATAAATTTATGATTTAGTGCATCAGGTCCATTACATCGATACAGCTTGCTTGTCAGAATTTCAAATAATACAGATTATATATATATATATATATATATTACTACTAGTCTACACAGTCCATTTTTCCATAGTATGGTAATATGTATCACAACTTACTATTTGCATTAAAGCAACACTTTAACATTTTAACGATGAGCCTGTACTGAAGTGCATAGACATCTAATTCTCTTGTTCTCTTGTTGATAAAGGGTTACCCATCTGGCATGTCTTGAAAGCCTGTAGCAATTATTATTACATAAAGATTTGATTGCCCTACGTTAGTAAGCAAATGATTAAATTGTAGCAACCATTCAGAAGCGGTTGAATGGATTGCCGAGGATATAGACAAATATCCAACCTGACGTGGAAGGATCTGCACAGAGAAGAAAGGAGACGGTTGACTAGATCTGTTTTAGTTTAATTATTTTAACATCACCGCTAGTCAGTATAGGCTACACAAAGTACACAGCATTGCTGACTGTCATTCGTGTGATTTTGCTTTTGGGCAATAAAAACATCTTATTGTAATCTCCAAATTTCTAGAGTGCCACTTGAAAGCCAAGCTCAGGGCACCAGCTTATTCACGAGCGCTTACCAGTCAGGTGTTGTTTCTCTCCGTCGTTGCTCAACTTCTGCCAACCTACAGAAAGCAGACAATTGGTTGTATTAACCATGAAACCCATCACTTGAAACAACTTACCATGATATACAATGGATAAATTTAATTAAATCGTTTGATTTAGTAGATTATAGAGTTTTTACCTGCTAGCGTATATCTCCAGACGAGAATGCATCTCTAAGGTCGATATGCTGTTGTTCTGTGAACTGGACTGTGCAGGGCTAAAAACAGGAAAATGGAAAATTATGATAAAAACCCAACTTGAAATTTAAGTACTCCACTGGCAAGTTATTCAAGCGTGAACTCACAAATTTTACACCACATTTAACACTAATATTAACAGAAGTTTTAAAACATAAGATTCTTTGCAAATCACAACTTTTATATGATACAATGTTCTGACATAAGAGAGCAGATCTTGAAGAAATAGAGCACAAGGGTCTGAGTTGCTTCACATACAAAGCCAGCCTTTCTGGGTTACACTGAAATGAAACAATGGAAAATGAAGCTAGCACATGATGGCAACTCCTCTCCCTCACTACTTGATCTTCTCAAAAGCACTGTACAGTCATTTTACAGCTGATTCTGCTATGTGGCATTACTAGAGCAGAAAAAATACTGGAACACGTACATCTCTGTTTTGGGAGAGATTTGAATTCCTGACCAAGACTCAATAGTCCAGTCCCCAAATCACTAGGCTATCATGCATTTGATCAACAGCCAAAAAATGATAAACACAATAAGCACGCTGTACAGTTCTAGCCTGGGCATGACGTTAAACTGCATCCATCCTCTGCCACAGGGAACCAACAACGTCCCTGTGCCGGTCCTAAGCCCGGACAAAATGAGGAAGGTTTGCCAGATGGGTGGCGATACGCTGGCAGTGAAAAACCAAGACGATTGTAATCCGCCAAAACCACGACACAAGTAACAAGCTACCCAGATGCTTCAAGGTGTCATGATGTGAGGCAGACATGCACAGGTCGGTCAGGACAGACCGATGGAGAGGGTCGGGGGAGAGAGAGTGGGACACAACGGGCATTGACCCAGGTTGTCTTACGTGCCTCTTTTTCACGATTCTCTTCAATCGGACAAGGTGGTGTAGGTGCTCCAAGATGTTAATGGTATGGAGCAGACCTGCTGACCAGACCGGTTGAAGCTGGGCAACATGGCACGAGACAGACTCAGACAGAGAGTGGCATCGGACCCCTACGGGCATTGAGCCTAAGGATATTGATGATGATGATGATGACAGTTCTAGCCAAACAAAAGGGTTGGACATTGCTGAAAGACTGGCCAACCTAGACCCAAGCGTAAGCTGCTTCTTTGCTGACTGAAGATCTTGATTCTGCGAGTTCAAGCTGCCTGTACTTGGTGTTGACGAACGACTGTTTGTCACGACAACCTTCGATGGAGACGTCGCATTTGTTGACATCGATATAAAGTCGACTGTCGTCACCGGATTCCTAAATATTCAGTAATTATATATATTTGTTTTATTGAAGAAATAACCGGTCGTCATAACATGACAGTAACAAGCACCAAGAGAGCAGATGATAAAAATCTAGTAAACACTTTTGAACAGTATTTGCATCATGAAGTTCTCATTGTTCTTACTGGTAAGTTCAAATGGATGAGAATTGGGGTGCAGATTGTATATGCCAGTATAAATTGCCGTAATTATTTTTATTATGCCTATCGGAGAAGAACTTACGGAGAATATGATAACTACAGAGCTCTGCGAAGAAGGCAGCAAAAGCATTAGTGATATTGTGCAAAAACGTTTCAGCCATGACTTTAACATGTTTGCACATTCAAATAAGCATAAATGAGTATGTAAAAACGACGAGCATGTGAATATCAAAATTACAACACTTTTAGCGAATTTGTGAGGTTCCTGTAAAGTTCTATATAGATGACCATTGGCCATATACATACATATACAATTATATACTTAAAAAACAGTATTGGCTGATTTTGATTACCTCTCTAAAGTGTCGGTTTCCCCAAGGCTTTCTACCGGCAGATATCCAAGTCTTGGGTGCTTCTTGAAGTACTGTTTGGAACGGAATTTATTTTTGAACATTTTGGTGAAGTCTCTCATATCTTCACTAGATGTTGTCTACAGCGGACAAAATAAACAAGTAATGGAATAAAATCTGATAAACTACAACCTGATTGGCTGTGTTCTGTATCAAACTTTCAAATCACACAGCATCAAAGCAATTAAATTAATTCATCAAATTTGCCAAGATTCCTATTCAGTGCACTACTAACCAAGTCTGACAAAAAAAATTAAAAAGTAACTTAAGTAACTTGCAAAAAAATAAGAATTCTAATATTTTGCAAGCTAATTTTAAAAGTTACTTTATTCATAATTGAGGACTACTTGGAGGCACAGTTTTGAAATCTAAATTAAAGTCATGATTGGCAAGACTGATGTGCTGGATGAATAGCAAGTAGGCCAACTCTTCAATAGATACAAAATACGAGAAAAATACTTATGTAGTTCACTGTAGAGATTTCAGGCCTTCCTTCGTGCTACATTGTATCTTTTTTTGTTTTAATGATGCTAAAACTTTAAATTAACTTATAACCGAAAAATGACTCACTGTTGAACAATACTCCTGCATAGGATGTGTTAGTTTGTGACTTTTTGCCTTGCGACCAGAAAAGAAGCAGTTCTGACACATGTCAAAACTAAAGCACTTGAGACATCGATACCTAAAAGAAAAAGTCCTGGCTACATTAAACTTAAGTGATCATTTAAAACAACAGTCACAAAAGAAGCAGTTACAGTACAGGTAAAAACAAAAGCACTCCACACAAGTAAGGACTACATATACCGTAACATGATAGACCTCACTCCTGTCTACCTTTGTGAGCTGTGCACTGTGTGCAGCCCCATAGTTTTAGTGCTGCCATTTCCTCTCCCTTTGTTCGGCTGAACAAAGTCTGCCTCAGTTCCTTTGCTTGTACCTCCATTATTACCCTCTTTTTTGGACTACCGGCTGTTCGGATTGGGTATCTGGAACGGGTCCTCCGCTCTGCGATGCGACTTGTTGGTCATATCCGAAAATATGGTCGTGTTTCATCTTATATGTGGGATATCTTGCATTTGCTCCTTTCTCCCCTTCGGATTGCATACAGGGTCTGTGCCTTGGTTAGGCGGTGCACTGAGGAACTAGCTCCACCATATCTTCGAGAACTCTGTTGTTCCACCTTGGGTGTTCAGCGTCAATCCACCCTTTGATCTGCAAACCAAGCCAAGCTTCTGGTTTCCTGCTCGCAGTCTGCTATCCGACAATGTCGTTCATTCTCTGTCACTGGTCCTACAACCTGGAATGGCCTCCCTGTCACACTGCGCTTAATTCCCAAGTAGTCACTCCAATCTGTTCCTTAAGAATCTCAAAACCGTCTCATTTTCCTGTGGTTGGGCCGGGAGCTCTTCTGAGTAGCCTACCTTGAGGCGTTATAAAAATTTCAGAAAAAAATTACGCAGAATCGTGCCTTCTTGGTGGTAGGAACCTCGCCCCGGAATGGCCTTCCATTGATGCTCCACTCCATTTCTAAAACTCCTTTCATCACTCTCAACTTAAGACACTGAGACAGCTTTGTTTGGCCGTGCTGGGGTTGGGAGCACCTTTTTGTAGTCCCATTGAAGAGGCACTATACAAATTCATTTCATGAATGAATGGCTGAAACAACATCCTAAAGTAAAGGGCAAATAAAACATAATAAATAATTTCAAAAACTAATCAAACGAACCTCAAACCAAGTATTGGACAATCTTTACAGACGTTACACTTGGCCTGATGCTTGGCAGATTCGGCAGCTGACAATCGATGCAGAACAGGAAGCCAGACCATCGACTGTGGCTCCAACTTCATCCAGTTGACGAAGTGAGAGACCTTGATCTCTGATGGATTCCCAAACTAAAAGATACACAGCAAGACCACCTTAGTAGCATGTCACGCTACCATGCTGCCTGCTTTAGTAGAAATGAAAATTTAATGCAACAGTATCACCAAAGTGGAGTGATAAACATTGTAACATCCTTTAAGACATAAACACAATAACAAAGCTCATGTAGAATTGTTCATTTGTGTTTCCAGGGTCCCAAGCATGGTGAGCAGTGTGATCGGACTTAATTCCAAGAACAGTGAAAATGCCGTTTCCACGCATTCCCACACACTTTAAACCCTCACTATGAGTTTACCAATCATACTTAGTTGACTGACACACCGGACAAGATAAAATTGGATAACCTTTTCGAAACAACTCCGAACACTTGGTTCGATGTTACTACCACCAAAAGCAGCGATTTCCCCGAGTTGCTTTGGAATCTGAATGCAGGCGTGAAGGAGAAGACCGAGTTCCTGCTGAGTGACACAGCCGTCTGCATTTGCAACCGTCATGAACAAAGCTGAAAAGCAAATAAACCAAAACACAATCTGGAATTTCAGTTAACCTTTTTCAATCTAATATCTTGCAATTTCAGCAAGTAATTAAAGCAAAATATGTAATATATAAATTTATTTTATTCTTCATTTCAAGAATTTATATATCAATTTAAATGAAGAATATAGCACCCCTTCAAGAAGCCCATGCAGAGGCGCTCTCAGTCCAGCCATGGTGATACACATGGGTCTTTAGTAGCCTGTAAAACAAAGATGATTCAACCCTAGGTAACAGAATATCTCCAATGGGAGACTATTCCAGACAGATGGACAACTGAGAAAGCATGCCGCTGATAGGTTGAGGTTCCAATGTGAGGGACCAAAAGCTTCCCGCTAGAGGCAGAGCGAAGGGCTCTGCGAGCTATGACAATTACCATACAGTAAGTAATTTGAATCTTCCATATTTTTTCCACTCTTCAACATGATGTGCTCTCTTTTGCTAAAACTACACAAACTTAGGTATATTTTGCCAGAAATTACCTTTGTACTTTTCATCAAGATTTCCAGAACACATCACCAAAATGGCAACCCTGAAGGACAGCGACTGAATCTGACCAGTTCTTGACCTGTAGTAAAATATTAAAATACGAATAAAATTTACAAATGAAAACCAATAAAACTGGCATTGTATTTATGACAATTTCTGTATTATCGCCAGTATAATATTGAGATACATCTGATATGCTTTACAAACATTGTCTGCTGCCAGTGCAAATTCTGATGCCCACACTCACTAGAACATGCTTCGACACAACACAAACTGAAATAGAATGTAACTTGAAAAGTACCCCAAACTTTATTTATCTACCGTAAACAAACACATTGTGACACAACCTAACAGCAAAGTGCTCTTTGATATGGCTGTCAGTAGTCGATGCAAATGTAAAAGCTGACTTACTTAGTAGAAGTTCAGAGGACCTGCTCAATACTTGGAATGACCTTCCTCCACAGTCCCGCACTATAGGCAAAACTGACACATTTTTTTCTCTCATTCTTTAAAATCATTTCTTTTCCCTGGAGTTTTTTGTTTTGAGAGCACCTCTGAATAGTCATTCTGTAATAGGTGCTATATAAATGCATAAATTCAATTCAATTCAATTCACTTTTATTGCAACCAGAAAACAAGATGACAGCAAAAGTAGAAAATATGCATGCATTGCCTACAAAGGGAGTCCCTAAAAGGATGACATCCCGAAAAATACAATACAAATACAATACAATACTTACGAATCATACATGTTGAGTAGCCAGTTAAGAACAAGGTCAATGCAGAGCGAAACGTTGATGTCCGTACTGGTTCCTTGCGTTGGTGTCAAGGAACCGTAGATGGACGTCAGGCATTGGATTATTTCAGTGACTGTCATGGACGTAAGCATCGACTGCTGGAGGCCCATCCGTTCAAAAGCCTCCAAAACCTTGTCCATGTTGACAAGGTCAACTGAAACATATCAGACATTGGACCTTAGAAAAGAGGGCGTCTTGCAACGAGTCTATGGCGAAATGTTGGAGGGTCGGAGGAAGTGGGGGGGGGGGGTGGGAGGGAAGTCTGGATCCCTCTTGCAACATACCGCTGCAGTCCACAGGATACTTTGCACATGCACTGGTTTTTTGCAAATTATTATCAACTTACAAAGCATCATAGGTATTCTGGGGCAGCTGAAGAAACAATGGGTGATTATCAGCCATATCTGTTAAACCTACATGTATTATGCAGCCACATTTGTAGAGCTGTTGACAGCTTCTAGTAATTGTCTTGATAGACAGCAATCTAGAATTTAAGCAATTTTTCTTTGAGAGTGCCTAAACCCGAATACGACGAACGGCGCCATTGGATGTACGACCCTGCCTGGAAAGTTACAGAACCAAAGAAGAAGAAACCCGAGATTGGCACAAAAAAGGCTGCGGACACACACTTTGGAAGCTAAATTATTCAATGACGTTACTACAATCGAACATTACGCACCTAATAAATGTATTATGCCAAAGCTTTTGAATCCGTCCTCTGGAGGCAGAGGGCACATTCTACCTGCTCAGCAGGACAGTCTGGAGCAGTGATATTTTACTTCAGCAAATAATTTTCGTTTCACTTCTATTTCAGTTCGGACGTCCTCAATTTCAGTTCTAGTTCAATTACAGTTCTTAAAAAAATTTCAGTTATACTTCTAATTCAGTTTTTAGAATAATTTCAGTTCTCAATTAAGTTCTTGCATAGAAATAATTTCAGTTTTACTTCTTCACAGGCCTAGAACGTGCCTCAAATTAAACCAAGTTGAAGCATTTTCAATATCGATGCGCCTCTTAATTCTAAAAGAACTTCTTATTTTCAGCGACATTAGCAGATCACCAAAAATTTCGCCAACCCTCCTTCGAAATTTCTGCATCCGCCCCTGCGCCAATTATAATATTCCATTGAATTGGTCGAACACGTTACATTTCTTTCTTTACACATTATGCAACGCTAGCCTAAATGCTTTCTCTGTGGTGAAGCCGCTGACTCGAATCAGCCACATGAAAGTTTCGCGCCAAACCTGAATATATTTCTTAGCATTTTGTGTGCGCTTATTCACTGAAGAAGACAAAATTAAATTGTTGACAAGTTTACCAGAAACTCCACCTTACTGCACGTTAAAAAGCTCTGACTTATAGGAAAGGCCCAAATGCAATAGGCCATAATAAATTGCACACGGAAGCACGTACTAAGCTAAAAAAGTCAGAAAGTATGTGCGCCTTTTAAATTTATGTAAACTCAACTGCACGTAGGAAAGGTTATGAACTAAAAAAATAAAAAATTTAATTAATTTCCGTTCTGAAATTAATTTTGGTTTTTATTCTAATTTCAGTTCGCTGTGCTTAATTTCAGTTCTAATTCAGTTTTCGTTCTCAAAATAATTTCAGTTACAGTTAAAGTTACACTGAGCGGAAATCAATATTTTCAGTTCTAATTTTACTTATCGTTAATGAAAATATCACTGGTCTGGAGGCAGAGGACATAAGAACATGTCTATTAAGACAGAAATGATTGCATGAGCAACAGACACACAAAGTGATCCAACAGAATATGCCAAAGAAAATGAGTTAAATCAATACATACAGGAAAGACGTTTCTGCAGGAGTCTTAGCTTCATTGACGTCCTGTATGCCGAAAACTTGACGGTATTGAACTCAGCTAAAAATCGTACAAACAACAAATTGAAACTATAACAAAATGGTTAATAATAGTTCAGAGATAGCTTAATGAACTGAAGATCTTAACTGCTGCATAGCCAATCTATGCATTTGCATCAAACATTGAACATTTTAATCAATGCTGTGAAAACTTGTTATACAGTAAGTGTTGTATGACTAAAATCTAAGGCACCTAAACCCTGCGCTTACAGAAACTGCATGCATTAAAACTGTCTCAGACATGGGCGTCCGCAGCGGGGCGCAAGGGGGCGCAAGTGCGCCCCCTGGATTTTTCGCATAGTTGCACATAAATTTAGATTGTTTGGTTGTGGTTGTTACAACGCGATTTTCAATGTGATTATCGATTCGTTCTACAATTTGAACCTATATATATTTCTTTGGGCGCATAACGTATGGGTAGGCTATAGGATTCTCTCGTGGTAATGTGGAAATTCAAACTGTCACCCATTAAATTTAGGCCATGTGACAACTATTTAAAAGTTTGCGCCCCCCTAGAAAAATTCCTGCGGACGCCCATGGTCTCAGACAGATACCTTGGTCCATATCATGGGTATCTGAAATGGCGTGGCTTGAAACAGGTAATGGTGGAGAAGGATCTCACCCAATACATTAATTGGAAAATGAACAGTACTGGACGGCTATATTAAAAACTTGTACATTTACACACACTCTAAATATAAGTGATAAAACAACAGCGATAAACAAGAGAGAGTTACCAAGTGACGAAAGTATCCGTGTCATTTCTGGATGGTCCCATTGTGTCGTTTCGGTTGAATGGCTAAAACATGTTAAAGGCGTACAGTTAAATACCACAGACATACCGAAAATTCATTAAAATGTACGTATAACAATATAGCTGCTCAAGTTATAAACTTGTCATTGCATAATTGCCATGCTCATAAAGTCTTCACAGGAAAAAGATTAATTAAAAAAAGATAACTAACTGGATATGCACAAAAAACGCAATTGGGCTCGAATGCATACAGAAAAGAACTATGACTTTGCATGATCTGGAAAAAGACCAGTGTGTTGCATAGTAGAACATTCAAACGGTTACGAATGCTATGCCCCTCGAACTCCATGCTCTGGGACTTTCTGTCGAAGGCTTTATGAAGAAATTACAGGCTCACATCATCGCTACTACTAGGGCATGTGCCATGTATTTTTGTAAATATTAACTTGTGATTTATACATTTTCTATAAATATATCAATAAATGATTACAATAAAATATGGTATAATTTATTGTTTACATTACTAAATGCAATGTGTCTACAAACTTGATGTAATAAGGCACTTTAGCCTCAGCCATAGATCGCTCCCAGGGTGGAAACACGGCCACTAAAATTGAAAACACGTCAAACAGGTAAATATTCACCAACAACCAAGTGTAGACCTATATCAAAATCAAAACTTAACAAGTGTTCAAAGCATTTTTCCTAGAAACAGATAATTAAATGAATTTTCTTCTCCTCAGAGATATAATTATATGTAAAAAACTATGAAAGAGGTGGAGGCATCTGTTATCACTCACAATAACAATAACACTGATAAATAAATTAAAAAATTTGATCAAATTTGCATGCAACATTAGCTTGATCTCATTTCTTTACAATCATTAATTTTATTGCATCTATAAATATTATTAATAAAGCGCCTTTCTCAGTGCACACCTATCAGAGGTGCTCCCGGTGCGAGAGACCTAGAGAAAAGAAAGTAGTTTTCAGACAGCGAAAACATGTGCTTTGGGTACCCGTTAATAACTTAGAGGGTGTCAATGAAGAGAGGTGATTCCAAAGTGCAAAACCGACAAGGGTGAAAGCTCAAGTTTTGGCTAAAGTAGTCCTTGCTTGCAGAACAAGGAGATCATGTCTGTCGTGTGAGCATAGTGGACAAAGAGAGGACGCTGAGTTTGGCAGGAGGATAAGATCACAAAGATATTTGGAAGCTAGGCCAGAGTAGGACTATTATTACACGAATCAGAGGCAAAATTATTGAAATGCACAAAATTTTGCAAGACTGAAATATTACTCCTAATACACACGAAAACTGACAATGATAAAAATAATTCCGAAAGGTATATACCAAAATACTAAATTGTACACTAACTTGATAAGTGATATTGTGTGCCTGAACCACACTCCTTCATTGCCGTTATTACTTGCTGTAGTCGCTCCTCAATCGCAGATTCCAAGGTCTGCCACCTGAAAGCAAAAGACAGCAGAGAAGTTTCACAAATGTTCATTCTCTGTACAGCAACTGTTTAAGACCATCACAAAGGTGCTAAGAAATAAAAGAATTAAAAAATTTGTAAAATAAATTACTTGTAAAATCTTACATCAAATGAATAGTTTAACTAGAGTATCAAGAATTCCCACAAAGGGATATACCTAATATAGCAGTTATGTAGTGCATCATTGCATATACCTAAGGTTATATGCAATGATGTACTACAGTATACAGAAACAAAGATATTATTATTTCAAATGGTCACTTTCATTGGGACATGGTAGTCAATTGGTTAGGATGCTCACCTTGCAATGTATTTGTTCAAACCTTCCATGAGATTATTTCAGTGTATGGACCTTGATCATTGTTTAATCTAGACATCTTTTGGCAGGGAAGCCCCTCTCCTGGTAGAAGTACGAGCATAGGGAACAAGAAGTTCACCCTGTGTAGTATGCTAGTGGCAACTGTTGGTCTGCTTTGGACCAAATAAACGCCAATAAATGTAGCTCTACATGTATGAGAGAGGCACCTGTCGTGGACGTTTTCCAGTCGACTCCTGTTCGTCAGCGATAGCACGCAGTTCTTCTTGTCCTTGAGCAAATCAGAAGCCGCTGACTTGCAAGCCTCAATCTTCGACTGATTCGAAATAAGGTCCATGTGGAATGACTGCAATGAAGAAAAACGTCAGACAAATCCTTTACATCTTTGTTATAGTTTCAAAACCTAGCTTACAGTGCTAAAAGTGTAAAAGAAGAAGTGTCAGGACGCCCCTTACCTTTCCAAAAGAAGTGCCAGGACGCCCCATACATTTTCAGGTGTGCTTGCCAAATAAGTGGCAGGACAGCATAGAGATTTGAAAATAAGTGCCAGGACGCCGTCCATGACCGTCCTGCCACACTTTAAGCCCTGCTAGCGCAACATCTTTAATGAATATGATGTGTTCACGACAACCACGGTTTTTAAAACACATTTCCCAGCTGTAGTCCTAAATAATCCCATTAATCGTGTCTTTCACTGTCTACTGCACTAACGAGAAGTGATTTTAACTGCACAACACTGTACACCGTACATGATCTCCTACCATGCATGCTTCATCAGCCTACCTTAGTCTGGCTTAGCTCTCCTGGAAGGCCATCAACTGGAACTTCTGCAATGGGTGGCCACCGAGATATAACCAACTCCTTCAGCATCAGATACTGCGTTGCGTCATTAACCGAACTCTCAAAGATTTCCATTTTCTGAAAAAAGAGTCACAGCCAAAATTACGGTATGCATGCACATACGTAAGTAATGGGTGTATGTGTGCATATATAAATGTATCCATATATGTACTGATATACTGTATGTATGAGTATGTAAGTGAGTATGGGTGCATGTGCAATTGTGTGTATATAAAACTGTATTTAAATGTATCCATTTATGTACTGATATGTAGGTATGTAAGTATGGATCACATAATGTGTGTAATATTGTGTATTTATGTATATATAATTGTAATCTATGTATGTACTGATATGTATGCACGTATGGGCATTGTATGTAATTATGGGTGTACATATATTAGCAGGACTTTTCATTCTGGTCTCATCCTTGGAGTCTATGAATATTTTTCCTTAAATCAATATAGCGACAAAGATCAGCAGTGTCCAACATGTCATATAAAAGATAAGTATAAATATTGAAGATTTAACTCACCTCGCTAGCCTGGTTGATCTGCACACCACATTCCTCTGACTTACGGTTGACCTCCGTCCACTTCTGGTTCAAAAGGTCAATCGGTTCATTCGATGATAGCTTCGATTCTTCCAAATTCAAGTTCGGCGTTATTTCTGAAAATCGATTTATAACCGTAGATTATTTACAATAAAAACTTATGTAAGATGCTTCTTCCTACTGTCAATGTCAAATTTCTATGACTTACCATAGAGTATTATAAAGTATAATTATACATGTACATTGTACAGCCAGTTACATGCACTAGCAGTAACTGGCACTAAGGGTACAACAGTTTCAAACAATTCTTTCTTAAAAACAGTGTAACATGTCAGTTTACCGTCTGCCATTGTCGTTTTATTTTCATCGGATGTCTCAGTTTGTCTTCTCAGCTTCACCAACTCTTCAACCTCGAACCGCTTCGACTCCAACTGAGAACGAATTTCCTGTCACAAAAAGGAACAGCAGACCAACGTGTAATTTGTAATTCTCTATGATGGCCGTGTTTCACAATGCAAATTATGTATGCCAAGAGCCTTTTCTGTGATCGGCCCAGTTGTCTGGAATGGGCTCCCACAGGAGCTACGTCTACTTTCTGGGGTTATTACTGAAACATTTTTTTATTAAACTCAAAACTGTCCTTTTTTGCCGTGCTAGAGTCGGGAGCACTTCTGTGTAGTCCCCCTTGAAGAAGCGCTATAGATAAGAATGAATGATTTTCAAATGCTTGTGGAAAATGGCAAAGAAAGACAAAGAAGTTCATCATGGACACTACTAGGTAACTTATTCCAGAAAGATGGATCGACCATAGCAATGTGGGAGTTCGAGCCATAGGGACAAATGTCAAAATTGTTTCTAAAAGAACAGTGCCTCTTGGATATACACATGAGGCTAGGTCAGGACAAAGAAGCCAAAGTGTAGAAGACCATAGGCGTAGGAGACATTCCAGCAGTGGGGGGGCAAAAATGAGACCTTTGCCCGAAAATGTTTTGGTCATCCAGCTGAAATCTTCTGAAACATTCCCGTTACGTTTGCCCGAAAATTCTGACAACTTTTTTAGTCATAAGGTACTTTTGCCTGAATTTTAAAAAACTTTTTTTGAATTTTTCGGGTCTGTTTGCTCGAAAAATAAGCCTTGCCCGAAATTTGGGGGGCATTTGCCCCTTTGGACCCCCGTCTCCTACGCCTATGTAGAAGACATACAGCGAAAAAGAAATAGTGTTTGCAGATGAGTACAAAACAAATTCACCTTTGTGCGATCCTTCTGATGTTGCAGGGCGGAGGTTTCTCCACCGAGACTATCGAGTGCACCAAGGTCATTGTCCATCTGGGTCAGCCAGTTGGTCAGATCGAGTATCTGCTGAAGTTCTTGACCGTCCGAGTTTCCATTCACTTGGACGTCCAGACGGTTTCTTCAGTCAGGACAACATCAAAAACTCAAAATTTAAGCATATTGTAACAGTTTACATTCTAAGAGAGAATATGGATAACATAGGTTTTTATTGCTCACAAGAAGGAAAAAAACATAACATGATACTATTTCAGATCAGTGCTAAGTTGGGATACAAACGGAGGACCCAAAGGGACCAAAGTCCCACTAGCAGGGCCACCTATGCACCAGTATAGCTACAAGTGGAAGTTGGTAACATAAGCAGCGGAAGACATCTAAGTTCGAAATAAGATAATACATATTAGTATTGACTAGTGTAAGGATATTTTAGATAAACAAACAGAATAATATTATAAGGAATAGCCTAGTTATACATTTGAAGTTAGTAGGTGGGCACGCAACAGTTTTTTAAAGAGGAGATTAGATGCACCATGGATATCGATAGGAAGATTGTAACATAACATGGTGTATAGTCACTGGACTGCTTCACATTGTCTGGCTTCTGCATTAGCCAGATGACTTTCAACCTCAGGGCAAATGCTCCTGAGGTGCTTCAAAAGAAGTGGCTTAAAAGTCTATTACTTTTAACTTCTTACCTTTTTTGTATTAGTAAATGGGTACAGTGCATCTTAATAATATCCCAGATATGCTTAATGCAGGGCCATAAGTCGCTTGAAAAAGGTCATGGAAAAAGGTCTTTGAAGTCATTGAAAATGTAACACCATCCATATCAATTGAAAGCCAAACAGACGTAATTATCGTATACGTGAATTAATCAAGACAAAGAGTCGTAACGTAGGATATGACTTGACACGTGCACCAATTAATGAGAAATTCAACAACAGACACCTGGATGGTATCCAGACCTGGACTCTAACCAAGTGTACTGTAATCACCAAATACTCTAAATATTTAATGAACCCTAAAGATTCTATCGCACACATCTCCGCACAGCTGTGCAGGTTCAGACGCAGCCTGGAAATGTCAATTACCGACAATGCAAAGCGGAGGACTGCGCATCAATTCCAATATTTCTCGCAGATATCGGCTTCGCAACTTGAGAAGAACGTCGGCAAAAATTGGATGGATCCCACATGAATGGTTCTCAAATACAAATGCTATCGATCGATTAGAAAGAAGACGAGCAGACGGGCAGACGTAAAAGCAGACGGAAGAACCGACAGACAGAATGATGGAGAGATTGGTGCTGTAGATAAATTGCCTCAAAGGACAAATATAAACAACGCCAAAGGATGCCTCCTCTTCCTCCTCCTCCTCGTCCTCTATGCACATGTCAAATCTTGATTGACCTTCCCTAATTGCTCAATTAATTTAGCTTGTCTTTATTCCTTCATTTTATTTATTTATTTTTATTTATTTATTTTTCCTGAACCAAAACAACAAACATGATACAATTATGGCAGTGAACAATACTTTAACATAAATTGGTTAAGAAGCCCTTGGAGACCCAGAAGGGATGGACAATCCCGCTAATAGGGTGTAAAAATTTGTGTAAAAATATTTTTAAAAATCACATGATGGCACATTCAATTGCAGGAATATAGAGATCAATAGGAAGAGAGAGAAAACATTATTAAAAAGCAATCGAAAAGTTGTAACTAAAGTTGCATTCATCATGAGGATTTATATAGTGCCTCTTCAAGCCGAATGCTCAGAAGCGCTCCCAACCCCAGTACAGCTAAAAATGACAGTTTGAGATGTGCATGTTAGAAAGAGTCAGAGTGGACCTTGGGGAAAATGGCAGTGACAAAGGAAGCCCGTTCCAAAGTGAGAGGCCAACCACATTGGCCTGACCATATCAATAAATTAATAAATAATTTTCTCAGTAACTCACAATTTCAAATAAATTATCTTGAGTCATTATGTGCATATAATAATAATAATAATAATAATAATAATAATAACAATTAATTAATGTGATTAATTCATTATCTATGCAAATGTTTTTCCCGCACCACTTCAGACAGTGGTACGTGTGCCAACATTTGAAAACTGCTAGCCTTGGTTGTCTAACCGGATTTCTGCTACATGTTATCAATCAATCAATCAATCAATCAATCAATCAATCAATCAATCAATCAATCAATCAATCAATCAATCAATCAATCAATCAATCAATCAATCAATCAATCAATCAATCAATCAATCAATTTATTGGTCCTTTTGTAACAGCAACAAGCACACCAAGTCAGGCACAAAAATTACACAAAGCATCTCAAGTATCACCAAATTGTTAGACACCAATTAAAAACAATCCAAAAACTTAATAAGCAAACATAAATTATAATTATCTGATTGTCTTGCATTCAATTGTTTTGCATTCAATTGTCTCATATGCCGCCTCACCTGAGTTCTCCTGACTTTAGTTTCAGTCGGTTCCATCTTTGGTTCATGTCATCCAACTGATTCTGAAGAGACTCTGCCTTTCCCGTCTGCAGTCCAAGGATGATCTGGCTTCCTGTTGAGTTCAGGGACTCCAGCGTGTCCTGGTGCTCGTTGATTTCCCACTGCAAGTCCTACATTCGTTAAAAAAACACAGCTTCTGATAAACATCTCACAATTGTGGGGTGCGGTGGTGTAGTCGTTGCCTTGGAGCCGGAAGGTTCGAGGTTCGAATCCATCTCGCCGCGTAAGGACCTTGGGCCGCGTAAGGAGCTTGGGCAAGTCCTTCACTCACAATTGCTCAGCGCTTCGGCTTGAAACTCTGATGCAGTGTCCACTCTGCATTCGGGAGCGCCTCTGAGTAGAGAGAGCTTGAAGGGGCGCTATAACAAGTGCACATACAAACAAACAAACATACAAACAAGTGTTACTATTAAAATTCTGTAGAAATTAAATAACAAAGACATCTCAGTACATAAAACATTGTTCATAGATCTGTAAGCCAAGAGATTTTTTGCATTGTCTTCAACCGTGGAAGCATAATAATGCAAAATTGCAGAGGCAACAAGGAGGAATGAACCCCGTAATTTTTTCAAAATTCAACCATCCCTGTTCTACATCCACTGCCCTGATATCCTAATGGAATTGGTGATAAAATAAAGCTCGTGACCATACCTTTAAAGCCCTAGAACTTCCTTACCTCATGTTAAAACCTTGTGTCACCAAAATGGTCATACAAACAACATGAATGATAGACAGCAGGACTTCAGAGGATGTTTAACTGAATGCTGAGTTATGCTGAATACATGTTTACACAACTGATATATGCAAATAGTGAATAGCATAAACAATTGCTTCCTCTCACATATCATAAGTCACCATCAAACAACACTGCTCTGTTAGAACACTACCCGTAATTCCAGTGCATGCATTGAACCACCCAACCAAGAATACGGCACACCCTTGACCTATCTGCCTTTATCTGTTGACCTACATACCAGGCTCTGTAAATATTAGGATATAATTATTCCCAGAGCACCATTTGAGAGCTATTTCAAATGACAAATCGAAAAAGATGCCAGTTATGCTGAATATGATTCTTTAGCAGCACCAGAACGATTTGAATCTTCAATGGAAGATTGGTACACAAGGGCAGGGTCCAAATTTGTTTGCATAAGGTTAACTCACTGTCAAGAGCCTATATGTATACATCTTCAATTCTAGATGTCGCACCACATCCAGGTACGCCTGGTACAGGCTAACTTACTGGTACCGTACATGAAAAATAAGCCTGTCCGTTACTGTATTGTTCTCACAAGAAAGATTTGTATGCTATTTTCTATATAAAAACTTTTGCCATTATAGTAATAGCATAATTATACAATTATACATGCTACTGAGATAACCTGACTGTTTAGTGTTTACATTGGAATAGCCATTGGATTTGGCTGAGTAATCCAGTTGTCCGAATTCTCTCACACACTAGTAAGGCGTAAAAAAAATTGTTGTGTTTCCGGTAACCCGACCGACCCATTTTTACGGCCGCGACCCAAATATTTTTGTAAAAAAATTTTTATTAAAAAAAATTTTTTTGGGAAAAAAAAAATATCCCCAAAAAATTTAAATTTTAATTTTTTTTTTTTTTTTTTAACATTTGTATTGACATAACATAAGAGACGTCAACAAAATGAAATTAATAGGACTGTTTCTAGAGCAGTTTTAGGTGCAGACAGTCGGGAAATAAGCAGTTTATACTTGCTTAGAACACGTACTTTGTTTCAGCGTGCAAAAAAGACTAGTAGGGTATACTTTTTCGGATAGTCACTGCATAAAAATATTTTACAAAATAAAAATATTTTCCGACCTAATTACCCAATTTTTTTTAGCTCTGTTACCGGAAACACAACATTTTTTTTTAAGGCCTAACGACATCATACTGTACAGCCTCAAAAGTACCTGCTTCAACTACAAAGGTAAGTAAGATACCTAAATGTATTTAACTAAATTCACTGTCCTGTCTGAGTTTGAATGCATTATATTTCAGTTACCATAGCTTTCTTACACCAAAATTACTCACTCCTTACATCTAACCCTTTATTTGCACTGGTTTCCCATACATTCAGTAAACGCTCGTCAGAAAATGGTTAACTGATCTGTTATGACATTTCATGTTCTTGTCAAATGCAAAGTTTACAATTTTTTAGGTTGTGACTCTGTCTGAGTTTAGCTATCTGTCTAACTGGCTATTTTGATTTACTCATATTTCTGTAGGAGTATATACTATATAATGAATGAACATGAAGACAGATGACTGTAGACGCCTACAGAAGTACAGAAGGAGTGCAGGACTTCATTAAGACATGACTGTTGACCACATGGGAGGAAACTGTCCTCTGTCAGGGTCAGCTCAAGGATGACTGTTGACAATGAATGGATAATAAGACCACACGGGAGGAAAAGTCTGTCCTCTATCAGGGTCAGACGTCTTTTCCACTTCAGTAGGCAAACTCCACCATTTTTCTTGTTTTCGAGCCCCATCAAAATCAACGATGGGTAAACAAAGTGACAGGTGTCAGAATATTCAACAGCAGGTGAAGTGCGATTCAAATCGAAAGTTCCGCACTCCACTGTCAATCCCACCGGATCCAGGACCACACTCGAGAGTCGTCCCAAATCATTCAATCGACTCCACCTCTCCAGCAGAGCAAGACGTAGCAGACTTACCGTATTGTTTATATTGTTTGTATGTATGTGCAGTTGTTATAGCGCCCCTTCAAGCTCTCTCTACTCAGAGGCGCTCCCGAATGCAGAGCGGACACTGCATCAAAGTTTCACGCCGAAGCGCTAAGCAATTGTGAGTGAAGGTCTTACCCAAGGTCCTTACGCGGCGAGGTGGATTCGAACCTCGAACCTTCCGGCTCCAAGGCAACGACGCCACCACCGTAAGTAACTAAGTAAGTAAATAAGTAAGTATTCCATTTAATTCTCAGTTGCAGACCGCATTCTGAGTTACAAATGACATGACACATAAGCATGAACATTCAAAACGAAGAATAATTATCAGAGTGTAACATACGAATAAGAAACGTTTGTTGCATTAAATAGTCAGCCTCCGGGTAAACTCTATCATGTGCCCTTCGTCAAAGGGAGTGCTCCGACTGCTTTAATGGAGGCCATCACGCGTTACTACTTAAGAGTCGCAAAGTCTATGAGAGTTTCTGAAATGCCATGATAAAAATAAGACTGGCAATATATAAAGTACGGTACCGTACAAATGCATTTATCAGCAGCTCTGCACTCAGTCTGGTTGACAGTAGCTTAAAATCAACTAACTGGTAACAAGATACCGGGTACTCCTATAGGACAAGGAAAGGAGGAAGGGAACGTGTCTCAAAGAAAGGCTCTGCATCATCATCCACTGCGGCCAAATTCACTTTTATTTCATTGATGCAGACTTCTGCAACTGCCACCCACTTTTGTACAGAAAACATTTTGTGAATACCATCCAAGACGTGACTCAGCAATATTTTTCTATATTATGTGGCTTGGTGATACAGCGAAGCGTCTCCTTCCAAAGATATATTTATCTGTGTGGCTGTTCAAAGACATTGGCACACACGTTTTCAAATTTACGAGGGTGATCATTAGATGTCTAGACATAGGGCTTTTTTAACGTGCAGTTGCACACAAAATGTGCAGTTCTAAAGGGATTTGCGCAGTTGTAGAAGCACTTTTGTACAGTTAAAACTAGCAAAAAAATCACTGTCCTCCGATTGGAAGTAATTTACCATGGATGATGGGAAAGGAAAGAAGGAGTTGTGCAGTTCTAAAAATGCCTTTAAAACAGGCCTGCTAGACATGCAGGAAAAGCAATTTAACAACGTTTGAATCACAAGACGGGTCATTATCCAGCATTAGCATGAAATTTCTATGCGCTCATTTGCACTTGCCATACTAACGAGAATGGAAGACACGGTGCATTCAAATTTGGTGTCTTACAAAATTCAAAGTGAGATTACGATAACTCTATATAAATTCATCTCCTTCCAACTCACTTTACTGTAGCGCTGTCTGAAGTACATTACAAGTCAACCAGTCTCATTTATTGGGAAATCAATACAACGAACATCCGAACAGGAGACCAGTCTGGACGCAATAAACCACCGTGAACAGGAAGCCAGTGCAACAAACCCCCAAACGCACAGATTCCAGATTTCACATCAAGAAGCTTAGACTTAAAAATCTCGGCCAAGAGTCTCCCGTCTGCGGCTCTCCCGCCGGCTTACGACAAAGAAGAAATCCAGTCTCATAATATCCCATAGGAGACATATGGAAGATTTGCAGATACTTCAGATTTATACTGATATACATATAATTTATGTCATCATATATAATATAATATATATAGTATACCAATACATATATAAATTTCTACCAATATATATACCCATACATATTATATATGTACCATATATATAATTATAATATATATATAAATATATACACCAATACATATATACATTTCTACCAATACACATATATGTACCCATATATATACCATATATATATATAGATATAAATTATATATATTCATGTGCATTATAGGAGTATAAATAAACTGATGGTAGAGTCAGAGGAAGAAGGAAAGAACGACAGATGAAGCAATCAAATAAAAAGGCCGCTCAGTGATAAATGTAATGAAACGATGGAAAAGCTTTTCACGACAACGACGATCCCTGGCAGAAGCAAGAAGCAGAAGTAAGAAGCAGAAGCAAGAAGCAGAAGCAAGAAGCAGAAGCAAGAAGCAACGATCGATGTCGCCAATGATGACTTCGAAAGAAGGCTGACTTAATAAGAAGCAACAGAGCAACTAGAATGAAGGCGAGAAAATGAAAAACAAACAAATCGATATAATTGAAAAGTGGATAATAATAATAATATTATTATTATTAATAACGACAATTTATATGACACCGTAACGCAGACATACCACTACAAGGTTGCTTCACAAACAGCTAACTGCGGGATCAGCCTTAGCACACAGATAAGATTTAGTCATTTAAGCTCCGAGTTGAAATAGTCCACTGAGGCGGCCAATATATTCAGGAAACTGAATTATGAAACGAATAACCCAGTCAGCAAAACATAACACAAAAAATAACATCGCATACATCAACTCAAATTACAAATTACCTAAACACACCATAATATCAAACACAAACAAAAGATATCATAAATAACTACATAATATAGAAATATCATTATCTATGCAAGCTTAACCCTATCATGCATTAATCAGTTACAATATGTCCTTAATGCCGTGGCATGCCTGATTGGTGGAATACCAAAATCTAGGCTTATATCAAGTTGGGTCAGGAATGCTTCAGAGTAGCAACCTGGAAGTGGCGCTATATAAATACCCATGGATAATGAATGAATGTGATGTTGGTCACATTAGGTTGAAGTGATGCACTAAGCCAAAGGTGCCATGCAATCAGGTCATTTAATCCTGAATACAACCTTTTCTGTGGGGGGAGGGAAGAGTTGTCTGGAATGGGCTCCCACAGGAGCTACGTCTGCTTCCTTGGGTTCTTACTTAAGCATTTTTCGAAAATTAAACTCAAAATAGCTCCTTTTGCCGTGCTAGAGCCGGGAGCGCTTCTGAGTAGCCCCCTGAAGAAGTGCTATATAAATTCTGGAATGAATGAATAAATGACTATACTACATGTATAATTATACATACATATACACTTGTATATTATATACACATATATACCTACACACACATACATTTACATGTACACTGTGTCCACGATAAAGTAGAACCCAAAATAAAGTGCCCTAACTCGGTCAAAACTTGTAGGATTTGTCTGAAATTTTACACACAACAACGGTGGCCATATATACACGAGATCCTAAAGCCGATTTGAAATATTCGTGAGTTTGCCAAATTTATGAGCGTTTGAGATAGAGCACCGAAAAATGCAACTTTCCAACATGCAAACGTTAAAGTAGAACCCTAAACTTTGTGAAATATCTTGGTTAATTGCAGTATTATAAAAAAATGGTTTTCAGCGCAGAGGACATTTTTACAACCAGCTAGGCTACTGTTACGTAAACAGGTCTCGTAGTGTGTCTGTTTCCGCAAATGTCGCTTATAAACAACAGCCTGTGTATCCACTGCGCTAACCAGAAAAATGACATCATGCTATGCGTTTTACTGTTCGGTAACTTGGTTTCTGAACCACCCAATTTCAAAAGGGTATATCTTCGTAACCCTTCAATAAAATGTAATAAAATTTGCAGGGTATGGGTGGAAAAGACTGAAGATCACGTGCTCCAAATTTGGTACCTATAATGCTGCAATTAACCAAGATGTTTTACAAAGTTTAGGGTTCTACTTTAACGTTTGCATGTTGGAAAGTTGCATTTTTCGGTGCTCTATCTCAAACGCCCATAAATTTGGCAAACTCACGAATATTTCAAATCGGCTTTAGGATCTCGTGTATATATGGCCACCGTTGTTGTGTGTGAAATTTCAGACAAATCTTACACGTTTTGACCGAGTTATGGCACTTTATTTTGGGTTCTACTTTATCGTGGACACAGTGTATATATAACTATATATGCATATATTTGTTTGTATGTGCACTTGTTATAGCGCCCCTTTAAGCTCCCTACTCAGAGGTGCTCCCGACTACAGAGCGAACACTGCATCAGAGTTTCACGCTGAAGCGCTGAGAAATTACGAGTGAAGGACTTGCCCATGGTTCCTGTGTGGTGACCTGAGGTGGATTCGAACCTGCAACCCCTTCGGCTGCAAGGCGATGAACATACCCACTACACCACCGCACCCCATAATATAGAGACATCAGATGCATATTCTAACTTACCCGATATTATAATAACGCAATGCGCACTAGCTATTCAATTACCACACAGTAAAATCTTGCCACTCATACGACTCTGAAGAGGCAATAATTGCAACAGCGGCAACTCAAACTAAACGCGAGATGAATGACGACAGAAGGGCGCTCGAAAAATGGAAAAGCAGCCCATGTTTTTATTGCAGACGACATCCGCACCGTCAGCACTAATGGACCCGCGCCGACCGGTGGACAGTAATTAATAATTCCAGCCGCGGAGAGCCTCATCCGGCCGACCGAACGAGTGGAGAAATAATATTTGCTCGCGGGACTTCTCCGCTCAGCGCCGCTCCGCCACAGCGAGCCCACGTTCGGCCAATTTGTTAATAGCCGACCGCAGATGAGCCTGTCATAACCAGACACTTGAGGCAATGCCCTGCAATGACACCGCGACTGAGCACTCAGTGGCATGAATTCCACCATGGCTGTAAACAAGTTCCTGTGGCTTACACCCAGACACTAAAGTAGTCTTTTATAGTCGCCCGATAAGTGTCTGGCTCTGTCAGACAATGGCCTGGCCACTGGAGAGTTTACATCTCTTACCGTAATGGCCTCAATCTACACGCATATAAACAAGTTGCTGTGGATCACCCAGACACTAAAGCAGTCTTTTATAGTCGCCCGATAAGTGTCTGGCTGTATCAGACAATGGCTTGGCCGCCAGAAAGTTTACCATCTCTTACCGTAATGGCCTCAATCTACACACATGTCCAGATATACGCGCATACTAACACTCCTTCGTGTGTGCGTGCAATTGCAAATCGATCCCTTCCCAGCATTCATTGCGGCCCGTAATTAAGCCACATCATTCCATCACTTTCCCCTCTCCCCCCCCTCAACACCATTTGTCTGGCCTCATCCCTCATCGTCCATCAAAGCGCCACACGATGCTACTTTGCACTTTGCGCACACACAGCCGTGCCAAGAAGCCAGTTAACCCTTTAATGCCGGAGGTATAGGATTTCCCATACCATTTACTACCATCTCGGCATTAAAGGGTCAAAGAAGCTGGTCCGAGAAGCCGGTCAGAGGAATCATTCGTGGCTAAGCGGACGAACTAAGAGGGGCATTGATTTTCAATACGATTTCGTCGCGACACCGTGACCGCTATTTGTCTCGGTGGCGTCACTGGATCTCGATTTATTTCGTGACAACGAAGCTGTTATCTTCGTTCCACGCTCAATTTGTGGTAAGTTTACCCAGTACCTACAGAATGGCCCATGCAGACACTCAATAAAACTGCTCTGACACGGGATCATGGAAGGATCTCTTAACTACAAAGGCAAATGTTTGTGTAGCCTAAGCTAATAAAATGATGAGAAATTAGTTTGAAATAAATGCCGAAGCACCTCATAATTGCAATACACTCTCATTATAATCAGCACCAGCAACACCCAATTCCCCTCCACCACCACCCCCCTTGATCGTCTTCGTTAGGATTTCATCATCACATTACTGATCAAGAAATCCTTGAAAAAAACATCATGATTTTCACTGTTATCATCATCATTCTCACTGTTATCATCATCATCGCCACCACTACCAGCAGCAATGTGAACATCTCACTTTCTCGCCATTTGTTTTTTGTCTTTCTTAGACCCTCTCTCTTTTTCTCTTTTTCAGTCACTATTTCAGACATATTGCATTTTGCTTTTTTAAAAGAGACACAGAAGCTAATCGAAATCGAGTAGCCTAGAACAACCTAGAGCTGCAGCCTGCTTGGGATCGTGTGCAACTGTGCATAGTTATGGTATTTGTAAATATTTAGCATTTGCTCATTGTTTATACAGCCTTTATTTTGTCATGAAATACAGAACAACAGATGCCAATATTCCTAATGCATCCATTCAGCAAGAGGAGCTATATAAATCAATCGATATATGATACGCACTTGTATTGACCAGCACGAAATTGAAATAGCAAATGCATACAGCACATTTTCAAGCTAGAAAAATAAATAAGTCATAGTAGTCTGTTTGCCTTTCAGGCTCCTGTTCATGGAAAGGATGACTGCACAGTAGTTATATAATAAAATAAAAATCATTTTCTCTTTAATTGAATGCCTGCAAACGCACTGAGCTTTACATACACGTACAAGTTTTTTATGCGGTAATCTTAATTAACATCAAACTTAACTATATCAACTGAACAGACAGAGCTCTTTGCAATTACACGGCGCTAATAGCAGCCTACAAAGCATATCCGCCCAATGGGGACTCGAACCTGCTACCTCTCACTCTTGGCCAGCGTATTAACCATTACTCTACCGGTTTCTACTAGTTTCTTAAAATTCAGGTTTTCTGACCACAACCCAATCCAATATGCTGTCTGTCCACTCCTAGCCTGCCCGCTCAGCTGTTAATGGATGTACGACTGTTTCTGTACAGACAGCCATTACCGAAATCCCTGCTCAGCTCGTTAATCTTGTATTTCTCGCATGTTCTTCTTTCTCTAAGTCCACACGGCTCATACCCTGTCGGCGTCGGTGTCAATTCCACACCTCAATCTCTTTCACGACTGGCCGATGTCCAATAAGCTCGCACAGATCCTCGGCAACATTCATCCATTCCATTCTCTGTCAGTCTCTGAGCCATCTCTGTCAGTCTCAGAGCCATATGCCGTCCATCATTCGGAACGCAACTCGCTTAAGCCGTCCCGTTGCTATTCATCTCGTTGCGATTCACCCCGTTGCTATTCGTCTCGTTGCTATTCCCCCGTTGCTATTCGTCCCGTTGCTATTCGTCCCGTTGCTATTCGTCCCGTTGCTATTCGTCCCGTTGCTATTCGTCCCGTTGCTATTCGTCCCGTTGCTATTCGTCCCGTTGCTATTCGTCCCATCCATCCCGTTGCTATTCATCGTTCGTCCTGTTGCTATCCGTCCTGTTGCTATCCATCCCGTTGCTATCCGTTCCGTTGCTATCCGTCCCGTTGCTATCCCTCCTGTTGCTATCCATCCCGTTGCTATTCATCGTTCGTCCTGTTGCTATTCATCTCGCTGCTATTCGTCCCGTTGCTACTCATCCCGTTGCTATTCATCCCGTTGCTATTCATCCCGTTGCTATCCACCCCGTTGCTATCCATCCCGTCGCTATTCATCCCGTTGCTATTCATCCCGTTGCTATTCATCCCGTTGCTATTCATCCCGTTGCTATTCATCCCGTTGCTATTCATCCCGTTGCTATTCATCCCGTTGCTATTAATCGCGTTGCTATTCATCGCGTTGCTATTCATCCCGTTGCTATTCATCGCGTTGCTATTCATCCCGTTACTATTAATCGCGTTGCTATTCATCCCGTTGCTATTCTTCCCATTGCTATCCGTCCCATTGCTATCCGTCCCGTTGCTATTTGTCCCGTTGCTATTCATCCCGTTGCTATTCGTCCCGCAAACGCGGCCGAAGAAATTGAGTTTTCTTTCCATTACTTGTTGCTCAATGTTCGGATTGCAACTCGCTTCTCTTCGAAATTCAACGTCGGCGATGTTTCGTAAACTACTGATGAAAAGGTCACTGCTATAGCGTCTCATCGAAAATGCCACGCGTCTGTCTTTGTCTCATCTGCGTAGCAAACGCATTTCATTTGCATATTGCAGCGCATTGAGTACACACATGTGCAGACGAATTTCGCCCTGGCATGCACTGAAATGTCGCAACCTATGCAGATGGTCTTGATATCCTCTATTGCTCCCCTGATTTGCTATTCTTCTCCACAATCCTGTGGTACATTAGTTAGTTACCCCCAAATCAGCAGACAACCCAGATGTAAAAATTCACACACAATCTTGATCTTTTGCAATGCAGTCGAATGCTGGTGCTGCTGTTAAAGTTAATCTCCAGAAATATCTAACAAGCTCATAATAACTGTCTAGCTGTTTCTAATTATCCTCCAAAATAGGAAGAATGAACTATATGTTGATGTTCCCATCAGTCACATTACGTTTAAGAGATGCACTAAACCAAAGGAGTGAAATAACTGGTCCACAGACAAACTGTTCTGGCCCAATGACATGTTTTTCTGGTCCACGGACCCTTGCTACTGTGATGTTCATGACTGATAATGAAGATAGAAATTATGATTTAATAAGCCTGTTTTGTCTGTTTTTATGCTATAAAATGCACCATAAGATTAGTTTTGCAACAATTCAATCAGGCAAGAATTCACCAAGCCCCCCCCCATCCCCATTTTTCTCCGGTGTCTTCGGCACACTGGACTGCTATGTACTTGAAAATATTGCCAATGGCTCTCATAAAAAAGGGTTGACACCTGTGCAGTATGAGAATTGTAGAAAAGTAACTGGGGGTGGGGGTCAGACTTTGAATTATGTGGACTTGAGGTGTGCAATGCAATGAGGTCTTTACTATGGCATACTAAGAAAGACTAGGGATGGAACACCACAACCCCCCTGGCAATTCACACCCTGCACCTATGCACTAGGCATTGCCTTGTATAAAAGAAGGAGAGATGGCCACTTGCCTTGAATGCCTGATGGACTTGCTTGCTCTGAACATCGTCTGACATTGTGTTGTCGTTTGACATCAGTTCGTCGTGATGTTTCAAAACGATTTCGACTTTCGTCAGCCAAAGAAAGAAATCCTTGAGGTCGGCATCGAATCGATAGATCGAGTTCAACGCATTCTGCAGCAGCTTCGCCTGGTTCGTAAGCCTGCACAAAAGAATTACGACAAACCAATCTCAAACACTACAGTAACAACTAAAATATGGTTAGCAACATTTCAGTTGAGATAAAAAAAATTCACAAGGTTCAAGCGAATAGATCTGTTCTGCATGAATTCTAAGACAGTCACAGTCGAGGAAAAAACGCAGACTGACAACTGATTGCTGTAAATATATAGCATCCTACTCCTGAGTACTGAAAACCATCTTCATCTGTCAAATTCATCTTTACGAATGGCATAAATCCGATTGAAGACAAACTGTGGTGGCCACAGGTGGCCTCTACACATCATATCAATTAGCACAGAGTGCAACAGACACAGCAGTAGCAGCAGCAGCAGCAGCAGCAGCAGCAGCACCAAAATCCATCTGCTTTCCACATACTCAAGTCAGAACAGATGGTCAGAACACCACGCATCTGAACAGAATAGCAATAAGAAGATGCAGATGACCAAACGGAATAATGTGCTGCAATATAATATAGTTGGCCAATGATAGTGAATGGCAATGTAGATTCGAGCATTGCCAAAGGTGGTCGTAGTGTTGAGAAGATACAGTAGTAACCTTGAAGGGGCGCTATATAAATCTCCCCAATGACAGCTAAGACTGGGCAAGTTGTGCTATCAACGAAAGAAAAGTTTTGTTTCAAGCTATTGGACCCATGGTATGAAAAGGGGGGGGGCTTCCATTGTCTATATGCCTCATTGTAATGTATCGTATTGTATATTAGCATTTATAAAGCACCTCTCACAGACTAGCTATTCAAAAGCACCCCTCAGCGTGACAGCCCCGAGGAAATAAGAAAAACTTCAGGCAGCAAAGGGCTGAAGATGACACCCCCAATAAGATCTTACTACGGATAGTGGGAGGGAGGCCATTCCACATAGAAGGGTTTACAATGCCTATCATTTGCTCAGATGCATTTTATTCGCAAGTTCCTTAAAACCGTCCTCTTCAGCTGAGGTTGGGTCAGGAGCGCTTCTGAGTAGCAACCTTGAAGGGTCGCTATATAAATCTCCGCAATGAATGAATGAATGAATGAATGAATAAGAGTTCTGATAAGCGTGTTGTAAATATACATTAGTTGAAGTGTCTCGAGCGTTCGTGATCAAGTGAGACTCGAAAGCGATCGGTGAACGCACTTTATTTCATTCTGTATGGCACTTCAATTCAGAGCCACATGTTCGTTCACGGTGCTTTATAATAATAATAATAATAATAATAATAATGATAATAATAATGGATGGGCCATAATAACATCCAAGTAATAATAATAATAATAATAATTATCATTATCCATTTCTAATGTCCTCAGGACTTACCATAACGTGAAAGTCCTCATTTTCATTGATTTTAGTAAAACGCGATTCCTTCAAAACATACGCATCTTATTGTTTTGAAATTTTGCCCCACGCCTTGTAATAAACTAATCTACTGATATCCAGGTTTTTTTTCGAAAAATATCTTTTAACACCAAATATAACTTTTTTTCCGGAGGACCTTAGAAATCTAAAGTCCTCACGACTGATGCAGGTAAGCTGAGGTAACAATCGCTTTTGCTTTTATACCCATTGGCTCCTCATTCTATACTTTCTGGCTCACAAGGTCGACATATTCAATGTTACACTAACGCCACGCTTAAGTACTCACGAGTGTCGTCCTAATCGTGAATGTAATTATACATAACCGTACATATAATACGTCCGTCAGGCTTCATGTCCGTTGGTCAGTCCGTCGGTCTACCTATCCTTCTATGTGTCTGTCCCGCTGTCTGTCTGTACGTATGTCCGTTGGTCAGTCCTTCGGATTACCTGTCCTTCTATGTGTCTGTCCCGCTGTCTGTCTGTACGTATGTCCGTTGGTCAGTCCTTCGGATTACCTGTCCTTCTATGTGTCTGTCCCGCTTTATGTCTGTACGTATGTCCTTTGGTCAGTCCGTCTGACTACCTGTCCTTCTATGTGTCTGTCCCGCTGTATGTCTGTACGTATGTCCTTTGGTCAGTCCGTCTGACTACCTGTCCTTCTGCGTGTCCTTTTGTATGTCTGTCCCGCTGTCTCTATGTGCGTATGTGCGTTGTTCAGTCCGTCTGCCTACCTGTCCTTTTGTATGTCTGTCCCGCTATCTGTCTGTGTGTATGTCCGATGGTCAGTCCGTCTGCCTGCCTGTCCTTTGTATGTCTGATCCGCTGTCTGTCTGTGTGCATGTGCGTTTGTCAGTCCGTCTGTCTACCTGTCCTTCTGTGTGTCTGTCCCGTTATATGTCTGTACGTATGTCCGTTGGTCAGTCCGTAGGACTATCTGTCCTTTTGTATGTCTGTCCCGCTGTCTGACTGTGCGTATATCCGTTGGTCAGTCCGTCTGCCTACCTGTCCTTCTGTGTGTAAGTACCGCTGTCTGTCTGTGTGTATGTGAGTTGGTCAGTACGTCTGCCTGCCTGTCCTTCTGTGTGTAAGTCCCGCTGTCTGTCTTTGTGTATGTGCATTTATCAGTACGTCTGCCTATCTGTTCTTGTGTATGTCTGTCCCGCGGTATGTCTGTTCATATGTCCGTTGGTCAGTCCGTCTTCCTACCTGTTCTGTTGTATGTCAGTCCCGCTGTCTGTCTGTGCGAATGTCCGTTGGTCAGTCCGTCTGCCTACATGTCCTTCTGTGTGTAAGTCCCGCTGTCTGTCTGTGTGTATGTGCGTTGGTCAGTACGTCTGTCTACCTGTCCTTCTGTTTGTCTGTCCCGCTGTCTGTGCGTACGTCCATTGGTCAGTCCATCTGCCTGCCTGTCCTTTTGTATGTCTGTTCCGCTGTCTGTCTGTGTGTATGTGCGTTTGTCAGTCCGTCTGCCTACCTGTCCTTCTGTGTGTCTGTCCCGTTATATGTCTGTACGTATGTCCGTTGGTCAGTCCGTCGGACTATCTGTCCTTCCGTGTCTGTCCCGCTATATGTCTGTGTGTATGTGCGTTTGCCAGTCCGTCTGCCTACCTGTCCTTTTGTACGTCTGTCTCGCTGTCTGTCTGTGTGTATGTGCTTTAGTCAGTCCGTCTGCCTATCTGTCCTTGTGTATGTCTGTCCCGCGGTATGTCTGTTCACATGTCCGTTGGTCAGTTCGTCTGCCTATCTGTCCTTTTGTATGTCTATCCCGCGGTATGTCTGTTCATATGTCCGTTGGTCAGTCCGTCTGCCTATCTGTCCTTTTGTATGTCTGTCCCGCTGTCTGTCTGTATGTGCGTTGGTCTGTCCGTCTGCGTACCTGTCTTGTGTATGTCTGTCCCGCGTTATGTCTGTTCATATGTACGTTGGTCAGTCCGTCTGCTTACCTGTCCTTTTGTTTGTCTGTCCCGCTGTCCGACTGTGCGTATATCCGTTGGTCAGTCCGTCTGCCTAGCTGTCCTTCTGTGTGTAAGTCCCGCTGTCTGTCTGTGCGTATGTTCGTTGGTCAGTCCGTAGGACTATCTGTCCTTCCGTGTGTCTGTCCCGCTGTATGTCTGTGTGTATGTGCGTTTGCCAGTCCGTCTGCCTACCTGTTCTTTTGTACGTCTGTCCCGCTGTCTGTATGTGTGTATGTGCTTTGGTCAGTCCGTCTGCCTATCTGTCCTTTTGTATGTCTGTCCCGCTGTCTGTCTGTCTGTATGTGCGTTGGTCTGTCCGTCTGCGTACCTGTCCTTGTGTATGTCTGTCCTGCGTTATGTCTGTTCATATGTACGTTGGTCAGTCCGTCTGCTTACCTGTCCTTTTGTTTGTCTGTCCCGCTGTCTGACTGTGCGTATATCCGTTGGTCAGTCCGTCTGCCTACCTGTCCTTCTGTGTGTAAGTCCCGCTGTCTGTCTGTGCGTATGTCCGTTGGTCAGTCCGTAGGACTATCTGTCCTTCCGTGTGTCTGTCCCGCTGTATGTCTGTGTGTATGTGCGTTTGCCAGTCCGTCTGCCTACCTGTCCTTTTGTACGTCTGTCCCGCTGTCTGTATGTGTGTATGTGCTTTGGTCAGTCCGTCTGCCTACCTGTCCTTTTGTATGTCTGTCCCGCTGTCTGACTGTGCGTATATCCGTTGGTCAGTCCGTCTGCCTACCTGTCCTTCTGTGTGTAAGTCTCGCTGTCTGTCTGTGTGTATGTTCGTTGGTGAGTACGTCTGTCTACCTGTCCTTCTTTGTGTCTGTCCCGCTGTCTGTCTTAGTGTATGTGCGTTTGTCAGTACGTCTGCCTATCTGTCCTTTTGTATGTCTGTCCCGCTGTCTGTCTGTATGTGCGTTGGTCTGTCCGTCTGCGTACCTGTCCTTGTGTATGTCTGTCTCGCGTTATGTCTGTTCATATGTACGTTGGTCAGTCCGTCTGCCTACCTGTCCTTTTGTATGTCTGTCCCGCTGTCTGTCTGTGCGTATGTCCGTTGGTCAGTCCGTCTGCCTATCTGTCATTTTGTATGTCTGTCCCGCTGTCTGTCTGTATGTGCGTTGGTCTGTCCGTCTGCGTACCTGTCTTTTGTATGTCTGTCCCGCTGTCTGACTGTGGGTATAGCCGTTGGTCTGCCTACCTGTCCTTTTGTGTGTAAGTCCCGCTGTCTGTCTGTGTGTATGTGCGTTGCTCATTACGTCTGCCTATCTGTCCTTGTGTATGTCTGTCCCGCTGTCTGTCTGTTCATACGTCCGTTGGTCAGTCCGTCTGCCTACCTGTCTTTTTGTATGTCTGTCCTGCTGTCTGTCTGTGCGTATGTCCGTTGGTCAGCCCGCTTGCCAACTTCCCAGTCTGTGCGTCTGTCCCTTTGTCTGTCAGTCTCCTTGTCTGCTGGTCTGTATGTCTGTTTGCTGGTGGGTCCGCTTGCCTCCCTCTATGTCTGTGTGTCTGTCCTTCTGTATGTCTGTGCGTATGGTTGTTGGCCAGGCTTTCTGCCTACCTGTCTGCCTGTCTGTCTATATGTCTGCAGGAATGTCTGTTGGTCTATCTGCCTGCCAAGTAGTCTAGATGTCTGTGTGTCTGGCCGTGAAGTAATTAGCGTAGGAAGGGCAGGAAATAACGTTTAGGGCTACACAAATGCGTCGCCTTAATCGCGATTTAGAGTAAAGGCGATTATTATTCCGGGACCGAGCTCATTGTAATGGAAATCACGAAATCACGATAAAGTCCTCAGAGCGTGTCGACTTAATCTTGATTTCAAGCACAGTTACTGTTATAAGGGAACTCTTCTTCAACGTCATTGAACCGTGGAGTTTACTTTTAAGGCTGAATATTAGTTTCTATTTCTGCCCATCCCGTTGTCTGTCTTTCTCTCTGTCTTCCGCTAGTAAAATTGTGGCTGTTTTATCGTCTGTGCGTATGGCTGTACGTATGTCAGTTGGTGTCTTCGTCTATCTATCTATATGTGTGTCTGTCCATTTTGATGGTTTTAAGTCTGTTCGTTTGTGACTCCGTCTATCTATTTGTCCGTCTGTGTCTGACCATGGCTGCCCGTATGTCTGCTGGCGACTCCGTCTATCTATATGTGTATGTGTCCATTTGTATGGTTTACGTTTGTCCGTTGGTGAGTCCGCCTGTCTATCTGTCCGTCTGTGTGCCCTTCTTGCCATTTAAAGGCGCTTATTTTTCCAATAGGCTACTGAATTAATAAGTTTGAAAGCAACAAGTCACTATAAAGTCTTCACAGCATGTCGACCTAATAGTGATTTCAGACACAGTTACTTTGATGAGAATTCTGCTTCAGCTTAATTGAACATTGCTTTTAAGGCTGCAGGCTTACTATGTTTGTGTCTTTTTCTGTTCTTCCCGTTGTTAGTGTTTCTGTCTCTCCGTCGCTTTTCGTGACTGTTTTTTCATCTGCATGTTTCTTCTTGTCTCTGTATCTGCGTCCGTGAGTTTTTACGTATGCGTGTGTCCGTTTGCCTGTCTCCGTGTCTCATTGCCCTTCGGTCTGTCCGCCTGCCTACACTTCTGCCCGCCTGTGTGTCTTACGTCTCTTTGTCTGCGCGTAAGTCTGCTGGTCTGACTGCCTGTGCCTGCCTACTTGTCACTAGATCACGATTAGCTTTACACATCCTGGGTATCTCAAGTGGTTTTCAACTGCATACCCTGACCAGTTATTGTGGATTGTACAGCGCGGTTATTTACACGAGATTAAATTTTTTTTTCTTCTCGCCGCTTGTTGGTCTGTCCTTGTGTCTGTCCGCCTGTATGGTTGAGTGTCCGTCTGTATGTCTGTTGGTCTGAATGCCTTCATTTAGCCTGGCGCCTAAATCTTCCGTCTCATTCTGTCCTATTACACACAACCATTATGGAAAGCTCTGAACTCGGATAAACAAGCATGGTCTCAGTGAATGAGCACTTTTTGTTATTATTATTAATATTCAAAAGACTTGCGTCGTCGTGTAGCATCCATGCAAGGCGCCGACGACGGTACAATATTATATACAATGCAGTTAGAAACAAAGAAATCATTTAAAAGCGTCAAAGCAGTCGTCTTCATTGTCATTAATATTTGTTATTTACCAGCATAATATAATTTCGTTAGTAATGTCTATGATATTTGTATTGTGATGTGGCAAATAATATATAATTATTTCAGCCATTTTGAAATGCACAAAAACAAATTTAAATGTAAATGTAAAGGGTGAACTATTATTGTACATGAGATCTTAATTTAGTATTTAATTATAGAACGGCATCGGATTAAAGTTAGCAATATCTGTACTTAGAAGCGAGATTTTATAAGAAATTTCTATCTTAAAATCTCTCTTATTCAACGCAATCACCAATTATTATAGATATACAATGTACTATCAATATATATATAATGTGTACCCATGCAGTGTGGCAATCTTGCAGTAGATAACCGAGAGACTAGTTTTTCCAACACCCAGTGCAAGATGAATTTTTTGGACCAGTCTACTATAATAAGCCACAAACCCACACAACGTATAATTGTAGCTACTGTGTGTAGCCTACGTATCATCTAGTGATTTTAGTCAACATGAATATACACAAGCAACTGCGTGTCTATAGATACACGGCGTACACGCTGTGACACTCATAACTTCGTAAGTACACATGTACACACATAACACAAATACATAATACATGTGCAGATCTCAAAGTAGACGAAGCCATATTAGTCTAACAACGACGGTTAACATGACGTAAAGACATTATCAGCACTCAAGTAAAATGTTCAGAATGGGTTGACCTCTAAACGTTGCACAATCAGGCTGAAATTTTACAGGGAGACTATCTAACCCAAGTGGACAAAAATAAGCCTTGTGGAGAAAGAATTCTAAAAACTTAATTTTTTGCCATTGTATCGTGGACCAGTCTAGTACACAGCAACTGCTTCAGTTTCATTATATCACTATAGGGAGGCCCAATCCGGAAAGTTACAAAATGGCCTGTGATGCAGTTGTTTGTATTTGGGTGCTTGCCAGAATACCAACACAGCTGGTTGACTGGTGTGTCACGAAAATGTCAAAGCTTTATCAAAACTACCTAACTCTGAAGACTCACATACCATTATAAAGAGAAAGTGACAGGATGAAGATTACATGTTCAAGAGTGATCTTCAAAAATTGTTCGATATTGTCTCAAAGGATGTGAAATCCAGCAAGGCGGAGAATTCCTTCAAATGCAAAAAGAAGACGTATTTTCCAGTAGCATGAGTGTAGAAAACCTAAAGACAGCAGAAAAGGAGAGCAGAAAGAGGCAACGACAGGAGAATGGTGAAAATTGATATGAATAAGGCAAGATAAAAGGCAGTAATGAAGCAGTAGGTGAACTTTCTGCGTTGCCATCTAGTCAGGACAGAAGAAGAATTTGATTTAATATACGTCTACACTTTACAATGGCTGAATAAACAGCAGCTGCTGCTACTAAAGTCTGCCTCAATATCAAAAAGACCCAAGAATATCTTCTTTAGTTTAGTTGTTGGTGCTTTGTATCGTGTTGGCCTTCCAGCTGTGTTTGTAGATGGAGCTGCCACACTGGCGATTGGTTATGACATTAATTTCAAAAATCACATTTTCTAGAAGTTCATAAAAGAAAGAAAAGAAGCAGCTGCAATGGAAGAACAAGAGTACACACTAGCAGGCCTGCTATTAGCTCACTGAGAAATCAAAATGTTGCCCATGCGGCATCGACGGATAAAAGCAAATTATGGACCGCATGGCTATTATAATTGTCACTGGAAAATGCCAGGAAAACTCTTGGCAATCCCCAAAAATGGTTAGCGACATACAAGAAGGTGACTCTCAGGCCAGTGTTGAAGTAATTGATAAATGGAATCTCCCCCAGGCAGCGCTCAATGTCACTCAGGTAGTACATTAACGATTGCGGAACAATCTACATCTGTCCAAATAACATAAAAAGTGTCAAATGGGTTGACCTCTAAATTTCATTTCTTTTCATTAAAATTTTTTGTGATTATTATAATCATGATAAGGAACAAAACAAGCCTTGTGGAGAACTGAAATCTGCAAGATGAATTTTTTGGACCAGTCTAATATATATATATATATATATATATATATATATATATATATATATATCAATCCCACTTAAATTTAAGTAGAAATTATCTTATCAATCCGACACTTATATTGCAAGAATTCTTTTCACCAATCCAACTTTTGTGCGACTATTGCTAAAAGCCTAAACCCCATGCGATGACGAATATTTTAAAATGCTAAAGCAATATATTACCTAAAACCTATAGCTCAACACATTGGCGGAAACCTAGGGGGGCAGGGGAACGGTCCCCAATAAAAATGTTGGGGGACGGCCCATGCATTGGTCGCCCCCCCCCCCCCCAATGTTGGGCGTCAAGACTAAAAAAACATCGGAAATTGTTATTGTCTGTGAAAAATAGAAATTTTCCATGACTTTTCTGGCCGGATGTCTATAAAAAAGAGCATCAACTTTTTGGCGGTGAAAAAATAAATTTTCATGGTTTCTGGCCGTATGACTAAAAAAGGTCATCAACTTTTTTGGTCTGTGAAAAAAAAGAAAACTTTCGTCAGACATTTGTCGTCCTTCCTTCGGCCACTCGTTCGTCCCCCCCCCCAATCTCCGCCAAGGTTTCTGCCTTTGGCTCAACATACCGTTTTAGAGCCCGAATGACTAATAACGAACCTTATGGGCTTAGCTGCCAAATAAAATTTTTAATGTCTACCTTTAACTAAATCAATTTGACTTAGTTTCTTGCAGTGCAAGAGACCTCAAGTAATAAGCTTTGGAAATGGCATAATTAAACATTGTCTTCTTTGCGGACCGATTTTGCTTGCCACCTGCACCCTAAGTTATACAGCAACGATGATAAAACCAATAGCTAACCAAACTAATTTTAAAGATCCTTTAAAAAATAAAATTAGAACATGCACATTTGAAAAAAATAAGACTTCTTAACAAAGTCAAGTTGCAAAATTCGGAAAGTCAGTAAAGTGGTGTTAGCCGATTGACTCATTGTAGCACTTGCTGCATTCTTCTATCAGCACGGCGCATTTCATTGGACTTGTCATTGATGATTTTTGTGCGAATAGACTGCCATGGCTGAGTGTATTGCGGATGAAGTTCCTTAAATTTCTCAATGACCACTTTTCCTGAAATAGAAAGCATACAGAAACATTTTAAATATTGATAAAATGAGAAAATGGAATCCTTAAAACTGTAGCTTAGGTAGGAATTGTGACATCACATATCTAATTCTAACAAAGGGCGGATCCAGAGGCCATTCCGGCCATGCCCCCATTTAAAAATTGCATGGGACGTGGCCCCCATTTGGTTTCAAGAAGCTTTAAATCAATGCATGCAGCGGGTACAGGGCGTGAGAGAAAAAGTAGCAATACGACTAGAGATGTCATAGTATGTTCCAAAGAGATTACGACCAAACGACTAAAAAAGGTCATCAGTTTGTTTGGTATGGGAAATGGTACATTTTTCAAATATTTTGGCCGGATGACTAAAAAGGTCATCCAATTTTTCTGGCAAAGATGACCGAAAATTTTGGCCCCCTTCTAAAATTTATGTATCCGCCCATGTTGTAACATATGCCATAACATATATATTCTAACATATACATATTTCCATTTCCAAAAATTTTGATTTATTCCTATTTGGCAATGCCCAGCACAAAATTCTTCTGCATGCTATCACGATACTCAGGATTCATAGGAAGTATATACATGTAGCTGCCTTCTACACTAAGGTTAAAAACGGTATACAAGGGTATTTATGCTCAAGGATGGACATAAATGGTTGTCAGCTTAGGGTGGTATCTCGATCTTTGACCCCTACTGCTGCTACCACTCTTGTTCATGCCTTTGTGGTCTCTCGCCTCGACTATTGTAGTTTCCTCTTTGTCGGGCTCCCGCAATCCGAATTGGGAGAGGCAATTTGACGCATTCTATTTTGAAATATCAAACTCAGATTTTACAGGCCACCTGCATAGAGCTGAGTAAGCCTACTCCAGCAATAATTCACTGATATAGTTTTCTATTATCCCTTCTCATACTCAACGCAAATCACGCAACATTCAACAGCGCTAATACAGCATCGTTCAGTTGTGGTGATGCATTAGAGAGAGCAAAAACTAAGTTACAGCAATCTGAAACACATACCAGGATTTTTCTCTCCATTGAACCAAGATTTGAAGTAATCACGGATAGTGTCAGTTTCTCCTTTAGACCATCGCAAATAAGCCTTTCTTTTCCTCTTCCCCTTTTTTCGAATGACATCTGTTTCTTCTGAAGAAGGATCAGACTCCATATCACTGAGGAAATCCACATCTAAAACAAAATTGAAGGAATCTCCAGCAATATTTTATACAATGCACAAAAAGATTGAAAGAACTGTTATATTTAAACTGAATTTTCACTTTCGTCCTGCAGCAAAATTTTTGCAGCGGCAAAAGGCGCTGCGCTTGATGGTGAACCCCCTTCAAGTAGTCTGTAACGGCTATAGCAGTAAAGCCGTAAAAAGTTCAGAGCTTCAAGTTTCTGGTCACACTGCTCTAAGCTTATTTACAATTTTAGTCAAAATAATTTAATACTCCAATTATAATCATCTTAGGCTATACAATGAAACACAATAAAACTGAAATTTGATACCACCATCTTTACAAAGCTCAGAAGTGCGCACAAACGAATCGACCGTGCAACTGCATTTGCAAACATGTTGCAGAGCAGTTGTGAAGGACGGACTTGTTTAAAGTTCCTACACAGTTAGTTCCTAGAGGAATGAAGGGGATGGAACCCGTCTTCTCCGCCTTACAGGTTTTAGCCTATCGGTCACCGTGCCTCACCTTTCGACCACCTCACCTTACCGAAATTTGTTCTATGTTGCACACCATCTAAAATATGCATAGTGGTTTATACACATATGAACGGCCTGCATGACAAGATGTTTCTGTTATGAGAAGTCCAGCATAGTAGATTGTTATAACTTTTTGCTGCTTCCATTAACAAATTATTTCCTTTCAATGCACATAAATATGTTTCAGTATGTTGGTGAAATTAAATGCTAATGTGAAACTTATTTTCGTGCATGTAGTATCAGTAGGCCTCTTATGAAAATTATCTCCGTACACAAAGATTTATTATAAATAAAAGTATATATGTACATGTACAAGAGGCCTACATCGTTTTTCGTTATTAGGCTATAGTGAGTAAAATAATACCATCAGCTGGTGATGAAGCTGCAGAACAGTCTTCTTCTACTTGTGTTGGGACGATTGATTCCAACGAAGAGGCTGAAAAATTATAACATTTATTTCGCTTTAAAATTGTCGGTCGTTGGCAAAAACGCTAAACTATTTAAAGATTATTAGGGAAAAAGGTAAAATGTTCACAGGTAAACATCGCAAAGAGACAAGAGTCTATGCGTGATTCAGAGCCCAAATATAAAAATCTTGAAAACTAATAAATTGAAAAAGCTTACTCAGTCTGGAGGCAATGTTTAGGTCTACTGCTTATCTTGTCCAATAGATCTTAAAGCACCATTTATAATAATGCCAAATAAATGGTTACTTAGAGCTCCAAATATGACATACAACTTATCGCTTACATGAATCATGCTACTATCTCTGCATTGGGACAATCATATTTCGGTCACTAATTATTGTGGATCTGACAGAAATGCCCAATTGCCCATAATATAAAAATATGTAGTTATAAATGTTATACGAAAGTCCATTGAAATCGCTATAGCTCACAAACAACTATGTGACCAAACATACTTTTAAGTTGTAACTGCAATAATAAAAACGATCTTTAGTTCCTACCCAAATTTGTGGAAGCAGAACTTGTACCAGCGTCTCCTTTTCCTAAAACATTGCTTTCCTTCATGTTCAAAAGAAGTGGTGTTATTCCATTCATGGTCATTATTCCGAGTGGAGCTTGGTAACTGTTCAAATTTGTTCTCATAGAATGCCCCATGTGTTTGAAAAACAGCTGCTTTGTGCTTTCCGGTGTATCTATTTGAGCGAAAACCGTGCTGACATAATGGCGCATCTTCGTGGCGGTAAAGAGTTTTGTGCGCTCAAATGGAAGACCAACTTTGCACACAGTGTCGTGAACAGCATGCCAGCCATCAGCACAATTTAGAGAATCGCCTGTAGCTGGGAACACAAACTTGTTGTTTGGGTTCACTCCTGCACTGCGCCGAACATCTTCGTCGCAAAATTTCTTCAAGGCTTTGACCACATGCCCTAAAAATATGATAGGGACTAAGTGGCCACCTTTCCCTCTCTGGTACGCGATTTTCGTGCCATGGATGTCTCTGTCATGCTTTTCAGTTGCATCAGTGGATTCAGACATGAGCCACTCATCATTAAGTGCCTCTTGCCACTGATTCATCAGCAGTCTAGCAGGTTCACCCCCTCTACGACCGTTGAAAATAGTTATCTGCGTTATAAGGAAGTCTCTTAAGAGTAGGTACTCAGATGAGGACCAGAAGGCATAACTGTCTGTCAGCCTCGCAATTTCCGTGTCGATGAAACCATGGACTTTGCCAACTTCTTCCCTATTGGGCATGTTCTCCGGTTTCCTCAGACACTTTTCTCTTCTGTCCTTGATGATAGTTCTCGCATGTCCAAAGAGAGACCTTTCCTCGTGCTTAAAACAGACGACGAAATCGTCGACTGTCTGTACCTTCTCTTTCTGACCCTTGCGAAGAAACCTATCAAAACCAGATTGCTATATTTAAATTTGTGTTACCGTATACTTTGCTTGAATGCAATTGAATTTAATTAGGCAGGAAGTGTATAAAAGAACGCTCGTTGACTCATACATTATATATATATATATATATATATATATACATATAAGTCTATGGTCCTATATACACTGTGTCCGGAAAAAAAGCGAACCATTTTGTAAATAGGAAAATAAATAGTAAATATTCACCGATTTTTACAATTCAAACACCATTTTAATCCTGACATATTTGTCTAACATTGGTGAAAATATAAAAGTTCCAGTCACAATAATGACGTCATGATGACGTCAGTTGCATCAAAATGCATATAGCCGGCCATTCATGCATGGTTCGGTTGGTATTATTGGCTTTTGGTAAAACGGAAATCCATTTAATAGAACCAGAAGTGAAAATAAATGCAGCTTATTACATGGATTGTCTGCTCTATAAAAAAAGTGGTGCCTGATATCCGGGATTATTCGGAACAATAGCCTACACATTTCAACAAAATAGCGCTTCAGCTCACTGAGTTCGTCAATCTGTTGACTAAGGAGACTCGGATTTCATTCCTCTTAATCTTTGGCCGCTAAACGGCCGCCCGCTTAAATCCCGCTGATAACAAGAGTTGACGGGATGATGGAAGAGGGATACAGAGAACTGAAGGACATGGCACAACAGCGGGAAAAGTGGAAACATTGGACGTTTGGACCTGCCACTTGGCAGAGAACGTAAAGAAGAACAAGAGTTGGAGACTGATGGAGGATAAGGTGCAGGCTACAAGACAAGGATAAGAGACATTGGAGAACTCCGTAAGCGAATTAATTGTTAACGCCTAGTAGGATTTTAATAAGCTGGTTATCGACGCTGCTGTTGGCTATTAGCGCGACTCTTTTGACGCTTACGTTGAGGCCAAAGGTGTACTCTTTGATCACAAATTGCGGTCTGACATAATTCAGAATATAAAAATAAAATTAAACTTACATTTATTATTGATAAATTACATCATAAAATATTGAAATCTTGGATGATATTGCGCATTTATTTCTTAAATTTGACTTTTTGTGCAAATGACGTCATTATGACGTCAATATTTGGACTTGAACTTTTATATTTTCACAATTGTTAGAGAAATATGTTAGGATAAGAACAGTCTTTGAATTGTGAAAATCGAGTAATATTTACTATTTGTTTTCATATTTACAAAATGGTTCGCTTTTTTTCCGGACACAGTATATATATATATATATATATATATATAATTTGATTTGACTTTAACAAATTTAGAGATAAGAGGTCAAATTATGAATCACCAGCACTTTAATATGTTATAAGCATTCATTTGCAAATGCACAACACATAGATAAATTATATCTATCAGAGAACAATAGGGCTATAATTGTAAAAATAATTGCTCAAACTAATTTAAATCTCTACGAAATGCATTTTTAAAGTAACACATTGATCTTGCGTTTCACAATAATTTACTACAAGTGATGCACTATTTAAAATTCAATTTCTCCCACAGTATACAATTAGCCTGTATGCCTACATCTTTAACAACTCTTGTCAGCTGTGGTTAACTACATTCAAAGTGATCAGAAGAATAATTAAAATCTATTTTCAAAAGTTGTTTAAAGCAGAAATTAATTGGCATTGCAGAAAATAAATTGATTCCACCAATCAAAAGAATCACTTTGTTATTTGTTTAAATGCTTTTGAAGTATTTTAGGCCAAAACGTATGTCAGATATAAAGCTAAAAACTAAATGCTCACATGGCTTTCACTGCATCAGCAGTCTTGAGGAGAAGCCAGAAGAGGCTCTCTTTCAGACCGGCTTTAATGCACTCTTCTTCAGTTGTGTATGCATTTAAAGCACGCTCCAGAATGTCCATGTTAAGTACATTCAACATATCTGACACTTCACTGATATTCTCATGCATACCTGCACAAAACAATGACAAATTAGACGCATTAATGATACTACACCTGACAACAATTTCAGTTACGCCGATTAGGAATCCCATTTCACTAAATAATAATTGCAAAATTATGCTAATACATTGTCATGTATATTTGTTAATGAAACTTATTGGCCTGCATGACACTTACATTGTGCATTTTTAAAACAGATATATATTTTTAATCTGTTGGTTTTGAGCAATACATTATGACTATTATCTCTCACATTATTGCTAGCATGCAATTACATTTTGAGCATTTTTGTGTTCTTAAGTAGATCCTATATTGTGAGATAAGGTAAGGATCAAAAGCATCACCCTCATGGGGCTTGTAACTGAAATGGAGATAGATGTAGCAGTTCAAAAATGGTGAGTGCATAGGCCTAAATTGCCGCCTAAACATTTTAAGGTATTCATGCTTAAAACAGCTATAGACAAAATAATATATGAATAAGTTGCAATTTTTAGCCATTCAGTACCAAAAATAACTATAGATAAACGAATTGCACTTGTTACTCAACTCTATAATTTTTTTTATATCATAATATATCAAAGATAATCGTACAACCTGAACTGGTCAATGAGGCTTCGTTTCTGAAGTGGAGGAACAACGCTGCCAGACGTCGCATATGCGTTTTTGCCGATTTTGTGGCTTGCATTTTCCTGTCTGCGCAGGAACCCTCTTTGTCGAACATTCTCTTACCGACCAGAAGTACCGTCGTATCCGTTTTGCACATTCGACCAATTTCGTCATCTCTGATTGTCGACAAAACGTTCTCTTCAAATGCGGTACCTTATATGTCAGAAAACATATGCAAGCCTGAAGGAGAAATATATTTGTTTTCAACACATTCTATTTTGCAATACCATTTTCGTTAAATTGCAACCGCTTTTTTGCATAATATAATTATTAACCATTTTTATTATCTCACCTATTTTAAGTGCGCTAAATTGTTCCAATTACACACCTGAAAGTTTTCAGCTGCAGTCTTGTGGCAACAATATCGAAGTAACTAACCAAACACAATAAAATCATTAATGATAAGTGATTAGGCCTACTGTTATAGGTAAGCTTATTTTTGGAGTATGATTGCAAGGAATAGCCTTTGCCATTCAATTAATTTTACACTTAAAATATAAATAGGTTTCGAATGTTTCAAGGACCGTGTGCTACAAATAACTTATCGTCATTCATAATTCAAATGAATTATTAGAACTACTTAATCATCTCACCTTTGTAAATACTTGGCAGACTCAACAGAGGGAAGCTGATGGACCTCGGTTTGGGACGGTTTGGCTCTGCTTTGCATCGTGCTTTATGTGCGTAGAAAGTTTTCTTGCTGAAGCATCCTGAACAATGTTCGCACACTGTAAACATACTTTCAGCGCTTTTCATCGTTCTTTCCCGCTGATAGTTTGGAACCAGCAATTTCATTTGCTGTTTGTTGTACTCTAGTATTCCTTTTCGTTTGAATTTTTGCAAGAGCCTTCGACTGTCAGTCTTAGACTGTCTCATGAGTTCCTGTACTTCTTCTTTGTCCTTATGTAGCAACAAAATATGGCGGGAAAGGTTTGTCTGGTCTTTTCCGCAAAAAATACACGGCCGTGGAATCTTCTTCTTGCTGGCCTTTGTGCCAACAGTTACTGTGTGCTGGATGGGCAATGCAGCTGATGCTGAAGTAACTGTCGACGTACTTGATGAACAATTGGAAGCTCTAGTCGAAGGATCAATTTCACTGACTTTATCTTCATTCTAAAAGTAATCATTTACATGAAGGAGTTTTCTTAGTTGCTATTGATTTATCTTCTACTGATTTATTTACTGTGCTCAATATTTTAACAAACGTACTCTAAAGATCGCACTAATATAGTCCAATAACCAATTTATTTTCAATGATTTGCCAAGAGGTTTGCAAAAACTAGAGGCTCAATTAGTTGGCCTCTATAAGCCTAAACATAAAAATATAAATCCAGCATGTTATGAGTTTATACAACCATAATGGACTATAAATAAGCATAGGCTACAAGCTTTCATGTTTCATTCAATCGATTTGTTCTTAACGCAAACTACCAGTTAGCTGAATGTAGTAATGCTATGTATATCTTAAGGTAGTTTTTGCTGTTTAAATTAATTAATTATTACTATCATTAGAATAAGAAGTGACTGCTAGAGCGAAAACAACGAATACTCCACACGCAATCGAAATCGAATGATTAACACTAAAACCTTTGTAAATTATAAGCTCAGAGACATAACAAGAAGACCAGACTGAGACGGAGAACAGGACCAAGACTTAAATATTAAGAATATGAGATAAAGACCTAGGCTAATAGCGCTATAAAATATTATGGCTACGATTCAAGCCAATGTTGCAACGTCAATTTTCGGGTTCCAATACAGCCTGTATAAGCCTAGAGGCCCTAGACCATTATCTGGAGACGGCATCACTGGTTTTTACCAATCTAAATAAGTCTTATTAGTATTAATACAACACTGTATCTTCTTACCTCATTCTGTTTCAGTTTATGATGCCTAGGTTTATGGTCTTTTCTGTCAGGATGGCTGTGCCACAGAATGAAGCACTGCTGGCAGAAATTCATCAATTCGCAGCGATCACAAGACTGTGTTGCAGCATTTTTTCCACAAACCAGGCAACTTATTTGTACACATCCTTGGCGAACTGCAGAGCGACTCTCATGATGTTGCCTTCTTTTCCCTTCATTTTGTCCAGGTTTTATACGATTCAGTGCAGGTTCAAAAACATCCAGTTTATTACTTTGCATTCTCTCTTTTGTGCCATGACTGTAGACCACAGATGTGATGTTCACTGTAGATCCGTCACCACCTGAATAATTTGTGGCAATTCTATTTCCTGCCTGCACATCATTCTGGTTCTGGCTCTGCTGAAATGTTATGATATTACTAAGCGTGCAAGCCTGTGGCGGATTTTGATGACGAGCTTTCGAAGCTACCAGCATAAGATGCTCACTTGACAAATAAACAGGTCCTGGACTTTGATGCATCGTTCTTTCTGACCTGCAATGTAAAACCCGTCCAGCTATTATATATAGGCTATATATATATATATATATATATATATATATATATATATATGTGTGTGTGTGTGTGTGTGTGGGTGTGTGGGTGTGTCTATATATACACTGTGTCCGGAATAAAGGGACCCATTTAGTAAATAAGCAAATAAGTAGTAAATATTCATCGATTTTTTCAATTTAAACACCATTTTAATCCTGACATATTTGTCTAACATTGGTGAAAAAAAGTTCCAGTCACAATGATGACGTCATAATGACGTCAGTTGCATCAAAATGCATTTAGCCGGCCATTCATGCATGGTTTCGGTTGGTATATTGGCTCTTGGTAAAATGGAAATCCATTTAATAGAACCAGGAGTGAAAATAACTGCAGCTTATTAAAGGGATTGTCTGCTGTATAAAAAAGTCGTGCCTGATATCCGGGAATATTCGGAACAACAGCCTACACATTTCAGCAAAATGGTGCTTCAGCTCACTGAGTTCGTCAAAATGTTGAACTGTTGACTAATGACACTCGGATTTAATTCCTCTTAATCGTTGGCCGCTAAACAACAGCCCGCTTAAATGCCACTGATAATTAGATTTGGAGTTTGATGGAGGAGAACGTGTAGGCTATAAGACAAGGATAACAGACATTGAAGAACTCTGTGAGCGAATTGTTAATGCCTGCTGAGAAGGATTTCTATACGCTGGTTATCAATCACACTTTTAGTGAGGCCACCCACGAAATGCATTTTTAAGTAACACGTTGATCTTGCGTTTCACAATAATCTACTACTAGTGATGCACTATTTAAAATTCAATTTCTCCCACAGTATACAATTAGCCTGTACAGTAGGCCTACATCTTTTGTTCTGTTTGAAATATTTTGATGAAATCTGGCCATCATCTGTAGATATAAATTGTCTTTAAGCGAGTAAAATTTTTGATATTCTTACTTCTGGCCAATATATTGACCAGAATAACTGAATTGATTTTTTTTGGTTGCTTCGAGTTTTTGAATCGTCAAAAAACGTTGGAGGGCTTCACTACTTACACTAAAAGTGGTATAACTTTGGTTCTGTTAGAAATATTTTAATGAAATTTGGCCATCTGGTGTAAATATGAAATGTCTTTAAGACTGCAAAATTTCAATTTCGAAATTCGTACTTTTGGTCAAGATATTGGTAAAAATCTTGGAGGGGTCTTTTATGCCCACTCTGTATATAGATAGATAGATGGATGAATGGATGAATGAATGGATGGACGGATGGATGGATGGATGGATAAGATAGACAGACAGACATATAGACAGATAGACAGACAAAGAAACAGAAATACAGACAGACAGACAGACATACAGACAGACAGACAGACAGACAGACAGACAGACAGACAGACAGACAGACAGACAGACAGACAGACAGACAGACAGACAGACAGACAGACAGATAGATAGATAGATAGATAGATAGATAGATAGATAGATAGATAGATAGATAGATAGATAGATAGATAGATAGATAGATAGATAGATATGCATACAGACAGACGTTCATAGAGACAGGTAGACATACATGCATGTAGATAGAGAGATAAATGAGTTATATATGAAAGTAAAATCAGTGACCATATAAATTTAGGAACTTAAATCAGTGCACAACCGTAGTCCAGGTCAATCAGGTCATTGATCAGATACAGAGTCCGACATAGACATGCAGAAAAACAAACAGAGAGAATGGACAGACACAGAGAGAGAGAGAGAGACAGACAGACAGACAGACAGACAGACAGACAGATAGACAGAGACAGACAGACAGGCAGACAGACAGACAGACAGACAGAGAGACAGAGGGTGGGAGAGTAAGAGAGAGGAGGCAATCGGGTAGGGAGGTAGGGATGGAAATATGGAGGGAGAGAGGGTGAGAGACAGATACTGAGACATAGACAGAGATACATAGAGATAGATAGATGGTCAGACAGACAGACAGATAGACAGACAGACAGACAGACAGACAGATAAATGCAACATGTTATTGCCATAGACTACAAACAGACATACATACATACATACTTTTTGTCAACCTCTAACTTGAGTACTGTTGTTGGCAGGGGCTTCTATACCCCCTTAGCAGCCGGGCGCAATACATATTCTTCTCCCTTCTTGGGCCGACCTTTCCTCTCAGCAATATGTAATCTAGTCCCCTAACTATAAGGAATGAAGGTTTCTGGAAGGGGAGAGACAAACAAGTGTCCAGCAGACGATCACCGAAGCTCGTAGCGCTCAGACGGGGAGGGGTTTTGGGTGTGTTATGCGTCCCTCCCCATCAGAATTTTTTGCAATTTCCACATTGCAATTTCCGCAATACAATAAAATACTACGTATACCTACGTAATAGCCTATTGATGTTGTTTTACTAAGAGTTGAAGTCCTGAACAAAATATTTTCAAATTTGACAGTCTGAAATTTGAAAGATAACGCTGGAGAGAAGCCATTTAGTTCAGTGTTTAATCAGTGTGCTACCTAGTCACACTGCTTTGGGGAATTCCGGCTTTGGGGAGAGTTACATGTAAATGGCTGGGTTTTTTCGAACGAAAAGCTGACAACCGTTTTTAGTCTTTCGCCTAATTTTCCTTCCTGAAACATGCATTTACTTCCCCCAAAAAGCTGATGCATGACCTTATCTTTAGTAGACCTACTTCGATGCTTTTCAGTCAAATTCTTCTACTGACGGGAGAACGTTGCACTTGTATAAACCTGTAAAATTTATAGTGGGGTGGGGAATGTAGCATTATATACTATTTAGGGGGGAATAATTCTATAGGCATGTTCACAACACCTATCGATTTTTCTGTGGAATTTTCATTTATGGGAACTCCCTCCCAGAGATGTCCAAATATCGTATTTATACAAGTATTAACATGAAATCAAATCATTATGATATGATTGCATCATTTATTAAAATAGTAAACAATATTATTATAATTAGATAATAGTAAATTTTATCGTGGCATATTAAAAACAGTTCATGTGATGAAATATTATAGATAGTAACTAGTATAGCCTAACTATTACAATGATGCAAAATGTTCTATGGGGGGAAAGTAATTTCTGAGGAAACTCCTTCTTAGAGATGCCTAGATTACGACTGCACTCCATGGCCGGTGTCACGAAATAGAGTATTCCCCCGTATTAATCGTATCCCCCCAAATGAGGAAAAGTCGAAAAGCCACTTCCGCGCGAGTTTATTTTTTGCAAATTAATTTTCATCTGCTTTGTTTTGACCAATGACACTAACGGGTATGTTTATTTTTTTATTTTGATATTTTTTGCTTTGGTTTTATAGCACTTAAAACTTTTGAAACACTTAAAAACACTTAGAGTCACTAATAATTTCGAGTTGCCTTTCTCTGAACATTGCTTAGGACACTTAAAGCAGTTAGAGTCACTTTAAATTTTGATTAGAGAATAAATTTTTCAATTATACGCATTTTTCAAAAAATGGGATAGAATGGTTTATCTCCCCGGATAGTCTAGACCGGTTAAATCCATCCGGGGGGATAGACTAATTCATCCCCCCGGATAGCTTTCTGGGGGGATAATCCTTTTCGCGACACCGGCCGTCCCTATCGACGTGAATTTTGGCTTTCTTCTGATTCCCTCCCTGTTTTTCACTATGCACAAGTTGCGCCCACCATGTATAGGGATAGAAGCCCCTGTTTGTTGGCCACAGGCCACGAGTTGACTCCAAAGTTTCCAGTACAACTAACTTTTTAATAGCATTCACATATTTATATATATATACAAGTAAAAAATAAGCTCCTCTTATAATGTTACTATTGTCCAATCAGGACATAGTGTGTCCTTCTCACAGTTCAAGATTGACAGCTCGTGTTATTATTTAAAAAAATATATTATATTATATAATATATATATATATATATTTATATTTGCCTACCTGTGACACTTTTCTTCAACATTGCCCACATGGTCTTGATGAATGCCAATATCTGAAAATAGTACATAAACAAAAAACTAATCACAGAGAGGGAAGTGCTTTTGAACCGTGGAAGTGGCACTCGGTTTTTGGAATTATATAAAACGCCTCTGTCAGTGTTAACCATTCCACGACGAGAGTAATAGAAGTGAACCCACTCATACTAATAATTCACTAGCGACAGGACCACTAGCTCTGTCTTTATTACATGTACCAAGAGAAAGAAGCAGAAGGAAAAAGTTTGCGATTATGATGAAGAATCGAAGATGCTAATGCAGAAGAAGATAATGATGACGACGACCACAATGACGACGACGACGACGACGAAGATGATGATGATGATGATGATGATGATGATGATGATGATGATGATGATGATGATGATGATGATGATGATGATGATGATGATGATGATGATGATATGAATGTGCATAGTTGCTAACCTGATTGAAGATCTTGTATTGGTTCCAGAGAAGACACAGGTTGGTCAAAGCGGTCATGTGGCTCATTATCTGCAAACAAGCATACGTTTGTAGTAGATATATTAATAATAGCGCCAGAAAAGTCGCTATATATTTTACTGTATTACTCAATGGCTATAAGCCCACTAGCCCTGTCATTATTACGATGAAAAAGAAACAGAATTAAGAAGTTTGCGATGATGATGATGATGATGATGATGATGATGATGATGATGATGATGATGATGATGACGATGACGATGACGATGACGATGACGATGACGATGACGATGACGATGACGATGACGATGACGATGACGATGACGATGACGATGACGATGACGATGACGATGACGATGACGATGACGATGACGATGACGATGACGATGACGATGACGATGACGATGACGATGATATGAATGTGCATAGTTGCTAACCTGATTGAAGATCTTGTATTGGTTCGAGAGAGGACACACTATTAGGTTGGTCAGTGCGGTCATGTGACTCATTATCTACAAACAGGCATACGTTTATAGCAGATACATTAATAATATGGCAAGAAAAGTCGTTACCTAATAGACTTTCATTCACAAGCCATAGGCCCACTACCTCTGTCATTATTACGATGAGAACAAAGTGTAAAGAACTTCACTGTTATGATGATGTTTATGATGCTGAGGAGTAGGAAGAAGATGCTTATGCTTATAAATGCTGATCTTGATGCTGCTGCTGCCTACGATGATGATAAAGACGACTCTAGTTAAACCAATAAGCATTAATAAGTTGAATACCACTGATGATAATTTTATACACACATTAGACAACAAAGCACTGTATAGATCTATGTGCAGTAAAAATCATTGGCGTAATTTTTTTAATAGACTATATAGCAAGAAAAAGGCAAGAAAAGCAACTTTTCATACTGAAGAACCTATCTATTTAACAGAGAAGTGCTTGTTTCGTAGCCTAACTCTCACAGGCTAACTTATAAAAAAGCACAATCACATATTGGTTAGCATGAGGTGCATCTTTTAACCCTTAGGCTACCAAGCTTTTTTGTAACACTGTCTACCAAACGGGGCGGTTACCACCCCCCTGGAGTTTGGGTTTGGTTTCAGATATCATAACTTGTATTACATCAAAGGATTCAGCAATCATTGTTGCACAAAATGGTATATTTAGATGAAAGCACCTCGAAATTATGATTTTTTCCCTCAGGCACCTGTCAATTACACAATATGTATACTTTCGCATAATCAAAATATTAGATTCTGTGTGTTTTTAACATAATTTATTTATTTAAAATAGTTTACATATAATAAAGTCCAATATCCAACCATAAAAACTAGTAATAAGGTAGTTTTAATTGCCATAAAAAGAAAAAACATGTAGTAGCTGAGCTGAAAAACGTTTACGCAGACTTATCGGTTTGCATTGTAAAAAAAACCAACATTTTCACACATTTAAATTTATTTTGAGCATTTCCGGTCATCAAATGTCAAATTAATTGGTATAAAAATAGTCCTAGATGCCCTCTATAGAATGACATAATTTATTTATCTTGAAAAATAAATCATGAATAAATTATAATCAGGGCTTAACGTGTGCCTGGACGGTCATGGACGGCGTCCAGGCACTTATTTTAAAATCTGAACACCGTTCTGCCACTTATTTGGCCCGCACAGCAGGGATAGGTAAGGAGCGTCCAGGCACTTATTTTTCTACACTTTAAGCACTGGTTATAATAGGAAAACATGAAAATGTTATGAAAATAAAACACCTTTATATATATTTTAATTTATTTTGAGCATTTCCGGTTGTCAAACGACAATTGAATGAGCATGCAAATGTGGTCCCACATTCCCTCTACAGAATGGTGTAACTTGTGTCTCTTCATGTCAAAGGACGGATAAGATACAGCCGATAATCTAAGGGGGTGGTATCCATCCCCTCTGGTGCCTCGGGTATATCGTGTATAACTTTCGAATGGTATGGTATATCATCACAAATTTTAGCTCAAAATGTGTGCCAATGAATCCTCTACAGCTACCTAAAACGTCAAAAAATTCCAAACGAAACAAGTTTGATTTGGAAAAAAACTAGGGGGTGGATACCACCCCCTGGTGGCCCGATGGTTAATAAACAATATTTCAGCCTTTGGTAAAATATGTAAACTATGTTCTATCAACGACTATTATTTTATCAAGGTTAGCATAAAATTGAAAAAGTATTAAAACTAACTAAAAGTCGTACAACGGGAAAATCACGGATATTAGGCCTAGAGTCATCAATAGACAAATAACGCTTTGGTGAATGTTTTTCACAAACAAAGTGACCACACATAATGATAATAAAATTATAATCAATTTCAGCATAAATTAACATCGAGAAATCACTACTATCATCAAACTCTACATTATTATAACCACTGTCTATGGGCGCAATGCTATGTTTGATGCGTTGGAGACAAACTAGGTTTCTGGTTAGAATCAACATAAAGTATCCGTGTAGTGACCCTGAGCAAGTCCTTCATTCGAAATAATTGCTCATGCACTTTGGCGTGAAACGTCTATTCAGTGTCCATGCAGCAGTTGGTTAGGCCCTATTGTCTTTGAACAGTTGTTTAAAAGGCCGTTATAACCAGCTCTCATACACACACATAGGCCTACATAGTATGATACATGTACAATTGTACATGCATGCATACATACATACATACATACATACATACATACATACATACATACATACATACATACATACATACATACATACATACATACATACATACATACATACATACATACATACATACATACATACATACATACATACATACATACATACATACATACATACATACATAGATACATGTACATACACACATACATACATACATACATATTTACATACATACATACATACATACATACATACATACATACATACATACTTTTGGGGGGCGCGGTGGTCTAGTGGTGGCGTCGTTGCCTTGGAGCCGGAAGGTCCGAGGTTCGAATCCACCTCCCCGCGTAAGGACCTTGGGCAAGTCCTTCACTTACAATTGCTCAGCGCTTCGGCGTGAAACTCCGATGCAGTGTCCGCTCTGCATCGGGATCGCCTCTGAGTAGAGAGCTTGAAGGGGCGCTATAACAAGTGCACATTCAAACAAACATACATACATTGTCATTCATTCGTTTATTTATAAATTATATAACGTACCATTAAGTAGTTTACTCGACTGCCCTACCAGCCTAGCTATGGCTAAAGTGAGAAATTTTGAGCAACTGATAGAAAGCAAGCAAATTATTATCATTCCTATATCTGATATTAATAGCAGCGTAAACGTTAGACCATTTCAAGGATATAGGCCAATAGCCGAGCGGGACGGAGGGTCATGTTCTTCGCTTAGACGACAGGGCGAAAGTGATATCACGATAAGTGACACTGAGCACTACCAGTGATACACACCCAGACAATGTTGACATTCTGTAAGAGATGCGTAACTTAAGGGACTGAAAGCCAGTGCAAAACATTACGCAATACGCATGTAGGCCCTAGGCATTAGCAAAAACAGGAGCCTATTTCGCATCACGACAGAAAAGCTCAGCATTAGAACGAATAAAACAGACAAGACGCCCTATTAAGGCAAGAAATAGACCAGCAAGAACTGAGCAGCAATAATCAATTCTACTTGTAGGATATTATAAAAGACTGCGTGTAGTGCGTGGACATGGGTCACATCGGCATCATGGGATTTATAGAAAAGCAACACGCAATGACGGAGTTAATAGCCTAGTGTCAATTGAAGGATGCAAAACAAGAATGTTCGTACATGGGGAGGCAGCACCCATGCACTTTAATCAGACGAATCATAGACGTATGCTAATCAGCAGGTCGACAATTATAGTGGAAGTAAAATTTCATAAGCCTATACATGGATTAAAAGACTGAACAAAATAATCGTGTCTTACCTTCTTTAGAAGGCAATTTTCGTGAAGAAACATCAGTCTTACGTAATGCCAACAAAACCATTCGCTGTGTCCGCGTCAGGCGCATAGGGTCTACGCTCATGAATTCCATCTTCTGGTTCCACGACCTCGTGTGCATACAAAACCAGACTAATTTTGCACAGCCTTAAGTCTATGCTTTATGCTCTAAATTGCTTACCAAGGTCTTTCAAGAACTTGTTCGTCTAACTGCAAGAAGTCGAATGAGTTCAGAACCTTTGGACGCATTTATATGCATGTACGGCTGTAGACGAGCAAGCGTCGTAATTCTTCACATCAAATGTTGTTACGTAATGTATGGTCCACACCCTGTGTAATTATGATGGTATGATGATGTGCTATTATGATGAGACGAACCAAGGTGTCAAGAGACACCTTGGCGCTTCTCTCGGATTATTATGACCGGGCAATAGCGATTGTCGGTTTTATTTAGCATCAAAGAGATAGAATAAAGTGATGCATAGATGGAGGAATAGATAGATAGGCCTACATGTACACGGATACAGACAGGGTAACCAGACACAAATTGGCACAGGCAAACAGTCAAACAGGCAGCGTGGCACACAGACAAAACAGACAAACAGAATAGGCTACTGACAGAATAGGCAGAGAAGCACTTGAGCATACATAAGAGCAGACATAATATAGGCATTTATGATTTATACACAGGCGCAACAGGGGTTCGCACAGTTGTCAGAAAAGACACAGACAGAGACAAATAGGGCCTACGCTGGCAGGCATGCAGAAAAACGAGTCATAAAGAAAGATAGTAATAGCCTAATAAAAACAGAATTTCTCTCTCATTACAGATAACGAAAGAGACAACGACATAATTTTTAGGCAGAGCAGCAGAGTCGCATGTCGCAATAAGGCCAGTGCGGGCCCGGGTGCTGTAGCAACCTTGCGGTCCCTCTTCTCTCAGCAACTGGGCCACCAGGCACATAATTATACCATGTTTACTAAAAATGTTTTCCTATGGTATTTTTTAACAGGATAAGTTTACAGCACTATTAGGTGTACAGTTACAGAAAGAACAAACGTCGTCCTCAAGACCGTAGCCAGGATTTGATTTGGGGAGGGGGTTCTTCGGCGGAGAAATTCTGATTATTTTTTCTGTAGTCAAAATGTCTGAAAACACCATTTTTAGTCGTCAAAATTCCAGAAGACCAACGGAAAGGGCTTTCTTAGTATCTTCCGCCCAATTCATGTTTTTTTTATTATGTGCTAGTGAATAATATTCTATTATTTTTACATTTTCAGTTTCGGATGGTGTTTTCATGGTGTTATTTCATGGTTTTTAAATCATGTGCTAGTAAATGCATTATATTATTTTTTCCATTTTCCATTTCGGGGGGTGTTCAAACGCACAAAACACAACCCTAGGTAGGCCTACGGCCTTGGTCGTCCTCATTTGTTAGAATATCAATCGGCGGCTCATGTTATAATAATAAAAATAAAAATTACATGGACAATTTCTATAGCGCAGTAACGCAGCCATGCCGCTACAAGGGCGCTGTACAACACACAGTATGAACGGATAATCGCAAGTTATTACAGGAGTCGAATTTAACTGCACAGGCAGCCATGAGCGGCGCCATATCCGTCCTACTAAGCAACAGAGAGTAAGGGACTTGCTCAAGGTCCTACACAGGTATTGACCAACCGAATAGAGGCGCGAATTCTCAGCGCAACTTCGGCGTAACAAGCCAGACGCTATGTTATGTCTCATCCGTTTCTTGTTCTTTTTGTCCTGTTTGTCCACATTTCCAGTGTTTTTATATTTACTTGTCTATAATGATCTTTGTTTCTTATCCGTATAGCACTTCTCTTTAAAGCACTATAATTACAATCTGTCCTTAATGCGGTGGCTCGCCTCATTCATTCATTCATTTCAAGAATTTATATAGCGCCTCTTCAAGAAATCCACTCAGAAGCGCTCCCAGTCCAACCACGGTGAAACAAAAAAGTTTTAAGGAGCTTGTAGAACACTGACGAGTCGACCCTAGGCAGCAAGCGCATCTGCAACGGGAGACTATTCCAGACAGAAGGACCTACAACTGAGAAAGCACGACGCTGACAGGTTGATGTTTCAACACGCGGGACGAAAAGCTTACCGCTAGAGGCAGAGCGAAGGGCTCTGCGAGAAAGGACAACAGATAATGGACAGCAGAGTTCACACAGATAAGTTGGGGCACAGCCAAGGAGACAACGCCAAACCAGTGAAGCAATTCTGTATTCGATGCGCTGTGAGATAGGTAGCCAGTGTAAAGTATCACGAATGTAAGATGAAACGGATGCATATTTGGGGATTCGACCAATTAGCCGGGCTGCAGACCAAAGAACACGGTCAAGTTGGGATAACAATAATAGAGGTAAACCAACCAGAACAGAGCAACAATAGTCCAAGCGGCTGGTGACAAAAGCATGAACAAGGGAAGCAGCAGAGTTCTCTGATAAGGACCGAGAGATGACCCGTAGCTGACGAATTTGGTAGTAACAGCCACGAGTCAGCTGGTAGACATGTTTTGAGAAACTAAGTTCTTCATCAAGCATAACACCCAAGTCCCGAACAGAATCAAAAAAAGGTAACATGGGGAAATGTTTTAGCCACGGCACAACGATCAACATTTGCCAGTCGTCTACATCCACCCAACCAGATGAATTGAGTTTTGGAAGCATTAAGTAGGAGGCGGTTAGAGGCTAACCAGCTAACCAGCTTATCCATAGCATACCAAAGTTTGGGCATATAATCAGGGGCGGATCCAGGGTGGGGGCAATCTGGCCATGGCCCCCATTTAAAACTACCATGAGACGTGGCCCCCCAATTGGTCTGAAATTAGCAATACGCATAATGGGTCTAATCGCATATCCCCCCTAATCGGAAAATCGCATGGGACGTGGCCCTCATTCGGTTTTCAAGTGGAGGACTAAAAAAGGTCATAAACTTTTTGGGCGGATGAAAAGTCCTTTTTCCTTTTTTCGTCAGCCAAAGACTGACCACTATTTATTTTCGACCAACAAACGAAATTTCGACATTTTTTCACCTGTCACATCCCAAGATCTAAGATTTTCCCCCCCTGGAAGAGTTCTGGATCCGCCACTGCATATAATTATGAAGTTTTATACGGGAAGAACTGACCTGGTTGGCTATCCAAAAACTATTGAGTTTAAGATTCTAATGCGTAATTGCATAGCAGGCCAAGCTCCTAACTGTCATATGGGACTTTGTGTGCCTGTGCTAACCATTCCAGCCAGTAGATACCTTCGCTTTGCAATACAAAGTCATGGTGACCTGGTTGTTCCTATGGCTCGATCTTCCACAGCGCTGCATAGAAGTTTTGCTATGGTCGGTCCGTCTTTCTGGAATAAGTTACCTATTAGTCTCCGTAATGAACTTCTTTGTCTTTCTTTGCTCATTTACCGCAAGCGTTTGAAAACCATTCTCTTTGATTGTGGTTTGGTGTCAGTTCGGTAGCGCCGCTGAGTTTTTTGAAGTGGCGCTATGTAAACGTACTATTACCATTAGGTCTACTCTGTATATATCTCTATATGCATAATTTATCCTCTGTTTAATCCTATTCGTTTTTTCCTTATCATTTGAATTTAAATGCATAAGTAGGCTACATTTTGTACATCTTCTTATTACCATCATCATCATCATCATCATCATCATCATCATCACCAGCATCATCATCATCATCATCATCATCATCATCATCATCATCATCATCATCATCATCATCATCATCATCATCATCATCATCATCATCATCATCATCTTCATCATCATCATCATAATAATCATCATCATCGTCGTCGTCGTCGTCGTCGTCGTCGTCGTCGCCGCCGTCATCATCATCATGATCATCATCATTAACATCATCGTCATCGTCATAATCATCGTCATCATCATCATCGTCGTCGTCGTTATCATCATGATCATGATCATAATCATCATCATCATCATCGTCGTCGTCGTTATCATCATGATCATGATCATGATCATAATCATCATCGTCGTCGTTAGCGTCATAATCATGGTCATCATCATCATCATCATCATAATCATCATCATCATCATGGTGGTCGTCGTCGTCATGATAATGATCGTCATCATCATATTCATTATCGTCTTTACAGTCATCATGGTCGTTTTCATAAAAATTCATAATCATTGTTTCTAGTTGTCTTTAGGATGGTGGGGAGGACTGTTTAAAGCATGGTCGAAGCATTAACAGACGTGATTGTCTTATAGTGAAAACTCAGATTAGGCCACGTGGTATGAGTCTTGTAACTAGACGTGCCAATAATTTTACCTAATTGTGGAATGGCTTTGCAAGCTTGGATGCTGCATGATAACGCGCGCGCGCGCGCGTGTGTCTTTGTGTGTATTGTAAGAAAGCAATCTCAAGATAATCTAAAATTTAATATTATGGGTCTCAACTCATAGGCAGCCAACAAATTTAATGCTTCAGCAATTTGAACGTTATTTGTATTAATGCCATGCTCTGTCGATTAGTTTGAATTTGTTTAAGATAATGTAAATTGCCATTGCAATAATAGCTTGATGATGCCACGATGGTCGACCTATTTTGGCAGCGGCAGGTGACGCAGGTTCCAATACAAAAGCCTCATCAGTAAGGTGTGTCCAAGATCAATCCACACGTGTATTCAAAGAACCTTGGGGTGTGTCCACGCAATATAAGGTTTGCGCCTTAATTACAGTAGGCAATATAGGCGGTGGACACCTTATTGCCTTGGGCAGCTTCTGACTAGCGCCTATGCGGCTCAAAGAGATTTGATATGACATCAAAAGAATAATAATATTCGCTTGATTATCTTTCAATCTGACAAACCGCAGAATGATTACAGGCACATGTTATACGAAATACGGCCCACTATAGCACGACACGCAGGTCGGCTTTACAGCAGTGGATTCGGCTTAACACTATTGGCCTAAGTGCTGGATCACTCCTGGTTCGGCCAAACCAGAAGTGGGAGGAGCTATGTTATTTTCGACAGGACCCGAGGGAAACAACACAACAGAAAGGACCACTGGCGGCTAATAGAAAATTCAAATAAATTTGCTCTCTGTGCGAGGCTTGAACCCGGGAAGCGTGGAGGAGCGCTGTGATTCATAGTCAAAACATTCACAATGCGTTCCCGACACCAACCATATGGAGGCGATGGGTACAAGCAGTGGCGTAGACAAGGAGGGCTGGGGGCTTAAACCGCCATGGGCTTAGGAGGAAACCTTTTTATGAAACTCAAAACTGTCCTTTTTGCCGTGCTAGAGTCCGGAGCGCTTCTGAGTAGTCCCCCTTGAAGAAGCGCTTTACAAATTACTGAATGAATAAATGAATTAATTTATTAATGCATACATACAAATGGCAGTCCATAATTTGTTTCACGGCTACGCCATTGGTGAAAGTGATTGAGCAAGTTACAAATACCCGCTATGAGAATTTTGTGAAAAAGTCAAAATTTCACACATTTTAGGTTATTTGGAGGACTTCCGATTATGAAACGAGAAATTATTTTGCATGAGAATGTAGCCCCACATTCCCTCTAGGTCTCTAGGAAATGGCACAATGTTTTTCTCTTTTTATTAAATGACGGATTAGATAATAATAGTCGATAATGTAAGTGTATGGTTTCAGTAACCCCTAACTTAATGCCTCAGATATAGGATATAACCGGAACTTTTGAACACTTTGAGGTATTATCACAAATCGTCCCTCAAAAAGTGTGTTAATGAAACTACTTAAAATGTCGACATTGTAGGCCTATTCCATTCGAAACCTGTTTTCTTTTGGAAAACCTAAAGGGTTGGATTCCACCGCCCCCCCCTTGTTAGCCGTAATTGGATGGTTAATTTTGGGCCTATATATATTGACCCTCACTTGTTCTTTGAGTGTATGTGCTACGTACAACATAAATTTCAGTAACTAATTTCCAAATTCTATTTAGTTGATATAATTTCGACCCGTGTTATGGGTGGTGTCCATTGTACACAGACACCAGGTGTGCCAAATGAGTTGCGGCGGAAGCTGTGCGTCATAGGTTTAATGCAAAGCGGTAAGAATTGTGATCTGACTGAATGTCCTAATACTTATTATAATCATGTAAGACAGCGAGGAGATAGTGGCCATGCAGGAAGAAGACATCTATTGTCTTACTGCCCTGCCCGCGGTTTGCTGATAGACTAAGATTTGATCTCATATAGTCCCTATGGCAAGGACTACCATTTACCAACAAAGAGCCTTTGCCACTATAGACCCTTAATTCGATATTGAATGACTCCCCCATCTATGGATAGAAAGATCTTATTGAGGGTGAGATCTTATGCCCATTGCTGCTTGAAGTGTTTCTTATTTCCTCTGGGCTGTCAGGGTGAGAGCGCAACTGAACAGCTACTCAATGACGAGGCGCTTAATAAATTATTAATTATAGCCTACAATCCAACACAATACACAGCCTACATACATGCATTGATGATTCATGCATACATAACATGTAGGCTATACATAGGTACATGCGTTATCATAATTTGTGTTTGGTCTCTAAGATTTTAAAGGAAAAATAGATCAGTTCATGTCCAGACATGGGCAGAGTTTATCAGAAGATAAGGGGGGACTAAGTCCCCTCAAGAATCCCCAGTTTCGTTTTTTTTACCATGAAAATTGTATCTTTTTTAGGGCTTAGCCCCCCCCCCGAAGAAGGTATTACCCCCGCCCCAGAAACCTAACTGCGCCCATGTGTCGAGACCACAGTATAAAGCATATTCAACTTATGGCCTCCACAGAATTAGCAACAAATAAAAAACTACAATCTTGATGAATAGAATGATGTGCGTTGGATAATTTTAACAGTTTCGTCTTTTTCGTTTTCTAAATCGCTTCAAGTATGATTGTGTGCTGGTATGTGCTCAGAAAATGATGCAAGTGCGCACTGTCTTGTCTACTAGGAACAGTTTTTCACATAGTCTGACTCTAAATAAACAACATTAGCATATTAGTCACTGCCTAAATATGTGCATCAGAAAGAGACAAAGAGCATTAATTTCATCATATATAGTCAGATAATTATAATATTATGTAATTTTATTTCTTCCACGGAAAGAATCTGTGTTTAGTCGCAGTTTGTGGAGTAATAGCAATTTTGAGATATCTTTATAGCCCACAGATTTAAGCTATTAAGTGGCGAAAGATATCTTATTTGTGGGGTGTCAGTGAAAAGAAATTCCGCTATCACAAAATTAAAAGGCTGGTATGGCAAAACAATAGCAGGCTGATATTACTGTGGATTATAATATATTATACTTGTAAGCTTATAGGAAGCTGGCCTAGTTAGCTAGACCGCTAAGCGAGAGCGGCATTTGGCTGTTGGTGGCAAAGGACTGCGGTTCAAGCCCCGGGCTAAGAGTCGACATTTAGAGATTCAGATATCTCGGGTTAGCACGTGTAGGACGCAGGGGCGCAAACTCCTGCGGAGCGACCTTGGGCAAGTTGCTTACCCATCATTGCCTGTGGGGAAGGCAACCGGAAACCACCTCACTCATCTCATACCCAGGGGCGTAAAGCCAATGAACCTGCCTTCGGGCAGAGAACCATCATCATCGTAGGAAGCTATGTGTAATTAAAAATAGTTTTATTCACCTTGTGTCTATATAATAGGCTCTAATCGACTTCGTTTCACTTATCTGTTAGACATGGCTTAACCCTTGTCACCGCATTTTAAAGACTACAATATACGAATTGTTTTCGAAGTTGATGATCAAATATGTGACACAGATCAATCTTAGTTTGCTTGAGGTGGTCGGTACATGACGCCGGTGTCACGAAATAGAGTTTCTCCCATATTAATAGTATGCCCCCAAAATGAGAAAAAGTCGAATTAAACACTTCCGCGTGCATTTATTTTTGCAAATTAATTTTCATCTGCTTTGTTTTGAACAATGACACTAACAGGTATGTTTATTCCTACCAGATAATTGTTTTGCTTTGGTTTTATAGCACTTAAAACATTTAATGCACTTAAAAACACTCGGAGACAATAAATAAATTCGAGTTGCCTTTCTCTGAGCATTGCTTAGGTCACTTAAAACAATTAGAGTCACTTTAAATTTTGATTAGAGTATAATTATTTTAATTATACACATTTAAAAAAAACTGGGATAGAATGGTTTATCCCCCCGGATAGTCTAGACCAGTTAATTCCATCCGGAGGAATAGATTAATTCATCCCCCGGATAGCTTTCAGGGGGGATAATCCTTTTCGTGTCACCGGCTTAACCAGACAACGTGCCCTTGCAGCAATGGCTTTGTCGCTTTGAATAGTGACTTGGATGCTTTGGAATAGAAATCTGTTTCCCGTAAATATCCACAAAACTTCCTTTGCAGGTTTAGCGAGACTCTAATTGTTGATGGGGCACATTGTTTAAACGGCTAATAGAAATAATAATCTATTGTGCTCCCTCCCTTCCCTCCCTCCCTCGTTTCCTCCCTCCCTGCCTACCTCCCTACCTCTTTCCCTCCCTCCTTCCCTCCATCCCTCCCTCCATCCATCCATCCCTACCTCCCTCCCTCACACAGTTGTAGTCCCACGGTGAGAGTTTCTTGGCCCTAAACATGGGCTGGAGGTAGGCCAAATTACTTTAGCAGTAAATTCGCAATGACACGGTAATTTAGCAGACGTTACCCGACTCCTGGGACAGGTTTTTAACCCTGATGAACATGAAGATGGTGTTGGCCAAGATCGAAGACGCCCCTCCCCTATGTCCTACCCAGGGTCGACACACACACCTCCTGCGATGGATCGGGGTCGATTGCTTGAAAATTGTGGCCCAGTTCATTTCACAAACAAACAAAATATAATCGCAATATCCAACTTTCTAAAGCGCTACTTGAAAGTCAAGCGCGTATTAACGAGCGATGAAATATATATATATATATATATATATATATATATATATATATAATATGACACATTGTCTGTCGAATCTATGTTACCCATTAAAAAGCCCAAAATGCGCCATTTGTATACTGAAAATACTGAATACACTACATGATTGTATGCAGAACAAAATGATGAATATTTATATTAACAAAACTGATGACACAAAGAAAGGTGGGGAGTTCCAGCAGCAAGAATTGACAGTTGATTAAGTTTCATAAAGTGTCTACTCCACTAGTGAAACTTCAATTTCATACTGCCGAATAGGTAGCTCTAAGAATAGTCATCAACAGCCAGGAAATCTGGCACTATGATTATTATGGCCTAAAGCAGTTTCACATTATGAAGTGAAAATGCATAACAATGGACAATGGTAAAATTGCAGTGACAGGGTGTCATAACGTCTTTCAAGTCTTATCCAAGGGCCCAGGGGTCGCCCCAAGAAAACGTGTTGAGAACACCTGGCCAGTTCTGGGAATGTGACCATTCCCTAGCCCTTTAAATTGCAATGCTCTTTGTGGTGTTACAGTAGCTTTAATAATTATGTCGAAGCAACACAAAACGCTGGCGTCAAGCCAATCAATAGCTTGTTGGTGTTTAACGACTCTGCCATTTCAAAGATGATCTGTGTCGTCCGTCTACTTTGAGCAAGCTTGGGATTGACACTGTCGAAGTTAAAAGATCAATCGCAATTTATATAGCGCCAAATTTTATTCACATGCACGCGCTCCACCAAGGTCTGGTAAGCGCGGACTATAATAGCGACTGACAGAAATGAGAAGAGGCGGAGCGGATGAGAATCGCCACTCGATGTGTCGCTAATTAAGTCGCACAAAGACGACGTAGGCGGCTCTTTAAAAGGGTTCGCTGTATTCCAAGAAATGAGAAGGGGAGGCACGACGACACCCTTAGTTCACTGAGATTTAGAGCCTTAGGCATTCGAAGAGTAATAAACGTCAAAGCAAAGAATTTGCTGCTAGAAGACGTATGTGTGTATGAATGAATGAATGAATGAATGAATGAATGTATGTATGTATGTATGTATGTATGTATGTATGTATGTATGTATGTATGTATGTATGTATGTATGTATGCATGCATGCATGCATGCATGCATGCATGTACGTACGTACGTACGTACGTACGTACGTACGTACGTACGTACGTACGTACGTATGTATGTATGTATGTATGTATGTATGTATGTATGTATGTATGTATGTATGAGTGCAGTCTTTCTCGATTCCTCCATATGGCTACAATTAGCTGTATTACTTCACTGTATGGATTCCACGCTCTGTCAATAATATCACTCAATGTAATAAGTTATTGAGTCAATGAGTCAGTTTATGACTAATTTAATCATTGAGTCAGTCATCCACTGAATGTTCTGAACAATCATTCACTCAATGAGACAACCATTTTAGTCATTCAGCCATGCAAACGTCCGCGGACTAGCAGAGATAACCAGTTACATTACCAATCACACAATCAGTCTGCAATCCTGAGTCAGTCAGTCATTCGTGATGATATCTGTTTATTCTTTCAACCGAACATTCAGTTTGTTATTTTATAATGTTCTATACAGTCAGTCAGTCAGTCAGTCGGTGAGCTATTCAATGAATCAGTCTGTGAGCCAAACAGTTAGAACAGTTAATTTGTCATTCAATAATTCAATCATTTAGTTAGCCATTTAGTCATTCAGAAATGGCATTCGTCAGCACGCTAATGGGACATCAATTCAGTTTGCCAGATGGTCATTCAATATGTAAGCCATTTCGTTCATAAGTCATCCAAGCTGTTAGTCAGGCCAAAAAATCAGCCATATAGAAAATATGTCTTTCAAACACTTTTCACAGTCATTCAGTCAGCCAAACCAGTCAGTCAGTCTAGTAGATAGAATTAAATTAGATAGATTAAACAAAGAAGTAGTCAGCGAGTCAGTCAGTCAATTTCTGACCAGACGATCAGTCAGTTTGACAACTTGGCGCTCATTTAGCCAACCGAGTAGGCGTTGAGTGAGTCATTGTAGCCTAATATTCAATCGATCAGCCAATCAATCACCCGAACACCGACCGGCGTGTGAATTAATAATGCACTTTAATCTTGCACCATCCTAGTAGGCCTATTATAATAATTGCTGGTGGCCAATTCGTCAAAATACGTGCTCTAACAAAACTGCTTAGCTGCTCTTCACGATCAGGCTGTATTGATCAGCCTACTACAGCCTCATCACTTAATGTGGTCTTGTCAAGGGTTTTAAAAATCACACGGTCACGGACCAGCGTCTCTAATTTAAAATGCGTTGTCATTTTTTCAAAACTGAAGCATTATGAATAAGGGCGCGGTAGAGCAATGGATAACACGCTGACGTAGAGTGCGAGATGTTATGAGTTCGAGCCCCCGTTGGCGGATATGATTAGTAGGTTGCTATAATTAATTAGCGCCGATTATTGCAGGTTGTCTGTTCAGATACCGGTACATGTAGTTACGATTCATGAGTTCTGTAATCTGCGTTCCTGTAAATTGATTCAAATGCATAATTGTTGTACACTGTTATCGGTTGCGCTCTGTCAACCGGATTGTTGAATAAAGGATTATTATAATTATCAATGGCAAATCCCATCAGTCAACGAGACAATCAGTCAGCTAATTAATCATTCGGTCATTCAGTCATCCAATCAGGCACAAAAGAAGTTAGTGAGTCATTCACTTGTTCATGCATTTGTAGTTTCACGCTTGGACTATACTGCAGTTCCATATACGGTGGACTTCCAGCCTCTCGGGTGGGGCCCCTAAATAGGGTCCTGCGCAGTGCGCACTGCTGCCCGCCTCATAGGCCGCATTCCCAAATTTGGCCGAGTCTCCGAGTACATGCGGGATGTACTCCACGGACTCCCTTACCCACAGCGCATTAAGTACAGAATTTCCGTATTGGTCAGGCGCTGCTTTGAGGGTTTGGCTCCTTTATACTTGCAGGAGCTCTGCTGCTCGACCACGCATGTTCAACGCCGCTGCTCTCTCCGCTCAGCTGCGCGAGCGGAACTTATTGTTCCACGCTCTCGGACTGCAATCAGGCAGCGCCGTGCTTTCTCCTTGGCTGGCCCTGCGACCTGGAATGAGCTCCCTGTTATCCTTCGTTAAATACCTATTAGCCTTTCTACTTCGTTTCTTTCTCTTCTCAAAACTGTCTTATTCGACCGGGGTTGGACTGGGAGCGCGCCTGAGTAGTAACCTTGAAGGAGCGCTATATCAAATTCTCAGTAAATAAATAAATAAATAAATAAATTCACGGAATGTTCCAAATGGTCAGTCAGTAAATGAGTGAGACAGCCATGCAGTTCATACAACCACCGAAGCATTCATTCAGTAACCGAAACGATCAGTCATTTTTCCAAGCAAGCAGTCGGCTCGCTATTCAGGCAATCAGACATTCATAAACGAACCAGTACGTCCATCAATCCATCCATTCATCCATTCATCCATCCATCCATCCATCCATTCATTTATCCATCCATCCATCGAGCCATCCATCTATCCCTTCATCCGTTCATCTTTTCATCCATTCTTCCATTCATCCATTCACCCATTCATCCATTCACCCATTCATCCGTTCATCCATCTACCCATCCGTCCTTCCATCCATCCATACATCCATCCATCCATCCGTCCATCCATCCATCCATCCATCCATCCATCCATCCATCTATCCCTTCATCCATTCATCTTTTCATCCATTCTTCCATTCATCCATTCATCCATTCATCCTTTCACCCATTCATCCATTCATCCGTTCATCCATCCACCCATCCGTCCATCCGTCCATCCATTCATCTATTCATCCATTCATCCAAACATCCATCCATCCGTACATCCATCCATCCATTCATTCATTCATCCATCAATCCATTCGTAAATCCATACATTCGTCCAAGTATAGTAAAATTAAAACGTGTATATGGATGAGCAGCAGAGATTAATTAACTCATTTACTTGAGAGTGAAACGTATACACTCGGCTAAGCAAGTTTCTCAACACTCACGCCTAATTGCTCAGTCTTATTGCAGGCTGTTTGTTCAGTATTCTGTTATATCCGTTCTTGTGAACTGTTAAAACTGCATAATTGTACACTGTAACCGGTTGCCGTCACTCTGTCAATCGGATTGTTGAGCAAAGAGAATATCATTTAGTCTGATATTCCTATACCTACGAAAGTGTCGTTCATTGATCTCAAATAAATGCCTAAGGCAAATATTATTTGGCAAAGGTGGTGCAGAAATGCATTGACATGTCTTCTGCAAGTGTCAGGATTGAACAAAGCCCTATTTGTAGATTGATTGTTCAGTGAGATAACCGCTATAATAGACCATCTTGCACATCGTGTTTTCGAAGTCTGCAGTCTACAGAGAATGATTGTGAAGAATATGCATGCATGTGCGCGTTTTTTTCTGTAGGTTGTGACATTGATAGTTTGCGTTTAAATTTTATTCTAAGTCCTTTTTTATTTTAAACAACTCCAGTCATCCACAATTTTATGCCCTGTATATGGTTCCTAATGATAAACATAGGCCATAATTATAAGCTTAATGCTTACTAAGGGCGGTCGGGTAAAACCGGTTTATAAATTAGACTATAATTATGCCTTACAGGCATGTAGACAGTTGCTCTGTTTGCGGATTATGTAGCAGAACAATGCAATGGCGCCTACGGGTGAGACCTGGCATGCGTCCTCTTCAACATTTCTATAGGTCTACGCCTGTATGTTTTTCGTCTGCCTGCATGCCTATATATAAACAATTATGTTTTGATTATAGAGAGGAGGAAGATAAGGAGCAGATACCCAGTTCAAAGTCAAGGAGGGGGGGGGGCTTTCATTGGAATGAGATGACCATCGGGCATAGATTGAGTATTCGAATATTATGAATATTAAGATTTTCAAATATTCCCGAATATTAACGAATATTAAAACTGCCAACTTAATATTCATAATATTCGTGAAATATTATGTTCTTTAAAAAAATTATTTATTCTTGTTCTTTCAAGAAATTCTTAATTCTTGTTCTTTCAAGAAATTCTTAATTCTTAATTCTTATTTTATTATTTAGGAAAAATGTTTAACTGTTACTTAATGAATTGTACAAAATTGCGTTAGTCTACGCAATGTACGCATAGGCCTATATCAGTAAGTGACAATAACTTTAATAGATTTATTCTTATAAACTTCAAGGTCTCTGCTGGGTCTGGTCAATGTGGCCATGCGGCATTCATATCACATTCAATACTTATTGTTAGTAACTTTGTATGACTTCTGACCATCCTCTCCAACTTGGCAAGTAGCAACAATATAGTAGGCTGTAGGCCCTAACTGTATATTGGTAAAGTAGTTTTTATATCAGTGTAGCAGGATGAGTATAGCCTAAATATAAATGCCAATTAACGCAGAAAATACATGTAGGTTAATAGTGCCAGATTACAAGCAAAAATTATTCCAATCTCAGCATATAAAGCGCAATGCATATTTTAATTCAACCTTGCCCTGGATGCGAGTGAATGTCGTAGAGACGACATACAGAAGCTTAAACTGTTTAATACTGTGTAACATTGCTGAAACAGCATCGTTGATCTTAATTCGTTAACGAATATTTACGAATATTTACGAATATTAACAAATCTTAATATTCACGAATATTACGAATATTAAAACCTAAAGTCACGAATATTCAATCTATGCCATCGGGTAGAAATGCCTCACTGCAAGAGTTACACATTTGTAGAATGGCTTGGCTGTATGTACATGTAGGCTACAATATCATTGGACTCCAAAACTGTTTTCAATTTTGGAAGAGCCTTTGGTAAGTTCTGACATAATTATTAAGCCCAGCTCAATGCATTTGATTTGACTAGTTTTTCACCACCGTCACCACGACCCGTGCACAAGATGCTGCTGCTGCTGCTGAAGACGTTGATGATGACGATAAAAATGATGATGATGGCTATGATGATAACGATGATGACAAAGATGACGATGATCGTTGGTGGTGATGATGATAAAGAACTTCACGTATAGAATAAGATGACGATAATGATGATAACAACGACAATGGCAACGACGATGATGCTAATGATGATGGTGAAGATTACGTAGATGATAATGTAGTTGAATATTCACATGATGATGATGATGAAAAAAATGTGGATGGTGAAGGCTATGATGATGATGGTGATGATGATGACGACGACAAAGACGACGACGTTGATAATGATGACGATGCTGATGATGATAATGATGATGATGATGATGATGATGACGACAACGACGTAAATAATGATGATAATGCTGATTATGATGATAATAATGATGATGATAATGATGATGATGATGGTGATGATCACGATGATGGTGGTGGTGGTGGTGGTGGTGGTGGTGGTGGTGGTGGTGGTGGTGGTGATGATGATGATGATGATGTTGATGACTACGACGACGACGTCAACGATGACGATGATGATGACGACGACGACAACAACGACGAAGACGTTGATAGTGAGGACGATTCTGCTGATGCTGCGGCTGGTGCTGATGATAATGATGATGATGTTGACGTTCGATAATTATAATGAAGCTGACGATGATGATGATGATGATGATGATGATGATGATGATGATGATGATGATGATGATGATGATGATGATGATGATGATGATGATGATGATGACGACGACGATGACGTGCGACGACGATGATGATGACGATGATGACGACGACGACGACGACGATGATGATGATGATGACGACGACGACGACGACGACGATGATGATGATGACGACGACGACGACGACGATGATGATGATGATGATATTGGAATATGCACGCCAACGATAAGCATTGTACTCTGAATTGTCTGCCATTCAAATTCCCTATGTAGCCTACTGCACGAACGACATTATCATGCATGCATGACATTGTGTGAGGCGACCTGCAGCCCATAGGCCAGTAGGCGTGGCGGCTTATTAAACCGTAACCTCCGGTGCCGCGCATGCGCACGCTATGTACAATGCTTCAGAAGAGACAATAATAACTTACGCAAAACCAATTTAAGTTTCCCTCTGTCAATCTAGCGAGCTGTGAACCAAAACTGATATATCTAGATAGGAATTAAATCAATTAATCGCATGCCGGGTGTTCCGCACATATGATAATTCCTAGTTTTTCATTTATTGGTGATTTTATGTCGCGAGGACTTTATGGTGAAAAAGTAAAAGACGCGTAATAACAGGTCCAATTTGCATCATAAATTTCCTGAAGATGGAAAGCCCAAATATGAAACTATCATGGAAACAAACTTATTTTGGTGAACTTAACCAAAACCAAATATTACTTTTTCCGGTTGTGGTAGACGGAAAGAGAAATTTGATGCAAACTATAAGAGGCTCACGTCAAGGAGGACCTAAAATGTATGGGTAGGTAAGCGTGGTGGTTTGCCATCAACTGAGAGCTTTAGAAAAGGATAATAATAATAATGGATTATAATAATATCCATGCAACAATAATAATAATAATAATAACAATAATATTGAATAATAATGGATGGGTGGACCATAATTTAATATCCATGTAAAATAATAATATTTAATAATAATAATAATTATAATAATGGATGGGTGGACCATAATAATATTCATGTAATAATAATAATAATAATAATAATAATAATAATAATAAACATAACAACATCACCTGAAAAATACGAGCAATCCCGCATGCTACCCTCGGTCAGCCATGGGCAAAAAGTGCATTTTCATAGCCCCAGCAATACAAGAGCGGGTGGAAAGTCCTCTCACTCACCGCCTCATCTTCCAACTAACAGTGGTCACCATCGTCATAAATACTCATCATCACCTAGTTGGCTAAGGGCACATACGCAGTAGAAATCTCAAACCAAATTTCTGCCTGGTGGGGAATAGAACCCTGACCTTCAGAGTGACAGTCCAGTATGACAACCACTACTCTACCGAGCACACCCTGAAGGACCATAGAAATTACGTCTGCATTTGTCATCCATCTGTCTGTGTGCGAGTGTCACCGTAATGGGACAAACGAACCTCTCTCTGTCCGTTGAACCTATGCACTACAAATTATTATCCTTCATGTTGTCTGGCGCACCTGTATAACGTACAATGGTCGTCTGGTGAATAATTATATCTGCGCTTTTATTCAACCATATGTACATCACAAAATGACTATGGCATGCTGCTGTCCAGAGAACTGTGCTGCCAAGCAGTTAAGTACAAGTAAACCCTACGTGGTGGCTTAAAGTGGATTCAAACCTGGAACCCTCCCCTCCGGCTCCACGGCACCACAACACCTCTGCGCCTCACATGTAAGCAATGAGCATACATGTATATATGCATATGGGGTCAATGACTTTCCTCCCTGGTCATGTCCCCACCCCATAGAGCAATTTCCCCTTGGTTGCTTCCTCCAAGACGGAAGCAAGTGCAATAAAACTCCTAATTTTATGAGCAGTAATAGCAACGGAAGTGCGCATACACTAATGATGTCCAACACAGCTATGCACTAGATCTGGTTATATCGGTGCCTGCAATAAAAGGCAATGATTGTCATTCGGTGCTGCAAGGTCAGTACCTTATATTTAAATTAACTGAGATGGGAGTATGAGAAGAGAACAGTTAAAGAACTTGAGCTGATACTATCCAAGATGCTGGAACAGGGGGGGGGGGATACAATCGTGTTGCCAAAGCCCTTCTAGTTAGCCCAAATCCTCTTGTAAAGTCTAACAGTTTTTGGCATCGAGATTAAAGACTTATGTAGTTAAAATCTGGTTCGCTTGTTGTAGTCAAAGATGAGTCTACAAGATAGAACTGTTTTTAATTAATAGGAATGCACTGAGTTTGATGATTCTTATTGTGTCAAAGAGCCCATTTTGAAAGCACATGAGCCGAGTCATCATCATCATCATCAATGTCCATGGGTTCATACCCCGTAGGTGCTTGATTTGTTTCTTTCTCTTGCTGTGTGGCTCAGCTGCTGCAGTGATCTGTCTCCACACCATTCCGTGATGTCATCCTTCCATTCTCTGAAGGGACATACATCCCTTTTGTTCGTCCCTTCCATAATACCAAACACCAATGTCTTGAGTTTCCTGGAGTCGCCCATTCTGCATATATGTCCAAACAGTTGTAATTTCCTATGGATTACTTTTTGTAGCAGAGTGTCTCTTAGCCTAATTCGACTGTATAGTTCCTCATTCGTCATCTTTCTTCTCCATCCGACTCTTAATACATTTCGATAACATATTCTTTCAAAAGCCAGTATTCGTCTTTCAATTTCCTTGGTTATTACCCATGTTTCACATGAGCTGAGTACAAATATGTAATATAGATAATAGCTTATTAGACAAAGATATAACCGGAATAAAATTTGACATTGCTTAATGCAAGGTGGAAGAATTCTCTTTAATTGCTCATATGTTTATACTATAGACTACAAGGACTACAAGAAATAGTCTGATACAACGATTAACAATAATGATGGCAACAATTTATATGGTGCCATAACACAGCCAATCTGCTGCAACACAGGCCACAGATCGTCTGAAGAAGTCTTTGCCATTGTGAACGCTACAACTCATTTCTGTCTAAAGAACGATGGAAAATTTTCTCTTCTCTCATAATTGCTGATCTTACCCCAGATATTCACGCAAGTAATTGCACTGGGCTTATTGCTACGTCGGAAATGAAAATGATTTACGTCGAAATGAAAAGCAGTGTAGTAATGGTTCTCGCGATAAGCAGATGTCATAATGAGCAATGCAAGAAATAAAGATTATGAAGAAAAGAGAAGTAACTTGTATGTTTGCAAGCTCAGAAGTAAACAATGAATTTGTGGAGAGCATGGATGTAATGTAAATGATGTAATGTAAATGGATGTAATGTAAAATGTGTTATAGACGGGGATCAAATTTCTGCCAGTTTTGCAGCAAGCAAAATTACTTTTAGTTCATAATTAGCTGATATCCTCGCACCTTGAACAAATAATGCGAGCACACAAATAAAAATAATAATATCTAGTCTTACAGAAATTAATTGTCGTTTAGTCTTGTTTTTTTATTACTTTTGCTGCTACTGGTCATCCACCAACCAATTATTGATCTCCCAACATCTTACAGGGATTACCTTGCATGTGGAGACCCTATCTAGCAGGGTTATCTTCCTTTTAGGGGTGTCCATTGTTTCCATTCATTGCCTTTATCAATGAACAGTCTCTCTAATCGAATTTGTTGTTTTCAATTGTTTAAAATCATCTTGCAAATATCTGGGAGCAATAAAATAAAAAAATTCTAACTTACTAGTACTTTTATGTCAAACACAAAAGCACATTGTAGCAACACACTGATTATTGTAACCCAATGAAGAAGTTAATAGTCAGGTTAATAGGCATCAAATGAATGTAAATATTCATGCCACAGAAATGTGTTTATATGTGCACATAAAGAAAATAAATAAATCAGTCATTGGCAGTATTAATCAATTCCACACCACCAGAGTTAAATTGCACAATTTCAACCTAATGGCAATTAATGCATAGCAAAACACAAACATCCCTTGATCAAAATTCAGAAATGAAGAAAATACAGAGGAATTGTATATGCAGATTACGAATCAACAATTTCATGCACCTGTAAACAATTTCTAAAATTACACATCATTGCTTACATTCACCAATCAGATATAATATAATTATTTTGTGGTTTATACCTAACATTAGACGCACACATATTTCCCGGTCCATCACACAGGCTTCTGATTCAGGACACAAATATATAAATCATCGCCATGGCAAAACATAAGACCTCATTTCCTAAACTAGAATAACAATTAAAGGAGAGCAATTGGTTACATCAAACGCTCGCGGCCCCCATAAAAGAAAACACGCAAAGCAGTGTTCATCAACGCGAGATCAACAGCTCTAAGTTTAACATGAAAACAGCAAATCGCCTCAAAACATGGAAACAGGCAGAAACCATCCAACATGGTCAAATATGCACCTGAGATGGCATCTGTACCACTGGTTACCACAAAGGTCACCATCACCTACATTCATCAATCAATCGATCAATCAGTCAATCAATCAATCAATCAATCAATGAAATCAAATCAATCAATCAGTTGACCCACTAATTTTTTAACCAAAGTGCTCTGCCAGTGCATTCATCATGAATCTCTTCGTAGGACAATCCATCCATCAAGCCATCCATCAATCCATCATCCATCAGTTCATCCATCGTTTTATCATCCATCATACAGAGTAAAACAGTCACGCACTAATCCATCCCATGTGAGGTGCGGTGGTGTAAAGGTTATGTTCATTGCTTTGCAGCCAAAGAGATGCAGGTTCGAATCCACCTCAAGTCATCACCTAAGGACCTTGGGCAAGTCCTTCCCTTGCAATTGCTCAGCACTTCGGCACAAAACTCCAATTCAGTGTCCGAACTTCAGTCAGGAGCACTTATGAGTAGATTTCTTTAAGGGGCGCTATAAGAAGTGATATATATAATTATATTCGTTTTATTGAGATTCTCACTGACATACCGCAGCCAGTTACAAATAACAAAATGATACAGAAAAGTCATAACAATTCAATAACAAACGATAAAGAAAAATCATAAGTGCACATACATACATGTACATACACATCCATTCATCAACCCACCCATACACCCACCCATCCATCCATCCATCCATCCATCCACCATCCACCCACCCACCCATCCATCCATCCATCCATCCATCCACCCACCCATCCATTCATCAACCCACCCACACATCCACCCATCCATCCATCCATCCATCCATCCATCCATCCACCCACCCACCCACCCATCCATCCATCATTCATCCATCCATCCACCCACCAACCCATCCACCCACCCATACACCCACCAACCCAACCACCCACCCACCCACCCATCCATCCACCCATCCATCCATCCATCCATCCATCCATCCACCCATCCATCCATCCACCCACCAACCCAACCACCCACACATCCAACCATCCAACCACCCACCCATCTATCCATCCATCCATCCATCCATCCATCCATCCATCCATCCATCCATCCATCCATCCACCCACCAACCCAACCACCCACACATCCAACCATCCAACCACCCACCCATCCAACCACCCCATCCATCCATCCATCCATCCATCCATCCAGGTCAATAGATACCTTGTCAAGAGACTGTTCCAGCGTTCATCCGTACGACCGAGAAGCGACTTAAGGTTCGTTCCATCATCCGACCGATATTCATCGACCAGTTTGTCCGCCATGCTGTGCAGCGAGTCCACTCGACTCTGCCATGGACTGGCCTCCAGCTGCAGCCTCTGTCAAGGTCAAGGTCAAGCAACAACAAAATCACTCTGACCATCAATCCAACTATTCCATATATCTGATGTGCGTTAAAATGAAGCACGATCCATACATCAATCCATCCAACCATGCAGTGGGGCGCAGTGATGTAGTGGTGGCGTCGTTGCCTTGGAGCCGAAAGGTTTGAGGTTCGAATCCACCTCGCTGCCTAAGGACCTTGGGCAAGTTCTTCACTCACAATTGCTCAGCGCTTCGGCGTGAAACTCCAATGCAGTGTCCGCTCTGCATTCTGGAGTGCCTCTGAGTGGGGAGAGATTGAAGGGGCGCTATAACAAGTGCACAATGCATATACAAACAAACAAACACTCAGTCTAAGCTTAGGACCCAATACACAGAAAATTCCCATTTGTTTATAGTTAATTTCTTGACGAGATCCTCATTGCAAACAGAGCTCCACTGCTTTTGAACAAACAAAATCATTTAGCTGCAACTCCATGCTTGCATGTAATTCATGTGAAGCTAAGATGTTCTGGAAACATCTTCAATCATCCACATATCTCTGTGGGTTTGGGAGGCGGAGTACTACTGATTAATTTAGTCAAATATCATAATATAATCAAGAGAAATGTCCATCTTTTGTTTATTTGTCAACGCTCTTGTTACCAACGTCACAGGCCTACGATGCAGAGTTGGAGCTATGGAGGGATGGAAAGATGGTTGGATGGACGATGGATGGAGTGAGGGATGGAGTGAGGGATGGACGGACGAACGGACGGACAGTGGTCACACCAGTTCAGCAGAGAATGGAGGATTTGAGGGAGGGAAGGATGGAGGAGGAATGGAAGAGACGGAAGATGGATGGAGGCAAAAAGGGAAGAAAGGAGGGAGGGATGCAGGGATGGAGGGACACGAGTGGAAGGGGAGGGTTTGAAGGAGGGAGGCAGATAGGGAGAGATGGATGCATGACTGGAGATATGCAGCGATAAAGGGATAGAGGGAGGCAGGGATGAAGGGACATAGGAGGAAGGGACTCAAGGGAGGGGATGGAGGGTTGGGGTAGGGTGAGAGGAAAGAAGGGAGAGGCAGGGGAAAAGGAAAGGACTGACGTCAATCAGATAATGCACATGACAAAGTATCTCAACTGCCATTTTCAAATCGTTTTAAACCAACGTTATTAGGTTAGGCAGACATCTCACCAGTACATTCTAATTAATGTGTATCGCAGGCTGTCTGTTCTGTCAGTAGTTAAGATTTATAAATGTCTTCTGTAACTTGTTTTCTTGTGATTTGCTTAAATTGCAAAGGCTAAATGTACACTATAACCGGTTGCGGTCTGTCAAACGGATTGTTTTAATAAAGAAAATAATTATTACTATCAAACAGAGAAACTGACCAGTACATAATAAATAAACAGAGGTACTGACCAGTGCATACAAATTAAAAAGAGGTACTGACCAGAACATACAAATTAAAAAGAGGTACTGACCAGTGCATACAAATTAAAAAGAGGTACTGACCAATACATACTAATTAAACAGAGGTACTGACCAGTACATACAAATTGAACAGAAGTACTGACCAGTACATACAAATTAAACAGAGGTACTAACCACTACATACTAATTAAACAGAGGTACTAACCACTACATACTAATTAAACAGAGGTGGTACTGACCTTGTTAGCCTCGATCAGTTCTTCCAACGCAGCGATCGTGTGACCGACCGTGGCGTGCTGCGCCGTGTATTCCTCCTCCAAAGAAATAATCCATCGTTCGAACTCGATGTTCATTTGCTCAAACTGACGACATTCGAGCAACATGTCTTCGAGTTTCGCATTTCGCTGCGTCACGTTCGTCTTCGTCTCCTCTGAACGCTTTCGTAATCTCTCGACTGCAAATAGATCGACTTAACTGTCTTACTATCACTTCAATCATCAGAGGGGTTGCAGTGGCGTAGTGATATGTTCTGTGCCTTGTAACCAAAGGGTCGTAGGTTTGAATCTACCTCGAGCCGCTGCGCAGCGACCACGGACAAGCTGCTCAACCATAATTCTTTGAGGAAGGCAATGGAAAACCACCTCACTCAAGGGGGAGGGGGAGGAATGGTTGGATGCTCTTTTCAGCCACAGCAACGTGTGGCCGGGTACGCTAGTAAATAATATATCTCTTTCGGCACAAACACTCAGTGTCAAAGCATTGGGATTCACGGCTATTCTGGCTGAAGCCTTAGAATGACAAGAGCAATCCAATAACATGACATGCCAATCTTCGGGTTAATATGTGACTAGACTTCAAAATGTCAATTCACTCCAAAGCAACAAGGTTCACACCCAGGATGTGGAGGCGAAGGCAATGTATTACAGCCTGCCAGCATGACAAGGCATCGAAAATGCATGACACACACACACAAGGGCGGATCCAGGGGGGGCTTATCCGGCCATGGCCCCCCCCATTTAGAACAATTTGGCCCCCCTATTAAGAAACAGTAATGCATTGGCGGCCCCCCCATTTGAAAATGGCATGTTTTGCTAGAAGTCAGTCCCGGATGACTAAAAAAAAAAAGGTCATCAACTTTTTTGGCAGATACGAAACAAGAATTTTCCAGACCCGAGGCCAAAAATTTTTCCCGGACCCAAGACCAAGAATTTTTGGCCCCCCCATCCAAAGTGTCTGTATCCGCCCTTGCACACACATACCGTATATGCAATTATGCATGTGTGTAAATACATACAGTTCTTAACATTTAAAAGTCCAGTCATTGCTGCAAATTGGGAAATAGATGGCAGACCACTGTTGACAATCAAGTTATCAGACATTGATTCTGAGCAGCGGACACACATGGCCATTCTGGTATTTGATCTTGAGCATCAACCAAATCAAAAAGGCAAATACAAAAAGGAAATGAATATTTGCCATCTTTTAGCATCCATCCTTTCAAAAAAATTACAGGATCAAGGAACATGTTTATATAAACCATCAGTCATCACTTCTATCATGAATTGCCTGACTCCATCAAGGCTTTCATTCCCACGGTCCCCACTGTACATGACCCCATAACTCCAAAAATTTAACTGAGCGCATCTCACTCGAAAAGATCAATAAGATATACCGAAAACAAATTACAAATGCACAATACTACCAAATAGAATTACAAATTCATATACATCGCATGGTTTATAGCAAAAAGCTGCAAAAGTGCATCGAAAAACTAAGAACAAAAAACTAGAGTAACGAGACTCCTATAAACTGGTTTTGATATAAAAATTCAAAACCAAACATAGAATAAAACTAATATCATAATATCTACTCATAAACTCCCAATCTGTCCATACTACACATGAAACTGTAGAGCAGTGCTCGGTCAAACTTATCCAAACTTCAATTGAAAGCCATTCTCGCAGCCAAACTTTTAGACTGACAGCAACAAAATTCCTGTAACTTCAAAACTGTCCACAAGGTAACAGTCAATCTAATTCTCAATATATTTCTCAAACTTCAAAACTGTCCACAAGGTAACAGTATATCCAATTCTCAATATTTCTCAAACTTAAAAACTGTCCACAAGGTAACAGTATATCCAATTCTCAATATTTCTCAAACTTCAAAACTGTCCACAAGGTAACAGCCTATCCAAATTCTCAATATTTCTCAAACTTCGAAACTGTCCACAAGGCAACAGTCTATCCAATTCTAAATATTTCTCAAACTTAAAAACTGTCCACAAGGTAACAGTCAATCTAATTCTCAATATTTCTCAAACTTAAAAACTGTCCACAAGGTAACAGTCAATCTAAATCTCAATATATTTCTCAAACTTCAAAACTGTCCACAGGGTAACAGTATATCCAATTCTCAATATTTCTCAAACTTAAAAACTGTCCACAAGGTAACAGTCAATCCAATTCTCAATATTTCTCAAACTTAAAAACTGTCCACAAGGTAACAGTATATCCAATTCTCAATATTTCTCAAACTTCAAAACTGTCCACAAGGTAACAGCCTATCCAAATTCTCAATATTTCTCAAACTTCGAAACTGTCCACAAGGCAACAGTCTATCCAATTCTAAATATTTCTCAAACTTCAAAACTGTCCACAAGGTAACAGTCTATCCAATTCTCAATATTTCTCAAACTTCAAAACTGTCCACAAGGTAACAGTCTATCCAATTCTCAATATTTCTCAAACTTCAAAACTGTCCACAAGGTAACAGTCTATCCAATTCTCAATATATTTCTCAAACTTAAAAATATCCACAAGGTAACAGTCCATCCAATTCTCAATATTTCTCAAACTTAAAAACTGTCCACAACGTAACATTCCATCAAATTCTCAATATTTCTCAAACTTCAAAACTGTCCACAAGGTCAACAGTCTATCCAACTCTCAATATTTCTCAAACTTCAAAACTGTCCACAAGGTAACAGTCTATACAATTCTCAATAATTCTCAAACTTCAAAACTGTCCACAAGGTAACAGTCTATCCAATTCTCAATATTTCTCAAACTTTAAAACTGTCCACAACGTAGCAGTCTATCCAATTCTCAATATATAAATATTTCTCTCGAACACACTCCACCATCGTCGTCGTCGCACGCATCACAACCAGTGACAGCCAACATACCTTGCTGCAGAATTAACTCGTGTTCACACGACGACTCGTCTCTCTGCATTCTGCCATCGGACAACGACGCAACCTTCTCAAGCGCAGTCCAACGAAAAAACTAGCGCCTCCTGGCGACGACACAACCGATGAGCGCCTCACGGAAATCAATAACAGACGGGCTGCGATTGATCGTCGCCGACCGTCCGCAGCCTGGTTCCCTGACTTCTGTTGCTCAGGAAGCTGGTAGTGGAGATGGAAAGATTTTTCCAATTCACAGTCCAATGCTTGCAAGAATTATGTCGACTCTTTATTTTGATTAGCAGTGCAGAATTGCATTTCCAGCACTAACTTGACTTGCGTATCAGATATTGCATTGCTTTTCAAGCACAAATTTGGCTTAAAACTTAAACTCAAAGCCATTCTTGCAACAGTCATCTGGTACTTTCATTTTTCCTAAGACAATTCTCAAACTGGGGCAAATCCGTTAAATTCCATCACGTAGTTCGTATATATTTAAAATTAGTCATCCATGCATGTGCAAAGTCCGATAGTATCCTTCTTCAATTCTCCTATGCTCTTCTTTCCATACTGCTTTACCTTGAAGAACCTCACTCGATCAATTCAGTGCGAAATGAAGGGGTGCTACATAAATTCATTCAATGAGCAGGGTTGAGGCCATACATGGTCGCTATATAAAATTCGAGTACATCTACATTTACATGCTTAGAGTCTGTATTCAGCTCTCCTCCTTCTCTCTGTATTGGCATCCCTTCATCGCAGTCTCTCTCTCTTTCTCTCCCTTTACTCTCTGTCAGTGTCAGGCTTTCTGTATCCCAGCATTGCTTGTGTTTCTGCACTGGTCAGTTGATTTTGCAATCAGTGGCTGACAGCAGCAATCAATTTCCTCCAAGCTCACTCGCTACACAAGCAAATACTACTATTCACCCATCCCAATGTCATTTAACAGCATCATACAGACTAGCACGCAGCACCCTCAATCAGTTTTCTGCTGTAGTGATCCTTCATAAATGTTCAGCTGGTGCCCGCACTTGGCTTTCAAGTGGCATGCTAGAGGTTTTGGAAATTACGATTATGGTGTTCAATTATAATTACAATTCATTATCATCATTTAACATACTAGTCACTATTCGACTCTGGATTTTGCCGGACTCCATCTTGACACCTAACAAACAGATTTGTTGATCTAGAATGTCATGCAGTCTGTTCATAAAGTCTTATGGATGGTAAGAACTGTTCGAAATAATTTCTGTTGACATCAATGGTTAGTGTTGCCATAGGATGTCATTAATATCTGTATCCATCTCGTCTAAGGATATGACAACACTCTAGATTGACAGAGTCGTGGCAATGGCAAAGCTTTGGATATCGACACACCACTGACGATGACTTGCACTTTTAAATGAAGGATGCATTATCGTATCGCATCATATTAAAACATTTATAAAGCGCCTCTACTAGGGTAAACCGTTCAGAGGTGCTCCCAGTGCGCAAGGCCATCGGAGAAGAAATAAGTTTTGAGGAAAGAAAATGAGGAGGAGGGATTACCAGTTAGAAGTTGAGACCGAGTAGATGGAGACAGAGTATTTCAAAGAGAGGGGCCAATCTGCATTACACAGACACTGCAAGCAAACGCCTGCTGCTTAATTAAGGTGTCTGCTCTTGCTGTGGTACAAGACAGGTCTACTAAATCACTAAATCAAAACTGCTACACTGGATTTGAGAGCTCTACAGTATTCTTTGGACATGACACAGTGTTTCGGAAAGTTCAGCCTTTTGCCACCAATTAAGAATTAACATTTCAGTGTCAGTTCTAGGTCACTTTACCTGTAGTCTTTATATTAGTTTCAAATCAAATTGATTGGCAATGGCTATGAAAATCATAATATAAGTGAATAATTAATGGAGCAATTAAAACAAAAAGTAATTTGATTGTAGAGTAGACAAGACCTGTTTGTTCCATAAGAAGTCTGTCCTCATCATTTTTCATTTCACTTTTCAGAAGGTCAGAGGATTGCTCCAACTCCTGTCTGTACGTCTCCAACTCGGCAATTTTCACCTGAAATTACAATCCATCAGCCATAAGACATCATAAATCAAACATATGCAAGTTAACCGTTTACCAGTTCATTTTTAAATTTTAAGCCCGTTTTTAGCGGATATTCTCGGGGCAAATGGGTAAAAGATTAACTGTTTAAACTTGCAATATAGTCAGATTTTGTTTGTTTCAACAAAAACTGAGCATATACACTATATAAGGCAATGCATAGTAATTTAGAATTCTAGGTTTTTCCATGTGGTGGCATTTTCCCAATTTGACAACAGAAATACTATGAATGAGAAAGTGTTCCACTGAACACATGGAGCGTTGTGGTGTGGTTATGTTCGGTGCCTTGGAGCCGGAAGGTGCGGATTCAAATCCACCTCAAGCCGCCGCGTAGGGACCCTGAGCAAATCTGTCACTTCCAATTGCATATGTGCTTCGGCACGAAACTCCGATTCAGTGTCCGCACTGTAGTCTCAGAGTATATATATCTTGAAGGGGCGCTATAACAAGTGCTCATACATACATACATACAACACCTATCACTTTGCAAAAACTGTCAATGCATGGCATAAAAACTGAGCATAATTCTAGGGTGCCAAGGCGAGTGTAACACAATATTCATTGTTATGCATGAATAATTATACGAGTACTAATAATATTAACCCTTTACCCGTTCATTTTTAAATTTTAAGCCCGTTTTCAGCGGATATTCTCAGGGCAAACTGGTAAAAGATTAATAATAAAAGCTTTACTTTTTAGCACAAAATTTATCAGAGACTTTTTAATACTCAAAGGCATTCTCTTACTTTTCCATTTCTGATGGTAGTCTCGATATCCCGGATATTTCCAATCTCAACTTTATAAAGCAGAACATCCTGGACGGCCCCCTGGATTGCTCTGTCAAGACTGGCAACCTTCTCGTCAAGCTCCGATGGACCGGCGGAAAGCACTTCGTCAGGCGATGGAAACGACAAATTCTCCGAATGCGTCAGAGAAGATTCGAACTGACGAATATTTTCCTCGACAGGAACTGCAAAAGAAGAATTTAATTAATCAAGCAATTCAAAATAAATAAATAACATAAGGTTGGTCATGACAAAAATTGTAATGACTCTAGGAGTCTAGGTCATTATTGCTCGAGCCCACTCACCCCAATACTCGAATGAAAATTCATTAGATTTGAAAAAAAATCACAATGGGGTGGTTCAAACCACCCGAAACCACCCAGTGGCGACGCCCCAAATATAACCGAATTATATCAATCATGTCTTCAATCAAAGAAACCAATTGATGTAGACTAAGCCAAACCTTCTCTTTTTTCTGGCTCTTGCCTAATTACGGTGTTCTGCAAAATGACTGCCTGACCGTGGAGAATTGTCCAGTCGGCCAAAATATCATCCATCTTCTGTTTGACCAAATCTGGAACGCCAGCCTCCGACTCTTTCACGTTGCCTTGTAGTTTGCTGTAAAGGAGTTTAAGTCGATCCACATCGCACTGACCCACTTCGAGAACGTCTCTGATGACCTAAGGAACAAAAGAGATCACATGCATCTGTGAATGATTGGAAATGCAAGGTAGATGATTCGATATGGGTTCGTATGATAACTTACCCAAATTCCTAATTTCTTTCAATATGGACTGTAATGGTCTAAATCACTCGTAAAATATTATTTTATTTATTTCTCGCATTTGCCTCCTTACAGCTCTCTACTCAGAGTGCTCCCAACTACAGCATGAATACTGCATCAGAGTTACACACTGAAGCGCATGAGCAATTGTGAGTGAAGGACTTGCTCAAGGTCCCTATGTGGCGTCCTGAGGTGGATTCGAACCTGGAACCCTTTGGCTCCAAGGCCACAAACATACCCACTACACCACCGCGCCTCACAAGATAAAGATGACTGGTATCAACATGCCAAAGCAAGTGTTCTGGCTAGGATATTTCTATTTTCAATCATATTAATTTTTCCATGTTTCCTTGCAAAAGTCTGCTGCCACTTTTGCGTCATAGTGTTCGAAATTGGGGCATCAGCTTTTATCTCAAGCAGGTTCTGTTATTCCTCTCCAACCTGATAACTTGAAACAAATTTCTTTACACAAAAATGCATAAAATTGTGTTACCTTAACGTTCTGATCAGAAACGCGATGACTGGTGGAAAGCGCATGCTGTAGTGAATCGAGTTGAATCTTTGCCGCAGGAATGAGCAGAGACAACTTTTCGAGCTCATCGTAAAATAGATCCAACGAATGAAGACGCTCTTCCAACGTGTGTCGCTTCTTAGGCAACATAAAGACAACCTATCGCAGGAAATATCACACGAAGTTACACAAAAATAAAGGCAGCCTATCACAGGAACTATCACATGAATTCATGATCAAATAAAGAACAAACTATTGCAGGAAATATCACATGAAGTTATGTTAAGATAAAGAAATCTATCACAGAAAATATCACACGAAGTTACACTAAAATAAAGACAATCTATCACAGGAAATATAAAAAGAACTCATAATAAAATAAAGACAACCTATCGCAGAAAATATCAAAAGAATTCATAATAAAATAAAGACAACCTATTGCAGGAAATATTACATGAAGTTATATTAAGATAAAGACAACCTACTGCAGGAAATATTACATGAAGTTGTACTAAAAGAGTAGGACAGGTAAATTGCATTAGTTAAATCACAAATAACTACCTTTTGATCATAATAATAAAACAAAACGCCTTTAAAATCATATACCCGGTACAGAAAAAAATGCAAAAGTAACTCAAGATAAAGAATGCTTCAGCATCTTGTTTTACATGTCTTAGAATTTTTAAAGCCAACTAATGAAACAGATGAGAACCACTGATTTATTTGTAACAATAAGTTGATTAATTTTTTGAATGTGTCACAATGCAGACACATTATAAATAAAAAATATTCGATAGTTTTATTGTAACAGACAAAATAAAATACAATTCATTCCCTCAGTAAAGGCCAGGCTGCAGGTGACTTTAATGAGACATCAATAAAGCCATAAAATAAATTGTAAACCAAATGTAAAATGAATGACAGAGTGAAAAAATTCAACGCTACCTTGTTGTACAAACAAAATCATTTAAAATTCGCTCAAAACCTATTATTTTAGCTGTGGCTGGACTGGGAGCGCCTCTGGGTAGGCTTCTTCAAGAAGCGCTATATAAATTCACGAAATGAATGAATGAATGAATGAAAATTACACAGTTAAAGATAGCACAGCATAATATTTGCACAATCATTGCCATGAAATTATACAAACAAATGACGACGACATGCCTTGTTCCATCGTTCAATGGCGGAACTTAGATCTCTCATGATGCGTTCCTTTGCCGCTGGAACGATCTCCGGATGGTAGAAGATGGGACGACCGTTCTGACTCAGCGAACGCAACAGCCTCTGTTTCCCGTGCAAATGCCTTTCCCTCTCCTTCAATATAATCAGACATAATCAGTTCTAAAGACATTTTTACTACACCACAGCACATTCTTATCTTTCACAAAACTATAAGACCGTCTTATTCGGCCGGGGCTGGACTGGGAGCGCTCCTGAGTAGTTACTTTGAAGGGGCGCCATAATCATATTGCAGGAGAATAAAAATAAAAATAAATATTAACATCTATAGTCAGATCTGATATAATTCTGCACTGTTTGAGCGAGTAGATGCTCAGCAATTGAGTAAGTCAGTGGCAGCATTACCGTATGTCATAGTAGGTCATTTGACTATTCTACTTTACTCTTGACCTGCCGTATGACCTGCCAAAAATTCTTTGCAATTTTTAATATCTGCTTTACACTGAATTTCTTCCATCTGCTGAAAAACTCCCGTGACCCTGACATGATCTGCTGAAATTGTACTGCTGGCGCACCACTCAGGCAAGTAATAATAAGATAAGTAATTAGTTTATGCTCACGATATGAGAAATTTTACGCCACATAGTAAAATTTCTTAAGTTTTGACAAATGCATGCACATTTTTTCCTCAGTATTCTCTGAGTAGCTGAAAATGGATTTCTCTAACTTTTCACATCAGCTCTTCACAACCAGTTATAAAGGGAAAAAAATTGTATGCAACCTTGACTATGTCAAGCAGTTTCCACATCTGGTCTCGATCCGCTGCACTGATACGGTCGTTGAGCACGTTCTCTGTTTCGTTCAACCATGACGTAACATCGTCCAACTGTGACGTAAACCGATCAACAGACAGCAACAGGTCTTCCTCAGATCTACGAAACCAAACACAGAGGGAATAGGAAAAACCCACACATGCTTACACTTCCTACTGAATACTGAATAAGGCCAGGGCTTAAAGTGTGGCAGGACAGTCATGGACGGCGTCCTGGCGCTTATTTTCAAATCTCTATGCCATCCTGCCACTTATTTGGCAAGCACACCTGAAAATGTAAGGGGCGCCCTGGCACTTCTTTTGGAATGGTAAGGGGCGTCCTGGCCCTTTTTTTACACTTTTAGCACTGAATAAGGCATATGCCACGATGTGTCTACACAATTACACATGCACAGCTCACTTGTCATAGTGGTCATTTCTAGGTAAGAATAGATCCAGAACATAATTATTTACCTACATAATCATTTGATCATCTTGAAGCAAACTTATGCATACAACTGTGATTTGATATAATATTGTCTGCTTTATAAACTAGACACTAGTGTTAAAAAAACATACGCCCCTATTTTGTTTGTTTGTATGTGCACTTGTTTTAGCGCCCCTTCAAGCTCTCTCTATTTAGAGGCGCTCCCGAATGCAACACGGACACTGCATCGGAGTTTCATGCTTAAGCGCTGAGCAATTGCAAGTGAAGGACTTGCCCAAGGTCCTTACGCGACGACTTGAGGGTGGATTCGAACCTCGAACCTTGGGGCCGAAAGGCAACGATGCCACCACTACACCACCGTGCCCCTGCATCTCATCTTCTGTGACTGTCTACCTTTTCCTATCTGCAGTCTCCTTCTGAAGAGCAAAGAGTCTCGCACGCAGATCTCTCAGAGTCTCGTCAACGCGTGATCTTTCTTCGTCCGATGCCATGCTCAACGCGTCTTCTTTCGAGTTCTCAGCAGACTCCATCGAAGACTGGATTGCGTCCAATGCATCTTCAATTGTCTGCAGGAAACAATACAGATGCAGCAGCCATCAATTCAGTGCAAATTTTTATTGACCCAACACATCATATGTAATATTCCAACCCTTTATACTAATAATAATGATGATGATAATAATAATAAAAAGTTCAATGCTGTTGCATTTCAAGGTACATTTGCACAATTGACTTAAGAGGGTGACCATTAACTCAAGAACAACAAAGCTCCCGACTCCCACACGGCCAAACATAACAGTTTTTAAGTGCTTATAGAATGTGTCAGAGAGTGATCTAGGGCAGTGGTTCTCAACCTTTTCAGACTCACGGACCCCTTTTTAATTTTGTGTCCCGGTCACGGACCCCCAATAAAATTCGGTGCCTTTTGGCGCATTATCGCGACTGTGCGCCTCTATTATCCTATGTAATAATAGGCCTATATGTGTGTTATAATATAGCCTATATGCCCATGCAATCCTGTACTAGGCCTACAAATTTATATAATAAGATTAGGGCCTATATGATATTTATTTTTTTAAACCTGTAGCCTATTTTGTTGTATTGTAAGCTTGAGGCACATGTATTCGAGCACAGTTTACATTTTTCTCTAAGAAACTCTCTCAAAAGAATCCCGAAATCTATTCTAGAGAGTCTGTTACAAACTTTTCCCCGTTGATATAGCCAGTGAAATTCGCCTGGCCTACATGTATATGTCATTAACTGTGCACGATTTCCCCGAACCTAATGTAACAAAAAGACGAGAGTTTAGTGGTCGTGCCTTGGTGAAATTAGCCTAACCATTTTTATTCCCTGATCAAAAATAGATTCAGTCTGCACTCTATATAGCTATTAAAACAGACCAACCTATCTAAAACAGATGAATTTGTAATTTATCAGCGTGTTATAGCCTAAGTTTCATATCGTCATTGAAAAGAGGAAAAATTGACAAAAATTTATCTGTTTCTATGTTTTTAACTAAGAAATGTATAATTTTCAGGACTTGCTCGCGGACCCCCTGGCAGATCGCCACGGACCCCCAGGGGTCCGCGGACCCCCGGTTGAGAACCGCTGATCTAGGGAACAGGTGCAGCTCAAGTGGGAGCGCATTCTTAATCACCTTAAACTCATCTTCAATCTTAATCACCTTAAACTCATCTTCAATCTTAATCACCTTAAACTCATCTTCATTCTTAATCACCTTAAACTCATCTTCATTCTTAATCACCTTAAACTCATCTTCAATCTTAATCACCTCAAACTCATCTTCAATCTTAATCACCTTAAACTCATCTTCAATCTTAATCACCTTAAACTCATCTTCATTCTTAATCACCTTAAACTCATCTTCATTCTTAATCACCTTAAACTCATCTTCAATCTTAATCACCTTAAACTCATCTTCAATCTTAATCACCTTAAACTCATCTTCAATCTTAATCACCTTAAACTCATCTTCAATCTTAATCACCTTAAACTCATCTTCCTGAGGAGTGGAAAGATCCGGTTGACAATCTGGAATGATGGGAGTCTTCAACTCCAGCTCAAGGTCACTGAGCATGCCCGTTAAGCTCTGGAGGTCACGAATGTACTGAGAAGTTTCCGAAACGAACACAATCTTTCTGACGGACAGTCTGCGCAGTGACACATGTGACGAGAAGTTCGCTGTCTTCAGATACAGGTTGACCTGTCGCAAGAGACAGCTGAAGTGACAGTTCAACAGGTTCAACAGTTCGAAGGCTTTCATTCGTGCGTGCGGTGATTGTAGTTGGTTCATTTTCTTTGTTAAGTTGTCAAAACCTGATTTCTTTTTCATCAGCTCTTCGTCCAGACTCTACAAAGCAGAGAACAGTCATATCACGGAAGTAAACAATTAATATATTTTAAAAGGAAACAATCAATATTATGGAAGTAAAACAATAAAAATTATGGAAGTAAACAATCAATCACATAGCACTTTCCAAGATCTTCTGATCGCAGTGTCAATCAATCAATCAATTAATCAATCAACCAACCAATCAATGAACCAACCAATCAATCAACCAGAATTTATATAGCACCCCTTCAAGATCGCTACTCAGAGGTACTCCTGGTCCAAGTCAAGCAAAAAAGGCAGCCTTCAACAATTGGTTAAACAGTTTCGAGAGGTGTCGCCTAGTCACGGGAAACCATTCCAGGCTGTTGGGCCAACCACAGAATGAACGGCTCTGCATTGCCGCATTTTAGATACAAGGTCTTGCTCCTAGTTGCTAAGTCCCTCCAGGGCTTAGCGCCTAATTACCTATGCGACTTAATGTGCAAGCCTCAAGATCTTCTCGCACTCTTTATTTTGCTGACCGCCTTGATCTATTTGTACCTAGATCACGAACCTCATTAACCCAGCATCGGGTTTTTGCTATTGTTGGTCCTGTAATTTGGAATCACCTTCCTTCTGGAATTCGTGGCAGGATTCTGGTAGGAAATTCACCTGCATCTTTTCAGTGTCTGAAGACTTTTTTTCATGGACCTGTCACGCTGAGAGCGCTTCTGAATAGCTCTGCTGCGAGAAGCGCTTTACAAATGTTTTATTTGATTAGATTAGAGTGGGCGAAAGGGACCATTAAGTCACCGCGATCAATGTGTAACCATCCTACCTTGATCTGATCCTCATTGCCGGAAGCCTCAACCAACTTCTGTTCAACTCCATTCAGCCAGTGATCCATCTCCTCAGCTGCAACACGAAACTCCGCAAAGTCGGCCATGTTGAGAATAATTGCGAGACGTTGACGCTCGGATTCGTTCATCACTTTCTTCCACGTAACCTGAAATAGACAGCGAGCGCTAAACATCATGGCATTGTACTTCACTAAAAGGGAATCTAAGGTCTAATCTAAGATTCCAATTCTGTTAATACAAGACATGAATATGAAATCATCCTTAACAAAACATGCCTGCCGATCCCTTCACTCCTCCGCACAGGACGAACTTCTTGTATCCTATGCGCGTACTACTACCAGGTAGCAACATGCTTTCTCTGTTGCTGACTCTGTGGTCTGGAATGGACGGCCCCCATACCTGCACCTGCTGTCAAGGGTCCCCCCTCTGATACCGTCCTGTTGCTGTTTAACGAGACTGATATTTCAAAGATATGATTAATGTCGCCCTCCTCCTTTATCGAAACTTGGGACTGGCACAGACAGAGTGCAACCAGTGGCGGACCTCTTCCCCCTCCTTCTGACACGTTCTATCAGAATCTTAAAACTGTCCTCTTTAGTTGAGGTTGGTGTCGGGAGCGCTCCTGAATAGTAACCTTGAAGGGGTGCTATAGATGTAAATCCTCGTAATGATTGAATGCTGCAAACAACCTTGGACCTCCACTGGACATCGATCTCTGAGCAATGTCTACAACTCCGATTTGATGCAGCTCTCAGGGCTTAAAGTGTGGTAGGACGGTCATGGACGGCGTCCTGGCACTTATTTTCAAATCTCTATGCTGTCCTGCCACTTATTTGGCCAGCACACCTGAAAATGTAAGGGGCGTCCTGGCACTTCTTTTGGAAAGGTATTGAAGGGGCGTCCAGGCACTTATTTTGTTACACTTTTAGCACTGGCATATGTGCACATAACTTTAGAGTAGCACTTCAAAACTCTGGAGACAATGACCACAAATGTGACTCAACCAAAGATTAAATTAACTCTTGGAAACCTAATCATGAAACCACCTATCCGGTAAGATTAAATAATTTTTAAAAATTGCAGTTCAAGTAATATCTGGGACTATAAAATAAATAATAATAAAATACCTGGAGATCCTCTTTTTGAACTGTGTCATCAACATCAGATTCAGAAGCAATTGAAGAAGGCGCCGCAAAGCCATCATCATTTAAAACGTCTTCTATTCTCGAACGTAGCAACTCCTCATTTTCTCTAAGTTCCTATCAAAAAGAGACATCGATTCCTTCACACAAATAAAATACAAAGCCAATGGTAGTAAGGCTCAGCATGGCACCTTTGCTTTTGTGGGTTCTCCATCTTCAAATGACTGTTCCATTTCCTTGCTCTAAAATTTTTTGTCATGCTCTCTCCCTCACCTGCACACAATTTGAAATCTTTTTTCCCTCCTTTGAAGATATATCGTGTTAAGATCACCTCTGAATAGCTTATGCGGTAAGAGAAGATTTACAAATTTCTATTACAAAACAATACAACACAAGAGTACTTAATGGTTAACACGCTGGCCAAAAGTGCGAGAGGTAGCAGGTTCAAGCCCCCGTTGGGCGGAATTGATTTGTAGGCTGCTATTAGCGCCATGTAAATGCAAAGCTGTCTGCTCAGTTGGTAGTTAAGTTTAATTAAGATTACTGCATAACTTGTAAATGTAAAGCGCAGTGCGTCTTGCAGGCGTTTCAATAAAGAAAAGATTATTACACTGGACAACAAATTTTAACTTTTTTTCTGTATCCTAAACAAATTTGACTGCTTTCTATAGAATTTGACGTGCTGAACACGATGGTGTTCTCAGAATTTTTGTAGCACGTAAGGTTTTTGAGAAAAACGGCATGCAAGATGTTAACTGAAATGCTTGTTTATTGCATAGGGGCCTACATTTTCAATATAGGCTTACTATAATAACATTGTGTTTCCTCTTAAATTTCAGGTGGAACTAATAGATTGCAACATGCTGAACACAAATATGTATTTGGAATGTCTGTAGCACGTAGGATTTGTCATAAACAAGTGATTATGCATTTAGCATAGTTACATATAATAACGGCACACACTATGATGGCAATGTCAGCAAGAGGAAATTAACTTTGCTTGGAATTTTCGTTTGTAATCACTGTCTGACGCTTCACGAATGAGAGTCCAACAATAGTCACCCAGCATAGACGGATTCCACTTGCCCTGGTACCGTTTCTCCATCTTCGCAATGTCCTGATGAAACCTCTCACCATGTTCGTCACTGACGTCGCCGAGGTTGGCTGGGAAAAAGTCCAGGTGGGAATGAAGAAAATGTATCTTCAATGACATTTTGCACTTCATTGATTTATACGCCTGAAGCAGACTTTCAACCTGTTCGACATAGTTTGGTGCCTTATGATTTCCAAGAAAGTTACAAACTACATTCTTAAAGGCATTCCACGCAGCATTTTCGGTACCCTGCAGCAGACCATCGAAGTGACTATCCTTCATCACATGTCGGATTTGTGGGCCAACAAAAATGCCTTCTTTTATCTTAGCATCACTTATGCGTGGAAACATCTGGCGCAAGTAAGCAAATGCCTCACTTTGTTTGTTCATTGCTTTAACAACGTTTTTCATTAGCCCAAGTTTTATGTGCAAAGGTGGAAGGAATATCTTCTTTGGATCTACTAGTGGGTCGCGTGCAACATTCTTTTGCCCTGGAACCAATTGTTTGCGAGGTGGCCAGTCCTTTCTGATGTAATGAGAATCTCTTGCTCTGCTGTCCCACTCACAAAGAAAGCAACAGTACTTGGTATAACCAAGCTGCAGTCCCAGTAGAAGTGCTACTACTTTTAAATCTCCACAGTTATTCCAGTTGTACTTTGAGTACTGAATATGGTTAAGCAGCAGCTGCATGTTCTCATACGTTTCTTTCATATGAATTGCATGTCCGACAGGTATGGAAGGGTAGACATTACCATTGTGCAGCAAAACAGCCTTCAAACTTAGGACTGATGCGTCAATAAACAATCGCCATTCTGTTGGGTCATGGTCACATCCTAGAGCACAAAACAGTCCATTGATGTTACAGCAAAAAGTAAGACTGCCAGCTTGGCTGAAATATTTTGTCAGATCTTCATGACGACTGCGAAATACTGAAATTTTCGTTCCCAATGACAACAGATTCCTCCCTTGAAGCCTTGATCCCAGCAGTTCTGCCTGACTCTTTGATAAGTCCAAATCTCTGACCAGATCGTTCAGCTCTGCCTGAGATATCAAATGAGGCTCACTGGATGTTGATGGCACGAAGTCTGGATCAGCAGCAGCTTCCACCTGCACCGTCTCGTCCAACATTGCCTCCTCATCCTCATCCTCTAGTGTCCAAACCTCTGGTGCTTTCGGAATTGGAAGACTTTCGTCGTGGGGCACTGGTCTCATTGCCGATTCGAGGTGTGGGTACTCAATAAGCTTCCTGTTCTTTGTCGAGTATCCTGACACATTTGTCAGGCAGAAGTAGCAATCAGTTACATGATCTTTCTGCTCCCTCCATATCATTGGGATGGCAAACGGCATGGATGGTCGCGTACCACTCAGCCAAAGTCGTAGACTGGTAGCGCAAGATGTATACAACATATATGAGGAGCCCAAGTTTTCTCCTGGTCACCAATTTTGCACCCGAAGTATAACTCGTATGCCTTCTGAATGTGTGCAGTCATGCTCCTTTTCTGAGATTTCATAGTAAACTCACCACATATGTAACAAAACGTGTCACGGCTATTTCGACACTGGCGTGACATTTCAGAAAATTTATTAAATTTAAATCTGTTTTAATCAACAGTTTTGCTGAAATGAAATGCTGCTTGACGCAGATGTTACATAGAAAGACTGTTTACTCATTGTTGCTGTGTTGCCATGGAGACAGCCCAAATTTGTTTGCTCTCTTTTAATGACGCCAGTCTCTGTTACATGTTGCAGTTGTTATAGCGGTCAACAATATTACTTTAACCTAAACAGAACATACGCTACTGTCAAACAAAACCTGTGTGTGAATGATTCTGCAAAATATCTATGTTTTAAAATTTCTCTATTATTGTAAATAAAAACTGGTCATATCTCAAAAACCCTACGTGCTGTGAAAATTTCGAAGTTATTTCTGTGATCAGCATCACAAAATCTATGTGGTACACCAGAAATTATAAAGGAGACAAAAACCTTGTAAACTTGTGTTATTATTATTATTATTATTATTATAAAATATCATTTATTAATTAAAACAACCTGTTGCTAAACAATATATATTATTATTATTATTATTATTATTAATCTGCTTTTATTTTCAAACAGTTGACACAAAACAGTAATAAACTGACGACCACGTTATTACGAGGGAGTCGAATTTAACTGGTGACATCCATGCAAGTTGTTCATCACATCGTACTGCACAGTTCAATGCCATCTGCCGAATGAAAGGTTGAGCGGACCTTTTGGGAGGAAAGTGGGAAGTGATCCAACATCCGTGCGTCCGCCATGCCAGGGTGTTTACCATTACCCTAAACCCTGCCTCTCGATAATGAAAAAAATTATACATCAGCAAGAAATAAGATAAGAAAAGAATACTCTTTAATATACCAATTGCTATCCGTATTTTGGTGTACAAACATGGTATAATAAACAAACATACATAATTTCTATATCCAATCAATGTCAAAATGTTTTCATATAGCACAATATCCAAGGTCCAAAGTCCAATATAATTTTTCTTTCTTTAAAATAAAAATTGTATTATTTTAATTACCAACAATTTATGCTGCACTTTGGTTTATGGTATTACATTCAAATATGATAAAGCCATTAAATACCATTAGTTTGTCATCTGCATGCGATCCCGAAAGATTCTGTAGGTTTCCCTTGTCGTCAACAAGGTTCGAATGGTATTCCTCGAGCTCGTGTAGAAGTTGAGCGAGAGTGGAGCCAACGTCCGTCTCATCGTCTGTCGACAGAACGATCGTCGGAACACTCTTCTCAGTACGAATCTTCTTCTGTTTCACTGAAGCCTCAATCTGAAGCGACTGCTTGTCCTGATATGAACAGATCCACAGCATGCAGAATTTATAAGATGCTTTTTTAATATACCAATCACTTCTGTATTGCTGTTCATTCATTCGTATTTCGTAACCAGGATTTATATAGGGTCCCTTCAAGGTGACTACTCAGAAGCACTCCCAATCCCAGTATAGTTATAAAGGAGTTTTGAGCTGTGCATAAAAAGAGTCAAAGTGGACCTTGGGGAACAAGCACAGCGACAAAGGAAGCCTGTTCCAAAGCATGTGGCCAATCGCTGAGAAGCGTAATTCTGCAAACAAACTCTTTAAAATACACGATAGGTGTTGGCCCAAGACAAGAAGTCAATTAGTTAAATACTACACTAGTTCATTTCTCAATGTATCTGTATTTGATTTGCCAAATTTAACACTTCAACGCTGAACTGCATTGTCTTCCTAGTCACTCTTAGAACACTCAGTTTACAGATCTTGAAGAGGTGCTATAAGACTTCAGACTGATTCATTCGTACATTGACCCTTGTCATGAAACACTAAACCGGCATTACTCTACATTTCACATTTTATTTGTTATCAACAGCAAAAGTTTTTCATATTGTATGTATCAGTAATCACTATTCAAACAACAATCTATTTTTACTATTGACCCAATCCTGTTATAAATCTTAAATCAGACACAATACGAAGCAACTTAAACAGCTCAAGCAAAAACAAGTAAGAAAGTTTTTTTCTCGAGCTGTGTAGCTACGAGAGTAACATTGCAAAGACATAACACAAACCAAGAATTACTCCTGTTTTGAACCACTAAGGTATAATAGTTAGGAAACAAATTTACAATTATTCGTAGAGGTTTCTTTGTTCGTCTAACCTTCAGTCTGTCGGTGATTTCCTGCCATCTCTGATTGAGTAGCGTCAGCAGCGGTTCAACCGTCTTGCTGTATCGGTTGCTTCGGCTGATGATGTCGACGGCTGAATCTCTCACCTGATCCAACTGACTTATCAGCTGACTGTGCTCCAACTGTCCAACAAACCAACATTCACATCCACTGCTCCAGTCAATGTGCTTCAAGACAAACACTCATCCGCAAGAATTCCCACTTCTCCTAATCGTAATCTCCATATTTCCAAAGCGCCACTTGAAAACCAAGCGTAGGTTGACGAGCGCTGTGTCTAGTCAGAAGGGTTGTCATAAAGAGTAGAATTCAAAGGAGGTCGGAGTTCATTTACCAAAGAATCAGGAATAGCTGCTAAGGTGGGTGGTGTCTAGGCCAAGAATTGGAAGGTGAAAGATCAAGTGAGTCGGGGTAAGAGTGCATAAACAGGTGAGACTTTAGTTTCGAATGGAAAGACCAAGGAGCGGTGGAAAGTGGAGTCTGATGAAGGTGATGGTTGGCTACCATCAAGGAAGGAGGCAGAACAAAAAAAGAGGAAAATTCAGAAGGCAGATCATTCCAGACACATGGTTCAGTGTTTGAGCTAAGAGTTTAAAACAGTTTGCTCCATGTATTCAATATTCATTCAGATCAACTCGCTGAGCCATCCTCCCGGTTTCTGTAAAAAAATCGTAAAGGCATAGGTGTCAAATTTTCTAATAGACAAATCTAAACAACATCACATTACTTGAGCAAATAGTCTGACTTAAAACATACCACAATTTGTTGAATCTGTTCCACTACAGACTCATCAATAGACGAAGCAGTATCCAATTCATTGAGGAAATCCTCCGTATTGTCCATCCAGATCATAAGCTCTCTTTGTGTTGTCTCAAAATCAACATACGCCTTCTCCAATTCGTCTGACAACTCCTAAAAGATTTTGCACAAAAGATGTAACATGCCTTGAAATTTCAAACAGAAGAGCTCATAGTCATATCACAATCGTAAACCTTGAATTTCCACAGTGTATTCAAAAGCTAAGAACAGGGAACCAGTTTATTCACTAGCTCCGTGCAGATTCAGAGGGGTATTAAAAAATATCAAAGACCCGATGTCAAGGCTCCAACCTCAATAAATGCCTGGACCTACTTAAATCTCCTGTTACTAACTTTTCTGATGTCAAATGAGACAATAAAAATTAAAATTAAAATGCATATTATTTTAATATGCATTTTAGTTTCAAGACAATAAGGGCAATAAAACTAAAGTGTCTAAACAATGATGTAAACAACCATAATAAAAATGAATAGTGTCATTTCCCAAACAGCTCTCAACAAACAGGAAATACAAAATTTTACAGTTTATTACCTCAAACATAGCGCAAAATTTTATAGCTCCTACAACTACCAATAAAATAACTTGCGTCGTACCTGCAGCGTTTTCTTCTGCTGTGCAATACGGTTCGCAAGATCATTCATCTGCAATGTGAGTTCCTTGACTCTCTCATCCAACTTTGTCAGAATGCTCTCATCGACGATCTTGTGCAACTGGCCAATGACGTCAGTGAGTGTCGTCAGATGAGGCTGTGCCTTATTTACTTCGACTTGTGCAGCCTACAGCCAAGTGCAAAATGATTTTTACTCATTAAAAGACATCATATGCATTTTAAAAGTATAGGGTGACTCGATAGGTCGAGAACGATTTTGAATGAAGACAAATATATGTTAAAGTTTGAATAAGTGAGCTAGTGATCTATTTTTTTTAGTAACATTTCTCATTTGAACCACCTATCTGCCAGTATACAACTAAAAGCCCTCAAAGAAATCAATTTTGATCTACTACCGACCTTGATCCAGATCAAATCATCTTCTATGTCCTTCGTGTGTTTATTCGATCCTTTCTGGATCAATTCCTCATTTGTGCTGGCAATGAAGTCGTTCAACGTTGTCGATTCAGTTTTAAACTTTCTCATCAATTTCAACGTCTGGTCAAGGATGGATTTGCTCTGCGTCACCTGCATCAAAATCCATTCGCACAATATTTTACATAGAACAACTGACAGTGACAGCAATTAAAAAAGGAACAATGTTTAGTATAATAATTGATTTTACTCGCTACCATAGATCTACAAGTAATGCAAACAGTAGATTATATCAATCATCAATTAACGAAAGCATTTGGCAAATGTGGAATGACAAATTCAAGCATTTCATATACAATTATATACATTCATATTACATTAAAAAATTGTTTAAATCATCAGAAACTTATTCATGGGAAGTAGGGACGCGGTGGTGTAGGGATATGCTCGGTGCCTTGAAGCCAGAAGGTTGCGGATTCGAATCCACCACAAGACGCCGAGTAGCGACCTTGAGCAAGTCCCTCACTTGCAATTGCTCATGCACTTCGGCGCGAAACTCCGATGCAGTGTCCACGCTGTAGTCTGTATGTATGTGCACTTGTTATAGCGCCCCTTCAAGCTCTCTCTACTCAGAGGCGCTCCTGAATACATAGCGGACACTGCATCAAAGTTTCGCGCCGAAGCGCTGAGCAATTGTGAGTAAAGGACTTGCCCAAAGTCCTTACGCGGCGAGGTGGATTCGAACCTCGAACCTTCCAGTTCCAAGGCAATGATGCCACCACTACACCACCGCCTCCAACCCCATGTAGTTGGGAGCGCCTCTGAGTAGAATCCTGAATGGACGCTATAAGTGCTCATACATACATACATACACAACAACTGTTAGCAAATTCCTATTAATCTAAAATATAAAAAAACAGAAGCTTTCCCGAAGATGAAGACGTGACTTACCTGAGCCCCAAGTTCGTTGTACAATTGTTTTGTGTTGTCTAGGTCGGCATTCAGTTTTTCCGGTGAGTCCACCTGTTTCTTTTCCACCACTTGCCGACCTGTCTTGATCACGTACTCCACCTCTGGTTTAATCTCACTCATTGTCTTGTAGAATTTCTGGAATAAAAAAAACCCATCAGTTTCAGACATTTTATTTTATTTTATTTCATAAATTTATATATTTTATTTCAGAAATTTATATAGCGCCTCTTCAAAGTAAGGTACTCAGAAGCGTTCCCGGTCCAACCAAGTTTTGCTGATAAAATAATGCTTGATTACAATGTACAAGTGCACGATATATGCAGAGCCATTCAACTGAATACAATTTAATAATATTTCCTATGAACATGAATATCATTAATAAATCTATATAATCTATATAGTTCCACTTGCTTGTACCTCCATTATGCAAAGCCATGCTTTTTGTGTGGTTGGCCAGGCAGTATCTCATTCTGTAAGCACTAGAAACTGTCATTTTGGACAAGCTGGTGTTGGGAGCAGCTCTGAGTATCTTCCTCAAAGAGGTGCTATATAAATATTAATATATGAATTAATGAAAACCTAACTAACTACACTTATAAATGTAACCACTTTCTTCAGTCAGCATCTAAACATTCCAGTGGTCTTCTCTCGTGGGGTGCAGTGGTGTAGTCGTTGCCTTGAAGCCGGAAGGTTCGAGGTTTGAATCCACCTCGCCGCATAAGGACCTTGGGTAAGTCGTTCACCCACAATTGCTCAGCGCTTCGGCGTAAAACTCCGATGCAGTGTCCGCTCTGCATTCGGGAGCACCTCTGAGTAGAGAGAACTTGAAGGGGCGCTATAACAAGTGCACATACAAACATAGGCGTAGGGGACATTTCAGGAGTGGGGGGGGGCAAAAGTTTTTTCCATCCGGCCGAAAATTCGCGTAACTTTTACCTTTTTCCGCCCCAAAAAATCTGACGACCTTTTTTTTCTTTAGTCGTCCGGTCAAAATTGCCCGAAAATTCCCGTTACTTTTCCGCCCGAAAAATCTGACGACCTTTTTTCTTTAGTCGTCCGGTCGAAATTTCTTAATTTCTTTATACATTTTTTAATACTTTTCCCGGACAGATTGCCCGAAAAACCAGGCTTGCCCGAAATTTGGGGGGGGGGGGGCATTTGCCCCCTCTGGACCCCCGTCTCCTACGCCTATGCATACAAACAAACAAGTCTCATAATACTTGCCATGCAGTGATCCAGCTGGGTCTGTAGGTGTTCCGGGTCGAGACTGGAAATGTCGAGAATGTGGATCTGCTCTTCCAGTTCTTCCAGAACGTGTTTGATGTGCGCCAGCTTCGGATCAAAGTCCACGGGACGCTGGAACTTGTTGAACTTTGCCGACACCTCACCGTAATGTTTCTTTCAAAAAATCAAAACAGTCACAATCAGCCAGTGAGGCAAGTAAAAAAAACAGAACTTCGTTTCTATCATTCCCTTTTCTTCAAGTAAAAAAGAAGAATTTTTCGTTTTTTCAACAATACAGTTGACAGACTGCAACCAGTATGAACAAGTTATGCAATTCAAACAATTCGCAAGAATTCAAATCACAGAATACATAAATCACAAATTTGCAGCAATGCCAGGCGCATACTTTAGCTGCCAACTATGGAATGAAAGAAGAGCTAAACCCAGAGTATTACAACAAGTGCTTCTAAACTTTAAATACACAGAATGAAGTACCTTTAGAATGAGGAGCTGCTGTTCCAGTCTTTCAGCTTCTTCCATTCTATTCTCATCACGAAAGACGGCCACTTCTTTATCGAAATCACCCAAAATGACTTCATGCTGTTCAAATTCAGCCTTTAATGACTGTGCAAAAGAAACAAATCTGTTAAACGCGTATTACCATAAGGAGCTATGTGTATCTCAGTCTAATTAATTTCGGGCTGTACAATAGTGTACATTTATACATGATTAAAATGCAACATGTTTGCTTATATAGACATCTTAAAAAGTGGTTGATTTCCTGAATGAATGAATGAATAAATGATTGCAGAAGTGCAAAATCATTACAAGTTTCGCCCTAGGTTGCATAATTTTAAGCTTCCAGCCAAATATGATGGAAACTATATAGTGGAAGAGTTTTATATAGAAACTTGCAACAAACCTTTCTAGTGAGAACAATTATTATGGTATCATATTTTTCCTGTAACCTGTACCTGAATGCGTCAGGACACGTAGAAAATAAACTTAATAAACATCCTGTCAATAAACACAGATAATACAACTACTAGTCATTCAAATCCTAGGATCTCCTGAATTCATACCTCAAACTCCTTTGGCGTGTCACCAGCCAGTATGTCGGCATCGAGTCGTGCCTGTAGGAGAGCCGTGACATCAGTCATCCACTGCGACACCTCGACGATCTGACCTTCACGATTCTGTGCTGCAAGCACAGCTTCTGTCAAACATATTGTTCTTTGTTTTGCCTACAACGAAAAGCATGTAACATCTCGTAACATCGTATTTGCATCAGGCATTAATTGTAACATAGAATCAAAGCATGGAATCATAGCATAGAATTACAGCATAGAATAATTATAATAGGACAGTATCATAGCATGGAATCATAGCATAGAGTAACAGCATTGAATTATAGCGTAGAATTACAGCATAGAATAATAGGACAGCATCATAGCATGGAATTAATGCACAGAATTACAGCATAGAATCGTAGCATTGAATCATAGCATAGAATCATATCATAGAATGACTCAGCAGCACCTTTACTTTACAATTACCTTGATTTATCCATATTAAAAAACACTTCAAAAGTTAAATGCTGCATGCAAACACAAAACAAACTCATTATAACTATTAAATTAAAGAGCAAAAAATGAATGAACCTTAGTTTCACTTAACCATTATTACCTTATTTCATATAAACCATTACTGTGTTTCATCTTAACCATCAGCTTGTTTCACCCAACCCATCCTTACTTTGCATTCATCAAAAAAGTGAGAAATTTTGTTCAGAACCATCCTGTGGTCCCTCCCTATGGAATGGGCTTCCACCATCAGTTCGCTCTGCCATCCTCTCTGGTATTGTATCCTCGTCTTTCGTCTAAAAACTTGCCTTTTTTCTCGGGGTTGAATGCACTGGGAGCGCTTCTGAAAGGCTCTTGCTGCAAGAAGCGCTTTATAAATGGTCAGATAAAATAAGATAAGATCCTAAGTCCGTTACTAGAGTTGCATGCTTGCCATTTGTGATTCTTTGAATGGACCATCTTGTATTTCAGAATTCATTTTAGGCTGAAAGTATCTATGAGGAGACTCTGGTATAATAATCTACTGTAAGACAATAAGAACAATACCTCTTCCATGATTGTCCTTTGTCGCTCCATGTAGCCATCACGATCTGTTGTAATTATTGCTACCATGATGTGGTTGTTGAGCAAATATTGCGCAAGCTCCTTTATTCGCAAGAGATTCTCCTCCTTCTGTGTCGCAACGAAACCCTCCAAATCCTACAAGTTTTGAAAATCACACTAAAAATAAGTTTGAAAGACCATCGCAGATGTGAACGGCCAAAGCAGACATAAAAAGCCATAGTCAAACACAAAAGGCAGTCCCTTGAGTTGGCCTGAAAGGCAGCCACGGGTATGACATCATTTTCTTAGCCTCTGCATATCCATTCATTCATTCATTCATTCATTCATTCATTCAAGCATCTGCTGGTCTATAGCATGTCTTCAAGGAAACTACTCAGAGGTGCTCCCGACTCCAGCACGGTCAAAAAGAACAGTTTGCACGTGCTTATATAGAATGTGTCAGAGAGTGACTCAGAGAACAGGCACAGCTCAAGCTCATTGAAGTCTGTCCACCATATTGCAACTGCAATATTTTATTAAAGAATAATTGTGGCAGTCAAGCTTCAAAAGAAACTCCATACTGTTGGGCCAACCACAGAAAACAGCACGGCTTTGCATGATGGAGGTATGTAGGGCGCGGTGGTGTAGTGGTGGCGTCGTTGCCTTGGAGCCAGAAGGTTCGAAGCTCGAATCCACCTCGCCGCGTAAGAACCTTGGGCAAGTCCTTCACTCACAATTGCTCAGCGCTTCGGCGTGAAACTCCGATGCAGTGTCCACTCTGCATTCAGGAGCGCCTCTGACTAGAAAGAGAGCTTGAAGGGGCTCTATAACATGTGCACATATAAACAAACAGGAACAATACTCCAGTTTAGTTTAGTCGTCATGACTTACATCTAGTTCTTCGGACAATTCTTCCGCATCTCCACTCAGCTTCGATCCTTTCGACATCTTCTCTTCCAGATCATTGATCCAGATCGTCTCCTCCGAGATCAGAGCTGCACAGTCAAAAAACAAAGCATAATTATCAAAACATAAAATAATATATATATATAATATATATATATGCACATAATCATATATTATATATATAATCATATATATATATATATATATATATATATATATATATATGTATACAAATGTATATAAATCTACAAGGCTGCTTGATGAGGTAAAGGTGAAGAAATTATAATTGGATTCCCGTAGTTGTGCTAAGTTTACCACAAAAGCAACATAAACATTATGTAAAATTAAGTTGGCCTAAAAACGTTGACTAACAATTGAGAAATGCCACTGAAGTCATCCATGTTGTCTGCTATGAAAAGTTAGTAAGAAACAAATTCATGTACACAAAGAAACAAAAAATACAAGATGATGGAAAAGAAAGCAGCTCAGCATTTAACACCTACACCTGAATGGCGAGCCGCATTAGTTCCCAGTCCCTTTTAATATCCTTTCGTTGTAAAGCGCTAAAAGTAGCCTTCAAATAATTTGTTAGCTTTTCATAAGTAGATTTTCATTCACCTCATTTTCCAATCCATCATTCTCAATCAGTTATATACCCTCATTTTTTTGCTGTTCGTCCAATGATCCCTTTGATTTTATTATTTAACAATTAAACTTTAAGCAACTAAATTCATTCGCAGTAATAGCTGACATCATTTCCAAAGTATCTCCAAAAGTATTATGGTAAGTATCAAACCTCCAAATGTTGCAACATCTTCCTCAGCAGACGTAAACTTCTTTTGGTTCTTTTCAACATCCTGGCACATCTTCGTCCACTTCTCCTTGACCTTGGCGAAATTCTCGCTGAGGTCCTGCGCGCTGCTTCGTGAAGCTACAGCCGCAACATTTGTGATTCTCTGCTCAAGTTGCTTCATCTGCTTTGATGATTTCAGTTCCTCATCAAGATCCTAGTACAAAGCAAAGCTGTCTGCTTAATGGACTATAAGCGATAATTGAGACAACTACAGCAATAGTAGCAATACAAACAATACGAATTTGACCACCCACTTCCACCATTACCACCTCCACAACCACATGGACTATAAGCGATAATTGAGAAAACTACAGCAATAGTAACAATACAAACAATACGCATTTGACCACCCACTTCCACCATAACCATCTTCACAATCACAATAAGAAAACTAACATTCATTACTACTATCAACATAGCCACTTTTTCCTATTTCATATATCAATCTTTTTTTACCAAATATCGGCAGCACAGTAACAACAAAAACGAAGTAAAAAGATATATGAATTTTTTTTTAAATTCAAACACTAATGGCGTCTGTATGGAGTCTTTTACAGGGCTTTTTTAACGTGCAGTTGTAAGCTTACACAAAATGTGCAGTTCTAAATGGATTTGTGCAGTTGTAGAAGCACTTTGTACAGTCAAAACTAGCAAAAAGGTCGTTGTCCTCCGATTGGAAGTAATTTACCATGGAGGATGGGAAAGGAATGAAGGGGTTGTGCAGTTCTAAACATTCCTTAGAAACCGCCCTGGTCTTTCATCTGCTAAATTACACATGTATTCAAATTTAGACCCCACCTGGAATTTTTTGTTCAATTCAGCTAATTCCAATTCAGAGTGCACCGTATATTCTCTCGCAAGATGATCCTTAACAATTCTTTCGATCCATTTCTCCTGCATCTCAACGTCGTCCAACAGTTTCCGCATCATGTCAAGGTTTTCCCTCAATTTTCCATTGTGTTTCTGCGACAGGCTGACCAGATTCTTCCATCTCTCGTTCAGCAACTCCAAATCAGAGTCGAACTGAAGGACAAAAGTCTCGTCTGCCTCCGGTCGTAACTTTTCCGCCGTACAGTTTATGGTATCGAGGATGCTTTTCATGGTCTTCATGTCTTCCAGCGCTCCCTATGAAATGAGACAGGAAAATATACATTGCTCTGACTATGTACTCTTAAACATAAATGTCTGGAAACAGACAACATTAATTTTAAAGAAGAACATTCACATGCATCAACTGCCTAGCAGCAATGCACAGTCACTTGGCCTGTACTGCGCCAGTTTTAAATATTTATGAAAAGCTGTTTGGCAGAATCTCTTGACCTGAAAGTAGGCATCAACTTAACAATTTGCAAAAATATTCTACAGACACAAGCACCATCCAATATACTTGTGTTGCTACAGCTATCAGATAAACCTACGCAAAATCTTTAAGAAATCAAACACCATACAACAGATAAGTCATATGACAGTAAGTAATTAAGTATATATCTTATTAAACTAGTTGCATATCTGTACTCTGGTGTACTCCAGTCTTAACAACAATCAACTTCAACATAAGCATAATGCCCTAACTAAACATCTTGCACTGTATCAGCAAGAGATAGGCAATAGTTGTGCGATCACGGTCGCATAGTGTTTTGTTGAGGGTTGAATTTGAGTTCATCATCATCATCATCATGGTCCATGGGCTCAGTGCCCGTAGGTGTCAACCGCATGGCTCACAATCCGTTTCCATTGAATTTGAGTGCGAGCACAGCAGAATTTTTGCATGTTTTCCACTGCAATCAGATATACCTGAACACAATCCTTCAGAAATAAAACACATATTAAAACAGAAACAGGAGATTATACTATAATACTGACGTCACTTTCAAGCAGCTGTGCCTGAAGTGCAGTGATGTCACCAATGGCAGCTTCTTCGGAAGTCAGGAACAACTCCATTTCTTCAACCCAGTTTATCACCTCAGAAGTCTGGCTCTACAGAAATTCAAGCGAAACTCAAGAAAATGAGCGAAAAATATTGCAATACCCGATCATTTAAACCGCAAATACAAAAGAAATAAACGAGAAATTTTCTGGCATGCCACAGCATGAGTCTTGTCAAATTTGAAAACATCTTCATATGCATAGTTCTCTGATAATTAAAAACAATTTCATTAAACTTTTATATGAAAATTTGTAAACAAAAGAACAGAGTTAACTAGAGATAAGTTGAGCCATAAAAATAATTAAATAACTTACCTTAAGATTCAAAATAGTTACACAGAATTTTCAAATTCTGTAGCTCTAGCATAATATTTGTTTTCATTCTCTTTCTCAACTGACGACAAAATGCACCATTGGTTATTACAGACGAAAGTGACATACTCAACATGCAGTGTTTATCTGAATCCTTATTTAAAAACAAATATATTGAAACCAATTGAACTAATTCTCAATCACCTAACCTTAAAAATTCATCTGCATCTCTTCGCTACTTGAAGACCTTTCTCTTTTCATGGACCTATCATGCCAAGAGCGCTTCTCAATATCTCTGCTGCAAGACACGCTTTACAAATGTTAAATTATATATATATATATATATATATATTATATATATATATATACATGTATATTATATTTAGATTACAAACATTAAGAACATCTGGAAAGTTCTGTTTTCCTAGCATTTGGTACCTAAAGCACAGTAGTAAACACTCAATACAAATCTTCATGGTCACTAACCTTGTACAGCTTCAGTTGCTCAAGCCGACTTTCCAATGCAGAAATCTTGGCAGTGCTGGTCGACTGCACATGTGACCATTTCGAGTTCAGCTTCTGTAGCTCATTTCTTAGCTTCAGCGATTTCTCGTCTGTAGGTGCCTTGACCATCAGGTCTTGTCCTGTGTGGTTGATGTACTCGAGGTTGGACAATCTGTCACGCATCTCAAGCTGAATGTCCTGCAAACCAACAACGGGTACATTTAAATGCATGACTCTTTCATTCAATACAAACCATGTATGTACTTTCCACAGTATGAGTCCCAACCAAAAATGGGTACATTTAAATGCATGACTCTTTCATTCAATACATACCGTGTATGTACTTTCCACAGTATGAGTCCCAAGGAGGAGATGTTGCTCCCAGGGAGCCCACTTCAACACACTGGGACAACACAAAAAAGGTTCCATTCTACAGAGTTGCAGTTTGTGCAAATAGGTTTGAGAGCAAGTGAAATTGACAAGCACTTCTTATTCACTCATTCATTCATTCATTCATTTCGAGAATTTATATAGCACGTCTTCAAGAAATCTACTCAGAGGCTCTCCCAGTCCAGCCACAGCTTAAAAAAATTGGATTTGAGCGACTTATAAAAAGCAGGTGAATTCAGCCTAGGTATAAGTCGCAAGGTTAGTAAAGTTAGTTAAGTAAAGACAGGCACAGCAGGCGTTTAATTAGCAAATGGAACATCCATACTTAGCTTCCTTCAACGTCAAACATTGAGTTCTAGTTGCAAACGGCAAAATCGTTCAATATGTTGAGCAGCAATAACAACATTTTGTTGAAAAGTCAGCAACTTGGGGTGCGGTGGTGTAGTGGTGGCGTCGTTGCCTTGGAGCCGGAAAGTTTGAGGTTCAAATCCACCTCGCCACGTAAGGACCTTGGGCAAGTCCTTCACTCACAATTGCTTAGCGCTTCGGCGTGAAACTCCGATGCAGTGTCCGCTCTGCCTTCGGGAGCGCCTCTGAGTAGAGAGAGAGAGCTTGAAGAGGCGCTATAAAAAGTGCACATACAAACCAACAAACTTACTCTGCAGGTCGTGATGTGTCGTTCCATGACGTCAGCGGCATTTACGTCACAGATCGCCGATTCCAACCGTATTTCGATGCATTCTAGCCAACGTTTTAGCGACAGAAATGAATCCATGAACGACTTTGGCGGAGTTTTCTGAAGCGCTTTCGTCAGCAGAATCTGTCGCTCACCTGAAACAGAAGCAATCATTTCTAACTAGTCCTCACAAATTCATTTCTAAGTTCACAGAAATAACTGCAGAGAATAACCAAGAAATGCTAATTGTAATGTAACTCTGTAATGTAATCTAATCCGAAGGTTCTATAGCATCATTATCGTACATCTAAGACATCCGGCTCATCGTTGTTTAGAGTTAATAATAATAATAATAATAATAATAATAACAATAATAATAATAATAAATATGTAGAGATTTAAGTGCTATAAGTTCGTACGCAATAAGTCATTCGCACGATAAGTTGCAATCAAGACTCAAAAAACCAGGTGAAAATCTGACAAATCAGGGAAACCAAAAACCACAGTGGGTACGTAGAGACTTGCCAATTCTAAACCCTCATAATGCTAACAAAGGTACGATAAGTTAGTAAAGACAGTCCTCACTCACTGTTCACCATATTGCGATTGCAATAAAGATTTTGTAGAATGCAGTGTAAAAAAAAAACACCTTAGAGGTCTCTTCCACATAACTACAATCAAACAAAACATGACTGATAATGTGCAAAGAACTCACTGAGTTTTTTATGAGTGTCAAGCCACCGACGATTCAGTTCCTTGAGGTCATTTTCCAGAACCTTTAAGCTCAATTCGGAGCAGAGTACAAGATCTTTTGCACAAGAATTGATCTTCTGTATCTGGCTGTCGTGAGATAGAAATGCCTTCAGCTTGATCTAATAGACGCATAACAACAGAACGCAATAAAACGCTGCGCAGGATTTTTTTCAATTCAATTCACTTTATTGCAACCAGAAAACAAGATGACAGCAAAAGTAGAAAATATACATGCATTGGCTACAAAGGGGGGGGAGGTTCAAGGGATGGACATCCTGCTGGGGAGGGTCACCCAAGTAAAAATTCCCAAGAAAAGTTAACCAAGATAGCCGAAATGAAAGAAATTAAATCAAATTAGGTGATGACAGATTGCAGAAAAGTTAAAAATTCGAAAAACATATGCAGGTCCTAAAAGTTTAAGAAACATTTAAGTTACCATCAACCAGTATCACTGGCAATGCAGTGTAATGCAAAATTTTATGTTTCATCTATGTAAGTATTTTAAATATTTACCACAGAAAATAAGCCTATTCCAGTGTTTCAAGCAGATGCAAAATAAATCATTCACTGCTGTTAAATAGAGCAAAATTGATTGAATTTCAGGTCAGTATCTAGCATTAAGATAGCGAATTCGATTCGTGTTAAACGTGTTATCACCCAATACTACGATATCATGTACTCTTACTGTGCGCTTACTGGTGTGAATTAAAAACAAATATCATATATATATGATATTTGTTTTTAATTCACACCAATTAATGAGATCTGATAGCTTCAGTATTTAGCGCAACAACGTAGTCATCCAGTCATTTCGCGCCCCTTAGTAGATTTCTTGAAGGGTTGCTATATAAGTCCATTGAATGAATGAATTAATTAATGAATAATACATGGTATGTGTAAAGTACACAATATCACAGAGCCATCAGACTATCTGATAGCATGCAAGTGTTTCAAAACTTCAATTATGTTGAAACTACGTTAAGGATTTGAAGGCGGTTGACCAAACAACCAACCCGACAGTGTTCCAGCTGCCGACTGAGCTCCATGAATTCGTCGGCCGCTGGTCCCTCCGACTGAACCCACTTCTCGTAGATCTCAACGACCTCCTGGAGCGCAGACAACTCCGAGTAGACTTGTTTTGATTTGCTCGACAAGTTGACCTTTGACATGTTGTCCAGAAGGAGTTCGTTGAGTCTCTGCCATCGAGATTCCAACCTTTGCATCACTTCATCCACAGCGTCAGTTGAATCCTGGCCTGTTGCATAATAATAATCTTCATTTGATTTCAAACTGACACAATGCAGTATGATTACAATTCATAGTATGAATGGATGATCACAAGTTATTAAATTACAGGAATTCATCAAATTTAACAGTCAGCAGCCAACACGGCACCCATCACATCATACTACATGGTTTATCAACGCTACATGCCGAACTGAATTGAAGGTTGAGTGGAATTTTGGAAGGGTAGCAGGAAGTGATTCTGTGTCCACGCACTCTGCATGCCAGAGTGTTAGGAGTGGTGAATGGTGAGAGCCAAAAGGACTGAAAAAGAAGAGGCACCACACTGCATGAAAGTTGATGAAGAGTTGAAAGGTGCAGCATCACAATATATGATAACTACATGAGTTTGAAGAAACACTGATAAATATAATGCTTAGAACAGAACAAGTGTAACTGATTACAAATCAATACTCACTACATAACAGAGACCAAGAACAAACTGGCTGGGCAACATAAAGGAGTAGACTGGATTGACGTTGGGAGAAATTATAAGACTGACGGAGGACAGGAAGCGTTGGAGGAACATTGTACATGATGCGGGCAACCCCCGGATCGAGGATGACTGAGAACAGAACAGAACAGAGACTTGGTAACAAAGAACTTAATTCTTTAACATCACCTGCACTGGTTTCCCTATCACCTATTGTACATGCTTGTCAACAAAGGGTTAAAGTCTTGCAAAGTGACAGTATGTAAATTTAGAGCTTACCAATTCTTAGTTCGTCCCAAAGAGCCTTGCCAAGGTTACGCATCTCCTCCATGTCTTTCTCATGAGCTTTCACATCCTTCTCAGCATCCTACAACAAATCAAAGCAACTTCTGAAGCACAATATTCATGTATAAATTGACACACTAATGTGCACAAATTGCACATGCAGTAATGAACTAACACATTGTCTGACAGTTGAGTCAGTTTATACTTTCTGATCTCTTGATACTGTAAATGTTCTGAAGTCAAGTACACCAAAGGCATATTTAATTTAAGAACAAAGTTATTTTACAAAACAGACTACACTACTATTCCAAATACATCAAACACTTTCAAATACCACAATTATAATCAGTGCCTTATTTAGAAAAACAGGTTCCTGGCCTCACCATCAGATTTAGTTAACAATGTCAGGGGTACAATGTACAAATGGATGACGAATAATGGGGGGGGGGGCATTTACATGACTACGATCATAATAATATATTAATAGCTGAAAAAGATCTTGGAATGCCACTTCTGATCATATCGTATCATATCCAAAAATCATGTAACGGGACCTATCACAGCAAATGCCCGGCTTTGTCCCAAAGCACACCGAACACGAGGGGAAAAAGGTCAAAATGGTCGGTAGAGCACACAGAGTGAACAGATGTCGTTCAATGTTAATGATTTGTGATGCACAGACAGACAAAAGTGGTGCAAAAACAACACACGAGACAAAAGTGCTTGTGAATGAGTATATTAGAGGCAGCTGACCTCAATCAAAACCAGCTGCTCCTCAATCGTCAGACGATCCTGAACATTATCTGGTTCGATGGTGATCAACTCCTGCGTGACCTCCGTCTGGTCCAACCATTGGCTCAGTGCTGCCACCTGGCGATCGAAATCCTTCTTACGACCGGACTCCATTCGCGGTCGTTTCGCAGGACTCTGCCTGGAAGCTGCTAACCCTGAACCGAGCGAAACGGTGACAGGTTTCTCGCCTTTTCGTGAAACGGTGATCGTCTGTGAACCGCTGGAAGTTTTGGAAATGGTCAGTTCAATGCCGGAATGCACAATCTGGAATAAACAACCAGCAAGTAAAAAATGATTACGAAAAATATTTTACATTTTGTAAATAGTATTTGTAATCGAACATTTATATAGTGCCACTTCAAGAAAACTCCTCAGAGGCGCTCCCGACCTGACACCAAACCATAATCAAAGAGAATGGTTTTCAAACGCTTGCAGAAAAGCGGCAAAGAAAGACAAAGAAGTTCATTACGGAGACTAATAGGCAACTTATTCCAGAAACTTATTCCATGTTTAAAACTGTTTAAGAGCATGGGAATATGCTTTTAACCACCTGGTAGTTTTCCCAAATATTCTGTAAGCAAAACTGGACCATGCCAGGTTAAATCTGCAGTGTGACATTTTGTAAGCAGTTTAGTCTCTTATCTGATTTTCATCATCTGGCATCCTGCTTAAACACTTTGTTAGCAAAACTTGACCAAACTAGGTTTAATCAGCTATGTGAAATTGCCGTGCTTTCTCAGTCACTGGCCCTGTCATCTGGAACAGGCTTCCTGTTACACTTTACCAGAGTTAAGGGATCACTCCATGTTTTTCTCTAGCCTTGACCCTTTGAACCCAGCTGGCCGGTTTTCCGGCCCGTTATCCATAGCGTTACAGGAGCTTCGGGTTCAAAGGGTTAAGACTGTCCTATTTGGCCAAGGCTGGGTCAAGAGCACTTCTGAGTAGTTAGCCTTAAAGGGGTGCCATACAAGCGCTTCTGGTAAATAAATAAATAAATAAAGGCAGTCTAGCTTTTCCATAACAGCATCAGCTCTAAAATCTAAAAGGGTTCTCACTTAGTCAAGTCGAAAATGAAGTACGCACCTCTTTGCCATTCTGCTCCATCAGTTGAACAAGACTGTCCCACCGCTCCTGGCACTCCTGCAGCTTAGTGTTAATAGACTGGATCCCTGCTTCATCGTTGCCAATGTACTGGACTAATTCAAGACCAAAGTCGTTCAGCTCGTCGAAACACTTCATCATCTCGTCCATGTCGTTTTCTATGCTCTGAAAGAGAGGAGAAAGATCATTTGATTTCAAAGCACATTGCAATTTAAGTGAGAGGTGCAATAGAACAAAAGGGAGTGAATGTCATAGCTGAATTAATGATTTTTTTGCAAGAAACAGAGAAGTGCAAGATAATATTTAACTGCTTATGGGGCGTGGTGGTGTAGTGGGTATGTTCGTCGCCTTGCAGCTGAAGGGTTGCAGGTTCGAATCCACCTCAGGCCATCGTGTAGGGACCTTGGGCAAGTCCTTCAATCCCAATTGCTCAGCGCTTCTGCGTGAAGCTCCAATGCAGTGTCCGCTCTGCATTCGGGAGTGCCTCTGAGTAGACAGCTTGAAGGGGCGCTATAACAATGTACATACATGTTTAAATTAAGACTTTTGAGAATCAAAACGGCTGGCTGGCAAATAGCTCACACAGCAGTTTACCTATTGCAGACAGCGAGAACATCTATAGTTTGACTCCAACAATAACCAAGACAATGTCATTCTGTGACCAGGTAGCTCAATGTCCTTTAAATCAGAGAGAATTTCATGCAACCAGGCATTTACTTTTTGCCCATAAATGATCTGACTTAAATGTACTACCTCAATACTGTCGTCCTCCTTACTTAATTGCTTATAACTTAAATTTATTTACATTGTCATCCATATTTTAAAACATTTCTCTGCTCGATATTACTGTCCGTGAATGTCTCGGCCACACTGATATATAATCCAATCTAAATATAATCTACTATGAACATTGCAATTGATGCACTTTTCACATCAGAACTATCCAGCAGTGCTCTCAGCATGACAAGCCCGTGTAAAGAGAAATGTCCTTAAACAAAGAAAAGATACAGGTGAATTCCAAACAACAATCCTGCTACGTATTGCACAGAGAAGGCAGCCAGTTGCTGGGTTAATGAAGTTCATGACCAAGGTACAAATAGACCAAAGGTGGTCAGCAGGACAAAAAAGGGCATTGAAGATCATGCAAGGAGTGGCTAGCACATCAAGTCACATCAAGTGACATGTGCATGCGTTCGTCGTGTTTGCACGCCAGTGCGTTGACTGCCTTGGCTAAAATGCGTGCATTTGCTCTCATTGGCCCGGCATTGTGGAACCAGCTTCCTCCTTCAACGCGTTCCTCCATATTAACTGATGGGCCAAATGCCTCTTTTCGATGTCTCAAAACTATTTTTTCTCTCTTTAAGATCTAACGTACTGGGAGCGCCTCTGATTGGTGTGCAATTTGTGAGAGGCGCTTTACAAATTTATAGATCCAATACAATACAATACAAATCTACCTTCAGACACTGCACGTGTTCAACCACTTGATTAATATCCGAAACGTTGATCGTCCGCATGCCGGCCAGCGTGTCTTCCGTTTCCGTCAGCCAATCAGAGAACTCCTTCAGTCGCTCGTTGAAGCCGTGCCACCTGGCGAGCGCTTCTTGCAACATGGCGCCGTACTCCTCGATCCACCGACAGACGCTCGTCCATCGAGTACCGAGCGACTCGAGCTGTTGCTCAAGGGCAGCATAGGCTGGAAAGCAGAACAAGAGCATAATAATAATAATATAAATTATAATGTTATTTAAAATAAAAATGCATGGACGTGACGTGGGACGAGACGATACAACTGGCGGTGGACAGTGAGGAATGGACGAGATGCATTGCCCGATGTGCAGAATTGCATGAAGAGGGCTGATGACGCTGATGATTTATAATAATAAGATTTTTTCCCATGTATATATGTCATTATTATTAATGTTTTATTTTAAGATTTACAAAGTGAAATTCAATATGACTCACTGCCTAACAAGTGCTAGCAGAAGTAACTTAACAAGAATAATTTTGTAATGTATTGTATCACATTATATATGTCATTATATATACTATAGTAAAAAAAGATCAAGATGATCAGCCGAGTGAAATGAGTAAGACCAGGATGTTGATAATGCCTTTTCAATATAATTTTAGCAGTATTTAAATCATCAGCTGCATGTTGGAGACCAACTTATGACGACAATGACTAAGACAGGAAAAATTCAGACAGATTGCACAAAACAATGCAATATTTACATTACAATTTAGTTACGTTACAGACAGAAGCAAACGAACCGGATTCGGAGTTAGTTTCATCGACGACAACGACCATACTCTGAAGATTACTGACTCTCTGCTGTTGCTGTTCAACTTCTGCATGCAACAACTGCAACCAACGAAGAAATCATCTTAGAACAGAAACTCAACGTCCGATTAGAAAATGTATGTGGCACTCAGTGAATACAATTTCACTCAACGTAATATAATATTCGTGTCTACTGCACTGTACTCTATTTTTTCTACTCAAGACTAAAGGAGAAGGCCCAGCGGAGGGAAGAGTGGCGACATTGGACAGCCGAACCTGCCTAGGGGCAGAGAACCAGAAGAAGAAGAAGACTCTATTTTTATTTTTCATTTATTTATTTCTCACATTTGCTAAAGAGCTTCTTCAAGCTATCTACTCAGAGGTGCTCTCGACTACAAAGCGAACACTGCATCGGAGTTTCACATCGAAGTGTGCGAGTAATTGCGAGTGAAGGACTTGCCCAAGGTCCATATGCAGCGTCTTGAGGCGGATTTTAGCCTGAAACCCTCCGGCTCCAAGGCACCGAACCCATCACTGCACCACCGCGCCCCACAACTTGTGTATTGTATCAAAACATTTATGAAGTGCCTCTAACAGGGTGAACCATTCACAGACCTGCTCCCACTGCCCAAGACCAAGAGAGAAAAAATAAATGCACAGTTACACTACTTTTACATTTACATACAACAGCAAGACTGAAAATTTAAATCAGAGGCAGACAAAGGACTTGCCTTTTGTTCTTTGATTTGCTGGTGAACGCTTCTTTCGCTGTTGCTGCTGCTGCTGCTATTCGCCTTGCACGCACTGATGCGGTGTTCAACTGATGTTAGCCAATCAGAGAGGCTGTCCAGTTGCTGCTGCTGTTTACCCATCAAAGACTGCTGCAACCTAAAACGATCACTCATCGTAAGGTAATAGGTGTAATAAAATGGTACGGTAAAAGGTGATTCCTTAAGAAAAAAGATAATTTATGGATGGTAAAAGGCAATTTCTTACTAAAAATTTACGTTAGGGGTCAAAGTAGACCAATATCCTGGTTCAGAAATAGCCCTTTTGAAGCAAATCCTCTGTTCCTTGCCATTTCTATTTTACCAATAATGTCCAAGCCTCCGTTCCCCACTCTTGTTTCTTTCCTCCAGCTCATGTTATAATTACTCATGGACCAAATTTATTACATATTGTCGTTTACAATGGCACCATACCAAGTACATACATATCAATCAATCAATCAGAATTTATATAGCGACCCTTCAAGGTGTCTTCTCAAAGGCACTAACAGCCGAGATCGAGTGAAAAAAACAATCTTCAACAGTTTGTAAAATTGAGAACAGCTTGGGAGGTGTCACATAGTCAAGGGAAGTCCATTCCAGGTTGTTGGACCAACCACAGAGAACGAACGCCTCTGTATTGTTGCAGAGCGAGTGAAAGGTATACATAAGTGCTTAAACGTATTATTAAACAGATAACCAGCATGTAACAACAACAATCTTCAGTGTTCTTCGGGCATTGAACGTTTTTACGTGCAATCCATAGCTATAATTTATGGCAAAAAAGATAAATGATTTCCTTAGCACATCTCTCTCATTCTCTGTCTTCCTGTCTTCTACCTTATAGCCTCTATAATTTATGGTAAAAAAGATCAACTACATCTGAGACCTATTCCCAGTGTATGGTAAAAAAAGATCAAATTATAGTAAAAAAAGATCAATGATTTCCTTAGCACATCTCTCATTCTCTGTCTTCCTGTCTCTGACCTTGTTTCAATCTGTTTCTCGTTTTCTCTCTCTATGGCCAAACTAAAATGGAGTAAGCATATAAAAAAACTGCTCCATAGCACTGGCAATGCCATGGCTCCCTGTATAAGGCATGCTCCTACATTGCAGTCTTCACGCCAAAGGATGTTGTTCCAATTCCTTTCCCACTGTTCTGGGTCCAGATGGTTCACAGTGTTTACATAGTTAAAACTGAGGTCAATCTTCAACAGATGAGGTCACAATGATGATGGAATTACTGCTGAGTCAGTGAAAACATTCCCTAAGTACAGCCTGGTGTCACTGACATGTGTAACGAAGGTCTGAAAACAATCCAACTATGACCCAACTCAGAAATCGACGATCTAATTTAAGAACTTCCTGAACATTTCCACGTCTTCTCAACTTCCTCCTTCGACACATTTGTCCTTATTAACTGGTAGGTTAAGTGCCTTATCACTGTTTCACAATGTTTTTTTCCCTTGTTCTCTTGCACTGGTCTTACATCACCTCAAGCTGCTGTGCAGGGAACCTGAGCAAAGTCCTTCTCTCGCAATTGCTCATGCGCTTCAGCATGAAACTATGATTCAGTGTCCACGGCTCATGCTGTAGAAAGGAGTGCCTCTGAGTAGATATATATATTTTAGGGCGCTATAACAAGTCAGAAGGTACTTTCCACCTGAGCAGGTACTTTTCACCTAAGCAGGTACTTTCCAACTAAGCAGGTACTTGTCACCTGAGCAGGTACTTGCCACCTAAGCAGGTACTTTCCAACTAAGCAGGTACTTGTCACCTGAGCAGGTACTTGACACCTGAGCAGGTACTTTCCAACTAAGCAGGTACTTACCACATGAGCAGGTACTTTCCACCTGAGCAGGTACTTCCCCTGAGCAGGTACTTGCCACCTAAGGAGGTACTTGCCTCCTGAGCAGATACTTGCCACCTATCAACCCTCAACACTAATTTCCTTTCAACAGCAGCACAGATACCATCCGTCTCTACCTCGTCTGTCGATCCATCGCCTGCAGTCGAAGATCCTCCCAGCGATTGTTGAGTAGCGCCATCTGGTCTTCCACCTGATTCTCTTCCTCCGACGTCAGACGTTCCTCCACGAGAAGGTGGTTCCCCTCCTGCAACACGTTTCCGATGCTGTTCTGTCTCTGCGTCAGCTGCATCATAAATTTCTAAAAAGGAAATAAAAATAAACATAGATAAATTAATATTGATACAAGCAGAATATTTATTTATGTTGCTTATATAAACCGAACTTATATAATTATAAAACCTTTGTAAAATTAATTATATATGTAATATGCTGCGTTCTGCCAGCCTGAAGAGTTGATTAAACGAAAATTGATTGATTGATTGTTCAATATCACAAACACAATCTGCTCCCGATGAGAGAAAAAAACATCCTTTATTGCTGGATCGAAATCTGCAATCTAAGAAAAAAAATAAAATCCAGGACGCAGTGCTTAAAGTGTAAAAAAAAGAAGTGCCTGGATGCCCGTTGCCTTTTCAGGTGTGCCGGCCTAATCAGTGGCAGGACAGCATAGAAATTTGAAAAACCTTCTTGGACACTGTCCAAGACCGTCCTGCCATACTTTAAGCCCTGGATGGATGTAAAGCCGATGCATCAAATGTACTCACAAAAATATAAAATAATTTAAAGTCATAGAACAAATCAATAACTAAAGCCACTGAAGAAATAGCTCAAACAAGTAACAATGGCCTGTGATGAAAACGAGTTTCATTGCAAAAAGATGTTGCTCACAGATAATAAACATATATTTAATAACTTCTGGATAAGTACATATCATCAAGATCACTATCATGATTGCTATCACTATCACTATCACTATCACCACCACCATCACCACCACCACCACCACCATCACCACCACCACCACCACCAACACCACCATCACCACCACCACCAACACCATCACCACCACCACCACCAACACCACCACCACCACCACCATCAGTCTTCATCACAATTAAGTAAAACCACTACCAATTCAAATCCAAACAGAAAAATAGGCCATATTATTGAACCTGATAAAATATCTATCTAGAGACAATGATCTTGAAAAGGGTAAGCAGCAAGTTCTGAGCTGATATATGATACATGACAATACCTCATGATACGTGACAGTACCTCATGATATGTGACAGTACCTCATGATACATGACAGTACCTCATGATACATGACAGTACCTCATGATGCGTGACAGTACCTCATGATACATGACAGTACCTCATGATGATGGAACTGCTCCTTCAGTTCATCCGTATCCTGTGCAACAGGCGGCTGGCTAGAAAGCGCCTTGCAAGCGTCAAGAAGCCAGGCCAACGTTTCGCTTACGGCTCCCATGAAGCCACCAAAGTCAAGTGAAACCCCTTTGCCATAGAGACTTGTCTCTGAGACAGCTGGAAACAATGGCTGCAATAAAAGCCATCAACATCAAACACATATGGCGGTGTCTCAATGCAATACAATAGCATTTTCATATCGCTCTTTTTACAGGGTTCAAAAGTGCTCACACATTTATGGCACACCTGCAATTAATGTATGTATGTGCAACATTGTGCACTTTTTAAAGCACCTCTTCAAGAGATCTACTCGGAAGCGCTCCAAACTACAGTGCAGACACTGAATCGGAGTTTCACGCCGAAGCGCATATTAGCATTTTGTGAGTAAAGGACTTGCCCAAGGTCCCTATAAGGCAGCTTGAGGTGGATTCGAACCTGCAACTCTTTAATAATCTTAGCACTATATCAATTATTTGAGAAAATTACAGCATAGATTCATGTAGATACCACATGACTGAATAAAAATGCGGCGCTCAACTTACCATTGAATAACGGAAATGCCCGTCAGAAGTTTCAGCGTCATTCGCTAAATCGAGTTGATCTCTGCTGAGCGCATCATAGACATAAACGAGATAGATCATTATCGATCTCTTCTCGGGATAGCTTATGTCAACGTCTGCAATCAACCACAATCAGAAAATCTTCAGCATATGAAGCCTCAGTTTCTGTGACTTGACTGTAAAAAATAACAGCATGTAGCCAAAGGAACATCCTTTTTTCATTTTCTTCCTTCAAAAAGCGCCTTAAAACTCACTACTTCTCTATGGCTTTTAAGCACATGGATATCTGACTGCATCTTCCTCTGGTGGCTGACTATCCGCGCCTCAGATTCACATTTCGGTGTCACCTTGCGCGTGTTATAAATTTATTTAATAATAATAATAATAATAATAAAACTTACATTCCGATAATAATAATAATAATAATAATAATAATAATAATAATAATAATATAATAATAATAATAATAATAATAAGGATGAAATCATGTGAGATGGACATGCATAATATATCTTGACAGCACACGCTGTCAAGTGCCATAATAGATGTTATCAAGTAGTGCAACCGAATTCTGTTCACATTCTAACTTTTCACATCTATAGCGTGGAGATATTCCCAGGTTTATGACTGCCGGCTATCAATGAGGATGGAGTGCAGTGGTGCTGATAGGTGCACTCCATTTGGTGAGTTGTTTCCGCAGTCATCATATCAATAAGACAACTGCAGCCCTAAGGCAGACCATTGCTGTGCGCATGTTGCACTGATTTAGGCACGAACATGATCGCTAATGCATTTCTACCCTTCACCTCTGCACAACGTGAAAATCAAAGTGCATTGGCAAGTCATGGAACTTGTAATCAGAAGTTGTCTGGCAAATGCTTCACTGCTATCTTACCTCATATTTAACATATTTTACCTTACACGCCTTACCTCTAGGGTCCCTAACTAGTGGGATCTTCCCTTCTGGGACTCCTATTGCTTCCCTGGAATTGCTACTCGTTTGAACATGTATTTATATCTAACTTTCTTAACTATATTAGCAAGTCAAACTGTGTAAATGCTGTATTTTTTTCTTTTATGGGAGCAATAAACTTGATTTGATTTGATTTGATAGTACCCGGTACTTAAATATCAATTCTGGATTTACTTGTCAAACCAATTTTGCCCCAGTTTAGTCATGCCTTACCTTACTCTAACTTAGCTTACCACAACTTGCAACAGAGCACCAGTAAGGCCACTGATGAGAGGGGCCACTGATGAAAGGGCCACTGAAGAAAGGAACCACATACGAAAGGGGCCACAGATGAAAGGCATCACAGACAAAAGGACCATGTATGAAACGGACCACATATGAAGGGCCACAGATGATAGGGGCTACAGATGAAACGGATCATAGCTGAAAGGCTTAAACTAGAGGATATAACTAACTAAAGATGAACAAAAAGAATAATTGAACATTTTCTTTCAATCTCACCATCTGCATCAAGAAGTGCTGGAAGAAGCAGCTTCTTATTCGCAAGATCGAACGCATGATCAAGACGAGAAACATTGTCGCTTGTCAGCAGCAGATCGTAACTGAACAGATCAGGACTGAAAGTTAAAACAATTCGGATTTAATATTAATTAACGAACAAAAATTTCAGCCAAACAATCTTATTTTACTTCTCTAAAGGCAACACATTTGTAGTTGCGAGAAGAACAAAAATCTTTTAGAAATTCTACAACTATCTCACACCCAAACGTCATCCACCCTGTCCATCTGACTAACTCCTTGCCTGACTATCTAGATCTTGACCCCTGCCTATTGACTTTTTTGATTGAGTGCCGTGAATAAGTTCGTTCTTGTGACAATGGTTTTTGGGCGATGTAGAAATTAGAAGTTTACGATTACAGAAGTTTACTATCTCATCCTGTTGTGCACAATCATTCTCCACCTCAAGTTAGACAGATTTCTCATGCACACAGTGATCACTTTATTTTTCCAAAAGTAGAAAACAGTTCTTTAGAAGCTAAATACAGACAAGAAAAAGGCAAACAGAAATACAAAAACTATTTCACAAACAAAGCAATTTAATAATATTCTAGACATGTGCTAATAATCTCTTGGAGAGGATGATATGAACCACGATCTGATACAAGAGAAGTTGTCCCCTGCTTACAGAGACCAGGACCACTAATTAAATTATTAAACCAATATCCATAACTGAATGTCAGTGACATCATTTCTGCTGCTGTTGCTAATTGTAACTTCCAAGTTTCTAAAGCGCCACTCAAAAGCCCCAAGCACAGGGCGCCAGCTTATTCAAGCACAGGGAACCAGCATATTCACGAGTGCTGTTGTCATTGCCAGCATGTTCCGTTGCAAAAAGCATATGTCGCCAGACTCGATAACTTTCAAGTCAATTGCTATACAAATTAATGGCAAGTCAAACATTTTTTGTGCCAAGCTTAATTTGTAGCAGAGTTAAAAATTTTTAACTCTGGAAGGTTTTTTTCCAGCTTCCTCTCATTCTAGAATTGCCTACAGATGTCAGCATCACCGCAATAACAGTATTTCATTGGCAAGAACCAGAGGAATGTGACCCAGCTATGTGAGGTCAAGTCCTAAGACACCAGACAGTAGATAGCTTAAGAAAATACTACCTCAAGACTGATAAAATGAACCTGCATCATTTCCACTGTTGGTAGATCTGATGTAATCAGTATTGCAAGATAAAGTGTGATTGCTTTTTAAATACCTTGGAGAAAATTAGTGAAAGTATTAAAGGCTCATTGTCTTCGCACTATGTAGCTTACATCAGAATAGAGAAAGCAAGACAAAAACGGCTCATGCTTGTGCCATCACAATGATGCCACAGAAGCTTTTAGGCTTAGATCAGGGCTTGAAGTGTGGCTGGACGGTCATGGACGGCGTCCATGCACTTATTTTAAAATATGAATGCTGTCCTGCCACTTATTGGCCAGCACAGCCTGAACAGGTAAGGGCGTCCAGGCACTTCTTTTGGAAAGGTAAGGAACGTCCAGGCACTTATTTTTCCACAGGTAGTTCTTTGCATATGGGGCATTATGGGCAGCTCTGAATCCACAAACTAAATGTCTGCAGAATCTAACAATTGAATGTGGACAAACCTGACTTTCAGTGTCAATTTCATTTAGATATTTTCAATTAATGAATATAATAATTAAATAAATAAACAAACATTAATTTATCAATTTATTCAATTAATATAATAATTAATTAAATAAACAAACATTAATTTATCATCTCATTCCTTAATATCTGCAATATCATTAACAATTCAGGAAAGAAATAAAAACTAAAATAATTCCAGTCAAACTTACCAGTGCTTGTGTATGATAGCATTAAATGCAAGACCGTCCCTCCAACTTGTTGTAAAATCATGAACCTCAACATTTCGGTACCTAAACAATAAAACAATTTAAAATCAATACAAATTAGAATAATTGTCAATTATCACTTATTATCAATTATTGGTATACATCACAATTTACTGGACTAAAAATACGATAAATGCTAGAAAATACATCCTGTTTGTCTTTCAACAATCTGAGATGACCCAAACCAGGATGGGTTACATGAACTTAGAAAAATGTCAGAAATCACTTTTCAGTTGTTAAAAGATAGACCTTGCAGTATTTTCGTTCATCCAAAATATCTTTCAGCAACAGGACCACACATCTTAGGGGCGGGTGTTGAAAAGAGCCGCACAGGAAGTGACTGATTTCATTATCTTACCTACACTCACGTTACTCAATCATCTGCTCTCTTTAAGAAACACACACAGAGCAGACGTAAATGCTGCCCAATGCTTGCTTGCTACATCAATTGTCCGACTACTGGTCGGGAGTGCCTCTGAGGAGCTTCCGCAGAAGTGGCTAGTGGTACTACACGAATTTACGATTAGCTGTATTAGTGACTGGAGTCGTGGAATAATTGCTGTACTTTGTCACGGTAACATAGTGGTTGGTCTGATGGACTGTTAACCCGGAATTCAGTGGCTGAATCCCCCCCCCCCCCCCCCAACAAGAGCAGAAAGATGTTTCACAAATTATGTCTATTCCACTTAGAACTCTGCTACAAAGAGGATGCGCAACATAAACTCAGGGTGAGAATTGCCGGGGAGTTTGGTGGGGGGGGGGGGGGGGTTTCAACCTGCCCAGTCTTTCTTAGAGCCCCATAGTAAAGTCTCTTTTTCCCACTCCAATTCCAAGTGGATAATGGTCCAAACCCCGGCCCCCCAAGTTATTTTTCGACAATTCTTACACTGCATAAACTTCCTGTTGGAAATGGGGTCATGCACAACCCCCTCTCACATGCTGAGGCCAAGAACAATTACACACTAGGTAGTAGGTACTTCTCTTTCCTACAGTACTCGAAAAATTGCCTAGCAGTAAGATAAATAAAATCTGATCAACTAAGATAATTTCTACAGGGCCGTTAACACAATGAGGTTAATAGGTCGTGTCACATGAAATAATCACTTTTAAATCTAATCAAAACCATTAAACAGTTGGAGAAGCCAGGTTGAACTCGGAGTCTCGGATATGCCAGACAATCAAGAAATAAGACTATATACTATACAATACAATACAATTAGTCATTTATACCGTGTTTTAACAAAAACAAGTCTTGATTTTAACTCTGCAATAGATGAGCACTGGCGAATGGAGGTCGGAAGACCGTTTCATTCTATGGCAGGTAAGTGAGTTGAAAGGTGTAGAACAAACAGAATTGGGCAACAAAATTCTAAATCAAAACCTCAGACTGGACAACTGAGAAAGTTATTGAACCCAAAACTGTCCTGATATTAAGCACTGAAACAAGAATCACAGCATCGATCGATATATCAGCATGGCAAAAAGGTATGCAGATGATGCCCTTTGTGATCTACAAAAATGACTTGAAATTTAATTCTTCATCTGATTGACATGTGTAGTACTATGAGTGTGATAACACACTATGTAACATGTCAGTTGATATCTGCTGGTGCATTACCACAGTCATGGCCACTACATACAGTAGAGTCTGAGCAGACATGACTCTTTAAAAAGTTGATATAATGTTCCTAATTCTCCATTAATCATCATGTTGTTTTTTTGGGTTTTGTTTTGATGATGTAATGATGCTTTCAGCATTGCAATTGTACAGCACATTTGAAGAAAGCAGACTTCCACTCTGGGTTAATCTCTCATCGCTTTCCATGTTTTTATATGTAGCAGTGCTTTCATCTGGTACTCAAAAGATGTTATAGTGTTTTACATGCATATACATATGTAGGCATGAAAGATATGAATGCTTGCTCTCCATAGATACATCCCATTAATCATAATACTGTCAACACCACCAATTGGCATTTTGTGAGAGATAAAAGACGAATCTTTCCCTTTGCCAAAGCCTGATAAATTTGCCAATGCCTGATAAAGTAGCATTGCAACAATTCATAGAGTACCTCCAAGGGTCATTTCTAAGGACAGCTAAAACAAAAGTCCCAGAGTGGGGCACAGTGGTGTAGTGGGTATGTTCGTTGCCTTGCAGTCGGAAGATTGCAGATTCAAATCCACCTCAAGTCGCCGTGTGGGGACCTTGGGCAAGTCCTTCACTCACAATTGCTCAGCGCTTCGACGTGAAACGACGATGCAGTGTCCACGCTGTATTCGTGAGCGCCTCTGAGTTGACGAGCTTGAAGGGGTGCTATAACAAGTGCACATACAAACAAACAAACAAAGCAATCATGCATTTATAACGTTCTGGCAACAACCTGTAGCCATAAAAGAGAATTTTCATTGCAATTCTTTAATAAAAGATCATTTTCCTAGATATTAACACAACAATGACAATCCAAACATGAACAGTATATAATCTAAAAACGGCAACAATTTAATGTTTGGACAGCACGGCAAAGAATTGGCAATCGAACACAAAGTGTCTAGCCGCAGACGCATCATTGACAGGCTGTGGCAATATCTATCACTCCTCTTTCACATCATCATCTCATCAAGCTTCCCTTCTGTCCAAAAGCTGGTCATCAGTCGCGAAAACTTGACCACAAGTGGTCCTTCATTCTTTGAGAGGAGGAAGCCCTGTGTCAGGCTTTCATGTGACATTTAATGAGCATTCCCGATCTATCAATGCTGTGCCGTGAAAGGTTGAAAGGCCCGGAAAGCAATGGGACACAGCCATCAAAAACACAAATGACACGAAAATAACCGAACGAGACTGGCACCAAAAAGTAATATGTATGTATGTATGTATGTATGTATGTATGTATGTATGTATGTATGTATGTATGTGTGTATGTATGTGTGTATGTATGTATGTATGTGTGTATGTATGTATGTATGTATGTATGTATGTATGTATGTATGTATGTATGTATGTATGTATGTATGTGTGTATGTATATGAACATTTATGTAGCGCCTTACAATAACCTCACAAAGGCGCATTATGTGCGTTTAACAATGAGACGCACAACTAAACTACATTCTGAATCGCTCGTGCGCTGTGGTGACTCCATTTGCACACACTGCAGGAGATTGCTCAAATGCAGACAGACAAAAGAGACACAAAAGAAATAAGAGCAGCACAGCGAATCAAACTCCTGTCACTGATGAAGAACGCGTACACTGCCGTACAGAGCAAGATTCAGATCTGTTTTCTTAGAAATATAGGGTGTCCAATAAGTTCGTGAACGATTTTGCTGGCAGATAGCAGAAAATTTTTGCAACATACATCAATAATGCCTATGTCATTTGAAACAGCTTTATGTCCCGAAACCAAAAAGTGTAAAAAGTGTCAGTTTTTTGCAACGAGTAAATGACGTCATCAATTTATGCGGAAGAGCTAATTTTTAGCGAATTTTATGCAATTCGCGATCGTCTTTCATAAACAAACTTGGGGAAAATGGGGAAAATAGCAGACGTTCAGTTACGCTCGAAAGCTGCTATTCTTGATGAAGAAGGATATTCATATTCCGTTATAGGCGATAAATTAGGATGATCGAAAGGCTGGGTAGCAAAATGGGTTGAAGTAAGCAAGCAAAGCGAGTTAGGCGAGCATGCACGATGCGGTCGACCAATGATTTTGACACAGGCTGTTATTAAAATAATAAAAAAAAGGCGAAATACAGACGATGACCTGAATTGAGACAGATAGAAAAATCTTTCAAAACAGGTGGACTTAAGGACAACAAAGAAACAATCAGAAATTACATGAAAGGGGAGTTAAAGTGGAGAAGTTGGAAACGCAGAAAGGCGCCATTGCTAACAGACGCTCAGAGAAAAAACGGTTGTTATTCGCGAGCACATACATCTGCTGTTTCGCGAGCATGGCTGAGCGAAAATATTCCTAACTACATTGAAAACTGACCTACAAAATTCCTAACTACATTGAAAACTGACCTACAAACTCTCCTGATCTCTCACCGATTTAAAATCTCTGGAGTATACTCTCAAGCAGTGTCTACAAAGATCCTGAACCAAAATCTCCTGCTCAGCTAAAACTTCGTTTGCGAAAAGCATGGAATTCGATATCGGTTGAAACTTTGTACAACCTCATCGAATCTTTGACCAGGCGAACGAAAGCTGTTATAGCCAGCAAAGGCAACACTATTGCCTATTTAATGCTGCAATAATTATTGATTTTTGTTGTGTATATTTTTTGTAACAAGCTAGCAAAATCGTTCACGAACTTATTGGACACCCTGTACAAATTGCATGGCCAACAAATGCAGGGAAAACTGGTCAGTAGAGCCACAGGAAAGCTCATATATATGACGTCAGTTAAATTCCTTAGAAAAAATTGCATCGTGATCAGAGAATGACATCTTGTCTATTTGTATGTTTGTGTGCGCTCATGTCGAGAAATAGGTGCACACCTCTTGTTTTCTGCTTGCACTTTGGCAGTGCCAGTCCCAAGCCGGGAGAAAGAAGGAGTGCAACACTAATCATCCTTGAAAAAAAATAATCTACACTGACCGTATTATTATGCCCATTCTTCAATTAATTGATTGGGTGAGCTGCCTCACCACCACTTACCCTTTTGAATAGGCACCATGCTATTTAAAGCGTCCCATGTACGAACCATACCAGCCAAGATTTAAATCTCTCAAATAAGTTCTCATTGGGAAGCAAATCGTGATCTGCATTCTCTTTAACAAAGAGATGGATGAGATGCATGCAGTCTATTCTCTAAACAGAGTAGCTAACTGGGTCAGTGAAGTGTATACGTATGTAAGAGTTCCAGGGTAACACTCTAAACAAATTTCGCCACCCGTGTAGTACCACATGAACCGTAAGTATGCCTGTGCACTTCTATTCTGCATATACAAATGTAAGTATGCTTGTATGTAAGTATGTATACATGTATGTTTGAATGCAAGTATGTATACATGTCTGCACACAAAGAATCATTTAATCCTGACATGTTTATATATAATTATTCATTCATCCATTTATTTGTTCATTCAATAGACTTTTGTAAGCACCCTGTCAAGAACCTACTCAGGAGCTCCCAACCCAGCCATGGCAAAAAAAGAATTGAGAGTTACGAAACAAAGCACAATTGGTCAGATGTAATAAACGCAGCTTTAAACGAGGTCATTCCAGATGGACGGCCGTTTCTATATGTGTGAAATGAACAGAAAAATTGAAAATACATGCATTCAAGGGTGCATGAAGCAAACCATGCAGACCTAGAAAACCAGAAATGCTTTAACTGTACACTGTAACAAGTTGCAGTCTGTCAACCGCATTGTTGAATAAACGAAAATTCTATTTAAATCTGCTCCCCTAAAGCTACTTGAAGTGCACATGACCATGTGTACTATTGTGTAGTTAAGATTTTAGTTAAGTACTTAATTAAGTTTGTTTCTCTACATGCTCTTGACAATATAAGCTTTTCTGCAATCTGTCATCACCTAATTTGTTTTAGTCTCTTTATTTTCAGCTATCTTGATTAATTTTTCTTGGGACTTTTTACTTTGGTGACCCTTCCCAGCGGGATGTCCATCCCTTTTGGACCCCCCTCTTGTAGCCAATGCATGCATGTTTTGTACTTTTATTGTTTTCTTGTTTTCTGGTTGCAATAAAGTGAATTGTATTGTATTGTATTGTATAAAAAATAGCAAAGATCCTAAATAGATTTAATTGCAATTCCCACCCGTGCGTCGACCGTCTGCACCAGGACAGCAATTGCGCCTCCCAATCATCGCTATTCACATCTGGTTCCTGGATGTTCTTCAAAATTGCTTCGATCTGATTCAACAGGAAAACATTAAAAAAACATTTTAAAAACCTCAGAGCTCTAAAAATATTATTGCAACCATTCGTTCTTTCAAGACGCAACAAACATATATCAAGTTAACGACAATGAACGAAATATCAGCACATAAAATATGTGCTTGTGTTCTCTTACATAGATGAACATTGAAACTAAAAGACAATCATGAAATATTAGGTTTTAAGCTATACTCGTCCACAGTAACTAAAATATAGCTTGGTAAATTGTTAAAAAATATAAGTAACGGTAGGTACGATTATTTATATAGTGCTTTGAAGACCACACACACACAAGCACGCATGCACACACACAAACATCATGTAGTTAACATCAGAAAGCAGTGATTAAGAACAGAGTAGTTTTTAGAAGAGCAGGACAGTTTTCAAGAAATGGACAGTCTATTTAAATAAATGGACAGCAGTTAAAAATTACAGCCAAGACCACAGATAATGCAAATCTGGAATCGTCTCAACTCTCAACAGTTCTTCAGAAAAACTGAAAGGAGGTAGGGATGGAAAACTGCTGGCAAAGACTTTGAAAGTTGAAAAGAAAGCAGCCCTTAACTGACAACAATAATAATTTTAAAATAAAATAAAATAATGATAAATGCTAATATAAAACTGAATCTAATCTAATTTAACCTGAACTAACGTAACAACACCAGCACACAAGGACTTCTAAAGACTGAAAGCACACAATGGCTGCTTAGAAATGAAACCCCGAGTCCATATTAAACATCAATACATTAACTAGATCACCCTTAAATAGGCCTACACCAGAAAATGCTTAAACCAGATGGCACAATAAAGCCTAAAACCCTATTACAGAGGCAGTTGGTCACAGTACACTTCATAAATGAACTTACGTGCCATCGTAAAATGATCGTCCATATCAAGGAATGAATTGTCTTTCGATCTCCACTTTGCACGTTCTCAGCTGAAATTTCGTCTAACTTCACCTAAAACACACACACACACGTACAATTGTACCAATTTGTAATAGAGCATTAGAGGCATTAACAACTGGAATTGGAAACCTCATTTTCATTTTCAAAACGATTATTGGTTTTTAAAGTTTACAAAATGATAATCGAATTCATCCTTAAAATTCATTTAACAAAATTATACGAGATGATTCACGCATTTGTACGGACCATAAGCTTAAGGTTTGCCATGAAAACAAACTAGTTTCAACTTATAAATGGTAGCTGTGATGCAGAATTACCCATGACTCGTTATATAATAAGAGGTCGTTGACCCACTGTATGATAGATATTGATGTATGACACTGCTATGTGGCACTTTGAATGCACTTTGAATGCAGCATCGTCACAAATTTCAGCAAATTTTAACATTTTGTGACATTGGAGGCATGTTAGATACCCAAATATAAAATAGAGTGCAAAGATGAAACAAAAACATCCAACCTCCACTTCTTCATTTGCAATAAAAAGCATTAGAAGTCAAGTTACCCAGAAACTCTAAAAGTTTCAAGATAATTCAAAGAAACCCATGTATCAGCATAATCACATTGACAGAGTTTATACGGTTTATCACCTAACTTTGAACCAAAGCTCTTCACAACATAGACATTTTGCAGAACTCTAGATACTGAAATGTCAGCTAACGTGGAAGACCCAAAATAAAACACACAATACTGGTCTCAATAGATTCCTATTTCACCAAACAGTTCCCATGTGTACTCGTAATCTCCAAATTTCTAAAGCGCTACTTAAAAGCTAAGCGTGGGGCACCAGCTTATTCATGAGAGTGAATATACAGGACTGTCAATGGACTAGAGGGAAAAGGTTTCTAGAGAGCAAAACATTAATGTCCACACGCCACACACATACATTAATCAGTCAATCGAGTTTTTATTGATCCAAGAAAACGACACGTGAAATTTTACATACAGGTTTAACCATCTCATACATAAATATAAATATTAAATAGTATGCTAACCTTCTACCATAAGGGCACATCTATGTATTACACACGCAAGAAACGTGTTTTCAACCAACCCTTCCATGTGGAAACTCATACACTTTGTGAGCCACCCCACTATGCATATATACAAATAAATTCATCTACCCCTACATTCTTAGAAAAGCTAATTAGCTAAAGTCATCATTTAAACATTTACTTTACCATAGGCTACTATTTAAATTTTTTTACACATCATGCCTGATAGCTAAAATTTGTTAACAGTTATGGTTTGCTGAACATTTAGATCTTAACAGAATTTAATTATAACATAATCAAATGCTTTCAGATGATATAGGAAGATACAGACTTTTACAGAGTTATAAATAGGCTAACGAGGATATCATAATTAGACATTTATTTTGCGTACGTACAATGCACCCAAACGCAAAACCAACTAAGTCCAGTGACCACTCTCCCCCCCCCCCCCCCCCCGTTACGTAATATATGTACAGGCCCTAATAGTACTGTAGGAAATCCAAGTCATCCATGTAAGAAAAACATGATCCATTCCAGATCTGCATAGAAATGAACAATTGCTAGATTCAACCTTACAAACGCAATGTCCACACTAAGCCACGAGTTCATATTTGTCTCAAGATATAAGGAACCAAATGTTCCAAGCTAAATAGAGATATATCTCATGCCACAAATGCCATGTGCCTATGACACACCCATCCAATCATCCGTCTATCATCTATCTGCCCATCCATTGATCTATCTAACCTATTACACCAAAGACTTGTCAAAACGAGTATTATAACAAAAATGAATTCTGTGATATTCACAAATTTCTTCAGATAAAATAACATCTTAAATAGACATTGTTATAAAGCATTTCTTGGCATTGCCGACTCCCAAGTCCCAAAGACAACCATATATCAAATTCAGTGTCTAAATAGGGTCCATAGAGTCCAAACATAGAACCCAAACAATAAATACCCAAAATAACCAGTCTATACTTAGGTGAAAAAACTAGCTTGGAGATTCTAGTGTCAAAACAAAGCTCCTAAACAATAAATACCCAAAATAACCAATCTATACTTAGGTGAAAAAACTAAGTTGAAGATTCTAGTGTCAAAACAGAGTTCCTAAACAATAAATACACACAATAACCAATCTATACTTAGGTGAAAAAATTAATTTGAAGATTCTAGTGTCAAAACAGAGTTCCTAAATAATAAATACCCAAAATGACCAATCGACACCTAGGTGAAAAAAACTAAGTTAGATATTTCTAGTGTCAAAACATGGGTCCCAATATTAAATACCCAAAATCACGAATCTTTACTTAAGTGAAAAAACTAAGTTGGAGAGTCTAGTGTCAAACAGAGTTCCTAAATAATAGAAACCAAAACTTACTTAGGTGAAAAATTAAGTTGGATGTTCCAGTGTCAAAACGCAGGTTTTAAATAACTCAATGAATAACTAACACCACTAATCATTACTTAAGTGAATGAACATACACAAACGCACACACACTCACATGCACAAATACATGCACACATAACACACACAAACATACACACATACACACTCGCGCACGCACACCCACACACAAGAGGATATAACATGCTGTTAAGAAGCTTTTCACAAGATTCAACTTCAAAGGCTAAATGTATTTCCTGATGGTATGGTCTGGTCTGCTAAGCCTCCTCTGGGCTTCAGTCATAAATTCTCCTTCATCAATTCATGTGTGTGGCTCACAGAAGTGAACCCATGGGTAGCAGCAGGCAAGGCAAACATTATCTGATTATTCAGCCACCAACTGATCAGTAATGATGACCCACAAATTTTCATGCCAGTGCAACAAAGCAGCTAATTAATTAATTAATCTGCTTTCCAAATTGGCCAAACACTAAGCTAGCTGGTTTGACCATCTATCTACTTGCCCATCCTTTACTAATCCATGCTAGTTTCTTGGTCTGGTTTTCTCTCTTTGGTCAAGCATTTTGCTTTAGCCATGAGGCCTTTATATAACCTCTCCGTCTCCCCATTTCTCTGTCTCTGATGGTGTGCATGGCCTTCCTTGTATCCATGTTTTTTCCCTCAGGTCTTCCACTCCATACTAGTTTAATTTAATCCATTTTTTACTTTACCCTAATTAGCCATATAGATTAAACCATACCAGTTTAATTTAATCCAAATGGATAATAATGGTGAAGTAAAACCATAGTTGGTAAGGTTCCATCATTCATTTATCAACGTAAGAGACCATGCTTTTATTCTTATTTAATTCTCGTTTGCTTAGATTTGATAAAAAGCAGATCATGGTTCCTAGGCAAGCCGGAAATCACTGAAAACATACATATACACTTATTCTCAACAACCAATTTATTTACGCTATAAAAACTGACTCTATAGATCTATGCAACCAATGTGCCAAACACAGAACCAATAGTTCTGGGTGGTCGAGAAGTATATGTTTGAGATTCTGAAGGGTGGTTATAGACAATTCGATATTATATTTAGTGACTGCTTCCTAATTCATCACTGTTTTCCATTCAGTATTCGAATCTTAGATTGTCTTGTCAAACTGACAATTCCTTGCATTGCTTAAAAACTGATAACTTCAGACAATTTTGTGAAGCCAGGGCTCAAAACCCATCGCTTGTCGCTTCCAAGATATTGATCTAGACACTGAAATGGGCAAGAGGGGATCAAGAATGTAGAATATTCTTCAGTTCAGCAGATGTCTATGAAGAATTTGCAATAATTTTCAGAGTGGCAAACAGAAGTTGACAAATGCAGTATGATCACACGAAACAATTGTAATAAACATCACTCCTAGCTCTATTAACAGAACAGCCAGCAATAAAACGGCATAAATAGCATCCTACAAAGCACGTCTATCCCACGGAGGCTTCAAGAATCGAACTCAGCCCTGCTGATCTCCATGCCAGTGTTATCTATTGTGCCACCGGGTCCCTCCCCAGTATATATGTTATCATGAATAGATTTTATAATACAAATTGGCCAACTCAACTCAACCAATGACTCCCAATCACTTTTTGATCTAGACCAGTAAACACACTTTTTAGTTTTGAGTTCTGAACATTGCATAGATTTGCATGGTCAAGTAAAATCTGATACAAATTTCACAGACGCAAATTCACGTTCAATTTTCTTCCTACCACAGCCAACTTCATTTAGCCATATGTCGGTCAGCTATTACTCAGCTTACTCAGGTATTACTGTATACATATACTTGAAGTTTTCTAGTTCTTCACACACAATCATCAGGAATTTATGGCGAAAAACTCAAGACATTCTGAGTTGGACAGTGGGAAAGTGTATATTTTGGTTGATTTGGCATGGAATGACCCAAATATAACAAAAACCACACATAAATGACACTTGAATGATATCTCAAAGCAGCTGCAGCCCAATACAGTTTGCTTTGCTCGGCTCGGTTCAAAACTGCCATGGAACTAGATATCTTGATTGGTATCTTCAATTGTACTGGAAAGCATCAGAAAGAACATTGCCGGGGAAAAAAGAAAGCGGAGACCGAAGGGAGTTGGAGAAACAGCAGAGACATCGAAGAATAAATGGAAAGATGAGACAGAATGTGTCATACTGGATGAAATGGCAGGTCGAAGAATAAACACAAACAGCGGGATTCTATCTATGCGCCGCTGTCAGATACCCCAGACGAAACATCAAGAAGAGCGGCGGGAATAACAACTCCACCGAAATTACGTATTGAGCACCTATGTAAATTTCTGAATCTGTATCAAATTACTTCTCACACTTGAATATAGAATTATAGAAAAACTTCATTTGATTAATTCTATCAACATCATCACCATTAACAACTTAAACATAAACATAAAAATCATCGTCGTCGTCATCGTCATCATCATCATCAGCAACATTGTCATCATCATCATCATTGTCGTTGTCGTCATCATCAACAACAACAACAACAAAAACAACATTGCCACCATTATCATCACTCACACAAAGTCACATAGCAATGCAAATAATTATGAACTGTAACCAATGTCATTAATTTTAGGAACAACAGCAGCAACTTTCAACATAGAGTTTAAAAAAATTCAACTGGTTATACTGGCTCTGAATACTGTGACAAAGAACACAAACACCAAACCATACAAATACAATTCCAACTCAAGTTGTATAGCACCGAGCCATGAGGAAACACAAAAACAACAGCTTAATACTCAAAGGAATAGTTGGCCATCAAGGATTGGCACCAAGAACGATCATCTGCAGAATGGAAAGATAAACCCCTACTTGCAGATTAAAGGAAGACTGAAAAATAAGAGCAAGCAGTAGTGCTACAAAGGCGGGATAAAAATGAAGAGCTGAGAAGAAATCATAGATAACGATAACAAAAGAATGCCAGCCAAAAACAAAACAGCAGCAGCAGCAACAAGGACAAAGGAAAAAGAAAGATATCAAGCAACATTAAGACAAAGCCTTAGCGATAAGAAGGAAGGAAAAAGAAGAACAAATCAGCAATACTGCTACCAAGAAGGAAATAAACATGGCCATGCAACTGAGCTACTAAAAACGAGGGTGTGCAAATAAACAGCAACCAAGTAAGCTACAACTGAGGGAAGGAAATGGAACAGCGTATGGCAATGCTGAATGAAGAGAAACACAAGGAATGTCAAGCATCATTATTAGGTGAGCAATTGGCAAAGTGCTGTAGTTGAACTGTACAGAGAACAAACTTGGATACTGGATAGCGTGAAGTTGTAGCTTATTTAGGGTTAAGGAGTAACCTGAGGAATACAAGATTTCATGAGTCTTCATCACTTAAAGTCACTTAATATTATTAAGTGGGTGGGTGGATAGTCTTCTCCCTTGCCTCCTGATTTCCCCACCAACAACATGCATAATTGTAACACTTACTTTACAGCTCAGCTTACTCAGGACTTAAATTCACTTGACAATCAACCATTATATACTTCTTTATGCCTTGATGAGAATCAACAATGAGGAAACTGTCTCAAAAATTACAATTACAACTTCTGGATTGACAGCTATCCGCACAAAATGGAAGAAAATCAACACAAACAATAACTCCATAAACAATAGAAGAAAAAAACAATGAGCTGCAAATGAAGGAAGAGCATCGGACAAGAAGTATCAATGGTACAAAGTTAGGACGAAAACAAAACAGCCACAAAAGCAGGACGAAAAATGACTAGCATGTAACTGTGATACAAATGATGAATGGGGAAAAAAGAGCAAGCATTATAATGGAGTACAACTCATAGATCTTCTAAACAGAACACTGATTTGCAATTTACTGAGATGGGAGCAAGGCTGTGTAATGAAAAACTGGTACAAGCATGCATTCATACACTGATACATAGCTACAGCATGCACATTGAAAACATTAAATTATTTACATCAACAAACTAGTGCTTTTGTATACACAGTTTGTACCAAACAACAAACTTCCTAATACTACTTTCACCACGCAAATCAACAAGGCAACAGCATTTCCAATTCCCAATATGTACGCATAGCAAAAGAACAAACACACATATTGACAAAACGGCAGGAAAACAGAAACAGAGCCAAAGCCCAGACAAGAAAGAGGCCAGGCCTGCTGGCTAGAACGGAGCAGCCGAAAACATTCATTCATACAACAGCAAACAGACACACACATACCACAAGGATACTTGGACACACACACACCTACACAGAGGGGGATAGGTGGAGGAGGAAGTTATCTCAGACAGAAGCCAAGCGGGAAGCTAGAAACCATGGATGGGTGGCACAGAGCTTTGCCTGCATGTAGTAGCAGCCAGGTCTTAGCTCCTGATAGCAGACTTCCAGATGCCAGCTGCAGAGGGAAGGAGCCGGGGAACCCATTAAGTTCTCCACTCAACCCTTCACTGGCAAAGCTGCAAAGGACGATGATCCTAATTACCTGTGAAAGCCTCCTACTAACTGTTTAACCAAACTGTGCAATTGATATGTATGTGTAGGTGTCACGACAACTCAAACGCACGCACTCTGGAATTTTACAACTTTGTAAATATTATTTCCGGTGAAGAAAAGAAAAGAACGAATGCGCAGAAATGAAGAGAAACAAGTTCAAACAACACAATAGTAAAGAGTTCCTGAGAGTCGGCAATTTTCACTGGTGACATTCTCCTGCACTGGTGGTCTATAAATCGTCATTAAAATTTACAACTGCCACAGCATAGTCTAATTGGACTGCAACACACATTGCCATTAAAATATATGAACATTACATTACATTACCCCACTGTTATTAATAATAATAATAATAATAATAATAATACAATTTATATAGCGCCGTAGTTCAGCCAAGGTCGAAGGAAATGGCACTGTACACAGGATCACATGTTACTGTCAATTATATGATTGTTTAGACAAATAAGTCTTGAGTCTGGATTTGAATCCCTCTACAGATGGTGCATGCTTCACATGGTCAGGAAGATACAATAAAATACATTACTCTTCGCATACCGCACCAGAAAATGCTGCATGCCGAACAACTGCTAGTCCAAACTGTCTAATTTCATCTGAATGAACCCACTCAGAACCCACTTGAAATTGCCTTTAAACCCGTTCGCAGATAAGGCCTCAGTGCAATTGCAACATAAATCTTTCGAGGCAATTTCTTAGATTGCATTGATACTCCAAGGACAAACTCGCTTTTTTACTGGCGAATCAGCAGCCATGGGACACGGAAGGATCTATACAATCTGGTCCTTCTCTGCAAAGGGCAGCCCCAAATGGCAACAGACAATTCACAAAGAAAAGGCCAATCCGCAGATTTTATACAACAAGCCGCACAGTTTGGGCACAGTTGAGTTAAAACCAAATTTCCATTAAAATGTTCACATTCCTCTAACCACCGGAAGCCCAGTTCAACAGATGTATCTCATCAGCATCAGCGTGTCGCACGCTTTCAAGATAACCAACAGGCACTTTAAAAATTAGGAAAGCGTTAAGTAAATATTACCACTTCCACTTACATTTATAAGTCTTACAACAAAGGCAAAATGGCAAAGGCAAACACAAAGGCTTCAGTGACAAACACCTCACAGGAAACTTCACAGCCATGTACCCCAGCAATTTGCATTTGGGCTGAAAAACTATTAAACCAGTCAAACAAAATCTTAACAGCGCAAATAATCCGATTGAGTTGAAAGCCGTTATCTGCGACACTTTTTACACGCCTCAGCCGTTCTATGTAAACACTAAACCCTTTGCCGACCAGGGTATAAAATTTCCCATACCACTTAAAACACTTTGGTCACTAAAGGGTTAAACCCAGAGAGCACAGAGCCCGATCTAAACGACCTGATAAATATCCCAGTAAACTAAATAAGGAAACAAGTTTCCAGGACTCGTGCAACATCTGTGAATAGTATTTCAACAAAGCGTGCTTACAGTAACGACACGGGTTCAAAGAAAAATCTCATGTCACATAAATTTTGAAAGGGAACGAATGCGGCCCATGGATCTAAACTCGGTATCAACGAATAGTTGGCATTTTCTCTTTGCAACAAAGCAAGTACTTTGCCCTAAAACCTTCCATATCAAACAGCATCATTGCAAATGACAACAAATGCATAAATTGCATAAATTGATATCACACCAGCTTTGGTATCGAATACAATGATTTTAACACATAGCACAATTCAAATTTCACTCTCATTTGGACCACTTGCAAAACAAAACTGATGCCAAGATCATACTGATTCATTCATTCATTCAATCAATCATTTATTCATTCTATAATTTTATCTAGCGCCCTTTCCAGAAATCTCCGGGGTGCTCCCAGCCCAGACATGGCGAAAGAAAAAAGTCTTGAGAGATTTATGAATCAAAGTTTGACGCGTCAGATGTAATAAATGCAGTTTGAATGGAGGTCATTCCAGATGGATGGCCATACAACCGAGATAAGATAATCTGGGTAAGATTCAGAAATAGACATTCGCAAGATCTATGGATCAATGAACCAATTCCAAAAGGCTTCTCTTCCAATTTCCATTCAAGACCTTTACAAAGATTTCAGGGATGGAAAACTTCTGTTGTTGCTGTGCTTGTTCCCCAGTGGAACAAGCACAGCAACAAAGGGAGCCCATTCCAAAGCAAGGGTCAAACCAGAGTATGGGTTCAAGCCCTCACTAAAGTGATTAGGTCTAATTATTGTGCACAGAGACCCTGGGCAAGTCTTTCAGTCATGATTTCCTATATGGCCAAGTGTACACTTCTGTATGTTGGAAAAAAGGCAATATAAATTCACAGTAAGGTAACGTATTACATTGTGTAACTTACATTGAATTTTTCAAGGGCATGTAAGAGCTGACTGATTAGATCCAGGCCTGATGAATCTTGTCCTTGGCTTGTGATCTGCAAATGAAACAGCAGGTCACAGATATATGTCATTGCTTAATCTTTTATCCGTTTGCCTCGAGAATATCCGCTGAAAACGGGATTAAAATTTAAAAATGAACTGGTAAAGGGTTAACAGATCCAACTTAGACAAGCGATAAGAATAATCATCTCATCAGCAGGACTATTGTACTTTCAATTGTTAAAAAATATTTATTAGAAGATTCCAAAAAATTACCTTATATATGAGTACGACGTAAGTAATACTATTATATACTTGCATGCATGAAAGTATGAGTGGGTATGCACCATAGAGATGTATTAAAATATAAGGCTAGAGGGAATATCACGCCGCCATATTGGTGTCACTCTCTAATAATATTGCCGACCAATCACAGGCGAGTGACGTCACTCTGTGCAAACGACCAATCACAGGCGATTTCTTGTGCCGACCAATCACAGTCTTACACCTTCGATCAGCTGCCAGCTGGAAAAGTAAATAATTTTAAAACGAACATGGCGATGTTTATTTGTGATTGGTCGGCACAAGAAATCGCTTGTGATTGGTCGGCAAAAGAAATCCCCTGTGATTGGTCGTTTGCACAGTGACGTCACTGGCGTGATTACCGTTAATATATATAAGGTTGTTGGTGACTTAACATTTCCATGCAGAGGAGATAGGCCATACTCTCTCTAGCCTATATATTTTATATATATAGCGTACACCTCTATGGTATGCACTATGCAGGCATGTACGTATGTACGCATGCATTATTGTATGTATGTGCGTATGTATGTATGCATTATGTATGTGTGTATGTCTGTTTGCATGTACGTGTGTAACTGTGTATGTATGTATGTATGTATGTATGTGTGTATGTATGCATGTATGTTGCTATGTATGTTGGTATTTACAAATGCATGCATATATGCATATATATCAGCTTACAAAGCATCTTTTAAAATCTATCAAAAAGCATGCAGTTAAATGCAATATTGAAAATTTAAAACCATATGGAAACCGATGCAGAACAATCCAGCAGATATCAATTGTTTTCTGTATCAGCACAAAATAATTGACAGTGCAAACAATGCCCTATATTATTCGGTACACCTGAGTTTCACCCACTGCAAGCTCACTCATTTTTTTTAGGTCCATTAACTGCTCGCAGTGTCCATGAAAAACAAATTGCTACGTTTGCTGCCATCCACCTATGGAGATGGTATTATATATGCTTGCTTTTATGTAATTCTAAGACGATTAGCCTGAATTTCAGAGACTGAATAGCCACACACTTCTGTCATTTAGTCAAATGATCTTCATTTAGGAGCTGTTAGTTCCTTGTGTGTTGGACCTCAACTTGTCTATGTCGTGCTTTCTCAGTCGTAGTAGGTCCATCTGTCTGGAATAGTCCCCAGTTGGAGATAAGGCTGTTACCAAAGGTTGACTCAGTGTTTCACAGGCTCCTGTAGACCCGCTTGCATCACTGCGGTTGGACTGGGAGCACCTCTGAGTAGTGGGCTTTTTGAAGGGGTTCTATATAAATTCTTGAAATGAATCAACAACCAAGTCACACTAGACTACCTTATATTCAGACAAAGAAACCCCAATTGATTGCTTTTCATCTCACGAAATTTTTTAACTTTTCCAATTTTTAAGTGTTCCCAATATTTGCATCTCAAAACTGATGATATAGTTTCATGACATTACCACAATTTAACAATTTTGATAGACACGCTTGTCACGGCAAATCGCTTCTGTGAGTTATTGGAGCAAATCGTTGAATAGTTGATCAATGCTCAGATCTTCTCATCCAAAGAAATCTTGTTTGATAACGCAGAAAGAGTGAGAGCGAAATATGAGTGATAGGAAGAAAGTGATATCGAAAGTTCTATGAGATATGGATCAGAAGACTAAAAGTAATAAATCTGAGACTGATAGAAATATATTAGGACAGTGAAGAGAGAAAACATGAAGACTGAGAGGTCATGAATAAAGCTAAACAGACACATAGACTGAAATATAACTTCAGCATTTTGCTTCACAAGTATTGTATTGCACTGTATTGTATCTGAAAATTTATACAGCGCTTTTCACAACAAGAACTTTTCAGAAGCGCTTCCATTGCGTGCAACCTCGAGAGAAAAAAAGGCAGGATTTGAGATGAGAGAAAGATTATGAAAGACTACCACAGAGGATGACGACAACTGGGAGCGAACTGATGGTGGAAGTCCATTCCAATGAAGGCAAATGATCTGGATTGAGCCACTGCAGTCCCAACGCGGGGAACAAATAGGTCAAGCCGATCAGAGGACCTAAGAGGACGCAGCAAAGTGGCAGAGTATAAGTGGTGAAGTATAATTGCAAAAAAGAGCAAGACCCAATTGAGACTTCCGGACCAAAATACGTACCGGTGAAACAAGTGCCTGAAGTGCTCCAGAGCGCCTCTGACTATTGAAGTGGTGCTATATAAATTAATACAAACAATTGTAATATAGACAGAGAATGATATATTGAAGAGCACAGCTACAAAAAGATGAAAACTTCAACCCTGCGTTACATCAATCTAAAACCAGCATCTTTTTTAATTCATTCGTTGACACGCAATGAACTTACCACCGTCGTTTGTCCTGTCAAGACTTGCAAAAGGCTCAATAGAAGTTTTCCATCCCTGAAGTCTTTGTAAAGGTCTCGAATGGAAAAGGGAAGAGAAGCCTTCTGGAATTGGTCGTTGATCCATCTTGTGAATGTCTTCTTCTGAATTTCACCCAGATTATCTGAAAATAAAATAGCCAGTAAGACACATTTCAAATTCATTGCGAGGGTTTGGCAGTGCATTGGATAACATGCTGACATGGAGAGCAAGAGGTAATGAGTTCGCACCTCGTACAGGGCAGACGTGCTTTGCAGGCTGCTATTAGTGCCAGCTAATAGCAGGATATCTGTTCTGTTAGTATAGTTAAGATTTGCGTATTCTGTTATCCGAGTTCCTGTAAATTGTTTCAACTGCATAATTGTACACTGTAACCGGTTGTGGTCTGTCAACCGCATTGCTAAATAAACAAAAATTATTATTATTATTATTATGATTATTATTATTATAAAATTTTCCGAAATAGTTCAATTCACAAAGGCAATTTTAACGAAATTTTAAAGGCAATATTATTATTATTATTATTAATGACTATCTGCCTGTCAAATGCTGGTAAGTATGAAACAACCAAGATATACATGTATATATATATATGTCAACATGGTGTTTATATTAGCTACAACTGGGAACATCAGGGAATCAAAGAGAATCCATCCATTCTGTGTCTTGTCTTCAATTACAGAGACGCTGAGAGCATCCTTAAGGAAGGAGACCTGCACATGTGAGAAAATGGCACTTGACTTGATTTAAAATATGTCATGTCTGCTGCACCAGGGTTAAAGGCACAGCAAAGCCCATCATATAAGCCATCATGGAAAAGTAGGGCACCAAATGCACAGGTATGTGGCCCACTGGCACTGCCATTCTAATGACCTCATTATTGAGTCTCAGTTGCTATTGCGAATGGCAATGTATACACTCAGCCACCAGAACAGAGGGCTAAAATTATTTATTTATTTATTAAAGAAGTCTAACAACATCTTACGGCTGCTATGGCCGTTGACGTCTTTAAAACAGAAGTAATTCTATAACATTTTATAACAGTTCATATTTTCTTTACAGCTGCATTTTTCTATTTCAATGTAACAGATTATGTAGAAGCAAGTCATACACGTAAAATATTTCCATACCCTGACCCAGAATTGAAAACGAATTCAAATAAGTTAAGGTAAAACACAAAAGTTTGAATTGGTTCAACTTCATAAGAGGTTTGTCTGTATTAGAACTACTGCAAGCTAACTTGTATTGCTCGAAAGCCAACCTGGCCTAGCTTCATTTTAAAAGCTTGTACTCTCTCAAACCATTCCATAGGTACAAAACGTTTGCACTGGAGAATTTCTACTCCTATGTTTCTTTTGGCTTCTTAAATAATATAATTCATACCCATGTCCCCAGGCAGGCCATCTTCTTTGGTGCCAATTGAAAGACCCGCACCACTGCACTCTGGACAGTAAAAATCTGGCAGGTTTCAATTAGGTCTCCTCAGCCCCTCCAATACCCCATCTCTCTACTGCTTTTAGTCCACACCTTCTATCCTTTTATCTTGATTGATTGATTGAAGCAAATCAGCCACAACTGGATAATTCTTCAGAAGATTTTTTATTCAGTGTGATTGCCAATAAATAATGGCGTAGACAAGATGCGAAATCAGAGAAGATACCTTGCATTGTTTTAGCATGGAATCACTGTGCAGATGTGGAAACATACAAACCTGGAGTGTGGAGGACTGGAGAGATTGGGTGCCCTAACTATTACTGTTATTGTAATCATTGGTATTGTTGGTCTGATTTCATCCCTACGTAATTAGGCCAAAAAAAAATATGTTGTGTTTCCGGTAACAGAGCCCAAAAAAATTGGGTAGGTAGGTCGGAAAATATTTTTATTTTGTAAAATATTTTTATGCAGTGACTATCCGAAAAAGTATACCCCACTAGTCTTTTTTGCACGCTGAAACAAAGTACGTGTTCTAAGCAAGTATAAACTGCCTATTTCCCGACTGTCTGCACCTAAAACTGCTCTAGAAACAGTCCTATTAATTTCATTTTGTTGACGTCTCTTATGTTATGTCAATACAAATGTTTAAAAAATATTTTTTGAAAAAGAAATTTTTAAAAAAAGTTGAAAAAAATATTTATTTTTGAAAAAAATATTTTTTTAATAAAAATATTTTACAAAAATATTTGGGTCGCGGCCGTAAAAATGGGTCGGTCGGGTTACCGGAAACACAACAATTTTTTTTTACGCCTTATGATCCATTGCAACCTACTGAATTCCACAGGATCAGGATTGCTTTGAGCACTAGATCTAGATAAGTTATAAATATATAATTTATTCTCAAAATGAAAGAAGTTATTATAAAAAGTTTTTTTATATGAAACTATTCCACAACATGCCTTCCAATTCCCAGGATATTGTACGCCCAAACACATTTATAATCGTCACCTCGGATGAAGAAAACAACATGTTATTTATATGTACGTGTTGTAAATAGATCTTATGGATGAATTTTATGGCATCTTTTTGGCGATATCTACCCTACAGTTACTCAGTATCAATGAATGATGCTAATGCATTGCACCCAAAGTCTTTACACAATCGCCACTTTTACTGGAAACTTGAACTCTCCCTCAGTGGAAATTTAAGAAGAGCAGAAATTTCAATATTGGCCACCAGTTCACACAGCAAACAAGATTCCTCATTGGACAAAAACTACCAGGTACATACATGAGTAGATAATGAAAAGACTTGCATTTAAACAGTTAATGATAGCGTGCCTTAAAACTGACGTTAAAAAACAATTAAATATTCTTCAATACTCAACAAAAGAACTAATTTTCACATACATAAACACTTAAACAGTATTAAACACACAAAATATACATAATTATACATATATAATTATATATAGTTATATACATTATACAAATATACAATTATACATACATACGTGTGCACATATACATACACATTATGCATGCATATATATAATTATATATATTATCTCAGAGAGCTGAGGAAACTTGTTAGAACTATTTCTCAATCAGTCGTCTCCAATCAACTCCAATCAACTCCGCCAATCAATTCTGATTATGAAATTCCCTTCTTACAATTCCACCCAATTCCTGGCAACGAAATGTCTCCTGATAGAATGGAATTCCAGCCACAATTATATGACCTCTGACCCGAGCACCAGGAACATTCAGCGCTCAGGCAATACCATATCCATCTGTTACTTATTCTCTCATTTCTGCAGATAAGTTCCATGATACGGACCGCTAGAGAAGGGGTGGGGGGTAATGAAAGAGATGCAGGCATATAGACAGGCAGACGCATGGGCGGAGAAACAGAGACTGGTACAAGAAAATTAGAGCGAAATAATGAAGAAACCCAACACCACGAGTCACATAATTATATTCTGAAGACAGAGAGGCAAATGGAGACAAAACAGAACACACACACAGAGACTGAGACAACCAGAAAAGAAAGACTGACAGTACGACAGACATAGAGACAATGCACAGACAAGAAAGATACAGACAAATAGTGAACAAGACCCAGACAGACATAACACACACAGACAAAACACACACACACAGACAAAACACACACAGACAGACAAAACACAAACACACAGACAAAACACACACAGACAAAACACACACACACAGACAAAACACACACAAGCAGACAAAGCACACACAGACAGACAAACACACACAGACAGACAAAAACATAAAAAGAAACATACGAAGACAGACACAACTACAGAGACCGCTGATCAATCTTGACAGATAAACTCCAGAGATCTTTCGGTGCTTTGAGGGCCGTACATAAACGTCAGAAGTGCTAAACTTTTTCTTGAATATGATAAAATCCGATGCATTAGTACAGGGAAGGAAACGCCCCAGAAAACAGCATTCATGTTCAGCATTTGTACCAAGCAATTTCAAGTCAATGCATGCAACAACATGTCTGGCAACGTCTAGCTTAGTTATTGAACCTCAACAGGACATAACTCAGACAAGAACGAAAAGATAAAAAAGTTCAGTTTCTTCGAGACGCTGGCTGTATAATGTATATAGTCAACTTCGATAAAACCAACAATCCCAGAACCATGCATAAAAAGGACCTGTTTCCTCTCAAAAAATATTCTTTGCAAAACATCATCGTAAAAACACCAGGCCAGACTCCGTACAAATTGCTTCTAATGGAAATTTGTAAGCATTTAATTAAGTAAAGTATCCGTCAATTAATAAACTAGGCTTGGATGACCATGAATAATAAATACACTGTTATTTATAGACACAATAGGTGGTTTTACAGCTCACAAGCTCTAATACGATTTTTTTTAACAACTCATCTTTGAGGCTCTATCAAGTAAGGCATAAAATATTTCTCTAATTCACACTTAGTTCCTAGAACCTTTGTGCCTGGGGACCACAAGAGTTCTCCATAACAGGCAGATCAATCAATCAAACAATCAATAATTTTCGTTCATATTAGCACCAAGCTGACAAGTAAGCAACTTATACATTGCCACACTAAGGTCCAACTGCATGTTTAAGGATTATATTATATTAAGGCAATGTTTAGGTAACATTAAAACTATAGACATAATATACATGTTTGGATCGTTTGTGTAGCAAATGAAGGGAGAGAATATCAAAAATATATATACATGTACATTAAAATAGTATTAAACACACAAAGTATACATATTACACAAACACACACATATATATATATATATATATATATATATATATATATATTTATATACAAATATACAATTATCTACATAATATACATGTTTGGATCGTTTGTGTAGCAAATGAAGGGAGAGAATATCAAAAATATATATACATGTACATTAAAATAGTATTAAACACACAAAGTATACATATTACACAAACACACACATATATATATATACATTTATATACAAATATACAATTATACATAGAATGTGTGCATATGCCATATATACATACATTACACGTGCGCATGCAAACACACACACACATATATATTATATATATTAAATTTCACAGAGCTGAAGAAACTTGTTAGAACTATTTTCATCATATTACACACACACACACGTACATGTATATATATATATATATATATACAATATATAAATATACAATTATACATACAATGTGTGGATATATACATAGTACACATTACACGTGTGTGCGCTCACACACACATATATTATTTCACAGAGCTGAAGAAACTTGTTAGGACTATTTTCATCATGGAATCAATAACAAATGGATGAGGATGAATGCAGGCAGATGAGAACGATGATCAACAACAAAACGCACAAAATCCCAAAGCCTGAGAATTATGTCCAGACATCTAAATCACTGATCCTACATCTCTAATAATACGGCTTTGAAGTTCGGTAATTGGACTCAGCGCAAATGTTCTCTGCTGTGACCAATCTCTGACTTATTTGTTTCACATATCCCAAAACCATCTGCTAACTGCCTACCTTTAAATAACTATTTCAGAGGGAGAGCTCTATTTCCTTGCTATTTAAGGAGGTAATTTTTGCATTTCATATTACAACACTGCATGCGATCTGTCTATACTTTCAGTGGACTATTTCTGTCACTCAATTATCTGTTATTTTTAGGTATTTCTTTGCTGTTTGTCACTCAATTATCTGTTATTTTTAGATATTTCTTTGCTGTTTAGTCAAATTTCCATTTGCTTTGACTAATTCTGTGTAACATTATTTTTGTCCTATTTGATCATGAAATGCAACGAACACCAACAGTCATATTTGGGGTGCGGGGGTGTACTGGGTATGTTCAATGCCTTGCAGCCGAAGGTTGCAGACAGATTTCAAATCCACCTCAAGTCGCCGCGTAAGGACCTTGGGCAAGTTCTTCACTAGCAATTGCTCAGCGCCTCGGCGTGAATCTCCGATGCAGTGTTCACTCTGTAGTCAGGAGCGCCTCTGAGTAGACAGAGAGTGAAGGGGTGCTATAACAAGTGCACAAAACACTGCACATACAAACAAATTCCACATAATTATGAAAGAACATTGTAGTCAAATAAGTATCTATGCACACTGCATCCAGTAAGTACGACCAATTCCTACAAACTATTTTTGTTTAAACATCTGTACAGGATAGATGTGTCTAGTTCTATGACAAAGATCTCTGTAGCACCACAAACCAAAATGTCTAGTCATTATTGACAAACTACAGATGGATGTGGTATACGGACCCAGATTTGCAAAGCTATGGACCGTGCCAAATGCCTTATAAAGTATGAAACAGGCTTAAATGGAAAAGCATGATAAAGTTTTAATGCAACAATAAAGACTAGTTAAAGAGCGTTTAAAAATACTGAAAACACACACAAGTGCTTGTAAAAAAAAACTGTAAGACATACAATGCATTTACACACCGCAATGCGGTACAATAGCATCAATGTTGTTACTGATGTCTGCCATTTTGTTGGTCATTTTGTTACTGATGTTATCTGTGCTGAAGATAGGGAATGCATGCTCAATGCTCATACAACAGCAACAGTGTCTTGTTGTCTCCAGCCTAGCATCAACAGCATTTCCAGCTTACAAGTCGTTCCGGGGGAACAATTTCCTTAGATCAATAGCGGCAATCCATAATTTTTCTGATAGGGTCGTTTTTCGGAACAAGGAGACGCAGCCTGTGCCGCCGATTCGACGCCCCACCCGGGTGACCACCATGGCCCCAGTCTGCCTGGCTTCCAGGGACCCCGTGGTCATGGCCGGCAGTCTGTCTGCCGGGTGGACAGTCCGGGGGTGACATCCCATCGAGCTTACTTCATTATCTTTTGGCAGGATGTCTCGAGGCAATAAACTGAACTGGGTCCACAGTGACTTCAGCGTCACACCAGGGTCCCACTATTGATCTGATCTTATCCACTTCCTCCTCGATGAGCAAGACGAGAATGACGACGCGGAGAATGACGAATAGGAGGAGAAAGAAAGGGAGGATGGGTGGGTTTCTCCACTGCTCCGAGAAGGCAACAAATCTTGTCTCCTAATCCATATAATAAGTTCGATGAACAATTCAGACAGTCAGCATTTTTTTAGTAAAGCCACCACCCTATACCACTAAAAGCAGTCAACCAGAGAGCAGTATAACTTTATATACTTATAATGTCTGACAACAAATACTGGCACTGTGCGCTAAGCTAGGCACTTCTGTCGCTGAACAGTTATTGACCACATTAAATGTGCCTCAGTGGTACAATTTATGGGCATTTTAAATGATCTGCCTTGACCGACCGATACTAACACTTATAAACACCACAAATAATAATTAGATCAAAATCGTAATTCACAACTCAATACCGTAACTTTCTAACCTAGCAGACGCTTCCAAATTTTGACTAAGCGCTTCAGAGGTCATTTTAAAAACCTGTGGGACTACCTCAACCATGTGATCACCGGGAAGCGTAAATACAAAATGGAATATAGCGAAGACCATCTGGGTCAGAGCAAGAGTTCAAGAGGCGGGTTTTTACGAGATTGACAGCTAACAAACCAATAACGTGGTCACGTGATCATGGTGGTGGATTGACGATAACATGACCGTAAACATTCGACAAATTTTAGTTTTAAAACTCTTTTGAGCAATAGTTTTCTCATAGTAAACAGTAAATCGTTGGGATACCGCTTCGTGATGGCAGTATCGAATAACTATCAACATAAAATGAGGAATTACATCGTTGGAATGAACTTAAATGGACTCGAACTTTAACTATCTACGCATCTGCATGGTCACACCCAGTCAACTCGTTATAACACGTGAGGTTTGCCTACCGAAGTTTGTTTGCTAACGCTAACGCTTGAATTTCAACTTCGATTCAACTAATTTCGCTCAATCTATTATCATGGCCAAAAAATAGCAAAAATTGAGGAACTATCTGAGTTAGTCCTTGACGATAAGATAGTGAATGTGCTATTGGACCGCCTTTTCACGCTTCTCATTCCTATGATGAAATCTTTAGCCAAGGAACTCGCAGCGGAGGTGACTGCGGACGTAACAGCCTCGGTTAATCAGAACATGGAAGCAACCAAAATCGAAACCTTCGCAAAAATCGACGAATCTCTACGTGAAATCAGCGACTAAAGCATTTGATACTGTGGACCATAAAATTCTTTCTGCTAAATTAGAACACTATGGAATAAGGGATCTGGCTCTGGACTGGTTTAAAAGCTATTTGAACAGTCGTTATCAACAAGTCCTGTGTAATGGTAGCCTCTCTGATCTTCAACTAAATTTTTTTGGTGTACCTCAAGGATCCATACTTGGGCCTCTGTTATTTTTAATCTACATCAACGACCTACCAAACTCCACGACTCTTCTACACTATATTCTCTTTGCAGATGACACTAATGCCTTCATATCTCATGCTTCATATGACTATCTAATATCACTTGTTAATGAGGAATTGGCTCTAGCCAATGATTGGTTTAGGGCAAACAAGTTGTCACTAAATTTGTCAAAAACTAACTATATTTTATTTAGAACCTCTAAAAAAGTAATTCCAAATTCGAACAGGGAAATTTAAATTGATGACACAATAATTCCTTCTGTTTCATCAACAAAATTTCTTGGAGTTCACAAAGATCAACATTTAAAATGAGACACACATATTCTAGAAATTACTAAGAAAGTCTAAAAAAACATAGGAATACTCAGAAGCATATCTTATTTGCTTCCACCACATGTACTGCGACAGTTATATTCTACATTAATCCATCCCCACTTAACGTACTGCAATTTCATCTGGACTTCCACCTATGAAACCCACTTGACCAGTCTTAAAACACTCCAGAAGAAGGCCATAAGAATTATCACTAAGTCTCCATACAATGCCCATACAAAGCCTCTTTTTTTAGAACTTAATCTCTTAAATATAACCGAAATTAGAACAGCTCAGACCTTGGAATTTATGTATAAATTTAATAACAACCTGCTACCTTCTGCCTTTTTAGACTACTTTCCTACAATCAAACACACTCATCTTACTAGAAGTAATAGAGAATACATAAGCGATTATCTAAGAACTAATATACGAAAATTCTCCATTAAATATCAAGGTCCACGAATATGGAATAATTTACCAACAACTTTGAGAACTGCTAAACCTTTCTTTCACTTTAAACAATTAATCAGAGCACACATTGCAAAAAAGGATGTATGTCTCTAGTAAAATAGAAGTGAACTGTCGTTTTATTCTTTTCTATTCTTCTTTTTGTATTATTTGTGCACTATAATTTTATATAATCTTCCAGCACTGATTGCTGACCTCCCAACATTTTATCTGGTTAATCTTGAAGCTGAAAGTAGGGCCCCTTCCTAGCGGGATTTTTTTCCCTTCAGGGATACCCTTTGTATTCCAAAAACTGTGAATTGCATTGAATTGACTATGTTCTGTTATAACATTTGTTGTTTAAGTTTACTGTTTAAAAAAAACAGAACTGTAGTCTGTATATGATTGATTCGGGAGCAATAAAAAAAACCACTGTAGGCTACTGACTTGCACGGCCCGCTGTCTGACCATCCCTTGGTAAATTGTCAGCATCTGCTCGACACGTGCGTCGGCATGCTATAACGATTTTGGACGAATTTCTATCTAAAAGCTTCTGGTTTTGCTATTACAATTTATCACAAATGATCTTTCGTATGGACGAACAAATGACACAGGTAATTATATATCACTTTAGCCTGCTTTATTAGTAAATTTTCAGCATGCCTATAGGATTGGACACCTAGGCGTCGCTCGCGCAGGGTAAGGTTTTGCGTCGTGAGGGTCGGTTAGGGTTAGTTTTAGGGTTCGTGTCGTCATTACATTCTTTCCAACCACATGGAATTTCCTGTCTCATACTTTACTTTTGCCATAGTAAATACGCATTATGCGTACTTACTTACTCTTAAATGGAACTTTCTTTGCTTTGCAACGCGCCAGCGGATTTGCTGTTGCTGCGTTAGCAGTTGTTGGTCAAGCTAATTATAGCTTGACCAATAACTGGTAACATCAACTGGCAAACTCCGCCCTGGTCTTCGCCATATTCCAGATTGTATTTACGCCACCGGGAAACAGAACGAAACGATTTAACAACTTTGACTAACTAGATCAATCGTCAACGTAAGAAGAACTAACAATTTTAACGCAACAAATTAAATTACGTTAGTCTTTAGAAGTTCAGTCAAACTTACACATTAAACATTTTCTGCACGTACAATAATTGATAGATTTGGTATTTAATTTTGACAAGTGACCGATTAACGCGCCAAAAATATAAGAATAGTAAGAAGTCAGTTTAGTGCTACCCTAGCCGAGCAGACTCATGGGAAGTTAATTGGTAAACAAACCTGAATATCAATCAATCATTATTGGTCCAGACACATTGAAATTGACAGCAGTCAATACAAAGAAAAAGAAAAACCGTTTGCAATTTTGATTATTTTAACTATAGGAATACAGACGTGATGACTAACTTGTGAAGTGCCCATAGCTAGATTTGATCCAAATAAAACGTCTACTCGCACTTCAAGTTGTTTTTAGGCTAGGGCCTATAGCTACTGCCAATTTTTTCCAATCGATTTCTTCTATGCTGAGCTGGTCACATACGAGTAAGCCTAGGCCTAACAGTAGGCCTAGCCTAGCATGCGAATTACCAAAGCCGGTTACTCAACAATATTATGTTAATTGACTGATTAGCCTAATTGGTTGGTTGATTAATGGATGGATGGATGGATGGATGGATGGATGGATGGATGGATGGATGGATGGATGGATGGATGGATGGATGGATGGATGGATGGATGGATGGATGGATAAATGGGTGGATGGGTGGTGGATGGATGGATGAATTAACTGACTGAGTTATTGATTGATTGATTGATTGATTGGTTGATTGATTGATTGCTTGCAAGATTGACGGAATGATTGATTTATTGGTTTATTTATGTATTTGATTGAAGACCACGACTTTGAATCTCAAGACCAAAACTTTCAAAATTCAAAAAGAATTCAAGTGCACTTGAGACTAAGACCTTGGTCTCGACGACAACTATTATTATAGACTGCCCAGATCACTATAACAGTAGGTCCTTCGTTTTCCATCTTCTCAAAGCGTTGGTGGCTGTTTAGATCCGCGCTTAGGCGTATAGGCTATAGGCCCAATAGCCTAGATGCAGCCTATTGTTTATATATAGCCTAATATTATAGTTCATTATAGGGCCTAATAGGCTTTTTCTTTTAAAAAGCTATAAGTTTCCAACTTCCTCTTGAATTGAAGCTGTTGACGCAGAGAGAAAAATTTATAATTCCCATCTCATAATTTTTTTAATCACGTAGGCCTACGCTCTTGGTTTTGGCGAAACTAGACATCTATAGCCTAACTGGCCTTCCATTAGGCCTATAAGGTTCCCGACCCCTTTCGTACCTGCCCCTTCCCATGTTGGAAAACTGCACATAGCTGGCACTGGCAGATAACAAAATGTTCTAATTTTCTACGAAGACTTCAATGAGATATAACTCGTCGTTCCCACTCAACTGCCTTCATGCATTGCCCTACAACTTGTGACCTATGTGCTGAATCGGCGCTATGCTTGACTACTTCAAAGGCTTATCTTATCGACTACTGCCACATCCATAGACCACGCTGAAGAACTAAGAACTAAAATGCTGCCGTCCACTTTTCTTTAGAATCGAAACCACTCAAATAAATCGTCTTCAAGAACTAATCCAAGCTGCACTGTAAACCTCAAGACACCATTCCTGTTCTCATAGCAGTTCAATTAGCCTATCTGCAAATTTTTAACGAATAGGAAGAGAAAAATTCCAGCTGCCATTCGGGCCTACCTACTATAGGCATATAATACATCCTCATTCTTCCAAACCTATAATTCTTTCTTCATCAGTTATTCACAGTAGAACGAATCTGAGCAATCCGTTGGACTTGACGACTTAGGCCTATATATAGGCCTGCGTTGATGTACAATTAATAGGCCTATTAATTCCACTGTAGGCTAATGTAGGCTTACGTACTTTCTCCCGAAATCGGTGTGCCTGGGCTGAAAGCTTGGGTTTTTGATGTGATAGGTCCCTCCACACATAGAGAGATCAACCTTTGCCCCCCCTTCACCCAAGTAATTTTTCTACAATTATTGTCATACTGTTGAAAGCGCCTCTGAAGTCTATATATATATGCTTCGAGAGGCGCTCTATAAATTTTGTAGATAGGTCAACCATAGGCCTACCACTCGAATTGCGACAATAATCATTATCTGATAGGCCTACATCTAACGAAGCGACCAAAATCGCACATCTCGGAAGCTGTGCGCAAAATTGAATGCAATGCTTTTGGCCATTCCTCCTCTGTCACCTTACTAAGTATCAGCCCCCGAAGACGTCTTCATGATGGTCCTCCTGCCTGACCCTGCCTGACCTTGCTTGACCCTTGAACTTAGGCCTGGAGCCGACTTTGACCTTTGACTTTATTTCGATCGTCGCTATCGATTAGGCCTATCAATTAACCACTTTGTTTTGACACGGAGCATTTGAATAGGCCTAAGCTGTTTCACCCGACTTAACTCTTCGGACTTTACAAAATACATATGTAATCTCGAGATTACAATAATAATGCAATATTTGTTCCTCGCTTGAAACATATTTTTTGCGATAACAGAGTATAGCCTAATAGACCAAGGGTCCACGTTGTGGACACATCAGCTTCATCGACTGTCCTTGCAGGGTTTGTGAAATTGTAGGTCCACCGACTTCATCTACTTGTTCTCGGTCTATGAAAGCGTCTTCAGGCACAGCCTGAACTGCATGAACTTGTAAGTGCATGGACTGACAAGACGCACATAGGCTAAGTGTATAAACTCGTTACCTTGCCTCACCTTCATATCTTCAATTAACTGATAGCAAACAATTGAAAGTGACCTACCTGACGCTTCATTTTTCCGGTCCATGATCATACGCCTACTATAATAGTCCGATTAATCTCAAATCGTCTGCATAGACTCCACTAAAGAACGGTAGTCGAATAGTGACGTGGAAAATCCAAGCAGAATCATCGGTCAGACGCGGATCTGGATCCATTCAGCTACCAACGAACGTTTCGTGGATGATGCTATTCAGGTGGAGTGAGGAGAGGAGTCCGTGGAACAGGAGCCACTTCCGTGTTGAACTTCAACCTGAAACAGCGTTGTATGTATGTAGGTAAGTATGTATTTAGAGCAAGGCACGATGATGATGACGACGAGGATGATGATGTAATGGCTCAATGATGCGTTGCGGTTCCCCTGCCTCCGGCTACAGCAGCAGCAGCAGCAGTAGCAGCACCAGGAACAACAGCCAACGAGAGAACTGATGCAGCACATGCACCACAGACTCTCGGAAGCTGCACAGGCCATTAAAGACTATTGCAGAGCCTCGATGCAGAACCATGCTCCTCCTCCTCATCCTCCTCACCTCCTCCTCTTTCTCCTCCCTTCCTCCTCCTCCTTCTCTTCTTCTTCCTTTTCCTCCTCTTCTTACACCTCCTTCTATTCCTCCTCCCCTACTTCTCTTCCTTCTCCTCTTCTTCTCTCTTCCTTCTTCTTCTCTCCTCCTCTTCCTCCTCTTTCTCCTTCGCTTCCTCCTCCTCCTCCTCCTCGTCCTCCTACTCCTTCTTTTCACCCTCAGAGATCCTCCTCCTCCTCCTCCTCCTCTTCCTCCGTATCCTCATCCTCATCCTCCTTCTCTTCCTCCTCATTTGAGAAAGCGCATCCTACTTCCTGTATAGACATATAGTATAACTACAGAACGGCAGCTGCAGCATATAGCTTTACAAACGTAAATTTCCGGCTTTGAGACCCACCTTCCTGGCTTCCGAGCGTTGTATACATCCACGTCTGCTTCCGAATCTCCTGGATAGAAGGCCACGAACACACAAGCACGCACACGCACGCACGCACGCACAGGTTTAGAATTTACGCATGTGTAGCCTACTTTGTGTAGCCTAGCCTGTGTAGTGTGTAGGTACAGCGGTTACAACCAAGTTCGACCGCGTTGCCTACCAAACGTCCATTGAATAACTCCTTTCCTGCCGCGACGTGTAAGCTTATAGTAATCCACTCCAGAAAGTTTTACGGGGTCGGCACACAGCGTGTGGGTATGCAGGCCTATATTTTGGGGAGACTGGCCGACGTATATAGGCTACGTTGTAAGGCGGAATTACAGTCTTATCTCGAACGCTACAATGTGGCCTAGTTTCCAGGCAATTATTTCTTTCTTTCCTTCGTATAAATAATCAAAGAACAGTTTATACCGTTTGATAAGGAACAGCACGAGTTTAGCCCCGGCGTAGCCTCTCTTTCTCTCACGTATATTCTAGGACACGATCGAGTGATGTATTCCAGTGGCGATACAGTTTCCTACTGGCCAGACCTATAGCCTACGTTGTACTTTAATGCGTGAAGTTTCCTTTGCACTACGCAGCCTCGTGCTATGCAGGCTATGCCAACTGCACCGGTCCGAGCATTGCTTTCATCATCAACCAACATTGCAGGCCTAAACGGTGTAGGCATATGCATAATTTAATCTCCTCGTTGCTGAAGGAAGTGCAATTCAAAACTTATGACCAGGAGCACTGTATAATACGCTTTGGATAGCAATCCGTCAGCATGCCCTGATATACGGATATATCAGAGGCATATCACATGAGCTTCCAGAGCTACTTTTTGTGTGTGTGTGTGTGTGTGTGTTGTGTGGGTTGTGTGCTTATGTGTGTGTGTGTGTGTGTGTATGTGCGTGTGTACGTGTGTTCATGTATGGGTGCTTATGTGTGTGGGAGTGTGTTTGGTTATGTGTATATGTGTGTTTCTGTGTATGAGTGTGTGTATGCGCGTGAGCGTGGGTGTGTGTATGCCAAGGCCAGAGAACGACAAATGTGTGAATTCTGTACATGTAGGTCGAGCAGTATAACTCCGCCGACGCCATGCCTTAGACCTAGATTTAGACCTGAAGGTAAATACAAATCAGCATCATCATCGTCAGCATCATCGTCGTCATCATCATCATCATCATCATCATCATCATCATCATCATCATCATCATCATCATCATCATCATCATCATCATCATCATCATCATCATCATCATCAGCCTCATCATCATCATCATCATCATCAGCCTCATCATCATCATCAGCATCATCATCATTATCAGCATCATCATCATCATCAGCAGCAGCAGCAGCAGCAGAAGCAGCAGAATCAGTATAGGTAGAGAGGCCGACGCTATATCCCACAGGCAGAGAGATCTACGTGTGTGCGAGTGCTCGGTATATGTCGGTAACTTTGGTCGACGTGTGTTGACTAATTCGAAGATGGTAACGGTGATGATGTCGCGTGTGATGCTGCTGATGATGATGCTGATGGTACTGCTGCAGATGCTGCTGATGCTACTGCTGCTGATGCTGCTGCTGATGCTGGTGGCGGTGGGTACGCTGGTTCTTTTGATGCATGGGAAACAACTGCAGTCAGGCCTGAGGGTGGCCACGCAGATACGGGGAGGAGTAGCTACAAGGGCGGATACAGAAACTTTGGACGGGGGGGGGGCAAAAATGTTGGGTCTGGAAAATTTCTCTTTCGTATCCGCCAAAAAAGTTGATGACTTTTTTTAGTCATTTGACTAAATCCAATTCCTTGGTAATATAAGCTTGTTGAAACCAAATGGGGGGCACGATGCATGGGTATTTCTAAATGGGGGGCATGGCCGGATTGGCCTCCCTCATGGATCCGCCCCTGGGTAGCTACTAGCTAGTGCTACTGCTGCTGCTGAAGACGATGATGCTGAAGAGAGCCGCGTGTGGGAAGTGTGTGTTTTCGTATCAGATAGCACCTGTCAAGGACCGTTTGGCGAATGCCGCTTTTTGAGGGCACTGTAGGTACCAGGGAAGCATTATTATCTTCACATCGGGAGAGTTGTGGGTCGTCTGTCAGTTTTTTTATAGGTCACTATGTTACTACGTGAAGGTTCTGTTTGCTTACACCAGAACAGTACACCACTGCTAAAGCATGTCTGCGCTCGTCTTCCTTGACGCAACTTACGCAGTCCAGATACTTCGTGCGTATGCTATTGACGGGAGAAACATGAATTGCATGGATTCCCATTCATCTTAGCAGTGTGAGAATTGTGGAAAAATGACTGGAGGTTTGTACTATGATACACATGGAATTGGGGTGTGAAAAAATACTTTACTTTGAGTCTCTAAGAGAGAATGGGAGTCGAAACGTCCCCCCACCCCGGCAATCCTCACCTTACATCTCAGCACCGGAAACCTATTGAAATTTTTTTCTACTTCATAGCTTGAAGTTCATTTTTGTCTGATGCAGTGACCTGTGTTTAATCTAGACGTATCTGGGAGGAGGGGAGTCCCCCCCGCAGAAATTACATTCCACAAGAAATCAAGAGCAAAATAGGCAAGCCAAATGGCCTGCTGAAACCTATAATCATGGTAGCGCTGCCACTACTGGTCTGGTGCCAACATAGCTTTGTTGATGTGCGCGTTAAATTGCGAGAGTGTCAGGTACATACATGTAGCTATAAATGCATAGAGATTAGAGAGCTACTCCACTATCTATAATAGACTATAATAATGCCTATCTGTTAGTAATTATTAAGTAACCGTGGTCTGTAGATATCGGCGGACTTTATAATGAGCTAAGGAGCTAAGCCCCCCCCCACAAAGCTCAGATTCATCTTTTTGCCATGGAAATGGTATATTTTTCCGGGGTTAGCCCCCCGCGAAGGTCCAGACTTGAAAATTTATTTGGACAAAATGGCTCTTTCACGAACCCGAATGACTAAAAAAAGGTTATCAACTATTTGTCCGGAAAAATAGTAAGGTACGCCTAGTAAAAATAATTCCGCGCCGCTCGATCTGAGCTAAGTCTCCGCCACAACCAAAGCCCAATTTTGCTACCCCCCCCCCCAGAAACCTTCCCAAGAACGGAAACCAAACGCCGCCCATGTAGGGCCTATGTAGGCTAGATAACAGTAGGCTATGTCTTCCATAGTAACGACAGAATGGGCTTTTATTATACAATGCATAAGCTTACTGCATACTGGCATGGTATGAACTGCAAATAGGGCGTAATTTTAGAGTAGGCTATAACAACTCCAGTTCAAATCATAGCCTACTGTAGCAAAGTAGGGCCTATACACATGCATGTGCTGATAGTGGAGGGTATAATAGGAACGGTGTACAGCTCTTGTATCTCGATGGATTAACATTTCTTGATAAGCTATCTCAGCACCTCATTACGAAAATCTCTCAGCTGCTTGCCAGACTTTCACTGGAATATGATCAGCCCAAATTCCAGGGTCAGTTTAGTGGACCGAAGGATGGCAGATCGTGAACCAGCTGTGCCACAAAATTTATATAAGCTTAAGCCATAGACTTCTATTGTAGATAAGCTTACATTAGACACGCTCATTGTATCTTAAGTCTATGCACATTGCACAAGCTTATGGCACTCATTCATTCATTCATTCATTCACTCATTCATTCATTCATTCATTCATTCATCCATTCATTCATTCATTCATCCATTCATCCATTCATTCATTCATTCATTCATTCATTCATTCATTCATGTTGGCTAAAATTTGCAAACTGTTAAATGCCATCGGATGAATTCATTCAGTCATAATTAGACATTTATGTGCGAACTTGCATTTTGTCGAGACTGCCTCCCTCGTTCACTCTCTCCCTCCGTCCCTCCCTCCTCCCGTCCGTCCCTTCCTTCCTTTCTTCCTTCCTTACTTCCTTCTCTCCTTCCTTCATTAGGCCTACACTCTCCCTCCACCACTTCATTTTCTCAAATTTCTACTCTTTAAGTTATTCGACAGACTATAAAGAACTATCACGGAACTCACGTGTCTACGGACAAAAGACGACACAAGTGGCTGGTGGCAATCTATTCACTGCAACACAATGACCGTCTTCGTTCTACTCAACCTCCTTTGCTTTGGAAGAAGACTCTTTTCGTACAGATTGCTTGCTTTTAGACCGCACTAACTAACGTACAAGTCGTTCATGAATGCATCTGGTGTAGGTCACTTGCAGCGTCATTCCCCAGGTGGCGGGCTATAACATATCAACGTGACTGTGTCGTACAAGTACAACCTGTAAATGGCAAACCTCTATTTATGGAGTGTTAGGATCTATGGTTCTGGATTATATGAACCACATTCACCAGAGGGACCTCAACGAGTATGGCTGTGTTAGTGTGTGTGTATGTTTGTATGTATGTATGTATGTATGTATGTATGTATGTATGTATGTATGTATGTATGTATGTATGTATGTATGTATGTATGTATGTATGTATGTATGTATGTATGTATGTATGTATGTATGTATGTATGTATGTATGTATGTATGTATGTATGTATGTATGTATGTATGCATGCATGCATGCATGTATGTATGTATGTATGTATGTATGCATGCATGCATGTATGTATGTATGTATGTATGTATGTATGTATGTATGTATGTATGTATGTATGTATGTATGTATGTATGTATGTTTGTATGTATGTATGTATGTATGTATGTATGTATGTATGTATGTATGTATGTATGTACATGTATGCATGCATGCATGCATGCATGCATGCATGCATGTATGCATGTATGTATGTATGTATGTATGTATGTATGTATGTATGTATGTATGTATGTATGTATGTATGTATGTATGTATGTATGTATGTATGTATGTATGTATGTATGTATGTATGTATGTATGTATGTATGTATGTATGTATGTATGTATGTATGTATGTATGTATGTATGTATGTATGTATGTATGTATGTATGCATGCATGTATGTATGTATGTATGTATGTATGTATGTATGTATGTATGTATGTATGTATGTATGTATGCATGTATGTAGAATTGATTGATGTATGTATCAGCCTATGCATGCATTGTTTCCTCGGGGGTGCCACGCTGAGAGCTCTCTATATAGTTAGCACTTAAAAGGCGCTATATGAATTCTCATAATTACAGGCAAATGATAGGCCTACTATACGAAATGAAATTATTTGAACGCCTATACATAATGGTCATGCACACTGCAGGTCAGGTCCTACTTTCCATTGATGTGCGCATATGCTCACGTTCGTGACATTATTTTTACTCCGATTTGACAAATTGTTCTATAGAAGGGAGATTATACTGTGGCTCGATGCCCTGAGGGTTCCTGCAAAATGCATTTAGGCTAATTGGTTGTATATACAGAGAGACAGAGAGACAGAGAGACAGACAGACAGACAGACAGACAGACAGACAGATAGACAGACACAGACAATTCGGTCTTGCAGCGGAGAAACAGCAATAATTAGTGAAACGACTCTCTAACTCCGGTTTTAATTGGATGCAGTTAATCAACGTAGGCCTATAGGACTTTGCTGGAAAGTTAATGCGCGATCCAGTCTATAGGCCTATAGTTTGTGCGGCCCGCAGTGTACCGGAAACGGGGGGAGATATAGGGAACAGTGGCGTAGCAATAGGGCGTGCAACCTGTGCAGTGCACGAGGGCCCACGGCCGTCAGGGGCCCCCCGGGGTCAGAGTCAATTTTTTACTTTAAGGATATTCAGATTGTATTCAAACCTACATCTACACTCTACAGCGTACACAGTGCACACCCAGTAGGCCTAATTTTTGGGTTTCAGCAGGAATGTGCATGATTAGGCTTCCTCATTACAAATATCTGTAGGCCTACTCTTTGCAGTCTTTAGCCGCAAGTAGTTGTGCTGACTGCTGACGCATATAGGCCTATAGCCTAAGCATAATTGTGTCATGGTCTACACGTCTACGCAGACGCGTTTAAAATTTATTGTCTTTGTAGTAAATGTGAAATTTAAAAAGGATAAACTATAAACTGCATTTACTTGGAAATTGTAAAATTTTAAACTCTCGTACGGCACTCTTTCTGTCCCCCACCCCACGTTATGCCTAAGTCTTAATTAAGTGGCTCTGTTAAGCGACAAGCACGAGAAGAACGGGTAAAGAAGACCGCCAAAATTTTAAAAAATCTGCATTTATGATACCTGCGGAGAGCGAGCTTGCACCGATTACTAGGCTACATCAGACATGGGGAAAAATTGAATTCTTGTTTGAGTGCAAAGGTGGTGGTTGACATGGATATTGACACTGAGTCTAGTAGACCTCGAACTTCAGTAGCATTTACATCACCATGGATTGAGGCTTGACACCTGAAAAGTGGTGGATATTTTTGCGCAAGAGAAGGCGCGCGAACGAGCATTTTAGCATTTCGGGATTAGACCCCCCCCCCCGTAGTAGGTTACCCGTAGACCTGATTGAGTCATTTCACACTTGCCAAATTCATTACATTTTCCGCTCTTTTAATCAACAAACCCAACACCTTGGAGAGTTTTAGTAGGGCCTATGGGTGATTGATAATTAATACTTCTGGAGATAAAACAATTTTTGTGATTATTTTGTTTGGTATTCTAGTTCAAATTTTCTCTGCTGATATGGAGAAGAATATGTTTCATTAGATAAATGTGATAAAAATAATATAAAAAATTGCTATAGTTTATTTTCATTTAATTTTGGTGTGAAATATGCAGATATCGTAAAGGAACCAGGCGTTTTGCACAGCTTTGTTGTTTGAAATCGAATGAGGTTCAAGCATTTAAGGGGCCCACCACCTAAGCGCTGCACAGGGGCCCCCCCAAGACCTTGCTACGCCACTGATAGGGAATACGTACCATTCACACTGATTATTGAAACTCCTTGTTTGATCATTTCTAGAATACATATTTATGCAGGGCTGAAAGTGGTTTTAAAATTGCAATTGTTTTTTTTAATTATCCTATGTCCTTTGGGCCTCCACCACAGCGGTGCACATGTGACATGAGCCTCCACCAAAGTAGGCTGAATACGGCCCAGTTCCTGGTTACAGTAGGCCTACTGCTGGCAGCAGTCGTCTTCAGCTACACTGACTCGCATTGCAGCAGTTGCAATTAATGCGGCACATGAAGGGGGTCACCGATACGCTGCGTTCTTATAAGCAGTCTTTCGAGTCTCTGTCGATCAGCGGCTGTATTATAGTGATCGAGGCCCCACAACGCAGGAGCGGCGTAGAGCAGTTTAAGCTGCTAATAAGAGGCTCCATAACTACCGCTCACAGGTGTAGGCCTAAGTCTCTATTCCCTAAGATGACGGCATCCCGGTCAAACAGACACAGTTTCCTCTTTATTTATGGAGATGTTGCATCATTTTGTCGATGTCCAATTTGCGTTTGCAAACCGAATAATAGTGGCTATACTTACTTACTTACTTAAATCATAGCTCTTCATAAATTCATCACGCGACGAGAAATAATATTAATGAGCGATGATCACTATAGATGAGACGTCGTTGGGACTATTGCAGTTTCAAATAAAATGGCGCTGAGAAGTTTGTTCGAAAGGCAGAAGTTGTATATAAAGAGCAACGCAGATGCCTTCGTGATTATTTTTCATCATGAAATCTCGTCGAAGTACGTTTGCGCCGGGACACGAAAGCAGGTGACAGCTAACAATTAACTAACTAATCGTAACATTGATTAAAAACAGTAACGCATTCCTCGCATCCGACAGTCAACTTCACGTGGTGTTCATGATGAATTGGTGCGAATCCCCCAACGGGCATTACGCGGAATCCCGGAACTATTTTGCACAGAAAACCTCAATACCCCGAAAAGGTATTTCCTCCCCCATAAAAATCATGCGAATCCGATAATGAAAAAATCACAATCTGTCCTGTGCATCATCAGCATGAGGCTGACCCAAGACTGCATGTATTGCAAGTAGAGAGAGGCAAGTTCAGAAGTGCAAATTTTATATGGAATTGGACAAAAAACAGCTCCCTGAGGGAGCCCTTGTTGAGCAGGGACTATGTGGATCTAGTAGAACCATGGACTACTCAAAGGAAGGGGTCATAAATAAAGGAGGTTATCCATTCAAGAATTTCAACAGTCAGACCAAATTAAGCATGCAAATGAAACGTTGCATACTGCAAAAAACTCCACCCAGTCAGAAAAGTCTGTAGGTAGCTTCGTGCGCCTGTATTTCCTTTCGTGCTGACGCCTCATAATGACTCATGATCGAACCACGGCAAGTGGGGGTTCTTCAGCTTATTTTGACTTGATATAGGCCTATGGTTAGAAATCGGGCAATGATATCGGTGATGACTGCTTCGTAGGATCTGATGTTATGCACTTTTTGTTTGACTGATTATAGTTTTTGGAATTGGGATGTAAAGAAACTTTCGGGCTTCCAGCCGGGTGGGCGGAACAAAAGCAACTTGTCTACAAGCGCATATGCTCAGGCGATCTACTAGACTTCAGCGTCGAAGAGAATGGCTTGATCTTGAATGCCATTCTGGCGGTTAGTTGCTTTTTAAAAATAAATTTTCGGTTTGGCTTATATTTATAAGTTAGTAAGTAATGACAGTTTTTTCTGCTTCTTAAAGATATGAAACTTTGTTCCTTTTTCTCTTTGTATCTTTATTCAGTATTGTAGTAATTTAGTGTATTTTCAGGTTATTTACTCTCACACAACAACCTGGGCTGCTAACTTGAATTAATATTATTTTTCAAAGTTTATTTCACTTAAAAATGGTCATCAATGACTTTACACAGACAAACATTTTAAATTTTTATTAAATGCAGAGTGCAGCCATTTTGTAGAAAGAGTTCGGATGTCCACTTTGACTGATTTGACTTTTTTAGTGATGTTTTGATGGTCATAAACTTCGTAAAGCATGTATAATACAGTCCTTGGAAAGATTAGATTCCATAGTGGAACAATAAGGAAATTCTTGAGCATTGTCCTGGAAAATGTCCAGTAAAATTATTAAAAGCATTACCCATCGGTTACTTTTGGTTAAAGTTATGCAAGTGGTGCTTAGTGCAAAGTATTAGTAGTCTGCTATTGTCTGTGTAACTGTCTGCAGTTTGGAACATCCATCATGATTCCACTGTTTACTTTAGACTTGAAATGTGTCTTTTGGATCAGTAATGGTGTTTGTTACGTCCATATAGTTTGTGATAACTGTGCAGCTCAATTTATAAAAGTCTGTTTTTGGGTGCTATAGTTCTTTTGCAAGGTGGAAAAATTAGGTCACAATCCATTCTTCATTAATGCAGATGCTGTCAGATAACATGATGTCAGTATTTTCGTTGATGAGACCTATCAATAACATTAGTCAGTTAGCTAAAAGTCTCAATGTTTTTTTTAAAGCAGTTAAATTGTGCTTGCTATTTTTGTAACTTGTAATGTTTGCATTGACACTGTAAGGCATCCTGAAAGCAGACCTTGATCTGTATTAATAATCATTGTTGTCACAGTACAATAATTAAAGTAATTTTGTTTTTCAACAGGATGCGAAGGCTGGCAAGCGGTCGTCACTTCAAGTCAATCCATGCGAATTCCTGTCAGGCGATCTGTCCAACTTTGAATCGTATGTCTGATTTCTGTACATGGTTACATTGTATAGTGTTTAGCATGCAATGGGTTAAAATCTGTGGTTCATCAAAAGTTTTTACAGCACATGACTGAATGATAATAGCTTATTCTTTGGACTTGGCTGATGACTAAAATAAACTGTTGACTACATAGCGACCAAGAGACGACATTGCTACTTAAAATTTAAATGTCTGCATGCAATTGTTTACAGAAAACATTGGCTAAAGTTGCTTTCTAATTTTAATGAAAACCCATGTAAGGAATTTTTAATGTGTAGCAGTTTTACAACCTAATAGATCTAACTAGTAGTATAAATATATAGCTACATTTACACCAAAGTGTACAATTTTTTGTGTATGCGGTCAGTAGTGATTGCATTCGTTGTTCTTCTGTAGGGCGTTCAAGCCGGAGGGTCTCCTGACCATAATAACTATGGTGAATGATTTCATCAATGAATTTGGTGACCACTGCCCGGACAGTGGAGCAGAACGGTTAGTACTGTACAAAGACATTTGGATACAAACAAACGGCTGAAATTTCTATTTTAATTAAATGAAAGATTTGTGTGTTCGCATGTTGCTGCTTTTTAATGTTAAATTTACTATTCTATTCTTCTCTTTGGACATAACTGATTACTGCAGTAGGCAGTTATAGCCATTACTTTGATAAAGACCCTACTTGTGTTTAAGTATGTAAGTACTTAGCTTTTTGTAATGCACGTACAGTGCTCACATTGTACCAAATGGACAATGTTAACCCTTTACTGACTGCGGGTATAGCATTTCCCATACTATTTCACATGCCATTTACTACACTTTGGCCTGTAAAGGGTTAAATGGTATTGTTGCTGAATCAGGAGAAGCCTAAAAAGACAACAATTTTAATGTTTGTTTATGTTATATGCAGGGCACCCGATGTCGGGGGGGAGGATATGGGGCCTCCTGGGTCTGGGGCTGGCGGTGGCATGTTCATGGATCCGCGGTCGTTGGCTCCTCCAGCCAGGTATGACTATAAGTTTAGACTTGTTTGCTATTTGTGATCAATCCATTTTCAAAATTGTTCTTCCTTTATTAGGAAGGGTTCATGTTGGCAAGAAACTGACTCATGAGAAAATTTTAAATACTGGATATTTAATTTGGAATACTGTATATAGAGCCTGCTTTCAGGTCAAAAGAATACTTATCTAGTTACTCAGCCTGGACCTCCGGTACTTATTTACATGAGTATGCAGTTGCAAGCTGTCTTAATTTAATTAAAGCAAGAGGTCTTGTTTAGATTAGGGGTTCCCAATCTTTTCTATGTTCCTCAACCCTGTCAAATGTTTGATCAATGTTCGCACCCTCTACAAAAGTAGTCACATTTGAAGACGTATACTTGAAATTATTGCCTACAGTACTGTGTATGAAAAATTTAAATTAAAATAAATTTAAGGAAAACACGTTGAACTGACAGTCTATAGAATTCATATAAATGTAAGATTTGAAGAATTTAGACTATAACACTGTTACTAACAGTTCTATATCTAACATTTAACAGATCCACTAGTTCATTCTATATTGTATTCTGGCTGCACATTGTTGATGAGGTTGTTTCTTTCTGCTTCAGACCGGAGAGTCCACCTCCCCCAGAAGCCTGAGCCGAGGAATGTCTGCAGAGCAACGCTTGAAGACAGTCGTTTATCAAATGTACTTTTGCCTGCATTGAACATGGACTTGACTTTTAAACAGACGATTGCAAAGGCAACCTGCTATTCTGAATAAAATGACGAGTGACATATATATCTTGCTCACCAAGGGGTGAAGGGAGGGCAGAGGTCATGGGATTTAGGAAAACAGGCAGTTGCCTATAGCATCAAGTTCTAGGGCGTGCCATTTCCACAAGGGGGGGGGGGGCATTTCCACAAAAGGTGTATTTTAGTTTTTTTCGCATATAACTGTTGAATATTATCCAGCCTTCAGTGTACTAATACACAAATTATAATAAATACTCAGTTAGGCATATACATAGGCTCTGGCTAATTCGTCTTTAGATTCTGACGTTTACAGAGCAATTGAGTGGGAATCTGAGGGCACCAAAATGTATGCCTATACAGGCTATACTTTGCCTGGGGTGCCAAATGCATGTTTTGTCCGGGGCACCAAAATGCATGCTTTGACATTGGCGCCTTTTGGGCTAAGGCCAACCTCTGGTCGTCCCATGGCATTTAACTACATTAAAATTAAATTCTCTTCAGATATAAACAGTAAACCATGAGATAGCAAATTTTAGTTGGCAAAATAATGATATTTAACAAAAATAAATAGTAGCCTACAGCAAAATACATGTTTATAGATGACGTTAGCTAAATAGCCTTTGTAAGGGAGGGATAAGAAGCTTATTTGTACATATTCATATGGGGGGTCAACAAAAATGTACAGGGAGGGAATCGAGAATGTGGTTTTTTGAGTTAAATTATGCAGCTATTATTATTGTAGGACCTTTTAGTAAACTGTTTTTTAATAAGAACAAATTATTCTGAAAGCGTATACGCCGTATAGCCTGGTATTGTTCCATTGTAATGAAGTTTTGACAAGAAAGACAAAACCTCTAGTGACTAAAAGTATCACCTTGTCGCCTTGTGCTGTCAGTTCCTTGAATTCTAGCAAATGTCATGACCAGTTTCCTCCATTGCTTTCTCTCTGATGTCGCTTCCCTTAGTTCTTCCAGATTTATTCCTGTTGTTTCTTGAACCTCGTCCAACCACCTTTTCCTTGGTCGCCCTTGTTTTAAAAATATAGCCTATAGAAAATTGAAGGGAAATTGATTTTGGAAGAGTGAATCATTGCAATTATTGTGTTTGTTATTGTTTTAACAATATTCTCTATAGTGATTATTTTATGATTATTTTGTTTATTATTTGTAAGTGTTTAAATATCATTATTAAGCTTTTATTATTTATGAAAATACTGCTTATTTATTTAACCCAACTTAGATGGCATTGATCCAGTTTTATTTGAAAGATCAAACTAGTATTCTTAAGGTTGTGTCAGTATAAAATTAAACAGGAATTATTATATTTAGGTCTCAGCTATGGATGCTACATGCCTTTTCTAAAGGTATTGAAAACTGAAAATTTTCCACCTGTGATATACTGGGAGTGCCTCTGATTAGTTACATAGGTGAGATGCTATAATAAATGCTATGAATGACTCGTAGTCTGCAGCCTGAACAAATTGATTAGTTTGTTAGCACATCAACCTTGATTCGTGTTGGATCTGAAAATTCCTTGTATCGAAATTTCTCACTGTACACATTCAGGAACACTTCTGTATAACGCATATTGAGCAATGTATTGTATTTACAGCAATTACTATAGGAGTCAGTAGCAAGCTACTTCCTGGATGCTTTACACACATAGGCCTGCTGTCCTCGTAAATGCTACGAGCTTGATATCCAGTGCAGTTTAACCCCTAAACTCCCGGTAATTCTCACCAAGGTTGAGGAAGATGTCTGGTCACTGCCGTTACCATATCCAGCAAATCACTGGAATGCATGAGCTTGCCTGTTACAAGTATCGGAGAGTTCAGCTCTTGGAATTGTAATGTAAAGTAACTTGGCTTTACAGAGGACATAATCAGTCTTAAGATTCTGCAGCTGAATCCAGGAGAGACACAGACAGACAGACAAAGAGAGAGAGAGAGAGAGAGAGAGAGACACACACACAGACAGACAAAGAGAGAGCAGTCAACGTTGAGCAGTCGAGGTTCATTCATTCATTCTGAGAATTTATATGGCACCTCTTCAAGATATCTACTCTGGTTATCATGAAGCCTAGACTGTACATTCTGTATTACACTACCATGTCTAGTGTTCAGCAGACACTATAGGTGTTCAGCTAGCTTGGGAAGTCTAGAATAGGAGTTCTGGTAAATATAGTGTTGCAAAGTTTGTAACTATAATTATATCATTACCGTCAGTGTATACTTCGATCAAACAACTGTAGGCTACAGTGAACACGTGTCAAGAGACATTCGCAGAGAATGCGTCAAAGACAGTCAAAACGAAGATTACAGAATTCACAGATGGGGTAGAGAATCTATCATTATGTATGCGTGTGTGTGTGTGTGTGTATGTATGTATGTATGTATGTATGTATGTATGTATGTATGTATGTATGTATGTATATGAACATTTAAATAGCACCTTAAAATAATTTCTAGAAGGCGCTTAACGTATAGGCTTACCCGACAGTTACGCAGGTAGCCACGTTCGGTGTTTAGGCCACACATAGAGCGCCACAGATCAATTAAATCGAGGCTTAGGTGTGGTAGGAAACGCCTTCCAGGTGTCTGAACTCGTCCTGTTGGCAGCACGCCCTGCAGGCAGAGGTCACTTGCGGCGGAGTCCGTTAGAGATATCCGCATGTCAGTAAGTGGCACGCGGGGTCAGGTCGACGATGCCGCCGTATGAACGACCTCCGGCTTGACCTCGGACGACCTTGAGGCAGTGCAGAGGGTGGTGTATGAGGTTGACTCGCTGTTGGCTGTGGCAGGAGAGGGAGAGTTCAGTAAGTGGGGTCGGGAAGAGGGTGAGTAGCCTAGTCGGGATGATGGGGTACTCTAATCAGGTCTATCGATTCGGCTCAAGCGTCGGATGATGGTCCGATGACATCATAAGTTGGCTTGATGACGTCAGGGCGCGGTGTCGAAGGAAGAAAGAGCCAAGCAGGACGTCCATTGACCCTGCGATAGTATAATATGCTGTTATTTGAGCAATATCATCTAATGATTTCATCGTTTTCGTCCTCGTCATCATCATCGTCGTCATCATCCTCATCATCGTCGTCATCGTCGTCATTATTCTCATCATCGCAGTCGTTGTCATCCTCCTCATCGTCGTTGTTGTCATCATCACCATCCTCATCATCGTCGTCATCATCGTCATTATTCTCATCATCGTCGTCATCAACTCATCATCATCATCATCGTCGTCATCATCATCATTGTCATCATCCTCATCATCGTCGTCATCATCCTCATCATCCTCATCATCATCGTCGTCATCATTCTCATCATTGTCGTCGTCACCATCATCATTCTCATCGTCGTCATCACCCTCATCATCATCATCATAATCATCATCACCATCATCATCATCGTCGTTGTCATCATCATCATCCTCATCATCGTCGTTGTCATCATCATCGTCGTCGTCATCATCTTCATCCTCATCATCGTCGTTGTCATCATCATCGTCGTCGTCATCATCTTCATCATCGCCGGCGTCGTCGTTATCATCATCGTCGCCGTCGTCATAATCGTCATCATCATTATCGCCGTCGTCGTTATCATCATCATCATCATCATCATCGAAGGCGCTTAACGTATGTAGGCCTACCCGACAGGTACGCATGTAGCCACATAGCCACGTTCAGTGTTTACACGCAGAGCGCCACGGCTCAATGAAATCGATGCTTATAATTATTATAGCTAGGCTCACAGTGTAGCCTACATGTACTTCATAGCAGTCCAGGCCACACTACTGCTTATTGTTGTTATTTGACGACACTTGCTGTGTCATAGCAAGTATGATGAGGCCTAGCTAGTATCACCATCCTCGTTTCTCCAGGCTTGGGACTGACACTGCCAAGTACGAGCAGTGGCGGAGTTGACCATATACGTGCACTAGCGAAAGCTAATTAATGGATGTATGTATGTATGTATGTATGATTGTATGTATGTATGTATGTATGTATGTATGTATGTATGTATGTATGTATGTATGTATGTATGTATGTATGTATGTATGTATGTATGTATGTATGTATGTATGTATGTATGTATGTATGTATGTATGTATGTATGTATGTATGTATGTATGCATGCATGCATGCATGCATGCATGCATGCATGCAGGCATGTATGTATGTATGTATGTATGTATGTATGTATGTATGTATGTATGTATGTATGTATGTATGTATGTATGTATGTATGTATGTATGTATGTATGTATGTATGTATGTATGTATGTATGTATGTATGTATGTATGTATGTATGTATGTATGTATGTATGTATGTATGATGTATGTATGTATGTATGTATGTATGTATGTATGCATGCATGTATGTATGTATGCATGCATGCATGTATGTATTTATGTACTACTCAGCACCACTAGCAGCCATATATGACCATATAGACATATATATATATATATACATATATATATATATATAGGTCTATATAAGCCTATATCTTAGATATATAGGCCTATATGGTCTATCATCATTATAGGCATACCTGTGAGTGGCTGTGACTTCTAGTCTAGTTATGTGATCTAGACCAATATTTTTTAGACAGATTAATTTTGAAAGAGAGACAGACATATTGTGCGCCGATGGGAGAAGGGGCGCACGAAATTTCTGATGCTCGATATGCTTCATCTAACAGCTGCTGCTATTGTATAGCCTACTTGGACATGCAGCCCTATTTCGTAATAATTTGCAGACCCCAAACTTGGAGGTTTTCTATACAACCTCAAGGAATTTGCGTGCGTTTGTCCATAACAACTGTTTTGAGACACCAAGCTTCTTCGCTAGATCTGTGTATTTTGAAAAGACAAAGATTTCTATTGCTTGCGAATAGATTACTGTGAGACTAGTAATTAGCTAGTTTCAAGGCGTGCGTGCATGAGCTCAGTAAAATACCTGCTCAGAGCGTACTAATCTTTCCCATTGGCTGTTCAAAATTGACCTATGTGTGATTCTATGACAACTTTTTTTTTATCTGAAAGCGGTAAAAACGGAGGGCGCGCTAACGATCTTTGCCATCACATAGTGAAACCGAACACTGAATCTTCTAGGCCTTCTAAGTTTACTGACATCGCCATACAAAATAAATTAAATAATTCGATGACGTAAGACGTCCGGGTTCTGCGCTGTTATGACATCCATTATTAAAGCCAACGCCTAGACCACTTTCAAGCTATCGAGCGAACACAATCGTCTCTTTGGCAACACGACGCTATAACGATTGTAGCCTAGGCCTATCTCCAAAGTTTCGATTTGTAAAATAGGCTAGGCTAATGAAAGTATGGGGTTACGCAAGAAAAGAAATCTTTAAATAATGAAAGCTTTAGGTAGGCCTTATATTCTCATCAGAAAAAGCCCAAAAACTACTGCTAAACCTATTTGCAGTCCTACCAGAAGAGTCATGCTGACGCTGGCTTCAAACGATGGTAGCCTAGGCCCTAAACTGTTCGAAAAATGTGCGAGTTCATTGGAATGGCAGCCTACTATAGGCCTATGCATGTAAAGTCACAATCAGTTGAAGTAAAATAGGCTAGGCCTATAGACTAAATTATGATATCTGTCGTCCTTTCTCGCAGAGCCCTTCGCTCTGCCTCTAGCGGTAAGCTTTTGGTCCCGCGTGTTGAAACATCAACCTGTCACGTCAGCGTCGTACGTGATTTCTCAGTTGTAGGCCTAGGTCCTTCTGTCTGGAATAGTCTCCCGTTGCAGATGCGCCTGCTGCCTAGGGTCGACTCATCAGTGTTCTACAAGCTCCTTAAGACTTTTTTGTTATACCGTGGTTGGACTGGGAGTGCTTCTGAGTGATTTCTTGAAGAGGTGCTATATAAATTCTTGAAATGAATGAACGATAGAGTCTCGATTAGGCTTGTAGCCAAGGCCTACTGACCTATTGCAACCGCAATTTTTTGGCAACAGAATGTTTGTGTCGCGGATATCTTAGACCAGGGCTTTTTTAACGTGCAGTTGTAGGCTACACGATGAATTTGCGCAGTTAGAAAAGATAGGCCTATATATAGGCTAACCTCAAGCGATTTAGGCTACCCATGGAAAACCGGAATGGAATGAAGGGGCTGTGCAGTGAAAATACCTGTCACTTGCAAGTTGCACCATCTAAATTTTTTGTGAAAATTATAGGCCTAGAGCCCTAGAAGGTCATCAGAAATTTTTATGCCGAAGGTCACGCCAGAATTTCTAGTTGTTGCCGAAGGTCACACCAGAAGTTTTCATAAGATGCCATAGTAAAGTCCACAATACACACCCCATGTCCACATGAATCAACGTTGGACCCCCAGTTATTTTACTGAAGACTTGGGGTTGACCCCTAACAATTCTCACCATCATTGCAGGTCGATGTCTTGCCCAATATGCACTGCTTTAAATATTTTACTGAAAATCACTTTTAATTTCAAGATGCAACGTTCTTCAGAAAGATAAAATATATTCTGACTTAACTATGCCAGTTTGAGATCATCAAAAAGAGGACATGTCATGAATCTTGTCCATCTCAAAGTATAAAAAGCAATGAAGAAAGTGGACTTTCAACAAATTATAGAATCATTTGCTCGCAGCTACTTTGAAGTGACAAAAAATTAATTATCTCTGGCTTTCAGAATAAGAATGGGAGGGGTTTAGAATAATGGCAACACTGTCACGCAAAGCACAGAGACGCAAGATTGTTTCACGCTACTCTCCAAAAGATTCACTCAACCATCCATTCGGCATATACCGCATTGGTAAAATAAGCAGTAAGACGTGACGAACGCCTTGCATGGCTGCCAAACAGTCAAGTTCGACTACTGTAATAACATATGAACATCATTCATACTACAAATTGTAATCATGCTGCAGTGTGTCAGTTTGAAGTGAGAATATTTATAAAAAAGTCTCAAACATCTTTTCAAATGTAGCACAGCATCAAGTTCAAATATTGACACCAAAAAAATACACTGTACATAATAAACGACACCAATATAATGCAAATTATTTCCTTGCTCTAAATTTTACCAGTAGGCCTATGGTCTGCAGTAGGGTGGAAGTGGATAGTCCTGAGAAGTCGCAAGGGAGTTGTCAACCAACTTAGCAACTCAGTAACATTAGGGGTCCATATATTACGTAAGCATGAAGGGGTCACAGACTTAGGCAATTTGCATACGAAGGGTGGTCTCGGCAAAATGTAAGTATACAAAATAATTGTCTAATTATGACATCCACGTCAGGTCAGATCTAAACAGTAAACCACAACAGTTAACACATTTCAAGGGCAATATTTGACAAAAGTCTGATTTTTAAAATTCCGTTTTCTTAATCACCGGATTCGTAGTATCCTGTAGATAAATTAGTAGTGTAAATTTTACCACATACATCAATCCTGAAACCAGTTTCTAAATTCGTCAACAGCTAATCAAGAAACTGTATTCATTACAATATTTGTCTATCTATCTGTCTGTCTGTAAGTGTGTTTGCATGTACACAATAAGCTCTCTCTGTCTTATTGTATTGATCTGGCTACTGAGCTGTTTTAGTGCCTGGTACATTAGACACCAGTAAAGAGACACAGAAGTAACTAATTAATAATAATTATTGACATTTCATAATGCAAAAATCATACAAAGATTTGTGTAAACAATCCTTACAGGACTTGCTTTTGCTTTCCACAAATTATAAAACCCTAACTTAATGCCACAAAAGTTTCAAGCAAAAACTGTGGAATTTTAAAAAAAATCCCAAATAGAACAATTTCAGTCAGTTAGGAAAAGTTAAAGCTTGCAGAACAACTTCCGACAGGTTCAGAAATATTTGCACACACTCCCGGGAAACTCCAAACCGTCCAGTTCACCTACTTGTGCAAACAATTTCTTTATACGAAGAAAAAACACAGAGTTAAGAATCACATTAATATCAATTATGACCACAATTATGCCAAGTCCAAACCTGAAAATCTACGACAAAATTCCTTTCATATTTTTCGAGGATTATGGCAAAATCTGGTGATAAAGAAGATGTGTGAGGTTAGCATTCCACGTTGGTTCTGACATATTCCAGCCAAAAACAATGAAGCCGAATAAATTCCCTTCTACAAAAATTCATTCAAGTCTTAAGGTCTCTTAGTCTAACAAGTTCAAATACTGTTCAGTCGAAGTTAGATTTCCCCCAATTACACTTAACAAACATTCATGTGCTTCTCCTTCTTTCCCCACCTGTTCCGAATGTCTCTCACCCAAAATCCATCCCCCTAACAGTGCAAAACCAGTTTTTAAGAACACAGAAATGAAGAATGCACATGCAAACATTCCTGGTTAACTTGAATGGATCTAATACACATTACCAGTATTCTGAACAACAGAAACTCTACTACGAGTCCTACTGCAACCAGTAATAGTTAAGATAATAATAGCTCTGCTGCGAATCTAAAGGTCTCTTAGTCTAACAAGTTCAAAGACATAACACTTCGTGTTCTAGCAGAATGGCATTTACACCAGATGCGCACAAACGAGCTTACGTACTGTACTAAAGATAAACATATGGAATAGTTCCCTGAAGAGAATTCACTACTACCCACAGGTGTCTTTCCCAAAGAGTTCACACCACTTCCCATTGACAATACAATACCTCCATCTTCTCCATTCCACAAATTACACCTCATCTCGACTGCTCTTTGCAACTCCCTCAATTCTTAAAAAATGAGCAATGTCAATAGTAATCATCATTGTGACCATCATCACCGCTGTCACATCATCATCATCATCATCATCATCATCATCATCATCATCATCATCATCATCATCATCATCATCATCATCATCATCATCATCATCATCATCATCATCATCATCCCAGCATGATCACCAGGATTGCTAATTACAAATAATTCCTCTCAAGCTAAACCCAACAAAATCAATTGCACAAAAAAATCAATGACTGGTAAAATCAACAAAGAAGAGAACGGCCAATTGCGTTCGACTGTAATGTCCCATCGATTTGAATAGACGACTGGCGCACCGTGTACTGTGGCGAATCGCTCAACACTTTCTTTCTTCCTGTTTCAAGGTGCAGTTTCAAAGTGTTGGCGCAGTCTGGAGCATACAAAAAAAACATAAAATGAAGAAGACAGAAATAAATTCTTACATTAAAAGGTTTTACATAGCACCCCTTCAAGGCGACTACTCAGAAGTGCTCCCGACCTCAGCATAAACAGGGCAGTTTGGAGGCAAGCAAAGAAAGAGTGGACCATGAGGAATCAGTGCAGCACCAAAAGTTCCAAAGCGAGGGGCCAACCACTAAGAAGGCAAGATGCTGCTTGGTAACTGTGCAGGCAAACGGGACAATGAGAACACATACCTCAGTAGAGCAAAGACCTGGTGCTCTCCGGGTAGCAAAGGTCGCAAAGACAGGGTGGGGCAAGACCAAAAAGATCACCAGATCAAAAAGAACACTAAACACAAGACCAAAGTGATGATTCAGGAAGAGATCCGCTGCTGTAGGTGAGTCAGTGGAGCACAGATCAACCAACATACAGCAGAGACATGGCCAAATATGCAAGCGTGTGTGGCAGACTGGCAGGCATTGCAACCTGGGAAGCAGACATAGAGTAAACATCAGTTGTCTAGTCTGGCAGTGATGAAGGAGTGGATGAGTAGTGACATCTGAAGCAATCAAGCAGAAGTGTGTAGTTAGTGCAACTGGTAGTATAAATTATCTCACCTACCACAACCATTTGCCTATAGATCTCTCAACTTTTAATACAACTGTAAACTTTGCTTAAAATCACCTGAAGTTTTGTGTACAAATAATAACAGCGCTGCTGATGTTTTCCTACCACATTAAATTCATTCAGAATTATCAGACTGAAGTTTAGAAAGCTGGCAAATTAATGCTAAGAAACATAAGCACAATAAATAATCTTAAATAATCTTCACAAGATCTAGTGTGCTTGTGAAAGCAACAGTTACACTCACGCCATTTGAAGCAGATAGCTGGCGTACTGAACCTGCGGCCCTGTACCACTCATTGACATGATCCGCTCCTTTGGTCCCTCACGTGCATGATAGTCCAGTTGTAGCTTTGCCTCCGACTCACTCTGCACTTGATTCAAACGACTACCATGTGAGCCAAGAAGCACTCCGATGAACTGACAAAGTACATATGTGAATTTCATGTACTACAAGGTTTGTAGCCGAATAGGGCTTGCCGGTTTAATCAAGCATTTATAGCAGACTAGCTGTACCCGGCCACGCGTTGCTGTGGCAGAAAAGACCTCCCCGGCCCCCTCCCTCACACCGTCCCTTACTGACAACCCAAGAATGTTTGAAGGCCGCTTTCGTAACGGAATTATTAATGGACTCGCTTATGACGTCACGGCACGCGAACTCATTCATGTTTCGTCACTGTGTTTCGGCTGAACACGATTGTGAAATTTTGCAAGCGTGCGGTTTGGTTGAATTTGCAAATGGCGGTCGAAGGTATTGCAAAGTTCCCTTTTTGTGGAAAAGATTGCGTTTTTTTCTGGAAAGAAAATCTTAAGACACGGTGCTATTGGAATGGAAGGTTTTGGTAAATTTTCACAACAATCGGTGCGTAACTTTGGGCGTGATTGTAACATGAACTATTGAAAAGTTTCATTTTTATTTATATAGATAATTCTACACAGCATCAGAAACGAATACTCTAGAATTCCAATTGATGTAAACACTGCAACATCATTGTAGCAGGCATGTATTAAACATTTTTATGGAATAATCATAATGAATGCGTCCATTGGAACTGGATTTCTGTTCACATTATCAAATAATTTATAAGCCAAGTTATGAACTCATGGCTATGCAAGAGGGCATGCGGTTTTGGTTTTCTTCAATTTTACAAAATTTGCAAACATTTAACTAGCTTAGGCAGGTCACTTAAAATCAGCTCAGGCCACATGCGGCCCACAGGTTAGACAGAACTGATATACAGAAGCTGCAAAATGCTCACCTTATGAGGAAGAAACACTTCAGTTGTTCTCATTCTTTCTGAATTCAGTGCTCTGCACAACAAAGACAAAATGACCTTGCAGAGTGAAATTAAGGTAAAAAGCGTTTTGATAAAGACGAATCTAAACATCAATGTCAAAATAATAGCTATCCATAAAATCAGTTATAAAGTCCAGAGACAACCATGCATATGATTTTTGATATTTCTTAGGCATGGCACATGAAGGCAGACTTTGGTAAGGCCTCACCTTGATGTTTGATATGTCCACCTGCATGGTCCTGCAGTGTACAGTAAATGTATTCATTACACAGCCGAGTTGGCTAGACGATATGTGTTATCAAGGGTTTGAATCAAGTGCGTGTCCTAGTCTCCTAGATGGGATTTGAATCCTTATAGCTCAAATGATAGCTCATCAGATAGACTACACTATTGCACAAAAACATCAAAAAAAGAAAAAATCATAATAAATTTCAAGCTCAAACCAATATGCACCAGACACACAAACTAATTATGCAGTCATTTGAACATATACATGTAAACATTTTTCAATGCAGAGAAGTATTGAATTAATTAAATTTATGCTGCACAAATACCGAAAAGCCAGCTCAAAATCAATACACAGTAATAATGTCTGGTTTTTCTCAACCCATAATACTCCATGTCTCAAAAACAATCAAAGAACCCTCCAAGAAAACCAACTAGTTTTAGAGAATCCGTAGAATCATCTGCTCTCCAAAACGGAAACCAAATTCTGCCATAGCCCCCGACTATGTTTGTCAATGCAACTGTTCAAATTCTCTTTATATTGGACTAGGGAATGTAATCCCGGGATCCGGAGGATCGGGATCCCGGACATTTTGCAATTCCGTAATCCCGAGATTGACAAACATTGGACCTACCAGGCAAACAAATCCACTATCAGCACATGCCTATGTCAGTTCATTTAAGCAAAGTATTTAAATTAATTGCCAGAAGTGCACCTCAAATTGACTTTATTCTTGCTGCTGTCCTCATCCAGGTAACCTCCATAGCCAGCTGCATTCAGCATATCGTAATTTCTTGGATTATACAGAACGGCAGCTTCTTTTCTCGGAAGCTTCAATGTCAAAACAGTCTTTGCCATCATTCAATTTATAGTAAATCTTTTGAACATCGTTAACTCAGATTATTAAATAAATAAAGACTAAAACACAGTGAATCAATTTTTACAGGAAACTAAATACACGACATGTCTTCTGGATTAAATGTAGACTTAAAAGTCACAAAACAGTGTCTTGAACACAGAAAATTTAATTAGAAAACCTAAATACTAGATTACCATTCCTAAACTGTAAATTAAAACAAGCAATGCAGAATATCATAAATGAAATTTAAAAAAATAACAATCACATATCGTGAACTATATGGCGGCGCGGTGGTATAGTGGTGGCGTCGTTGCCTTGGAGCCGGAAGGTTAACCTCGCCGCGTAAGGACCCTGGGCAAGTCCTTCACTCACAATTGCTCAGCGCTTCGGCGTGAAACTCCGATGCAGTGTCCGATCTGCATTCGGGAGCGCCTCTGAGTAGCGAGAGCTTGAAGGGGTGCTATAACAAGTGCACATACAAACTATAATCAATGTATTTAATTGTATAAACTTTTAAGTTCTATATCTCTCAAATAAAGACAAAGATAATTTATCCACAATAAACCACAGACCTCAGACAGATTGAATTTGAGAGTTAAGCGTATTGTTACGTTTCTGTAATGCAGTGTTTCAAATAGGTATCATTCTGAAGGTATCATTCTGAAGGTATCATTCTGAAGATCACCTCAGTATTAGATTTTAGATCCACTTTCAAAAGTGTGTTGTATAAAAACAAAATTTTTTAAACATATTGATCAATCTGAAAAATATCTGCTAGCTTTCTTACCTCTGATAAAACTTTGTGCAAAGCAGAACTGCAGTTTATAATTTCCTCTACAGTTCCAGTGAGTTCAATGACTCGTTCCAATGAGAACGGAGCGAAATCAACGTAGATCTTCATATGGCATCCCGTCTGCTGCATGACAATTTGAAACAACTTTAATTTAAAATGGACAATTTTCAAAATACAACAAGCATTTTATAGCATTTTCCAGTGGCAACTCTGTTGTGCTGTAGGATCAACTGTAACACAGACAGCAACTGTCAGCAACAGTTTCAGTCAGCTACACCTGGAGAAAATTCACTCTTTGAGCAAAAGCAGAGTCCTTTTAATAATGTCTCCATAATTATAAATTTAGGTTTGATTGTTAGTCTTAATTTTTAGTTTCAAGCTTTTATTGTTTTTGAATAATAGTTTTAGCTTTTGCTGTTTTTCTTATGGAATAACAGTTTCCATTTCAGTTCAAGTAGGCGAATTTCAGTCATTTAAGTTAGTTTCAGTTTTAGTTATTTAATTTCAGCTGAAGTTCTAACATTTAATTCTATCTAAATCCTAAACACAATAAATTAAAAACTTATTTGAGGTGAGAGGATGTAGTGTACCTTTCTTAGTGTACATCTGGCATTTCAGTTTCCATTTTATATGCATCTCAGCTCTAGTTTTTATTAAATACAACATCCAATTTTCATTAATTTTCACCAACGCTTTTGGTCGTTCATATTCAAAAGGATATAATAAAGTTGTGACATATCTAATATGATTCTGAAAATATTACCTAAATACACACTTCACAAAATATTAAATAAAGAAAGCAAGAACAGTAAGACATATTTTAGGACTGAAATCTCTAGTGTCCTGACAGTCCAGATCTTTCCCTCTCAAAGTGCAAGATTGATGGTAATGTTTGAATTTTATGATCACACTGTTACAATGACACAATATCAACTGTTAACGAAGCATATTGAAAAAAAACTCCTTAGTTTTGTTAACCATACCAGCTGGAGGTTCAGAAATCTTGCTCTACCATTACTCAAAACGAGAGACACAAGTTCGTGTGGAACGAGAACACGAATTTCATGTTTGGAAACCTGCACAGCACTCGTCAACTGAAGAACAAAACACAGAGACTTACTAAGCAAGATACTGCACAAACCTACTTTAAAGACAAGCTGTACTGGCCTCTCAGTCACATTTACATGTTAATCATTGGCATGCTAAAGACTTCTTATAGCATACGTGACTTAGGCCAAGAAAGAGAGCATTGCTTGTTGTTCATAAAATCAGCTGCAAATGGTCTTTCCAACATACTATGAACACTGATTCCTTCACCTAATTCATGCACCTACATCACTGGCTCATGGTACTAAAACTACAGTATATACTATACAGCACGCTAAATTATGACCAAATTGTTATTAACACATCATGCAGAGACTATGCTACATTTTTTAAATGCAATAAAATGCCAAATGATTATTTTATATTTAGCAAAACTGCAGAGATCGGAAAACCAAACCTCCAGAATTTTTATCATTTGATTTCTTTAAGATATCAGCCTAAAGAAAATGTCAAATCAATTCCCAAAGAAAAAATCTCTAGGCTATATACACTGAAAACTCATTACAAGATAAGATGTGGGGCACGGTGGTGTAGTGGGTATGGTTGTCGCCTTGCAGCCGAAGGGTTGCAGGTTCGAATCCACCTCAAGTCACTGCGTTGGGACCTTGGGCAAGTTCTTTCACTCGCAATTGCTCAGCGCTTCGGCGTGAAACTCCGATGCAGTGTCCGCTCTGTAGTCGGGAGCGCCTCTGAGTAGAAGCTTGAAGAGGCGCTATAACAAGTGTGCATACAAACAAACAAACAAACAATGCTCCCTGTACGAGAATCATGCCAAAGATCAACATCTATGTTGAGCTATGTTATTCCTATGGCTATCTATATAATCTGTGACATAACAAAGTGTTTTAAAATGAGCCTTTAGGAAAGCAAAACATGATAATTGTACAAGTTCATTGCTTTATCTAAGAGAAAACCAGTATTTCGCTGCATATATTAAAGACGTCTTTTAAGAACAGAGCTCTTCAAATATTCATGCTTTAAATAAGCCTTATTTAAAATCCCAAAACTCTGAAGAGAAATTCATGACACTTAAAGAAAACTATTGAACCATAATGTCATAAACATAAACCAGCAAAAAAAGAACTCATTAAAAATAAAACAGCCAACAAGCAAAATTACACCTAAGTTGGTAGTGAAATCATATAAACGATTAGACTCAAAATGATATGAATTTAGATCAAATAGCTCTTACCTGAGACATTGGAATAATGTCCACCAAGCATTCAGAAACAGCCTCTGTGCTGCCACAGATCAATAAGATCCTAAAAGATGTTAACACAACAACTGCTTAATAGCTGTACCAAGACATCTCAAGCTTCTGCAGTAAAATTTGAGGCTCACTGGTTTTGAATACCAATAAGAGAAGACAAGTCCCTAAAGCCAACCTGAAGCAGTCACGTATGAAGCGTTAGCAACTTCATTTTCTTAGACTCGACAAATGAAGTCTTCTCAGTCACTATCTCATCTGCCTGCTAACTATTATGGTCAGTGCAGTCATCATAGTGGGTTGGCTGGGGTGCAGATGTGAAGTAGATCTTCATAAATATTTGTGACCTGCCAGGGATACTATAAACTAGCAATAAATTTAGTATTGTTTAATTCATGAACTGTAAGATTAGCATGGAAGATAAAATCAAACTGCAACTACGTTTCACTTTCAGCTGCATAACGTATAGAAGTCATTCAAATAACTTTTAAGTTCTCCTAACAGCTGGATAATTTTATAACCATTTTGGAATGCTGGAATAAGTCAAATACTATGCCTCTTCCTAAACATGCTAAATGCATATAGCAAACTCTAAATTCTTAATAGTAGCAAAGCTTTTAAAATGTTAATTCATGAGATTAGATTAAGAAAATAAGACTTTCTGTTAGTAAGTAAGCAGCTTCAGACAGTCAATAAATGGTAGTGAGTTTGACCAAATGGGCCAATGCATACAACCAACAAACGAGCTTTCACATCATACAAGAGTCACAATCCAGTAAAAAAGTAATAAATTAATACTTAGCAGCTAAAAAACCAAGCAAATGCACGTTAAGACTGATAAAAATCACGAGAAATCTCTAAACAGTGACCCTACACAAAACACTGTCAAACACAGTGTTATTTTACTTCACAAAATAATTTCTATTTCAGTTTCAGTTCAGTTCGGCTGGAAGTAATTTCAGTTTCAGTTCAGTTTCAGTTCTCAAATAATTTCAGTTCAACTTCAACTTCGCGTTCTTAAATAATTTCAGTTCAGGTTACCATTCTTAATTAATCTTACTTCGAGTTCAATCAACGTAGTTACTTGAAGTTGAAGGTCTATCAACTAGTACACTAGTACAGGATACTAACTACTATAATATAGTGATATTCTATAATAAAAGTTATAAATTTACCATAATATTTAGAACCAATGAATCTGGTAATCATTGCATAAAGGTTTGTTTTATCAAAAAAGGAACGATAGCCAGTCAAAATATTCCCAAACTGGACTCCCCCTTTTCCTACCGGACAACAAACGAGCTAAACTTGACGACATTCTCGAAAAGAACCGCTGAACGACAACACTGTGAACGATAATACCGTTATATACCGAGAAATCTCGCGAGATTAACGACTTTCTCTTAACATAGTCCAACGAAAGACTGGTACATCGCTAATTTAAGTCAGTAAGTAAATTACTTCATTTCTATAACATAGTCCAACGAAAGACTGGTTCACCGCTAATTTAAGTCAGTAAGTAAATTACTTCATTTCTACTTTTAGTCATAAATGTGTATAATTTCCGTTCGGATTTTAATTATCGTTACAGTTTTTATTCAGTTCGGCATCATTTATTTCCGTTTCCGTTCAGTTTTCGTTCTTAGAATATTTTCAGTTATCGTTATACTTATCGTTAACGGAATGGATTATTTTCAGTTCGACTTATCGTTTCCGTTAACGAATATAACACTGGTCAAACACACATATATCTTGAAGGCAAGAAAACTGTCAGTAAGTCAGAGGCAGCATACAGGTATTATATAATAGTTCAGCATGCAAGTATAGTTTGGACATAAATACTGGAAGCAGCATAACATATATTTTAAAACATTGTGACCTCAGTCTAAACAGATTGTAAACTCACCAACAATCGAACAGTAAACATAAGCAAACGTTTCATGTAATAAATGCAATCTTGAGAGAGGAAACTTGATGACATATTACCCTTCACTTCCTCGGTTGTCTGGAATGGCAATGTCGACTTTGTGCTGTGGTCAAATGTTTCATGATTGTGTTTGAACAGCCAGAAAATATAGTCCATGCGGCATCAATCAATCAGTCAGTTGGTCCAAGCGTGGTCACGTACACACAAGTCGACAGAAGTAGAGAGGTTAAAAAGAGAAAACAGAGCAACATCATTTAACATTACAAACTTTACATGGCATCATAAACCAACTGTGCACACCATTAAACAATCTAAGCTTTCACAAGGTTGATGAATCTGCTGTGTAGTAGTAGAAGTAGCCAAGCTAATAGTGTAAACAGAGTAGTGTTTACTACATTAAAAAATTAAAATAAGCTCTCATTTCTAAAGAGTGATAACCCCCAAAATCAAATTCCTGTTGCACCACAGCTGTTTGTCTCTTATCTTAACCCTTTCCCGCCGGATCGGGTCGCGGGTGACCCGATTAACCCAATAGGTATCGGAACAATTCCGGCGGGAATGGGTTAAGCTTGCAGACCTTTTTAAATTCACAAGCCAATACCGCCCAAACATCAGCACTGGATTGTCTAATCTCATAAGCTAATATTTTGCATGACATGGGTAATTTTCATGTTAATAATAGAACATGTAACAAGATACTTTTTAATATGAACGTAGCTAAATAACCTCCATTAACCATCTAGTACCAGACAATATATGTATACAGGTGGCCCTAACCAAGACAGTCCTATTTAGATTCCCTTTTGTGACCAACAGATCACTTGTTCTTAGAATGACAAGATGTTACTCTGTATACTTTGGCTAAATAAATTGATGGTCATAGTCTGTTTTATATACAGACTTAACCTAAACAAGAGCACTAATACCTAATAGCAATTTAAATAACAACTAAGTAAAAAAACTAGATATGATGCACTGCAGCTTAAACCTACGCAAGAGCAAAAGTTTACATCCTAGTTAAAACTACATCATCTTGTCAACTTTAATTTCAAGAATCTGCTGCAAATTGTAGTCTAGTGCACTTGGCTGTTTCAGAAAAAAATGACCAATTTAGTGAAATATCAAAGTTGAATCAATTTTGACACAGTCTATTAACCGCAAGACCCATCTTTGGATCCTGATATTTTCAGGGCCATTTGTGACACTTTAGGCACTGGTGGGGCGCGCGCGGTGATGTAGAGGGTATGCTCGTCGCCTTGCAGCCGGAAGGTTGCAGGTTCGAATCCACCTCAAGTCGCCTCGTAGGGACCTTGGCAAGTCCTTCACTCACATTTGCTCAGAGCTTCGGCGTGAAACTCCGATGCATGTTCGCGCTGTAATCGTGACCGCCTCTGAGTAGAGAGCTTGAAGGACGTTATAACAAGTCCACATACAAACAAACATCAACAAATTAGTCTCCTCCACATGACATCGAAGTTAACAAACTCTGCTATTATGACATTGAACTTAAGTCAATCATTGCTCAAGCAAAATGAATACAGCTAAAGAATTGTGAACCATGCAACACAAAAAATAATGTTGGACAACTGTTTGCGCACACACGTTTCTGATAAGTATTTTAAACATTAAAGATAAAAATGCAACAGAGCCAATCTTACCAACGAACGTAACTGTGCCAAGTTCTCGCCGCCTGTTCCAATGATTAAATTGAGGGACTGCAAGAACATAAAAAAATTACGATTGTATGTAATTATGTGACAACTTGTAAAGCACTTTTTGGTAGTTAAAAGCAAAGATAAACATAACAAGTTAATAACTCTAAAGAGGATGCAGCTTGAAATGGAGTTGACAAGAGCACCTTCGAGCGATAGATTTCACCTCACAAGTAAAACCGGTTGCACTGACTACCTGAGGACCTGCAGAGGAAATTGACATGATCCTCAATACATAACATCCCATCCAATAGCACTCCAAGGTCTTGAAAATGGAAATGCTGCGAGTCATGCCTTTCTATACACCCTTGGTCCAGTTTGCCTTCTCATCAACCTCAACAAAAACTAATGAAAAATAAAGCAGTTCTGCAAAATAAACATCTGTTTTACCATACTGTACATGCAACTTTCAAAAATCAACGTGTATTAAGTTGCCTCTGGCTCTTTGCTTGGTTTTTCTATGTCATCATACATGTCCTCAGCAAAATTCATATAATTGTCTTTTCCAGGTTAAATCGCAGCTGGTTTGAAGACATCCATGTCTGAACTATCATCTGGGTACTAGCACTTTGGAAAAACAGACTAGTGTGTCAAAATGGGTGGTTATCAGCATGCTAATGTATTTGCCTTCAGAAAATAAATAATTTTTCGTCAGCATGACCATACAAGGAGGTAAAGATGCAGCCTGAAGATAAAACAGTAAAATAATAAATCGTACAAGTGTCCAAACAAATTTTAAAAAGCTCCATGAATATAAGCCGCTGTCATGCCAATACATGTTATGTACTTCTAGTGCAGCAACAGTAATACCAAAAGCTTTAGTCCCAAAGAACCATATGAACCTACAGCAATTGGCAGAAAACACAGCAGCAAAATAAACAGATCTATATAACTGACCCTGTTTGGCATAAGCAGCCGCACGTCAATGTCTGTGGCACTTCGGAATCTTTTGAATGGTGTAGTTTTGTTGACATCCTCGGAAGACCTCTTCGAATCTACAAAACACACATCAGCATCTTAGGAATGGCCACAGTTCAGTCAGTTTACCAACATTGGTTGATTCAGTCAGCAATCAAAAGGTTGCAGATTTGTCGCTGCTAATCAGATCTATTCCAAATTGTTAGTAGTGCCACACAGATCATAGCACTTAGCTTAAACCAGCATAAGCCCGTCAGTAAATGCAAATAAAGTCCTGCGATGCTCCCCTGCTCTTTGACCAAATTTTATGGTCAAAGAGCAGCACTACAAAAAGTGGTAAACAAATAAATCTTCCACAAAATATTTCTGCAGAGCTATTGCTGAAAACTCGCATGAAATATTCAGCTGATGGAAATTCATACTGTCTGCTACATGCTGAAGGCAAAATATTTACACTTGTAATGACTTAATGAAAATTAACATCGTGCCCCTGCTATTAAGTAAGTGAGCATGGCAGTTAATATTACACATTAGTAAGTGCACAATGGAACAGCAAAACTGAATCGAAACAATAATAATAATGCAGAGTAATAATTCAACATACATTTAACAAATGTATAAAACATCCTGCTAATGAACCACAGTTTTCTAGTGAATAGGTCAGAAAGCAGTCAGCTTTTATGCTTATATCTTCATATGTAGGGAAGTGGCTGGGCAAAAGATCAATGTTTTATGAGTTTTTTTATGAAACAGTTAAGACTTTCTTGATTATCCAAATTTGTGAATCCCTGCCAATCTAAAGATAAATGAATACATCATTTCTGCAACAATGGAGGGCCATATTAAGTAAATTATCATCAGTACAAAAATAATTGCAAGTAGGGCCTAAAGTGTGGATGGACGGTCATTGATGCCATCCATGCACTTTTAAAATCTGAACGCCGTCCTGCCACTTATTGGCCAGCATAGCCTGGAAAGGTAACGTCTAGGCACTTCTTTTTGAAAGGTGAGGGGCTTCCAGGCACTTCTTTTTCCACACTTTATGCACTTATTGCAAGTATGTCAATTACAGTTTAGCTATGCAGCATATAGTATTTTTATATGCAGTGAGAATTCAATTCTTTTAGAAAGTTCAACACTAAGAATCTTCAGTTTGGTCACCTGTTCAATTCTGGCAATTGGCGGAACAGTGACATAAATTCAGGAATGGGGACGAGTCATGATAATTTCACAAGAGTCGTGATTTACTTGTATTTAAATATAGGTTGCAACTTTGGACCATGTTGTGCTACATGACTGAGTGTAGAAGAACTTCCTGAACCAACCAACCATAGTCCTCTGTTGACTATATACGTATAAACCATTGAATAATCACATAAAATCATATAATAATATGTCAATTACAACTTTACTTATATATTTTTCCATTTTTTGGACTGTAAGTACCCATATAGTCAAATTTCATATAAAGAGTTATCTCACCCGTCTCTTGGGTGACAGCTGACTGTCCGATCACCTCCGAGCTTATGGCTGGGCTGCCGAATTTGGGCGTGTCTTTATTGTCGGTAATCTGCTGCGAGTCTTTGCTCCCATCGTCTGACATCATTTCATAGTCGTGAGTCGCGTCTGAGGGAAGACCAGACTCATCAACCACTGCTTCGCCAAGGGACTGTTTTAGCGCTTTGCCATGCTCCTTGTCATCTTCCACTTCCACGTCAACAATGGGTTCGCCTGTAGCAGAAGTTGTTTCCTCTTTATAAGCAGGCTTTGCAGTTGGTTCAACGGTTGTCATCATCACAGGCAAACTGCTTCCTTCAGTGGTATCGGTTTCCTCTGTCCCTGGTTCTTTACCTAAAGCCAACGCAACGTCCAAAGCTGCTGATTCTGGCTTAATTTCTTCTTTAGTGGGCAGCATTTCACTTGCGGCTGTGCCTTCCTTGGACTCTTCTGTCAAAGCCGATTCTGTTGCCTTTTCTTCTTTCGGTGGATGAAACGCGGCTGCGGCTGGACCTGTTTGGACGTCATTCGGGTCATTCGACTCTTTTTTATCTGGACTTGGAGCATCCTTGTCGGAAGCCGGGTTCTGGCCTTGAGCAGCTGCCTGCTTCGGAGCCCCACGTTTCTTGTTCTTACCTCTGCCTGGCATCCTCGCAGAACGTGAGCCGACTTCGCTAGCGTTGCTTCTTCTTGCCTCAACTAAACACCAGCAACAATTATTAGAAGACCGGATACTTTTTAAGTTACTGTAATCACTGCGCTGGACGGAATTCGCGTTTATCACACACTGACCGGACGCGCTCGACACGCGATTTGCCACAACGCGTACAACACTGCATAAGGTAACAACACTTTCACGGATCGAAACCGCTTTAGACCGTCAAAAAAAACCCGAAATTTCTCTTTAGAAATATCTCGCTTTTATTTCAAAACAAAATTTAATGGCCGTCAATTGAAGGGTTGCCAGATTTCAGAAAAACTCTGTCACGAGATCACGCTAAAAAAGTCGCCCAAAATCGCGAGATAAACAGCCACGGTAACGGCTCATTGAACGCATTTTTTAAAATATATAGGCCTAGGCCTACCGGCCTATATAAGCCAGAGGTGGACAACAGCAAAAAATAGGACATGCAAAATGAAAAAGTGTAGACAGAACATGAAATTAATGAAGACATTGATAGCCTAGGCAAAGATCTTAGAGTCCACGTAGAGTCGTAGACAGCCTATATATATAGGCCTCGGGCTTAAAGTGTGACAGGACGGTTATGGACGGCGTCCTGGCACTTATTTTCAAATCTATGCCGTCCTGCCACTTATTTGCCCAGTAGCCTAGCCTACACCTGAAAATGTAAGGGGCGTCCAGGCACTTTTTTTTAAAACACTTTTAGCACTGCTATAAGCGCCATGACATTGCATGTGTTGCAAGCTGTCTGTTCAGTTAGCCTAGTTTAATTAGTAGTTTGTTAAGATTTAGGCTATAGGCTATGTTCTATAGGCCTAATGATAGGCCCTAATCTGAGTTCCTGTAAAATAATGTTTCAACTGCATAATGGTAGGCTACAGTGTAGGCCTAACCGATTGCGGTCTGTCAACAGGATTTTTGAATAAAGGAAAATTATCATTAGCGGATTAGCCTATTATTTAACATAGCCTAGGCTACGCCGCTACATCTAGTTCTGGAAGGCGTGCAGTTTGTGACTTTGTCAATGTTTGCAACTCAAAACACGCCGAATCAAATTAGATCAAAAGTCATCGTTAAACTTAACATGATGACGCAATTTTCACTAACTTCCAACTAGGCCTAGCCTAAATAACAGCCAACTATATTATTGCTATACAAACCATTTTTATGAATCATAAAGGCCTTTATGGCAGTAAAATGGTAGGCCTACTCGACCCCATCTTAACAATCTTGTAGGCGCTCCCAACTAGGCCTAGGCCTACTGCAGATTAGTCCGTAGGATAGGCCTACGCCTTCTCCGTAAGCATCTCGACACGAAACTGGTCACGGTAGGCCTACCTGGTAGCCATGAATAGAAGGCTAATGCACAGCGCAAGGCTTAGGCTATATTTAGTAGGCCTATTGCGATAAATTCTGATGAACTTTTTTTTAGTCCTTTGTCGGAAATTTGTCCCAGAAGACTAGACTAATTGTCCCAAGTTTCCCCAGAAATGTCGCAAGTCGCCGTAGGCTATAGCACAGAATAGGCTAATCTCACCGCTTTTTCTAATCATCCACTTGAAATTTGAAATTTTGACCTTCATGCATAGGCCTATACACAATCATCTCGACTAGGCCTAGCGAGGCCCTATCTCTTTGTTATATTAATTCGCTCTTCCTCGGTAGCCTAAACCGCGAATCAAGTTAGCCTACCTTTTTAGGCTTTTTCTAATGATTATTAGGCTACGGTAGCCTACTGCAGAAGATTGCTTCTACAACTGATAGAATTCGTTTACAACAAAAACTGCTGCTTTAACTGCACATTTTGTGTAGAACTGCACGTTAAAACAGCGGTCTTTTTGAATGTCGCCGTTGCGATCGCGAGACGATTCAAAAAAGGAGCCCAAATGTCGCGAGGTCTTTCAGTCACGAGAGCTTTGAAAAGGAGCCCAACTCGCACTTCTCGCGACGATCTGGCAACCCTGTCGTCGATCTTGCCGTCTGAGCACTCGAATTTTATAGCGCTATGACTTTGTTAAATGCGTAAGAAGACAAATTTGAAATTTCTCCAGACTGATTGTTATGGCATTGTTCTCAAACCATTAACCTGACCCTAATCATGTAATCCTAGCCCTAAAGTATATAGCTTGCTATAGAAAATTTTCGAGCGAATTCACTGACAAGTTGCCTAGGCCTACCTTTGGACAATTAGCCTATGATTTTTATGAACAGCATTAGGTTAGGCCTACTACTTACTAGGTGGTTAATTACTGTCAATATAGTTACATGGCTGTTATAAAGGAATTTTTAGAACTGCACAACTCCTTCTTTTCCTTCCCATCCTCCATGGTAAATTACATGTATAGCCTACTTCCAATCGGAGGACAACGTTCATTTTTGGCTGGTTTTAACTGTAGGCTACAGAAGTGCTTCTACAACTGCAAAAATCTATTTAGAACTGCACATTTTGTGTAGGCCTGCAACCGCACGTTAAAGAAGCCCTCATGACTAGTTAGGCCTACTAATCGTAGGCTATCATAAACTGTCACAGATTTCACCTTTATTGCAAAGTAATGTAGGCCCAATAAAATTTCGGAAAATTTCTCATAGCCCACATAGCCTATATATAATTTATAGTCACGTTGTGGGGATCAGCTCATTGAACGGCACTAGGGGCTATACTGGCTAGGCAGCTTGGCTAGATCAAATCAAATCCACAAAGGAAAAGTTTTTAATTAGGCCTAACGCACGATGGCCTAGGCCTATGTGTTAGGCAGGATCGAGCTAGCTAGGTTAGTCACCAGTGCACATGGACGTGCAGCGCTCTTAATTGTCATCTTTCGTAAGTCTTGTTGTCTCCTTCAACATAGGCCTATGACGAGCCTAAGTCTAACTTTTTCGGATCATTCTTTTTCACCGGGCGAGTTCGTTCCAGCAGGCTCAAAAATTCCCCGGCATGTGACCTAATAGCGGCATAGCCTATCCCGCGCAAGATTCGTTCAGCATCACGAATCCTTTTATAGGCTAATAACCCGGCCGGGACTATAGGCCTAATTGTTGGCTATCGAAGAGACATGTTGCCGAAACCACGTCAGCCAATTAGAGATTGTCATTTCAGGCGCGTCGCTGTCAGCCTGTCACAGGTGATGTAGGCCTATGTCAGTGGCGTAGACAAGGGGGTTCAGAGGTTAAACCCCTAGTGGCTTAGGAAAAAACGTGTTTAAAGGTTATTTGTCCACTCATATTCGAAAAAGCAAGAATCCGGCCATAACCTCCACACCCTATAATAAATTCCTGGCAGCGCAATTGGCCTATGTGGTCGTCTATCCGCGGGTAGGCCTACTCAACAGTGTTTTTGATTAAATTTATTCGTTTAGGCTATTTATTTCGACAGTCGTCAACAAAACAAACGGGACTGGCCGATTTATCCGGTAAAGGTCCAGAACTTAGTCACATGCAGAGTTTATATTAGGTCAATGGCCACTGCTGTGCACGAGCGTATAGGCCTATAGATGATAGATCTACACTGTATAGGCTATTGTGGGTATACAGCGTCAACATGTAGGCCCCATGCACTGACTTCACATGGAGCAGAGATGTTAAAAAGTGAAAATGACTCTCCGTCAAGAAGACAACTGTTTCGTTGTATGCTAGGCCTAATATAAGGACAATGTGGTCATCAGGAAAGCTGATGACTAAAAAAAGGCATCAGAATAATCCGATGAAAAAATACGCCTAGGCTCTGGTCTCGGGCAACCGTCGCGTGTACTGAGTACTCACCTCAATGTTTACAAGTACAGCCCTAGCTGCCAATGACCCAACTGTCAATAGGCCTACTAATAGTTCCAGGAGAACTTTTCATTTCAGCCAGCCAGCCTTCTATATCTCTTCATGTACCCATGTGCGGTGTGTCACTTGGTTTTTCAATTAAACGAATATAATATAGGAGTATATATATATATATATATATATATATATATATATATATATATATATATATGCTTATACAGTTGATCAACTGTTCGACCTCTACACCTCCACTACGACAAACCTGCTTGACAAGATGCTTCCTATTCGCAGCGTTAAGACTCGTGTTCGACCGCTGGCAGTCTGGTACGAGGGAGAATGTCATCAGTCCCGTCGCCGCGCCCGTTGCGCTGAGAGACAGTACCGCCGTTCCAAAGATCCAAGCGACCATCTTGCTTGGATCAAAAAGCTGCGTGCCCTCCATCATCTCTACCACGACAAAGAGGCCGCCTACTGGGAACAGCTCGTCTCTCGAAATGCCAACAATCCAAAGCGCCTTTGGTCATCCATCTCAGGACTACTCGGTCGACCATCGCGGCCAGCGGAGACACCTGCCTTTACTGCCAACGACTTTCTCGACGTGCTCAACGCCAAGACCGACCGTCTTCGTGCGTCTACTGCCAACGCTCCTCCTCCTACGTTCTCATCAACGACGTCAGTCTTCGACGGTTTCAGACCCATCGTGGATTCTGATCTACGGGCAGTTTTTTCATGACATGTGTTAATTTGAAATCATGTGAATTAGACCCTCTACCTCCTTTTATTATTAGTGACATTCTTGATGACATTGCTGCATTCTTTGTGTATCTGTTTAACAGGTCACTTGCTGAGGGCTGCATTCCTGCCTCGCAAAAACGGGCCTTGGTCTTTCCTGCACTCAAGAAGCCCAATCTTGATCCTAGTCTCAGTCAAAACTATCGCCCAATCTCAAACCTACATGTATCTTTTCTGTCTAAGACTCTTGAAAGACTTGTATCAATGCAACTTCTTCCCTATCTTGAGCAATCGGGACTCCTTCCATCCCACCAGTCTGGCTATAGGGCTAATCACTCTACGGAAACAGCCCTCCTTTCCATGCTTTCTGATATTTACTCTGCTGTTGACAAGTCTCAAGTCACTCTTTTGGCTCTCTTCGACGTCTCTGCAGCCTTTGACATGGTTGATCATGAGATTCTCTTGCAACGACTTGAAATCTCCTGCGGACTCAAGGGTTCTCCTCTCCTTTGGTTTCGGTCCTACCTGTCTGATCGCACCCAAATGATCATCTCTGGTGACTCTAGGACTCAGTGGGTCCCTGTTGTCTTGGGTGTTCCTCAGGGTTCTGTCCTAGGCCCACTCCTTTTCATCCTTTACACGGCTGGCATTACCTCTCTTTTCCCTGGCCACTCTGCAACTGGCCACCTTTTCGCTGACGATGTCCAAGCCTATGTCCATGGACCCGCTTCTGCTCAACTCCTTCTTGCAAGTCGAATTGATGCTCTATCACAAGATCTTCATCTGTGGATGTCGTCTAATCGTCTTTCTTTGAACTCTTCCAAAACCCAGTTGATTTGGTTTGGCACTCCTCAACAGCTTCAAAAACTTGACTACACACTGCTCACTCAAACTTTTCCTCACTTCAACTTCTCCTCCAGTGTTCGTGACCTAGGTGTCACCCTAGAATCTCTTACCTTCACTGAGCACATTGCCAATCTTACCCGCTCTTCCTACTTCCAGCTAAGGCGTCTCAGGGCTATTCGCAAATCTGTCACATCTTCGATCTTTACCTCAATTGTTCATGCTTTTGTATGTTCTCGGATTGACTATTGTAATTCTGTCCTTATTGGTCTACCTAAGGTTCGCCTAGCTCCTCTGCAATCTGTACTCAATGCTGCTGCTAGGCTCATTGCCCGCCTTTCTCGATTCTCCCACATTTCTTCATTCATGACTGAACAACTTCACTGGCTTCCACTCTCGACCCGTATACAATTTAAGGTCCTAATTTTGGTCATCAAGTCTCAAATGGGTCTTGCTCCGAAGTATCTGTGTGATCAGATACATCGCCCCATTTCTGCCACTTCGCTGCGTCCTCTTAGGTCCTCTGATCGACTTGACCTCTTTGTCCCGCGAGTCAGGACCGCCATGGCGCAATCCAGATCATTTGCCTGCATTGGTCCCTCCCTATGGAATGGGCTTCCTCCATCAGTTCGCTCTGCCATCCTCTCTGGTAGTGTATCCTCATCTTTCTCTCGTCTAAAAACTTGCCTTTTTTCTCGGGGTTGAACGCACTGGGAGCACTTCTGAAAGGCTCTTGCTGCAAGAAGCGCTTTATAAATTGTCAGATAAGATAAGATAAGATAAGATACATGTATATGTATATATAGCATACTTTTCATCTTTACAAGCCTATAGCATGAATCTGTCAATCATCCTCCTCTTCGGCAGCCTTCTGTGCAACTTACAACTGCAAGACAGTGCATGCTTTAACCAGTTTGACCCACAATCACTCAATGACCTACATAATCCTACCATTCATACCCCGGCATCACAACCCCCCGTTTATTTTCAAAGCGCAACACAACAGAATATCCATAGGCCTACATGTATGTCCTACATCCCTCTACCGTTTTTCTAACAGTTGGCGCAAAAGAAAAATTCTAGCACTTGACTTACATTGTCTTACAATAGTTTCTTTTCCATGCTTTCCATACTTTCTGGTAGCACGCATGTACATGTAAATCAATAGGAGTTCCGCTTCTCGCCCTCCCCGCATCTTTCAGTTGCTACTGTCACTGCTGCTGCTTTTCTCCTCCTCCTCCTCTTCCTCCTCCTCCTCCAGCCACACCTCCTCCTCCTCCTCCTTCTTCTTCTTCTTCTTTTTCTTCTTCTCCTCCTCCTCCTCCTCCTCCTCCTCATCTTCTCCTCCTCTTCCTCCTACTTCTCGTCCTTCTAGCTCCTTGTCCTTCTCCTTACTCTCCTATCTTTTCCTCCATTTCCTCCATACATTCCTCTCCTCTTTTCCGTACTCCTCCTTACCCTCCTTCCCCTACTCTCACTCCTCCTCCAACTCCTCTTTCTCCTCCTCTTCCTCCTCATTTCATATTTACAACAAGGGTCTGAATTTTCCGGACACGGTGTATATTATAATAATGAGCACGTGTAACCACGCTCGACATAAATCGCCCTCTGCTCTTGTTAGCCTATTATGGACGGCATGGCTATAGCCTTGGCTGTAAAAAATCTAGCGTCGCCACTCCACTTTCTCCAGCACTTGACTGAGTTTCTGATCCTCCGTTAAATAGAGCTCGTACGGTATTTAGCTTATAGTCCACATACTTGTTTAAATTTAATCACATTACAAGATATTATGTAGGCCTAATAATACGCGGTCTTACCAAAGCGAACTCTATTAAGATCGAGTTTGTTGGTTGACCCAGATCATAAAATAGGCCTAGGCCTACATGGCACAATTTAGAGAATCTCAATGCATTGTCTACGATGAGGAACGAGCACTCTTACGTACGATGCCCTCTTTGCGCCTTTTAAAAATTAAGTTGTTGAAGGGCTTACTACCATTCTTAGTTACCTGTATCATATTATTTAGAACCGTGTTTGAAAATTGGGACAACTTTTGCTATTTTGAGTTCAGTGGGCGCAAAGCACGAGCCCAATTGCAAATGAACAATTCAAAACAAACACATTGATCCTATAGACAGGCCTACTAATGCTATAGTTACTGCAATATACCGATATTACACAATACAATACAATATAGCTAGTATATGTATGCATATACACGATATTTTATGTGCGCTTAATAAAATGTTGATCCAGAACAATATAATAACTTATCTCGACGCTGCATTGTAACTAATGCAAATTTATAAATGTTTTAATACAATATACAATAATACAATTATACAATACAAAGCGCCAACTGCTAATATCCGTGGCGCCATCTGGCGAAAGTCAACTCAAAAAGTCAGCGATTAAACGTGAGTGGGCACAATTTTCTTTAATACTCTTTGATATTTATTTATATGTATATTTAAATATACATGAATATTATGGGTGCGTATGTGTGTATATATATATACAGTATATATAGTATAGGCTATATATCGACTGTATAGACGACAAAGGTATTATGTCCAATGCGTTTTAGAGAGTTTATAATAGTGCCTTTGTGCTCTAAGACTTACACAGTCGATATTATAGTCTAGCCCACAATTATCGACCCTTGATTTAGACCAACTGCAATCACTCTTCTTTAAGGTGACCAATGGCGGCGGACTGATATTGACGGACTAAGACAGGCCTATTATATTCGCACGACGTTCAACAGCATGCGCAGTTAATTCTCCTCATTTCCGTTCTGCCCCGGAAGCGTTTTAGCGTATCGCGTTGCAGCGGAAGTGTGAGTCGGCCATCTTGACGCGAAACTAATTGCTCGTTATATTATCACGATTCACGAGAGAGAAGGACGGCAGCAGAAATGGAACCCGCGGTCGATAATATTTCTTATTTACGTTCTTTATCATCGTCGTCATCGTCTTCTTTGTCGTTGTTTTCTTGTTTCTTCTTTCACTACTGCGTATTCGTCGCCCACTTCTTAGTCAGTCGACCAAGGACATAATAATATTATATAAACCAGCAATTTTGTAAACTTCTGATGCTGGCCGCCAGGCTGTGCAACGTCGGTTTTTGACAGATGACGCAATTATCGCCTCAAGAAACTCTGCCATGAACTAGAGACGAAAAGTTGGTGCTCAAGAAATTCTGGGAATTTTTTCCTGGTTTACGTGACGAGAAACACGGGTGAGCAGAGCAGTGAGTGTCGTCAGTTGTAAATTTATGCATTCATGCATGCATGTATAATTGTATACCCTGTATAGTGTAATATTATAGTGTATAGAGTATAGTGTACATTTGTATATATAGTATATAGTATATAATATATAGTATATATACTATATTTTATATATACTAACAATAGTATATATATTATATATAATATTTATACATAGTGAGAGAGAGAGAGAGAGAGAGAGAGAGAGAGAGAGAGAGAGAGAGAGAGAGAGAGAGAGAGAGAGAGAGAGAGAGAGAGAGAGAGAGAAGGAGATGAAGAGAGATGCAAGAGAGAGACGGACAGACAGAGACAGAGAGATGGAGAGTGAAAGAGAGGGAGAGAAAGAGAGAGGGAGGGAGAGGGATAGGGCGAGGAAGAGGGAGAGAGAGAGAGAGAGAGAGTGGGGCGAGGGAGAGAGTTGCTTGTGGTACCTGGCGTCAACTCCGTCAAGTCATAAGAGTCCGTAAATTGGAGCAAGGAGGCACTTTGCCCGTGCGTGTGGATTTTGAATGTACAAATTTGCATATATGATATTATAGACAATACGTTATATAATGTTATATATAAAATATCTATGTGCATATATAATATATACATGCACCATTGCACATATATACACATATATAATATTGTATATGTATTGTCTGTAATATTATATATTAGCATCATAGGCTCAATCCTTTCGGTTCGTTTAAAGACATAAATTATTATGCCTCACTGCAAGATCATCTGCAATTCTCGATAGCTTAAATCTCTCCTTTAATAGCATCGTTTTACAAGTTGTGATATCGTCCACTGATGCAGTGATGCAGTACTATCATCAACTGTTGTGCATTGCACATCATATATAGCCTACTATTTTTGTTTCCAGTAATAATTATCTTCAAGAAACTGCAAATGAATCGTCATGATGAGAGATATTCGGAATGGCAGAAGTAGAAGGAGGCTGAAATGGATGGGCTGAAATAGATAGAGGAGCTAATCAGGCGATGTCTATTGTCTCCTCCATGACTGTAGACGAAGGAGAAAAATATTAACAAACCTGGCCAAAAAGATTCAAGGATGATCAATGGAAAGAGGATATAATCATGCCATAGTTAGACGAAGCGAAATAACTGTTGATGGATTAATTTATTAGGCCTATAACTGAGACTCTGCTGCAAGAAGTCTCGAATAATTATCAATCGTTAGTTTTATTCTCACAGACGGAACTGAACATTTAGAAATATCCAGATTTGTTCTCGGCCTTCAAACAGCGGATCAAAATTCGTTTTTTCTCCTTGGTTTTTGAACACGTGCGTAGGCTATCCATAATGGCAATGCTTCTTGCTGTTATGGTTGACTATCCTCGACCCACACTCCAATATTGTCTTTGGTTGTTTTGTCTCTGAGATCACATATTCACAGTTCTGTTATAAGAACTATGGTGCTTATTCTGTGACCATGACTTTGTGTTTCCATGAAAATGTGCTGCTTATGATACCAGGTAGGTCTAATTTCTATGACGTTTCTCTGTGGTGTCATGTTTTGATTACAATGCCAACACGCGAACATTTATGACGTTAAAGTATGAATTTCATGTCAGCAACTTATTGCTTGCGATCTACATATGTTTATGATTGCCATGCCCACAGTCTAATTGCTTTGACCTTATAATATCATTTTCGTGCAACAACTTGTAATTTCTTAACGTTTAAATTTTTGATTGCCATGCCAGCAACCTCATTTCTTTGACGCTGAAATTTGATGGTAATGCAGCAACCTATAAGTTTGTGACTTTATTATTATGATCATCATGCGAAAGTCTAATTTCTATGACATTTTAATATTATGGTTTTCAATGCAACAACCTATAAGCTTACTTTCTGTGACCTTATAAAAGTGTATGATTGTCACGCCAACAACCCGACTATGAAACCACTGAACATCCTATCTTTTAAAGATGTCACGGTCGAAGCATATGCAATATCTTTGGATAGTAGCCTATCTAATGACGACACTAACTCTAACACTGATCCTAACCGACCCTCGCGACGCTTAACCTGATCCTAGCCGACACTCACGACGCGAAAGCTGATCCTAACGACCATCACGACACCTAACCTGACCCTCACGACGCCTAACCTGATCCTAACCGACACCCACGGTCCCGATACTACAATTACGCCAATGTGGGACTGGCGATGTCACCTAGAGCATTATACATGTAAGTTGATTTAGGCAAAACTTATAGTATCCGGGACCGAATGACGACACTAACCCTTTCCTAACCCTAACCGATCCTTACGACCCCTAAACCCGAACCTAACCGACTCGTCGGTCCCGGATACTATAATTATGCCGCCATTCAGTCTTTTTGAGCAACGCCATGTTCGGTTGGACGGACACAATAATCCGTTCTTTAGCTAATCATCGTATTTGTAAACTTCAAAAGTTTAAGACTCTATTTTGATTGTAATCGCAGGGCACACGCTTATTCAAGAGGGCTGCGTCGAGTAAGAGACTAAGACGGGTAGTCGAAATATTGCCAGTTGAGAGATATGAATCTGGTTGCCAGAGAGACCATTGAGAGGGGAGGCTGAGGAGCTGATAAGGATGGTTTCGTTGCGGACAAGGTACACTTGGAAAGTGGCGTATTGTTCTATAACAATGAACCCATTGTGGGACAGATAAATAGATGGATGGAAGGATGGATGGATGAATGGATGGATGGATGGGTGGGTGGGTGGGTGGGTGGGTGGGTAAGTGGCTAGATGGATAGATGGATAGATAGACTGATTGATTGATTGATGAATGGATGAATGGATGAAAGAATGGATGAATGGATGGATCGACGAAAGGATGGATGAATGGATGTATGGACATAGCTGCCTAAGCTAATTCTATCTGCGAAATAATCCGTCCTAGAGTTCGGTGGTGCAATTATTATTCTAAACTACCTTCTTAAATAAATCTGAAGAATGTGTTTCTCTTCGTTTCGTGTAGCCTATGCTACGCTGATGCTGATGTTAAATAAACCATTCGCTGAGTCGGTTGGCCATACGCTTTGATAATAAAAATATATTAAGCGAAGCATTGCAAAACGGATTTTATTACTTTTTAGCATTGACTGAAGTGACATAAGCCTAATATTGCATTGACGGCTAACATTATTATTATTGGAGCAGACTCTATATTGAAGCCATAGAAATTTCTCGAAGCTAGTTTTTTTTGCTGTATCGGTCTTAATTTCCATCAAAGAGACGCATAATTTAAGTAAGCCATATCCGTTTAAAGCCACTACTTGAGACGGAAGTTGATTAGCCAACTGAATTGCAGTTTTATCTCAAAAACGCCCATGGAGCAAGTTCGTTCAGACTTCAGCGTTGCCTGAACCACCCTATCGTAGTCTCGTTTAGGCCTAAGCATACTCTTTCCCGTCACGTAGATCCTTTGTAAATCTCAAACGCTCGCGCAATATCTCTCTCCGTGACCGCAGAGCATCTCTTTCACAAGCCAGATTCTTGGATAATTACGCCAGTGTAAAACTTGTTGTAGACGGGACGCCCCGATTTTGGGCCAAGCTTTTGACGTCGAGTGTGTTGCGCAAGCCAGATAATTAACCTACAGTAACTATTTGGAGCAGAGACTACCATAGAGTCTGCTACCATAGAGTCTGCTACCATAGAGTCTGCTACCATAGAGTCTGCTACCACAGAGTCTGCTACCATAGAGTCTGCTACCATAGAGTCTGCTACCATAGAGTCTGCTACCATAGAGTCTGCTACCATGCATAGAGTCTGCTGGCTACGTGCGAATACAGCGTTTACGTCTACAGTACAGCTCTCTATTGGCAGTGCTGCATGGTTACACGCACTGCCGTCAACCACACATCACGGGTCTGGCTGTCCAAAGGCATTTTCGTGATTTAGATGCACCATGGGACGCAATTACGCATGCAGTTTGGAGCCAGTGGATTCCAGACGATATTTTTAGGAGCAGCCGTAACGTCACCACACGTGCGGCGGACTATTTATTACCCGGTGAAAGGAGTTGACGGAAGAGGACAAAAAATACACCAGGTTTTTACTCCGGCTTTCGCAAAGAACAGACAGCGCTCGTGAATAAGCTGATGCCCTGCATTTGACTTTGGAGTATTGCTTTGGATTACGACTGCTATACTGCTAAATTGTTAGATGGATATATAGATGACAGATGATAGATGATAGAAGACAGATGATGGATGGATGGATAGATAGATAGATGATAGATAGATAGAAAAAAATGAATAGATAGATAGATAGATAGATAAATAGATAGATAGATAGATAGATAGATAGATAGATAGATAGATAGATAGATAGATAGATAGATAGATGGATAAATAGACAGACAGACAGACAGATAGATAGATAGATAGATATATATATATATATAGATAGATAGATAGATAGATAGATAGATAGATAGATAGATAGATAGATAGATAGATAGATAGATAGATAGATAGATAGATAGATAGATAGATAGATAGATAGATAGATAGATAGATAGATAGATAGATAGATAGATAGATAGATAGATAGATAGATAGATAGATAGATAGATCGATAGATCGATAGACAGAGCACACTGCTTCTGAGGAGCAGCTCAGAAATTTTGTGGCCGCGCAAGGTCTGCCTAAAAGGCCATCGAGAATGGCCCATTTCTGCCTGATTTCAATGCTGTATTAATCGAGCGATGGGCAGCTTTAGAGTGATTTTGGGAGATTGGGGTGACTTCTATGGCGCCGCCACAAAATCGTGATTACCTGCATTACGATTTCTACGCTGCTAAATTATTAGATGGATGGATGGATGTATGGATGGATGTATGGATAGATAGATAGATAGATAGATAGATAGATAGATAGATAGATAGATAGATAGATAGATAGATAGATAGATAGATAGATAGATAGATAGATAGATAGATAGATAGATAGATAGATAGATAGATAGATAGATAGATAGATAGATAGACAGATAGACAGATAGACAGATAGACAGACAGACACACAGACACACAGACACACAGACACACAAATAGACAGTTAGATAGACAGACAGACAGACAGGCAGATAGACATGCTTACTTCGCTTGTATCACGGTGTGCATGCAAGTAGCAATATTGCCGTGACGTGATTGGCACTGATAGTTGCTCATGAGTATAGACCTGGGCAGTGGGCATACTCGTTGAAAATACACAGATGTAGGCCTAAACAAATTTACTAGCCGAAGTGTGCGCCAGATAGGTTCGTCAATCTGTCTGTCTGGCCGTTTGCCTGTCTGTCTGTCTGTTTGTCTGTCTATCTGTTTGCCTGTCTGTCTGTTTGTCTGTCTGTCTGTCTGTCTGTCTGTCTGTCTGTCTGTCTGTTCGTCTATCTGTCTGTCTGGCCGTTTTCCTGTCTGTTTGTCTGTCTATCTGTTTGCCTGTCTGTCTGTTTGTTTGTCTGCCTGTGTGTCTGTCTGTCTGGGTGTCTGCCTGACTGTCTGTTTGTATGTCTGTCTGTTTGCCTGTCTGTCTGTTTGTTTGTCTGCCTGTGTGTCTGTCTGTCTGGGCGTCTGCCTGACTGCTGCCCATCCAATGCTCCAAATATCGATGCAGGAGTTGCGCTTCTGCGTGCATAGCAGTTTATACTCTTGTGCGCCAATGGAAACTGGTCCGAGTTCGCAGAGCAAAAAGAGAAATATTAACGACAACAAATGGTCAGAAACCAAAGGAAAACAGTTTTCGAATATCATCGGATGATGTCACGTGAGCTGACACATGCCTGACAGACGTTTTGCGTGAATGATTCGTTCGAGAAAATGCAAGAGGTATAGCCTAAGCTCTGATGACAGCTAATTTTTAGCATGAGCAAATGGCCGCTGGTGATTTGAGACTTGGAGTAGGCTCTATGCCGCTATAATTATTATTATATGTATTAGACTCTGTATAATAGGTTACGACTTTTCTAATACAATAGAATCGAACATCGATCGATGTTTTGCGTTATGGACACACGTTTGCAATTTCAAGAACATTTGGCCTACACAATATGATCAGATTGGACTTAATCAATGTGGATTAATTTAGATTTGGCAACTGATAGAGAGGTAACCTGACTGATGAGAAAGACGGCGGCTGCGGAAGGACGATCTAAGACACACTGAAGTTAACCCCAAAGACTACAATGCAAGGTAAGATATTATCTGCTTCATTTTGTTACCGTCTATAGGTTGACATTGATACCCTTGAGGGCTATAATTATATGGTCACACGTTTAGTACAAACATGCAACGGTTTGCCTTTGTTCCACTGGGTCTGGCGCTGTATTGAGGGTCTGGCCTACCATGTGAAAACTCTGCTGCCTCACCTCCGGTGTCCAGTGGCGATCTGCTCTCCGATTAAGCGGAACTTTTAGTCCGTTGCTCCCGACTTTACTATTAGACAGCGGCGCTCTTTTAGTTACTGTTCCAAGGCCTTGGAATGGGCTTCCTGTTGCGATTCATCTGGTGTTCTATAGAAGCCACACCACTGCCTTCTTTATTAGTTTAAAACTGTACTATAGCCTATATAGCCTAGCTTGTCTGCAATGGACGCGCTTCGCAAAAGATTACAACCTTGAAAGGCACTATACAAAAACGCCTCAATAGTAATTCTAATAATGTGTAGCATTTTGTAATTGCATATAATATAGTAGATAATAAATCTAGCAACTCGATAACCTTTCCTTAATTAGATAATGTAATTTGCAAAATAATAATTTATGGTCATCGGAGAAAATATGAAAAAAGCAGTGATCGCAATCACCTTGGCCTGGTAAAAAGACACAGACGACGCATTTGCTATCCGTCGCATCCGTCACATTTGTTTCGATCAATGCGATGCTGCTGCTGCTGATGGTGGTGGTGATGATGATGATGACGACATGCATGCATTTATATGAATTACACAACGGGCCGGAAATTTTTGTTCCATTAGACGCGGTTAAGCGATTAGCGTCTTGCGCATGGATGGAGTTATATGTGTAGGCCTAATCTTCCCGACGTTATAATTATAAGTCATAGGAAAAGAGAAGAGAGGAGTATTTGGCATCTATTTTGCGCGGAACGTTTTCCGTGGAGGTTTGTAACAGGTTTTCATCACAATTTCTGCAACAGGTCGCTTAGTATCCTACGACGTCTTCTTGGCTGGTCCATGTCGCTGTTATTGCTTCACCGGTTGAATATTAGATTTGGAGCGGACTGCATTTCGTGAGCGCTCCAGCATTCCCCCCATTCACATTAGCTAAGTGAACGTTTCCTCTCTAAACCTTAATGGTTGAATTTCATTTACTTAGAAGTCAGTCAGAAGCTCAAGGAATAGTCATCTTAGGTATATTCTCGAGTCCACGTGCACTCTGAAGGCCTTCATCTTTTTAACAGAACACTTTATCACAATAGACTTACCTATCCAAGTTTCGTTTAAGTATGTATAGGCCTACATGGGGCGCGGTGGTGTAGGGGTATCTTCGGCGCCTTGAAGCCGGACGGTTGAGGGTTCGAATCCACTTCAAGCGACCGCGCTGGGACCCTGATCATGTCCTTCACTCGCAATTCCTCATGCGCTTCAGTGTGAAACTCCGATTCAGTGTCCGCGCTGTAGTCGGGAGCGCTTCTGAGTAGTTTTCTGTATGTGCTCTATAACTATAACAAGTGCTCATGCATACATAGTGGTTGTTATCGGCCAATGTAACCCATTTTCCTCGAACGCAGTGGCCTTCGTTTGTGTCAGAGTAGAAGCATGAACGGAGACTTGGTCTGCAACTTGCGGGGGACGAACGAGTGGACGCCAAAAGAAGAACGCGAGATTTTAGGTGGACGAACAGTTGAGTCGCTGACGAAATTTTCCATCTTTTGCCGAAAAAAATTCTGACGACCTTTTTCTGGAAAACATATGATTTTCCTTGCCAAAAAGTTGGCGATATTTTTTTAGTCGTTTGGTCCAAACAATATCCAAAATCGCCAGTGTGCTCATGTGAAGTGTTAAAGTGTACATGTCTTAACGCTTATCGATTGGGGGGGGGGGGCAAATGCATGGGTGTCCCCCAACACATTCATTGAGGGGGACCGTCCCCCTCGTCCCCCTAAGTCTCCGTCCATGATTAAAAGGCCAACAATATATGCGCACATTGCGCAGATCCTCTTGACAAACACTATTATGAACGACGAACGTGCATTGACAATGACAACATTATTACTTATGCTAGTCAGGTGTCCATTGTCATTCTAGGGTTCCATAAGAGGTCATCACCGATGCGTAAATAAAACGATTAGCCACGAATCTAATTAAAGACAATTAATTGGCTCTATATTGTCTCCTTTTGTTCTTACCATATAATTATTCATCGTATTCTTATTTTTTTATCGATTTGGCGAAAGTGGCGTTTTAGTTTAGTATATAGTTTACATTGGGCCTGATGCAGTGTTCACACACGCGCGCGCACAAGCACCCACACCTAAACCCACACACCCACACACTCACTGACCCACACATCCACACACTCACAGACCCACACACACGCACACAACACACACAATACACATACCCGCCTACACACTCACAGTTGCACACGCATACACACATACACATTACACACTCACAGGTGTACACACACGTGTACCCACATATGCACGCATACATGTAGACATTGTAGAGGCACACGCACCCACGCAAATCTATATAGCCTATGTTCTTGTGACGTTGTCTATATCAATCTTAGTCTACTCGTATACTTGTACGTCGCTATCTTCATTGTACGTTTCCTGCATGAATTACTATTATAGTGCTACTTGTGTCGAACATTTACAAAGAGCCATTCTACCGCATCATATAAGATCATCAACTGGTATGTACGTTTGTGCATATGTGCTTATGTGTTCGTGTGTCTCTGCTTGTCCTTGCTATGTTTGCCTGTCTGTACGTGTGCATCTACTCATGACGTATCAACTTACTAAATGCTTTTGACAAAACCGGCACCTTTGCAGTCTATATCGATCTGTGTCTGAAAGCGTCTGTACGTCTGTGTGTCTTTGTGTTTGTCTCTCTGTATGTTTGTCTGTCTATTTGTCTGTATGTCTCTCTCTGTATATCTGTCTGTCTGTATGCCTGTCTGTCTGTCTATTTGTCAGTCTGTCTCTGTCTGTCTCTGTTTCTCTGTATGTATGTCTGTCTATTTTGCTGTCGGTCTCTCTGTCTGTCTCTGTCTGTCTCTCTGTCTCTCTGTATGTGTGTCTATTTGTCTGTCTGTCTGTCTCTCTGTCTGTCTGATGAAACCAGGCACCTCTGCAGTCCATGTCGGTCGGTGTCTGAAAGCGTATGTCTGTCTATCTATCTGTCTATCTATCTATCCGTCTGTCTTCTGTCTATCTATCTGTCTGTCTATCTATCCGTCTGTCTTCTGTCTGTCTAGCTATCTGTCTGTCTGTATTCTGTCTGTATGTCTATCTATCTATCTGTCTAATTGTCTGTCTGTGTATGATAGCGTGCGTCTGTCGGTTAGGTTTCCTTAATTACCGTAGTGCAGGTGATCGTATGACGCATTTCGATGTCGTATCCTGTGATCGTGCTTTAAGTGAAACTCATTGACCACCTGGTGACCGGTCCACTCCCAGTCTCCTTTGATCTGAAGTGACTTCTGCGGTTCAAGTCACTTCCAGGTTTCGTTTATTAGATACAGTTTTCAGTTTATCGACGATCAAGCTGAGCCGAAATTGCCATTGAACAGCCGAATAATAATCGAAGGCCAACTGGTCAATTCAGTTGAGAGACACAGCAGCAGATACAGCAGCATTAAATAATAGTGGCATCAGCAGCAACAACAATAGCAGCAGAGGCAGTAGAAATAACAGAAATAGCAGAAATAGCAGAAATAGCAGAAATAGCAGAAACAGCAGAAATAGCAGAAATAGTAGTATCAACAACAATAAATGCCAGTAACAGCAGCAGCAGAAGCATCAGAAATAGCATTAGCAGCAGCAGAGTCACAAGTAGTAGCAGAAGCAATAGCAGAAGCAGTAGCAAAAGCAGCAACAGCAAAAGTTGCAGCAGGTTCAGTAGCAGAAGTGTTAGCAGCAGCAACAACAGTAGCAGTAGAAGAAGCAATAGCAGTAGCTGCAGCAGTTACTGTAGTATTAGCAGCAACAGTTGCAGTAGTATAAGAAATAGCGGCAGCAGCAGTATATATTAGAGGCACAAGTAGTAGCAGAAGCAATTGCAGAAGCAATTGCAGTAGCAGCAGAAGCAGCAGAAATGGCAGAAGTTAAGTAGCAGCAATAGCATAAACCGCAGCTTTCGTTTGCATCCTATCGCTTGTAATGGCCATCGACGGTGGTCAATGAGCATTGAGCAGCTGTTTGTTCCGTTGCCATTCGGTTTCTTATCACAGTTGACCAGCAGAGTGGCTATCGTCTGCATTTGACTGCATGGCTTCTGCTGGACTTTGCTTCCTCTGCTCGCCAACGCACGAAAGTTGATAAACGGTGATTTATAGCATTCGATGAATTCTGCTGTTGTCTATTATGTCTTCAATTATTATTGCTATTATATGGGACGCCGTGGTGTAAAGACATGTTCGGTTTCCTTGGGGCCAGAGGATTGCGAGTTCGAATTCACCTCAAGCCGCCGCGTATAATAGTTGTACTCGCAATTGCTCATGCGCTTTGGCATGAAACTCCGATTCAGTGTCCGCGCTGTAGTCTGGAGCGCCTCTGAATAGTTAACTTGATGTGGCGCCATAATAAGTGCTCATGCATACACTCATGTACATGTACAATAATTGTTCATCACTTTCTATTCTTATACTTCGCATTTACCAAATCGATTAGACACGTCTGAATAAGTGTATTTCATGCTGTCTGTTCTGTGAATAATTCTGTAATTTGCGTTCTTCTGAATTGTTTCAATTGCATGAATGTACACTGGTTGCGGTCTGTCAACCGGATTGTTCAATAAAGAATATTATTGTTATTATTTAGAGTAAGGAATAATATCTACTTTCGTAACTATGACCGCATAATTATTTATAAGAGCTCATCTTAAAGACAATTACAAAGAAGCAGAAGAGCAGTCCCCTAAACCAGTTCTTTGGTGGCATTGGGTATACGAGTGTTAGCGACTTCATTTTCTTAACCTCGGCATATGAGTGTAGCGGTTGGCCAGTCCTCTCCCTCGCCGTCTCATCTTCCCACCGACGACAGTGTACAGTCGGTGTATTCATTACATCTGAGTTGGTTAGGTAGGGCGAGCGCGCGAAACAGAACTCTCCAACCAAATAGTTTACTGCCATGGCGAGTTCTCGAACTCTCAATTAGCTGACCATTGCATAGTATTGAGCAACCCCCCCGAGCCAAATGCCTGGCAACACAAAACGACGGTCGAATGGAAAGCTCTTCAATCGCATGACAGACAGACAGATATAGAGAGACAGATAGACAGACAAACAGGCAGACAGACAGAGCAGACAGATAGACAGACATACAGACAAAACAGACAGATATACAGACAGACAGACAGACAGACAGACCAAGGAGCTCATGCTGCAGGTTGCTAGGCAACGTATTCTCATTCGGCGAATGTCAGGTCACATTATACGGTTGAGCGACGAAATCTACTCGGTGACCAAGTATCAATCACATGGTGGCAGCCGAGATGCGTAAGTTCTTGAAAATAAAAGGTCAAAATGCAAGACTTGGTGTAAATGTAAACATTCGCGTTTTTCTGCAGCGAGCTTGATCATTCACCACCGCTCTCCCGTTAGCCTCGATCAGCGGGTCCATTATCACCGTATTGTATCAAGTTTTCATTTGACTTGTCTGAATTAATAATTTGAAAGCCTTTGAGTTTGTACTGACTGATGTTATTTTGCATGGTGTAAATGTTATGTGAATTAAAAATTAAAGGCTGATAACTGGATGCCACGCCATTTAATCAGGGTTCGCGTGTAGGCCTATTCGAACAGTGCTAATCCGAGATCTAAATCTCTGAAGTAAGAGTAGCCATTCGGTATCGCATAATCGCATTCTCGTTCGTCTTCGAGTCAGCAAAAAATAAAAATATTAATCTTGTGAGTTTCAAAACGAGCAACTTGTCTTGATAATTATGTCATATTAGCTTTGTGGTTCTGGCCATAATTAACAAAATAATCTTAATTTTGTATTAGTCATCACCTATATAGAAGAATCATTCCGAGAATGCAATGTGACTGTAGGCTCTTTAGTCAACGTTAATTATTTTATTAGGCCTAATCATTAAATTATTACATGTAATTTAAGAATAGTCGGCTATTAAAGAAGATTAACAGTTGACCAACTAGAGGAGAATGGATGTTTGCTGCAAGGCCGTAGCTAGGGGGGTGTTTTGGGTGTTTGAACACCCCCGAAATGGAAAATGTAAAAAATAATATAATGCATTTACTAGCACATAATGTAAAAATCACGAAATAAAACCATGAAAACACCATCCGAAATGAAAAATGTAAAAAATAGAATATATTCACTAGCACGTAGCCTATTGAAAAAACACGAAATTATGCGAAAGATACTGAGAATGCCGTTTCCGATGTCTTAAAAAGATCTTCATAAATTTGTACAACTAAAAAATGGTGTCTTCAGAACTTCTGACGACTAAAAAAGGTGTCTTCAGAAATTTTGACGACTAAAAACCGGTGTCTTCAGACATTTTTACCACTAAAAAAGGTGTTTTCAGAAATTTCGGCCACTGAAAAAGTCGTCAGAAATTCTCCGCCGAAAAAATACCCCCCGAAATCAAATCCTGGCTACGGCCTTGGTTTGTTGAATAATAAGGATGTGATGCGTGGAAAGTCTATTTTTACATGCGTTTTATATTAGCCTAACATGCAAGATAATAACCAAGCATAGACCTATGCCAGAACATAATGCATTACAAATTAGTAGCCTACATGACTGCATGCATGTGTCTCTTGTGGTGAATGTGAACAATTCTCGATAATATTATGTAGGTCTAATATCTGATATCGGATTTCTGC
>OX243825.1:20482695-20522695 GCA_945859605.1 Lumbricus rubellus
GCAATTTGAAGCTTAAACTGACTGCAGTTAATTCTCTGCAATATCATATTTAATAAAGACGTAAATCATTAACTTTTCTACGAGTAACCACCTAACCGTGGCCACCAAAATGTCGACGAGCCCCTGGGCACTTGCCCCTTGCCCCCCCCCCGTCTCGACGGTCCTGATGCCATAATGAATATTGCACACGCTTCCAGCGCGCCATCGTCTGATACTTCGTAGGATTGTCGTTTGTGGACATTGTTGCTCTAATAAATTATTTCTAAACAAACTTTTAGTCCACGGTTATAATATACAACATTGAATCTTCGCCTCTTCGGCTTTTAAAGTTATTTTTTTTATTCATGATTGATTCGTAAAATGACCGGCTTGAGCTGCGCATTATATCAGGGCGACGACAATGACGATGATGATGATGATACTGATGATGATACTGCTGATGATAATGATGATGACGACGACGACGATGATGATGATGATGATTAAGATGATGATGATGATGATGATGATGATGATGATTACGACGACGATGAGGATGTTGATGACGACGATGCTGATATTGATTATGATAATGATGACGATGAAAAAGACGATGACGACGACGACGACAATGATAATAAAATTGAGGATGATGATGAAGAATAAAGATGAAGTTGATCACGATGATATTTAACACATCACAGCATTAAGCATGAGACGTCTTCGTTATTTCTGTTTTAGCAGAGATCGTATTCAACAGCGCTGCTTCATCCAATCGCTCCGAACCTCTGAGGGTCCCCTGAGGTTCTCTTCCACCGAGCAACGATGGACTGAACTCCACCCAATCCTCCCTCCGAGCGTCGTTCAAGATGAACGAGGAGGTCGGTCTGAAGCACGTCACCCTTCCGATCATCTCGATCCTCATGATCCTCGGAAACGGGATCCTCATCGTCGTCACGCTGAGGAACAAGAACCTTCGAACAGTCACCAACTTCTTCGTCGCATCCCTCGCCCTCTGCGACCTCCTCATGGGTTGCCTCGTTGTCCCCCTCGTAGTCCTTGCCGAAGAAGGACTCCTCGGGCAATCGCCCAAGATCTGCCTTGCCGTCTTCTGCCTGACGATTGCCAACCTGCTCGTCAGTTGCCTCATGTTGATGGCAATCGCAGTCGAGAGATACGTGGCAATCGTCTGCCCGCTACGTCATCACGCTCTGTCGACCACCCGGAACGCTGCCATGGTCATCGCCTTCTGCTGGACCTACTCCATCCTCGTTGGGTGTCTACCACTCGCCGGTTGGAACGTAGCCACCAGCGCCGCCCCCACTACTTCCGGTCCCATCCCAGTCACTTCCGGTGTGGGTATTGATAACAGCAGCACGACCGGAAACGATTCTACGGATGAGTGCCGCTACCACACAGTCATCGGGGGTAGTTTTGCAGCCTTCATGTACCCCGGTCACTTCGTACCCCTATGGATTCTCATGTTCGTCCTCTACGGTCAGATCTACATGCGGTCGCGTGGGTACATCGGGTCGACTGCGGCACAGAGGAACGTTCGAAGGTGGTCGACATCCCTGTCCCAGAAGAACAGTCCGTACTCGTCGCGGGGCGGAAAGAGTCCGCGGGCGAGGGAGAACTGGAGGGCCATGAGGATACTTGCGGTACTCGTCGGGTACTTCGTTCTGTCCTGGCTTCCCGTCGTCATCTGGTACGGTTCTCTGTACCGAGGATTTACCGTGGAGGACGCGAGGCATGTCGAACCGATCCTGCCATACTGGTTCTACAACATGGGCGTCACGCTCGCCTACGGCAACTCGGCTGTGAACCCGATACTCTATGGTTTTGGGAACAGGAGCGTACGGAAGTCACTTCTGCTGTCCCTCTGCGGAAGTTTCAAGGCAGGAAATGCGTTTCCTGCCACTCCTGCCATCGATGCTGGGATCGGAATGGTTCCCGTTGTTGCCGTCACCGAAACAGCGAGGAACAGACTAAAAGACTGAGATGGCCATCGTTCGATTCCCAACTCGGCTCATCGTATACGCTTCACAACATTCCATTTTTCAAAGGGTATAAAAACTGCAATGGATGCTTAGTCAAAAGGCATATTTTGTAGCGATGATACTAGAAAAGAAGAGAGACTGTCTATGATACTGATGAAATCTAGTCCTAAATATGGTATACCTGCCCAGTGAGCCCATGCCTTTCAAGAGGAGGTTTCTTATACCTGTCTGAAACTAAAATGCTGCTACAAATGCACAGTGTTCTGCGTAACACGTTGTTTGTGCTAAATGACTGTTTGTTGGTGACCAATGCAATGATTAGTAGCATTTAAAGAAGAATTTACTTAAGTATAACTATTAGTTCTTTATACAGTCTAATAACTAGCTATATACTGTAACGGATTACCTAAAAGATATCTGGTAGCACTGGTAATGTAGCATGAACATTGAACATTGACTTTCAACGATGTTTGGAATGAATCTTTAAACCGATGCCTCTATATAATATAATAGACCTCTATGGAGCACCTCTGAGGATTGTCTCTAGAAGCGGCGCTATATAAATTATTGATTACGAATACGATATATCATCATCATCATCCTCATCATCATCATCATCATCATCATCATCATCATCGTCATCATCATCATCATCAATTCATCATGATCATCGCCGCATGATCAATTCAAAGTGTTGACAACAGAAGAAGTCATTGGATGTTGATTCATCTCTCGAGACTACAATGTCTTCTTCTTCTTCCTGTGGCCAATTTGTTGAGTCTTTCTTGAGTCAGATCGTCGACCCGTCTTCTCTAATGGCTGCCTCTCTCGTTTTATTTACTTTGAGAAAGATGAGTCGAGTGCAACTCAGTTTCAGCAAGCATTTCTGTCTGTCTCTGTCTCTCACTGTGTGTCTCGAACTCTGTATTTCTCTCTGTCTCTCTCTATCTCTTTCTCTCTCTTTGTCTCTGTGTCTCTGTTCCTGTCTCTATTTCTGTTCTGTGCTGTCTCTGTCTCTTTCTCGGGATATATTTGTCCATCTATCATTTCACTCGGATGTCACTGGCTGACGTCTGCCAGTTCGCTTTTCTCTCTCACACTCTTTTTCTCTGTCTCTCTCTCTCTCACTATGTCTCTGTATCTCTCTATCTCAGTGCTACTGTCTGTCTCTCTGGCTCCATCTGTCCATCCTTCTACTCGCCTGTAACTGGTTGAATACATGTAGATGTCTGCATGTTCGCCTCTCTCTTTGTCTAATAGTCGGGTCAATCTACGAAATAACTTCGGTGTACCCCAAAAAAATTGCAAGAAAACGTTTTATGACGATTTTCTGGTCCCTTAGGTCTGCTGATAAACATACTAAAAGTTACAAGAAATTGGACCACGGCAAGTGGTCTCATTTTGGCGGGAAAAAAGATGGCCGGCAAATTGGACCAGGCATGAAATCTGGAAATGATACTGTTAGAAGCAAATCATGTAACAATTCGATTAGATACTTTTCTAGACTAATTTGACCCTTTTTTCCCGCCGAAATTAGACCACTTGCCGTGGTCCGATTTCTTGTAACTTTTAGTATGTTCATCAGCAGCCCTAAGAGACCAGAAAATCGTCATAAAAGTTTTCTTGCAATTTTTTTGGGGTCATGTCGTAGATTGACCCGACTATAACTGTTACAATCCTTTGTGAAGATGTCTAGTTGCCTTTCAGAATATGCCATCATAGTGCCAGTAGATTGCATTCGTAATTTAATAGGCTATCCATGTTGCGCCGCTTCCAAACAAACCAATCACAAGTGATATCTATGCGCCAGTCTATATGCAATGTCCAAATGTCACAGGGATCAGAAAATTCATCGGTAACTACCAGGCACTGTTCACTGTGTTCACTGTTCAGCCAACCGGAAAAGTAACCACTGTTGCCACGCAGCGGATTCAGATGCAGGATTGACTGATGACACTGTGATCGGAATCAGTGGACCGTGTTGCCACAGGGATAGGACCGACTGGCATGCGATGGAAGAGTTCAACGTTGATGGCATCATGACACACGGTTGTTGCACCGTTCCTAGCGATAGGTAGGCGACGCAGCGTCCGAACTACTTCGCAGCCATCAAGTCGTCTCTCTGTCGGTCTGTCTTCCTGTCTGTCTATCATTACATCTACCTATCCGTCTGCGTATCTGTCTATCTGTGTTTCCTGAAATGGAAGTGGGATTGAGAAAAGATTTCATAGCTTAGCCTTAATGTGAAGTTTTATGGTGAAAAAATATGGTTTTGGTGGAAAATGGATGAAAAAGAGTAGTTTCTGCTTTAAAAGAAGCTGGAATGATGAAACAAATTCATTCCAAAATGGAAGTTGGGTCTGCGAAGAATAGTTCTTGCTGAAATAAATGCTGGAACAATTAATAGAACGTGTGTCTCAATGGAAGCTGGATTTATTCAATTTATTTCGTGTGACGTTGACGAAAGCGTTCGCATACGCAAAATAAGTCATCTTAGTAATTGGAGTCATTTCAAGTCACGAAGATCATTTGCATAGCCTATATGTAACATACGGTAATGAAACCAATCAGAATGATCACACCGAAAAACAGAATAGGTAGGCCTAATCAGGATTCATACACCATAGCTTTAGACAAATGTTTAAACGATGTTTTGTAACTTGTTTTCCCTTGTTTTTTGAACAAACCACTATGCCTGCCAACGCTAAGATAGGAAACACCATTTTCATGCAGTAAGAGACGGGCCATTAATTGCATGAAAGAGCTGGAGGTCAAAGCAGATCCTAGATCTTCCTGTAGTTACTTGGCAATAATAGTTACTTAGTTACTTATAAATGATGAAATTTGAAGCAGAATAATAAGTTGAACCCTCAACATCTCCGATCACAGAAACACTGAAATTTTCGATCAACTGTTTCAGAGTTGACACAAACATTACAGAGATCATATTCAAGAAGAAAAGTTGAGCCTTGAGGTAAGTTTCTTTAAGAAAATTCGAAAATGCAGAATTCGCCATTAGTTTGGATAACCTGAAATATTCCATTTAAGGACTTATTGTGATTTTCTGAAAATCACTTGAACCTCACATTGCCATAATTATGATCGAAAGTAAACGAAAAACTTGAATATGGTCAACATGAAGGAAAAAGCCATCTTCAAAGTTAAGACATGGATTGAAGGTAGACCTACAATCGAGGTATTTAAATTCATAATCTTCTGTTTTATAATAGGCATATATTTGTAAAAGTAGGCACCAAAAGATAAGACTTATGAAATTGCCCTGCAATATTTAGATCTAAACAGAATCATTTAGCTGGTTTTCATTTCTTGTCAACGAAAAGTTGAATAGGGTTACGGTTTTTAGCTATCAAAATATGAAACGGATTCAGAGACTAAAAAAGTCAAATTTATTAGGATCAGCACGAAAGCAGAGTCAAGATGTGATACGAAGTTGTGAGATATTCTAAGTTCATATTCTTATACTTTGTGCTTTTACGAAGGAATCCATTTTAAATCGCAGAACTGAATAATAGTCTAACTTTAACATTCAAACTTTCTCGTGGCAATTTGAATTTTAGTGTGTTTTTCAGAACATCAAAGAAAAGACAAATTCCAAAACGAAAGTCAATTTTATTGTTGCTACCATGAGGACAAGGCCATCTTCAGAGTCGAGGATATAAGGACTGAAAATACGATCGAGTGGTTTAAATTCATATTCTTCTACAGTTCTACTTATATTTTTAAAGAGCGCTGTTTTTGACGCCAAGGTAGGTGAAAAGATCTTAGCTTTAGAATACATGACTGCATAATTTAGCACGATCGCCATCAGCTTTCATATTAAGAGATGGGAGGATGCAATACGAGAGGATATGAAAAAACTCAAACTGAAAAATGAAGACACCAAAGACAGAGGAAAGTGGAAGAGGAGGATCCGAGTGGCTGACCCCTCCGTTGAGAGGGATTATTAATTCAAGCCTGAAGGAAAAGAAGAAGAAGATCAGCTTTCATATTAAACTGAAACTCTTCATTATTTTATCCTATATATCTATCAATTTACAGTTGCAAATAGCTTATACAGACAAAGACGAGGCCCTTGCAGCCAGTCACAGTATGAGTATAGGCCTAAATCACGTTCTAATTCCACTTGAATATGGCCAACTTCAGTTCAGTGCCAACTTCAAAGTCAAGATACGATCGAGGTAGACCTATTTAAACTCCTATTTTCCTACAATATAGTACTTTTGAACTTCGAAGAGAACTTTTGGAAATCATGACTGTTGAACATTCGCAAAGACATTACCGCATGAACATTAGCAAAGACATTACCACATGAACAGTAGCAAATACATTACCATATGAACATTAGCAAAGACATTACCGCATGAACAGTAGCAAATACATTACCACATGAACATTAGCAAAGACATTACCACATGAACAGTAGCAAATACATTACCATATGAACATTAGCAAAGACATTACCGCATGAACATTAGCTTGTAGCCCATTATGTAAACTGAAGTTTGTTTCTTGATTTCGATCTTATTTACAGTTGAAGAAGTCCTTGCAATGTTTGCATGCAGTCAAAATATGAAAGAGTCCGGGTCTACTACTACTACTACTTTTTGCTCCAAGACATAATGGATCCCTCAGAGATTATGTAGGCCTATTAAGAATCAAAAAGTTAAAAGTATGGAAAGACCATATTCATCTGTTTCTGGTTCATCAGTTTATCATCATCGTCATCGTCATCATCATCATCATCAACAACAACACCATCATCATCATCATCATCAACATCATCATCATCATCATCATCATCATCATCATCATCATCATCATCATCATCATCATCATCAACATCATCATCATCATCATCATCATCATCATCATCATCATCATCATCATCATCATCATCATCATCATCATCATCATCATCATCATCATCATCATCATCATCATCATCATCATCATCATCATCATCATCATCATCATCTGCATCATCATCATCATCATCATCATCATCATCATCATCATCATCATCATCATCATCATCATCATCATCATCATCATCATCATCATCATCATCATCATCATCATCATCATCATCATCATCATCATCATCATCATCATCATCATCATCATCATCATCATCATCATCATCATCATCATCATCATCATCATCATCATCATCATCATCATCATCATCATCATCCTTATTGTCGATTTAGTTTTAGCTCTATTCGGGTTAAACGTGACTTCACGTAATGTCAAAGAAATTGGACGCCGTGAGATGGAACATACAAGACAAAACGAATAACCGAAATCAGTCTTTATATTATAAGGTTCGAATGACTAAAATGCATGTCATTCTTTACCCTATATGCTTCAACTGGCCAACGCTTTTTTATACTGATCCAACTGGTCCAATCGTTGAAATACAATGTAGATATGCAATACTTCATCTAAAGGTGAATGACATCCACCACTAGAGGTAGGATACCATAAAAATAGTGGTCTTTTGTTGCAGTATTGCTGCAAGTCATACGAAACAATGTCTAAGGCGCGTCATTTATGCTGGCAATGTAGTCTGGACTCGTGTTCAATAATAACTTGCGTATAAAAAAGAGGGGGGAATGGAGTAAGCAAGCGTCTCATATAGCCTCTGCTGCTCAAAAGTCCACCACGCCACCTACACGCGGTCCCCCCTGTCGAAAACGAAGTGCGTGGTGGGCGACCGAGTTCTCGCCGGTATACATTCGAGAACCCAGAGGAGAAGATCCTGAAGGACGGATGACGGAATTCGGCAACGCAGGGAGATTGTGTCTCGTTAAAAACACCGAGGGGAAGGCAACGGGAGACCACCCCTCTACGAATTCCGATTTAAAAAAATGGAGGGGAAAAGAACAAGAGGAAGACAACGACAGATGTTGCTGGACACGTTGATGGCAAGGATCAGCGGGAAGGAACACAGATACCAGAGACTAAAGGAGAAGGCCCAGCGGAGGGAAGAGTGGCGACACTGGACAGCCGAACCTGCCTAGGGGCAGAGTACCAGAAGAAGTAGAAAAAATAAAGTGGAGTTAGGTCTACTTTATCGAGCATTGATGATCTTGAATTCTTTAGGTTCTGGATGTTATCAGTTGATGCTCTTTAGATTAAAACTGCGTAAAATATGTGAATATCGGTGAGCTAAAAGTATAGAAAAACCACGAAAATATGGAGTTACTAGGTCATAGAAACGTACGGAGTAGCCTATTCTAGAATCACACGCTTAGTTTAGAACTGGGTAGAAATATCAAAATCGATTGTGTCCGGGAAGAGAAAGCTATGCAACAGCAGAAACGGATGAAGGAAATAGTCTTGTCCACAAGTTGCCCATGAAGCGACTATAACCCTCGGACGGAGGAAGGCTGAACACAAGATAAGTTGTAATTTAATTAAAACACTTTCCAACGAGCTACAATAATTATTATGTAATCTGAAAATAATAATGTTTCATCTAGAACTATAATATGTTGTCCATAGATGTATGATCGTGGAGTAGGGCCTAGATCAGGGGTGTCAAACCTTTCTTAGTGGCGTGACATATTCTTACAAGTGGCGGGCCAGGGTATCGAAGCTCCTGAGCAAAATTGGGTATCTGAGAGGGAGCTCCGGGCTTGGCCAGCCAATTCCCAGAGGGTCCAGATAGCGCTAAAAGATCTTGATTCAATGTCCACTTTTCGCTTCTTATTAAATTTTGACAGCATTTTAAATATTATAGGCCTAAGTGTTTATTAACTTTCATAATTTTTCTTAACAGACAACAAACTGGAAACCACACACAGTCTACACTCTATATACACGGATCTCAGATCTGTGCGTATGAGCAAAAGTGAGGTCAGTAAGGGAAAAAACTCCATGTAGGCCTATTTGGCGCTGACTGTAAAATATAAAAATTTGAACTTTTATCCTCTAATTTTGCAATCTGTAGGGAAGGCTCCGCGGGCCAGAAAAAATCGTCGGCGGGCAAGAAATGGCAAGCGGGCCAGCTCTTGGACACCCCCGGCCTAGATAGTCCGCATGTAGACCTGTACGATTTGAGATTCGTTGTCTGTAGACCCCAGCCTAGAACCGACTCATCTGGATGGTGTACATGGTTGACTTAGGCTCTGCCTCGTTCCGGTTGAATGACGCCGCACGAAACCCATCGTAGGTCGAAGACCTTCGATTGCATCGGCGTTTTTTCCTTCTTCCAAACGACTGACACAACCGACGCAGCTCTGCCTTGTACCTCGGGTGACTTAAGGCGTAGATAATGGGGTTCCAGATGGCTGACGCCTTGGCAAACATGACTGGTAGCTCGGTCGTGTATGGTGTGATGAACTGCTGGTAGCCAGCGATTGCCAGTTGTGCAATTATAGCATACGGCAACCAAGACACGATGAACATAGTGATCGTTCCTGCGGCGACCTTGGTGAGCTGGAGGTCCTGCTTGTCTTCGCGGTTCTCCACACGGGCGCTGCGTCTAGCTCCAAGATGGCGGCAGGCGACCTGAAGTTCCTGGGACTGTCGTCTGACCTCACGAACGATTCCGACGTATGCGCAGACGATGATGATGACCGGCGCACAGAATCCGAGTCCGAAGAGACAGTAGTTGAAGGCAATGTTTGCAGGGGTCCGGGTCAGATAGTCGAACGTGCAGCTGACCTGGAGACCCTCGGGAATGTAGCTGCCCCAGCCCAGCATCGGGGGCGTGGCCCACAGCAGAGCCCACGCCCAGACGCCGATGATCTGACGTAGGGATCGACCGTTGCTGGCCACTCGCATCATGCGGAACGGTCTGACGATGACCATGTAACGGTCAACCGAGATCCACGCCAGCGTGTTGATTGAGGCGAGACCGGTTATGCCCGACACGTACGAGTACCACTGGCAGGCTGTATCAAAAAACAACAGGCACAACCGCAGCATATCTAAGTAAAAACGTAAAGTCCTATCCAGTTCCATGTGGAACACAGGGAGGCGCTCATCTCCTTTTCCATGGCCCTGAGCCAGCAATGGACTAATCCCAAGGTCCTGGACACGGGGCCAGTGTATCGCAGGACTTGCTGTTTACTTCCCAGCTTACGCCGGTACCAAATTATACTGCTTGGTGACAGAGGCACGTGTGCGTAAACAACTTGCCCAAGGTCGTTACCTGGATTCGAACCCGCAACCTTCCGCAACATTGAGCGGACGCGTTACCGGTCTGCCACCAGGTCGCACATATCTAAGCTATCATAATATCTACGGTAAAGTTAAGCTGTCACTCATAGGCCTATCACTAGTGGCACGTAGGCTATAACTATACTCGCAATTCATCATTAGCAACTTAGCTACTTGTCTCTCGTCTTCTTCTTCTTCTCTATAATTCTCCCATGACCACGCTTCCCTTGTTCATATTTTCCTCCCCATTTCTTCTTTCCATCAGAGCTTCCCCTATCTCCTTCCTTTTGCCATATCACTTCGTTCTTCCATCATAAAGCCTCGTTATTATCATACCACTATGTATTTTTAACCCACTTAAAGCCTGCTTAGACCTATTACGTAGAATAACTCTTTCAAGTAGCAGAGTTGGACCCATGTTTTCCATGAATGTAATTGCAAGTATAATATTGTAATTATAGATTCAAATTGATGTAATAATTATTGCAAGTATGATATTGTAATTATAGACTCAAAAATGACTTCAAGGGATCCAATCTCAACGCTATCCATGGCTCAGCTGGTTTAAGTGATATAGGCAATTATAAACCGGCAGTTTGTTTAATGAGCGCAGTTGTGTCTATAACTTACTGTCCATCCCACGTATGGTTATGCTTTTTGCAAAAGGTCTTTAAAGGCAATTTGGATAAAGGCAAGATGCGTGTTCGACAGGAGGCCTATACGTGGACTGGTGAAATACTTATTATGGCCTATCATAGAAATTAGATAGAAAGAGAATGAGAAATGCATTTGGGGAACAGTTGCCGGAGGGGTGATGGTAAAAATAGAGAATGAAAAAGGATAGAGAGGAAGAGAAAGACAGAGATAGATACCGAGAGAGGGAGAAAGAGAGAGAAAGAAAGATTTCAATTGGAAAGAGGTGGAATAAACACAATGGCGGAAGAAGAGGACTTAGAGGAGGAGGAAGAAAAAGAGGAAGAGCAGAAGAAGAAGAAGAAGAAGAAGAAGAAGAAGAGAAGAAGTAACAGTAGTAGTAGTGGTGGTGGCTGCAGCAGCAGCAGCCGTAGTAGTAGTAGTAGTAGTAGTAGTAGTAGTAGTAGTAGTAATAGTAGTAGTAGTAGTAATAGTAGTAGTAGTAGTAGTAGTAGTAGTAGTAGTAGTAGTAGTAGTAGTAGTAGTAGTAGTAGTAGTAGTAGTAATAGCAGTGGTAGTAATAGGCTAGAGTAGTAGTAGGTGGTAGTAGTAGTAGTAAGTAGTAGTGTTGAAGTTTTGGCACGCTGCTGCGTTGCAGCTGCTGCTGCTGCTGCTGCTGCTGCAGCAGCAGCTTATTACTACGCTGCCGCTGCTGCTTGCTATGCTGCTGCCGCTACTGTTATTGCTTGCGTTGCAGCTGTCGCTGCTGCGCCGCAGCTGCGGCTGTTGCAGCTGGCGCTGCTGTCCGCTAGCTTGGGCTGTTGATCTTAGCCTACAGATCTTGGCCTACGGATCTTGGCCTACAGATCTTGGCCTACGGATCTTGGCCTACAGATCTTGGCCTACAGATCTTGGCCTACGGATCTTGGCCTACAGATCTTGGCCTACGGATCTTGGCCTGCGGATCTTAGCCTACGCTGTTGTGTATATAAAGAGAGGTTTTGCCGTGCTTCGATGCAGACGAATGGCCTGGTGAAGAACGCCTAAACCGCGTAGTAGTCAGGCTAAATGATCTGGCTTGACGGACGGTAAAACGTTTGTTGAGTGATACTATTGTGAAGGGAGTAAAACCTGAACCTGAGCCTCGAGCTTTGAACTCGGCCTCTTCGGGTATTCCTTCACGGGACTGAGGTGCGGCCTCCGACTACCGCAACCTAGCTGACGGACGAAGCTGATACGACGTACCGTCTGCTCTACGACGACGGTTCGATTCCTGGCGCTGCAGAAGCTGATACGACGTACCGTCTGCTCTACGACGACGGTTCGATCTCTGGCGCTGCAGAAGCTGATACGACGTACCGCCTGCTCTACGAAGACGGTTCGATTCCTGACCGCCGCGAATCTACTGTGACCACTTCCGACGACGGGACTCACTTGCTACTGAGTCCGTTGTACTGGCGCTACAGAAGTCACCGGAACCTGACGACGCCGGTTCGAATCCTGACCACCGCGAATCTACTCCGTCCATTCACGCAGGCGTTATTGCCTGCTGTGCCTAAAGACGCCGGTTCGACTCCTGAACGCTTCGTATCTACTCCGTCCATTCACGCAGGCGTTATTGTCCGCTGTGAGCTCTATCGACGACGAACTTTGGCGCTACATAAACTGCTGCACGAACTCTGGCGCTACATAAACTGCTGCACGAACTCTGGCGCTACATAAACTGCTGCACGAACTCTGGCGCTACATAAACTGCTGCATCGGCGCACGAACTCTAATCCCAGCGCTGTAGAAATTGACACAAACAGTTCGTTCTTGAAGTGCTATAGCGATTGTGACGCAATAAATTGCTGGTGCTGTGAACTCTACATGATCATCGTGGTTTCTTCAATAAACGTGTTTAAGCCTAGCCGGCTAGTCCTTGGTCTACAGCTAAGGCCTTACTGCGCGGACTGACTAAGGGTACCTTGACGACTGGGGTTGGTACTCGGCTCCTGGTGTTATTGCCCAACCCCTGGTCCGCTACAAACTGGTCCCGCGAAGTGGGGTGACTGGAAAAACTCTGCACCGCTTCAAGCTGATTCCGCAGAAGTGGTTTTGAAAGATTCGCTGCACTTCTACGAACTGGTGAGAATTTCGACGGAACAACAACAATGTGGAATCCTCTGATCGGTGACATGGACGGAAACGCCGCTGGCTTCCCAACGACTTCTACACCCGCTGCAGGACGAGGAAGGGACCTCCTGGTCGACTACGAGGTCGAGTCCAGCCGATTTCGGGAGAAGATCGACTTCGACGACCTACCGAAGAAAGATCGCAAGAACTTCCTGGTTCCGGAAATGGACGTCGGCAAACTGGAATCGGAAGTCATGGAAAAGGTCAGTCGCTTAGCCAGCGAGAAAAAGAATCCCATGAAGCCCGGAAAATTCGACGGAACTGGATCCCTCGAGTCATTCCTGGCACAATTCGACGTGTGCGCAAGGCACAACCGATGGACTGCAGCCGATAAAGTCGACTTCCTCCGCTGTTCCTTGGAACGGGCGGCAACGCAGCTGCTGTGGGACTTCGGAGCCAGCACCGAAGTCACGTACGAACAGCTCGTCGAGAGACTACGCCAACGGTACGGATCGGAGGGTCAGGCAGAGACCTTCCGAGCGCAACTCTACTACCGCCGGCAGCGAGTTGATGAAACTCTCGGCGATTTGCTGCACGACATCCGGAGACTCGTCGTCCTCGCCTACCCGGTTCCGTCCAACGAAACGACGGAAATTCTCGCGAAGGATGCCTTCCTTGAAGCGATCCGCGACCGGGAGCTGTCTCTCAAGGTGAGAGAACGAGAGCCGAAAACCATCGACGAGGCGTATCGAACAGCTCTACGCCTGTCCGCGTACCAACAGACGTCGGACATGGAGGATCGTCGGAGACCTGCCAACCGAGTGCGAGGGTCTCAAGAAGTCGACGCCGGTGGACAGCTCCAGTCTCAATTGGACAGCTTCTTCGCTTCGCAACGCAAGTGGCAACAAGACATGGAAGGAAGGATCTGCCGACAGCTGGACGAACTCAGAAGCTCGCAACGGACGAGTTTCGGCGCTGAACCGACGGCTCCACGGACGGTTCCATCTACCGTTCCTACTCCTCCGTCTCCGCCTCGAGGAAACGCTTCAGGTGGTCCCGGACGCGGGATAACCTGCTTCAGCTGTGGACAGGTGGGCCACGTGGCTCGCCGGTGTCGCCAGCGCCAACAATTCTCCAACCGAAGTGACGACGCACGCATCTCGGACCCACCGACGTCGGGACAGAACGGAACAACCGTCACGAACCATACAACGAGAGACCGAGCATCGGGTGTGACAAACAACGCGATCTACATCCGTGGAACGATCAACGGACAGCAAAGAACTTGCCTAGTGGACACTGGGTCGGAGGTAAGCCTGGTTCCCTCTGCTGATGTTGATGGTTTGCCGCTCCAGCCTAGCAATCGCATTCTTTTGGCTGCTAATGGGACGCAGATTAGAGTCTTGGGTCAGATTGATGCTCCGATTAAGATTTCTAGAGGGTTTTCTATCGACACTAGTTTTCTTGTCTCTGATCAAATTGGTGAACCAATGCTTGGCATGGATTGGCTGAGGCAGCATCGTTGTCGCTTAGGTTTTGGACAGGGTGCACTTTTTATTGGTCGACGCCGCATTCCTTTGGTTAAGGGCAACGGCTCGCTTTGGTGTCGCAGGGTTATGGTGGCCGATGAGACAACTGTTCTCCCTCGTTCTCAATGTGATATACCGTGTAAAACGCAGTATCGTGATTTGACGACCTCCGCACAAGCCTGGATGACTGAGTCTAAAGAGATCCAGCCTGGGTTGCATGTTGCCAGAGTTGTGTTGGGTGACGATGCTGATAATGCTTTTATTCGTGTGGTGAACTTGAATGAGCAGCCTGCCCTGTTGACAGCTAACCAAATGTTAGGAGACTTACACCCGGTAAAGGTTGAGGAAGACAATGAGAGACAGACGGGCACTGCTGACGACAACTCATTGATCGGGAAACTAATGGACGAAATCTCTGGGGATGTCCCGTCTGATGTGAAGGAACGACTGAAGGAGTTATTGGTCGAATATGAAAGTATTTTCTCGACCACTGACCATGACTTGGGGAGGACTACGATTTCTCAGCATAGAATCGATACTGGAGACTCTCGTCCGGTGAGACAATCTTTGCGTAGACAACCGCTCCCGTATCAGGCTGCTATTGACGCGCAACTGGACCAAATGTTGGCTACTGGTGTGGTTGAACCTGCTGTGAGCGAGTGGGCAGCTAATGTGGTCCTCGCTAAGAAGAAAGACGGTTCCTTGAGATTTTGTATTGACTACCGGAAACTGAACAACCAGACTCGGAAGGATTCTTACCCTCTTCCTAGAATTGATGCCTGTCTTGATGCTTTGTCGGGCGCCGGGTGGTTCAGCACTCTGGATTTGCGCAGCGGGTACCATCAGGTCATGATGGATCCAGGTGACTCTGATAAGACTGCTTTTATCACCCGGCGAGGAACTTTTCGGTGGCGGGTCATGCCTTTTGGTTTATGTAACGCTCCGGCTACCTTCCAGCGGCTTATGGATATCGTTTTCTCTGGGTTGAACTTTGAATTATGTCTGGTGTACTTGGACGATGTAATAATCTTCAGCAGTACTGCGGAACAGCACTTGGACAGATTGGGTCAAGTTTTTGCGAGGCTTAAAGATGCTAATTTGAAACTGAAGCCTAGCAAATGCCATCTGTTCAGACGCACGGTATCCTTTCTTGGACATATAGTGACTGCTGACGGGATATCTGTCGATCCATCCAAAGTACAGGCGGTAACCGAGTGGCTTACGCCCAGATGCTTAAAGGAGGTACGGGCTTTTGTAGGATTGTGCTCCTATTACCGTAAATTCATTCGGGGTTTCTCTTTGGTCGCCGCTCCTTTGTTTGCTTTGACGAGGAAGGACCAGCCTTTTCTGTGGGGAGACGACTGCCAGGATGCTTTCGACCGATTGAAGGAAGCGCTGACCATGGCTCCTGTACTTAGTCTACCGGTTGATGACGCTGCTTACACTCTGGACTGCGATGCCTCTGACGTCGGAATTGGTGGGGTACTTTCCCAGAATATCGACGGCGAAGAACGGGTGATTGCATATGGTAGTCGGTTGTTTTCTGCGGCCGAGCGCAACTACTGCGTTACCCGAAAGGAATTGCTGGCCGTGGTAAACTTCACCCAAGTCTTTCGTCAGTACCTGCTGGGTAGGCAGTTTACCCTCAGAACGGACCACGCCGCTTTGAGATGGCTGCAGCACACTCCGGACCCGATCGGTCAACAAGGACGATGGCTAGAGAAGTTAGCCGAGTTTGACTTCGTCATACTGCATCGACCTGGACGCAAGCACGGAAACGCCGACGCCTTGTCCAGAAAGCCGTGCCGACAGTGTCATTGGGAGGAAGCCGATGTAACGGACCACTTCGTGCGAGAGGTAATTGAGATCTCAACGGAGAATGACGGCACGACTGACATCGGGAAATCGCAGAAAGAAGACTCCGTCTTAAGCCTGGTGAGATCCTGGCTGAGCGAAGGGATGCCGAGCTTGCAAGAAATCCTGCAGGAGGAAGAGGCCGTTAAGGTCTATTGGCACCAGCGGGACGCGTTGTACGTGAAAGACGACGTAATCTACCGACGGACGCCGGACGAATTGGAGCAAGTACTCGTGCCAAAGGATCTTCGAGAAGACTACTTGAGGCTGGCGCATACTGGCGTGACGGGTGGACACCTGGGCGTTCGTCGAACTCGATGGCAGGTTCGAAGACGTGCCTATTGGGTTGGATGGTCCGGAGACGTGAAGAGATTTTGCCGACACTGCGACGGATGTTGCCGGTACCGACGGGGCGCGCTGCAAAGACAAGGTCCTCTGCAGCCTATGACCTGTGGAGAACCGTGGGAGCGGGTGAGCGTGGACGTTACGGGCCCGCATCCGAGAAGCAAGAAAGGGAACGTCTACATCCTGACGATGATGGACAACTTCTCGAAGTTCGCCGAAGCTGTTCCGATGGCCAACCAGGAGGCGACTACGGTGGCTAAGGCCTTGGTGGAGACGATTGTCGTCCGTTATGGAGCGCCGCTCCAGATTCTGACAGACCAAGGAAGGAACTTCGAGGGACATGTGTTCCAAGAAATGTGTCGGCTCCTGGAGGTGGACAAGGTCCGGACGTCGAGCTATCGACCGCAGAGCAACGGTATGATTGAGAGGTACCACCGAACGCTCAACTCGATGTTGGGGAAAGTGGTGAGCGAAAATCAGCGAGACTGGGACGAGCATCTCCCATACGTGGCGGCAGCCTACCGCGCCTCGATCCACGACGTAACGGGTTTCTCGCCAAACTACCTGGTCTTCGGAAAAGAGAACCGGGCACCGCTGGACCTCGTTTATGGACCGCCCGAAGGAACCGACGAGGGTGGACTCACCTATTCAACCTACGTGGCCGACCTGGCGGAGAAATTCGAGAAGGCGTACGGCACTGCGCGGAAAAGCCTCAAGAAGAGCGCCGAGAGACGCAAGCACAATTACGACTTGCGAGTGCGCCCTGCAAAGTTCGAGGAAGGTGACTGGGTCTACTATTTCAGCCCACGGAAGTTCGTCGGACGCAGCCCGAAGCTTCAACGTAACTTCACGGGTCCATTCCGGATTGTGCGGGCGTGTGGTCCGGTCAACTACCTCCTCCAAAAGTCGCCGAAGGCCAAGTCCTTCGTATCACACGTTGATAAACTTCGCCACTGCTACGGGAGAACGAAAGGAGAGTGGAGCGAGCCGACTGCGGAGCGAGCAACTTCCAGAGATCGACATGGTGGAGTCATCGACGGCGCAGCCCTTTCGGCGGTTGATCAATCAAGGAACAGAGCGTCTGGAACCGAAGAAAGTTTGCACGACGAAAACTCCGACGAAGCAGGGGTTGGTCCCGGTCGACCTCACCGTACCACTCGTCGACCAGTCCGGTTCCAGTAGACGGCGTGTAGGTTCCGCGCACGACGACACAGGATGTTGTGAGTGAATGACGTTAAAAGATTCCCATTTTTGGCTAAAGGCCTTTTCTTTTATCGCCAAAACGAGGGGGGAATACTTTTTATTCTTTAACGAGGCAAAAATTTTATTGCAAAAGTATCATTATTTTAAATTGTGAAAAGGACCCGTTTCTTTTTATGAATCTTCTTTTTGGTAAACAGGAACCATTTCGTTTTTATTGGAAAAGGAAACATTTTCTTTGCGAAAAGCACCATTTTTATGAGCAGTTCTATTGTAGAAATGCAGTATTGTTATTATTTTTATCTGTCCCTAGATGGACTGTTATAGGCCTAATGCTTCGTGTAAATCGGTTGATTAATCGTGTGGTTGGTTATTCGTGGTTAGCTGCATGAGATTCTGTTGTTAATCGTTTAATTAATCGCACAATTAATTGCGATTATTTGCATGCAGGCTTCGCTAAGTTCACATTTTGATCGTTTTTGATATTGGTGCCAGAGCAGGAATTAATGTGTTTAGAGGACAGTCTCTCGTAGGTGGCTCTGTGCAAATTGATGGTTTAGGGTTGTAGGTTAAAATTGTGCTTTAAATTCGTATGTGACTCGTGTATTGATTTGATTGCTTGCATATCGAATTATTTGTATCGTACCGTTGTAAGTTGCGTACCTGTAACAGTTAGTGTAAACGTAGGGCTTAATGTTCTGATTCGATGTACTAGACATTTATGTATAATGACCCGAGTGAGGGTATTTTCTACTTAATTCTGTTTAATTCTGTGAAAAAAAAAAAGGGGGTTGTGCGCAAACGGCACATCGCACCCAAAACAAACAAAAAAGAGAACGGGGGTTGTGCACGACTTGCACTTCGTACCCGAAGAGAAAAGGAAATATTGTGGATTGTGGACCACTATGTGGCACAATTTAATTATGGGACTTAATTGTCCGGGTTTGCGAAACCCAATCGGGTATTTTCTGTTTTGTTTTGATAAATCGTCTGTGATCTTGTTTAGTCGGAATTATTTTTGTCACTGAATGTATAGTACACGTCGTGGCGTTTGCGTGTAACTGTTGCCGTATGGACCTAAGTAAGGCCTGTTACATATTATACTGTTATGGGACTTAATTGTCCGGATTTGTGAAACCGATAGGATATTTTTTGTTTTGTTTTGATGACGCAGCCTGAGTTTTATGTCGCTTGTCTGCATTATTTTTGTAACTGGACCATATTATACGTGCTGTGATGCTGTAACACCAACGTTATTTAAATTTGTTCACAGTAGCCTGTTAATTGTGACTGGCAAATATTACACGCTACCGTTTAATATTAATTATTCTTTAATGTGCACGTTGGATCACGTGGTTCTGTAACGTTGTTTGACGGCCGACCTGATGTGTGCACGCGTTGTTTAATGAACATTGTCTGTTATACCGTCGTAATATTTTCACTAATGTAATAGACGGCTATAGCGACTGTCACTACGTCCATTTATGTGCGCTATATTAATGTTTCGCTTGCTAAGGCTTATCGGCTCATTATGTGATTGCTTACGTGGTCCTATGTTGTGCAATCAAGCCTAAAAAATTTTTTCCCCTCTCTAACGGGCCAATATTGTCCGTTTATTATTTTTATTTTGCGTGGCTTTTCCCCTGAGTACTGGGCACTTGCTCCGAGGGGGCCTCGGCAAATTTGGTCAGGGGGGGGTGTTGAAGTTTTGGCACGCTGCTGCGTTGCAGCTGCTGCTGCTGCTGCTGCTGCTGCAGCAGCAGCTTATTACTACGCTGCCGCTGCTGCTTGCTATGCTGCTGCCGCTACTGTTATTGCTTGCGTTGCAGCTGTCGCTGCTGCGCCGCAGCTGCGGCTGTTGCAGCTGGCGCTGCTGTCCGCTAGCTTGGGCTGTTGATCTTAGCCTACAGATCTTGGCCTACGGATCTTGGCCTACAGATCTTGGCCTACGGATCTTGGCCTACAGATCTTGGCCTACAGATCTTGGCCTACGGATCTTGGCCTACAGATCTTGGCCTACGGATCTTGGCCTGCGGATCTTAGCCTACGCTGTTGTGTATATAAAGAGAGGTTTTGCCGTGCTTCGATGCAGACGAATGGCCTGGTGAAGAACGCCTAAACCGCGTAGTAGTCAGGCTAAATGATCTGGCTTGACGGACGGTAAAACGTTTGTTGAGTGATACTATTGTGAAGGGAGTAAAACCTGAACCTGAGCCTCGAGCTTTGAACTCGGCCTCTTCGGGTATTCCTTCACGGGACTGAGGTGCGGCCTCCGACTACCGCAACCTAGCTGACGGACGAAGCTGATACGACGTACCGTCTGCTCTACGACGACGGTTCGATTCCTGGCGCTGCAGAAGCTGATACGACGTACCGTCTGCTCTACGACGACGGTTCGATCTCTGGCGCTGCAGAAGCTGATACGACGTACCGCCTGCTCTACGAAGACGGTTCGATTCCTGACCGCCGCGAATCTACTGTGACCACTTCCGACGACGGGACTCACTTGCTACTGAGTCCGTTGTACTGGCGCTACAGAAGTCACCGGAACCTGACGACGCCGGTTCGAATCCTGACCACCGCGAATCTACTCCGTCCATTCACGCAGGCGTTATTGCCTGCTGTGCCTAAAGACGCCGGTTCGACTCCTGAACGCTTCGTATCTACTCCGTCCATTCACGCAGGCGTTATTGTCCGCTGTGAGCTCTATCGACGACGAACTTTGGCGCTACATAAACTGCTGCACGAACTCTGGCGCTACATAAACTGCTGCACGAACTCTGGCGCTACATAAACTGCTGCACGAACTCTGGCGCTACATAAACTGCTGCATCGGCGCACGAACTCTAATCCCAGCGCTGTAGAAATTGACACAAACAGTTCGTTCTTGAAGTGCTATAGCGATTGTGACGCAATAAATTGCTGGTGCTGTGAACTCTACATGATCATCGTGGTTTCTTCAATAAACGTGTTTAAGCCTAGCCGGCTAGTCCTTGGTCTACAGCTAAGGCCTTACTGCGCGGACTGACTAAGGGTACCTTGACGACTGGGGTTGGTACTCGGCTCCTGGTGTTATTGCCCAACCCCTGGTCCGCTACAGTAGTATAGTAGTAGCAGCAGTAGTCGTAGTAGTAAAGTAGCAGCAGTAGCAGCAATTGTAATTGTAATCGAACATTTATATAGCGCCACCTCAAGAGAACTTCTCAGAGGCGCTCCCGACCTGACACTACCACTACTGCAGCAGCAGTAGTAGTAGTAGACTAGTAGCCTAATAGTAGGCTAGTAATAGTGACTGACTGACTGACTGACTGACTGACTGATTGACTGATTGACTGACTGACTGACTGACTGACTGACTGACTGACTGACTGACTGACTGACTGACTGACTGACTGACTGACTGACTGACTGACTGACTGACTGACTGACTGACTGACTGACTGACTGACTGACTGACTGATCGACTGACTGACATTATAGGACTGACCCTGATCGCCCCACGGCCACTTCTTCTTGAAGCAGGCGATAGTCATCAACGGGAATCCATTGACGACGGTAAACGTCAAGTCGCTAATCGCCAAGTTGATGACAAAGAGATTGGAAGGAGTTCTCAAAGACGCAGATCTGCAATCAGAAGAAGACGCAACACAAAAGAACAGCTGAAAAGGAGAAGGCACACAGTTCAACTTATTAATTACTGCGGCGCCTTGTGAATACCTTAAAAGGCGCTATATAAACTGTATTGATGTATGCACGCATGTACTTGTTGTCTGTACTGTAGTCTGCTTTTCTGCGTTGTCAGCATTTGCTTTTTGCCCTTGAACAATGAACAGGCTGGGTAGGTTACTCGGAAGATGTAATTGAATTACAAATTACTTTTGGACATGTAAATGAATATCAAAATAGACGTTGCGTAGGCTTATTATTGTACATAATTTCATTCTAATAATTATGTCTTACCGAGAAACGGCTTCTAGCGTTTCTTCACAGTGATTTGTTTTGGGATCATATTTTCGTGTCAGTTAGAACTAGCAAAAAAGGTAATTGTCCTCCGATTGCAAGTAATAATTATACCATGGAGAATAGAAAGGAAAGAAGAGGTTGTGCAGTCATAAAAATTCATTAAAGCAGCCCTGATTCTTGTAAAAAAAAATGGTTCTATTTAGGCCTATGCCTAACTACCTGGTTACAAAAATTGTATACAGGAGGTTCAGTTTGAATCCCAATGTTAGAATCTTAATTTAGAATCGAATTTAGCAGACCAAGGAATCAGGATCGGACGCTTTCACTCCATTTCCAAAAAGAGACCAACACGTTCATAAATATCAACCAGATCAATACGTCAAACATCAAAGAGTTTATCAATGCATTTGTTTCGTCTTTCTGGTGATTTCATTCGACGACACTAATATCTTAACGTTTGTTAGGTTAAATAATATAGGCTATTTCCTATTTTTAAGTGTTTATATTCTATTATGATTAAATTAGATTTTGTTGTATACCCAATAAAATATTATTTGATATCGAACTTAAACTCTAAATACGATTGGCTGAGTAGACTGGGTTTTTTTTATTGTGCAGTTCTTGACCAAATTAATGTGCAGTTTAAATGGATCTGTGCAGTTGTAGAAGCACTTCTGTGCAGTTAAAAAACATTCGACTGGGAGTAGACTAATATGCCATGGAGGATGGGAACTGGGAAGGGACAGCAGAGTTTGTGCAATTCTAAACATTTTTTTAAAAATCCATGAACTGGTATCGCAAAGTTAGGGTTGCAACAGAATAAGTCCACTGACTCCATTTTTTCTGTTAAACACAACTTTAGTTCGTTAGTCCATAGTTTTTACTGTCTCTTGGCGCAATATGATGAAAATCGAAAACGTCGAACATCAGGAATTGCAATGAAGCTCCAGGAAGAATTTAGCAACAGTGTGGTACCAAGCGGGTTTCATGTGTACTGGGTCTTTCGATAACTGCAGCCAAGTGGCAGGACACGACAGTTCGTACAAGTTCAGAAAGGGATGCATGTTAGTACTTCCACCTCCAGTCAGGTCATCCCTTATCACATCGAAGAGAACATTTGCGGAACTCCGAATGAGTTTGTTTCGCTGTAAAGTGGAACGATCGGTTCCGCATCGATTTTGTTCAGAGGACCAGTACACCGAGGTGGATACGGGTATGTACTTATGGAACATCTCAAGAAGGGCTTTCATCTTTCCTCGCAGCCTCCCCACGCTGTTAGGACCCTGAGTCAATCCGCCGCTGGCCACTTCGTGCATAAACGGGGCGATGTATGACAACACGTCCGGGTAACCTCCGTCCAGGCGAATGTAGTCTCTGAGTAGGAATTCCTGAGAGATGTTGGTCGGAAGGATATCGCCGATCTTCCTGTTTACCCTGCGCATCCCGTCGATTATGCGCGTGACAGCAATTTGTTCAAGTTTCAGAGTCCTGGTCCGTTTTGAACCGTCCGATTCTACAGTCTCGTAGGAGCAGACGAATCGTTGCGTGCACGAGTGACAGAGGCTGTCTGTGAAGGTGATATCGGAAGCGTTGAACGAGAAGTTTCCCAAGTAGTAGACAGGATTCGGTTTGTGCCCGATCGTCTCGGTGGCCGCCATACTGCATCCGTCGAGGACCTTGGTGAGGATTTGAACCAGTGCTTCGACGAACTTTCTTGAATTGGGATCTCCGAGACTGACTATCTTCCTGATGTTCTTCCTCTGCAAGCAACTCCGGACGTAGCTTTGATCCAGTTCTTTGTTGGAGAACGAACAGAAGTCCGGGTGAAACCGAAACGACTCTTCAGTCGACGTCCTGGTGCTACTATCCAGAATCCACGATCCTCTGTAGGGAAATCCATTGGTCTGTCTTGCAGCCTCCCTCAGTAAATCATTCGTACACAACGGGCATCGTCTGCTGTGAAACTCATCCGTCCAATTTTCGTAACGATATACTGGTACCTTGCACTGCTTTTGTGTTGGTCCCCTATGTCCGCTCTGATTCGGCCTGATACCGCATGCAGCGGCTTTCGTAATAGTCTCGCGGTTACGGGAAAAACCTACTAGCGAACTGAATGCGGAATTATTCCATTCGATAAAAATGAATAGGAAGAAAACGACTAGAACTAGTCCGACACATACAAGGAAATATCGCCGCCGCATACTTTGAGTATGGACACATTAGACTCTAACATTAGAATCAACAAGAGTGCTAGCTAGACGACGCCCCAACTCATTTCTGTTGAATGGAATAGGCCTATAATACAGAGTGAAAGAACCCAGAGTCAATAATAGTGGCCTCTGCCATTGCGATTCGAATCGTACAGGTGAAGGGCATGTAGGCCTATGTATAGGCCTAAAACCACTGTTAATATTCCAGACTGTCATTGTCGGCCTATTGATGTGAATGGCTGAACAACAAAAGATGCGAATATAAACAGTCATCCAGGCGTGCAGTACAGTACCGGTACATCTGAACGCATCAAGGTGCCATCCTACATAATTATACGTCATAGCCTACATTTGGCTCTTGTTAGCTGTAGGCCTATGTGTGGTTGTTTGTGCAAGTTTGTGCCTGCCTAGTGCCTACTATGGTGTTTAACGCTTTCACGCTGGTTGCATTCTACCAGGGCCAATCCCACGCTTGGTTAAAGGAGGAGGGTGACGGTAATTAGGCCTATCTTTGATATCATGCTATGGCAGTGTCGCTAAACAGTAACACATTCAACTCCCTTAAAGACGACTGAAATATTGTAAAATGAGGACGAACGCATCAAAAGATGCAGGCATAAAATTATCTATTCAAATCAAATCAAATCATTTATTTGGAAACCAAAAACAAGAACAAATCAACCATCAAAGAAAACAAGGTTAACAAATAATAATGAAGCAGTACTTAACTAATGATGCCAAAAGTTACCATTTGGTTGCACAGGGGACCCGGAAGGGGTCTTGCAACCCGTCTAGGTGAGTCCCCTGGACGGTTGTACCATGATGATGATGACCATTATTGCACTTGCACTTCTCAATAGGAGCCAGATTCGTCGCTCGTTCAACTTGTTCTTATCTGTTTCTACCATGTCAACTTCTTGCAAAATGTAAATCTGAATTAATAGAGAATATGATTAATATTGCTGCTGCTGTTATTGCTGCTGTTATTGCTGCTCCTATTGTTGCTGTTATTCTTGTTGCTTTGCTGTTCTTGTTATTTTTGTTGCCTTTGCTGCCTTTGTTGCTATTTGTGTTGCTGGTTTTGTTGCTTTTTGATAGTTTGTGGCGGTTAAAAGATAGCGTCGATAAGATCTGTTATATACGCCTAGTTAGTCTCTTAATTAATAATATTATTGATAATTATTATTGATCTTCTCTCACCGACAGAAGATTCCAATGACAGTCGCATTTCCGATGGTACCAACGATGCAGATGATCGTGATGTAGACTCCGAATCCGAAGAAGACGAAATCCGGAACCAATTTGATCTGTTCGTGGAACTGGTCCCAGAATCTGTGAGTGTGGAGAACTGATTCATCGTCCGCTTGACCAAAGAACTCTGACTCATTGACCATTGTACTGACCAGTTTACAGTTGGTGTTGGTGTTGGTGTTGGTGTTTGTGTTGTTAGCATCGTTGTAGTTGTAGCAAGATGTTTGTGTGTTGTAGGAATCATTGCTGACCACTGATGACCAGGACATTTCGGACATTTCGGACATTTCGGACATTTTGGACATTGAGTGGTTGTTCATCTGGACACAGAAAACGACTAAATGACCGACAGCTGATGAATGAAAGATGTATCTAAATGTAGATTTCAGGACATGAAATGGAATTGTCTCTACACCATTTAAAATGTTACTCTCGTAAAAGACCAATCCTGATAATCATTGAAGGAGATTGGAAAGAGGTGGAAAGGAAGTGCAGAGAGATGTACAAATAGACAGACAGACAGACAGACGGACAGACAGATAGACGGACAGAGAGACAGAGAGACTGACAAACAGACAGACAGACAGAGACAGACAGAGACAGACAGAGACAGACAGAGACAGACAGACAGACATCCATCGAAAGAGACACACACTGACAGAGAGAGATAGACAACGTGAATGAGAGTGGTGCAATGAGGCGTCACTTGTGAGCCGCGGTGGTGTAGTGGGTATGTTCGTTGCCTTGCAGCCGGAGGGTTGCAGGTTCGAATCCACCTCAAGTCGCCTCGTAGGGACCTTGGGCATGTCCTACACTCGCAATTGCTCAGTGCTTCGGCGTCAAACTCTGAGTCAGTGTCCACCCTGCATTCGGGAGCTCTTCTGAGTAGAAATCTTAAATGGGCGCTATAACAAGTGCATATATACTTCAGTGCCCTTGACCATAGATTTCTAGTCTCGTTTGATTGAAAGCGCTTTAACAAGCTTCGTCCTAAATCCTTCTGTCATCATAACGATTCGGTGCTGACGACGACAACAACAGGTCTAATCTGGCCGTAAATCATCCTTATATCCAGTTTCACATCCATTATCTCTGGCCTACTTCTCCATGCGTCGCCTGTAATGACCTGCCATGCATCGACTATAGATAGCTCAGGCCTTCGCTGACGACACCGGATACTATCCACCTCGATGGAATTTTATATCGGAAATCGGTGAATTGCTGACGAGATGCATTGAAACAGCATGCAGCCGATCACAAGAAAGGAGTTACAGTAAGTTTAGTAAGATAGTGAACAATGCGAACATTGACAAGCGCAGATATTATTTGCGGAAGCAGAAAGATAATGAATAACAAGACAGGGAGAAAGCATGCATGGAACCTACATTAGGCATATTACACAGAGATGCAAGCACACCGACCGCCAGACTGACAGAGAGACAATGCGATGAAAATGCCAATGGTGAGGTAGATAAGAAGAAAGAGAAGGAAGAGGAGGAGGAGGAGGAGGAGGATAAGAAAAAGGACAAGGGGAGGAGGTGCTATCATGGTAGGACTATTATAAAGAGGAGAATTTGCAGAAAACCAGATGTAGCCATCATTTGACCAGACGAGAAAAAGCAGGCTCACGCGATTGAATTTAGATGCAATTTCAATTTGAATCTCTAATAATAAATTTCGACAAGAATGGACAACACAGAAGGCAGCTGCAGTGCTCGATCCTAAATTATGCCGAGGACTCGAGGGAGCAGGAAGTCGAGGAGGCAGCCAAAATCCGCATGTAAGCTTACAACATAACAGTGTATAGCCTAACTGAAGGCACAGAACATGTATAATTATGAGAGATGTGCCCGGATGTCGCTGATAAAATGAAAGATAAAGTGATTTTGAGACGCCACGCTGAGGCCTCATCAGTGGAAGAAGATGTGGCTAGATCTACGCAGCCAGACTGATAATAGGAACGAACCAAAGGACGTCGAAGCATCTAAGTTATAGATCAATGCAATAATACAGACTCAACGCGAGAGGATGTTGCATTCAATATCTAAGAAACATGGCCATTAAGAAAGCTAACAGGGTAAATATAAGATGCTTAAGCAGCAAAGCTATTTACTGTTGTAAATAGGGAAGCCCTGCTTAGCGGAACCATAATAATTATGTGTTTCTTTGAGTTTACCTAATGACAGCCTGCATAAAAATTTTGTGAACTGCGTGCTTGTATAGTCTTTCTATTTCATTTGGCCTAGCTGATGCTCCTTTGGAGTGGCTTCGTTCTTTTCTGTCTGGGCGCACTAACTGTGTGGTATTGGGTGCCTCGAGGTCATCTTGGGTCCCAGCCCCTTTTGGTGTGCCACAGGGTTCTGTGTTGGGCCCTTTACTGTACATTCTCTACACAGCTGGTATTGGTTCCTTGTTGTCTGCATGTGGCCTTCTGCACCAACTCTATGCTGATGACGTTCAGGCCTATGCTCACTGCCTTGCCACTGATGCAGTGTCCACTGTATCGTTAATGTCCAATGCCATTGATGCTCTTACATCATGGATGGCATCTAATCGTTTGTTACTAAATCCCTCTAAAACTCAGTTTATCTGGTTTGGTACTCGCAGGCAATTGGCATCCATTGACCTGCACTTAATAACAGCAACTTTCCCTGATATATCTTTCTCTCTCACAGTCCGCGACCTTGGAATTACTCTGGATCAAGAGCTCAATTTCTCTAAGCATATCAATTTGGTCACTCGCAGTTGCTACTACCAGCTTCGGCAACTCCGAGTTGTCTCAAGATCTCTCTCTCATAGTGCTACTCTGACACTTGTCCATGCCTTTGTCACCAGTAGAATTGATCACTGCAGTTCGGTACTCATGGGTCTGCCACTTGGACTAATTGGGCGCCTTGAACGAGTTCTTCGTTCGGCTGCTCGCCTCATTGGCCGCATTCCTAAATATGCCCCCGTCTCTGCTTATATGCGTGATGTTCTTCACTGGCTCCCTGTTTCACAGCGCATCTCCTACCGAGTTGCTGCACTTGTCTGGCGTTGCCTTGCTGATTGTGCTCCATCATACCTGTCTATTCTTTGTCGACCTGTCTCTGACCTTGCAGCCCGTCGAGCTCTTCGCTCTATGACAACGGGGGAGCTTTTGGTTCCTCGAGCTCGCACTTCTACAAGACAGCGCCGAGCCTTTTCTTCTGTGGGTCCCGCTATCTGGAATGGCCTCCCACTAAACTTGCGACTTATGCCTAGACTAAATTCACCTGCTTTTTATAAGTCGCTCAAAACCTATTATTTTAGCTGTGGCTGGACTGGGAGCGCCTCTGAGTAGTTTCTTGAAGAAGCGCTATATAAATTCACGAAATGAATGAATGAATAATGTGTTGGCCAACAAAGCTTGATTGCTTAACTTATTGATTCATTGTTGGATGGATGCAGAAGATGAAAAACTGTTAGATGGATGCAGAAGATGAAAAACTCAGAACTGTATGAGCAAATAGAAGCCACAGAAAATCTTATGCAGATATTAATAACCAGGAAGCTGGAGCTATTTGGTCACATATGTAGAATGAACGAGGACAGAAAAATAAAGAGGGTGGTGTTTGGAAGAATGGAGGGAACCAACAGAAGAGGTAGACTACACAAGGAATGGCTGGACAACATAACCGACTGGTGCGGAGCGCCAATACAAGACCTGACACATGCGGCGATGGAACGACAAAAATGGCGAGGATTAATGAGGATGGCAGCGGGCACCTACGGGCACTGGTCCCTCGGTTCTTGATGATGATGATGATTGATTCATTGATTGATTTATTGATTGATTGATTTATTGATTAATTGACTGATTGTTTGATTGATTGATTGATTGAAAGATTTATTGATTGATTAATCGATTGATTGATTGATTTAAAACAAACATACGAGAGACAAGCAACATTCGCAAGAGCACAGCGGAAGAAACGAAAAACAATGTTCTACAAAAATAACTGTAAGCAACATTGACGTTGGCAACTGTAACTCTTGCACACCGCAGCATACACAAACACAACAGGACAAGAGTCAGACAGACAGACATACAGACAGACAGACAGACAGACAGACAGACAGACAGACAGACAGACAGACAGACAGACAGACAGACAGACAGACAGACAGACTCGTTTGATTGAAAGCGCATTAACAAGCTTCGTCCTAAATCCTTCTGTCATCACAACGGTTCGAAGACACCGGAACATACCCCCACAAGACACAGACGGACAAAAGGAAAGAGGTCGTTATACGAAGGAACAGCTTAACGATACACGGCAAATACTCGGCCCATAACAGATAGGCTAGTCATTTTCCAACTGAAAAACTCATCTGTCAAATACACGGTGATGAATTACAATTCGTGACACTTGGCTTCCATAAGCCAGCTGGTGACTAATAGTTCTGCTGCTGTTACTGCAGTTGCTTCGTCTAGTCAACACTATCCTGACTGAGCTGACTCTAAGACTGTTAAGCAGGATTTTGAATAAATCTTCCTTTTTCACGCATCAGAGTGTGGCCTACTTTAGTCCGCATTGCGTAGCGCTTCAGCGGCGGAATTTTAGGAGCTTATTTTGATGAGTGGATGATTGCAGAAGAGACGATGGTTATAGAAGTCTTAGTAAGAAGGCACTGTAATCAGGGGCGGATTCAGGGGGCCAATCCGGCCATGCCCCAACCCCCTGGAGCCAATCCGCAATAATAACAGGGCAGTAAATCGTGGGAAGTCAACTTTTTGCTTGAATGTTAAATGTGAAGGATTATTCCCGTCCCACGCAATTTTTCTAAGCTATGTCGTGAATTTAATGCCAGATGAGGGTGAATTTTAGAGAACGAAATAAATTCAATAAATAATGAGTCACGGACTGTTGAGCTGTAGCCTATGGGGTAAAGGCTGAGGAAAATGGATTGGCAATGATGGCGGAGGGACCGCAAATGTACTGAATTCAGGAGGAAGAAGAATTGAGTGCTATTCGATTTTCTTATATGAATGTTTCATACTTAGGTCCACTCCATTATGCTATTAAATTCTTCTTCTTTTCCTTCTGGCTAGGATTAATCCCTCGCTGAGAAGGGGTCAGCCACTCGGATCCTTTGTCGCCATGTTGCTCTGTCTCCAGGGTCTTCCTTTTTCATATCAAGTAGTTCCATGTCCTGTTGTATCATGTCCCTCCATCTCTTCTTCTGCCGTCCACGGCTGCGGCGTCCCTGTAGGCCAACTTCTGCACGCATGATTGTTATTCTGTTAGGCTATTAAATTATTACCCTGTTAATTTCGATAGCAGGTCTATTATTCTAGTAGCCTAATATTGTAATTGATATAGCATCCATGAACACTGCTTTTAATTGCGTTTTTTATCCGTCTTAGAAATCACTCACGAAATTAAAACGCAGGGTCGTAACGTAGGCCTATGTAACTGGAAAACGGGGAGGGGCTAATAGACTAATCCAACCAACAAACTCTAATCTTCAGATTCCAGACTTGTCTATTGCTTCAGCCACAGCATTACTTGCTACTTAATTCGGTTCACACACTTCATTATCTGAAAGCCATTAACTGGAGTCAGTGGCCAACCCTTTCAGACGGTTTCTTATAGGATCGACAGATGCTGATTAAAGAAGACTTGAATGAGCGACCGAACCAATCTAATTAACACAGCGACATCTGTTGCGGTCACATAGGCCATAAACTTCAAGATACAGAAGTCTGTGCATAGGGCACACTTTTTGCACACAGCCACTGTATATTACTGTAATTATTACAGGCAGCCACTGTATAATTTATAATTATTATAGGCCTACTGGGTGGCCCTAATAGCGGGATTATCCATCTCTTCTGGGTACCCCATTGATAACCACTAATTTACTCAGTTCATTTGTTTTACTGTCATAGCTATTGTTTTGTGTGATATATTCAGGAAAATAAAATTGCTTGATTGATTAATTGATTGATTGATTGATTGATGTAATGAATGGCATCAACTGGGCTGTGTAATTCAATGTTATTGGTCATTTCGACGAGATTCTGTGAGGAGCAGCTTATATAGCTACCAGTCATTGTTGCAGTTTTTACAAACCGGCAGCGTTTGATAAAGATGTTTAATATAGATGGGTGTTCGATAAAGATCCCGTCAGCATGGTAACTTGCACGAGTACGACGCTGGCAAGCACAGTGAGCTAACCAATCAATCGATCGATCTATCAATCAATAAATCAATCAGTCAACCAACATTATTTGTTGAAGCCGTATATCGAGTTGAAGACACAAAATCTTCCAATTACGAGGTGTCAAAGTTGACAACAAGAGTCGTCCCAAAATGGAAAATAACCATCTCCAATTTCTCCATCCCCCCCTACAAATTTGGACGGATCGTCTCCCCCTGCTCCCTTCAGTTACCCACCCCTGATAGGGCATTAATTGGGGAGGTATGTAGAATTTTCTTAACGTCCTGTAGCCTATGTGGAGCCTCGAAGCAAGTTAGGAGGAAGCACGTTGAGGGTTGTAGAGACATCAGGTTTTATGGAAAATAAACGAGCACTGTTTTTGTGCGCATAAGCAGCGATAAACGCTAGCTATATAATTTTTATGTACTTGAGAGGCGACTATAGTATACGAACATTGGACCCTAGATGGAAAAAATTCCCATAAATCCCCTAAAATACTTTGGAAATAAGCCATGTTCATAGCAATACACAGCTAGTCTTATCTGAATTGTTATAATTTACTTTAGTGTGAGTAGGCTACAATGTAACTTCAAGTCAGTGAAAAGAGGTCAAGCTCTATGGTCACCGCCATGTTGGCAGTTTGACCGTGCCTCTCTTGTTATTTCGGCAGATTTTTACGTCCTTGGCGAAAATCGCTCGTTTCTTTTCGGATTTTCTGTTGTTTACTGATGTCGAGTGTCGAGTTTCCGACTTTTCTTCATCTGTGTCGCAAGCGTTTGGACGGTAACTTGATTTTAAATGTTGACGTTCAACCATCACCACGCGTCTTCGCATTTGGACTATTCCATTCTGCTGAACATCAAGGGGTTTCAGGTTCTTCATCATTGCTGAACGATTGCACACATGAATGGGAATAGAAAGGATCTTTATTTACCAGCACCGAAGACCCTGCCGTAGTAGTGCCACGTTTCCAGCGCTGTGCTACCGTCGCTGCTCTTCGCACTTATGCTTCTCGGCTCTGTAGACACTGAAAATACTGTTAAACTACCATCATCGGGAATCGGTACGAGGAACTGTCGGCTGAACTCTCCGTGTAGCCAACGCGTAGGAGTTTGACGATGGTGACTTGTGCTTCTCGAGCGGAGTTTTTGCCGAAGGATGACTCTGTCGTTGTAACGTTTCCATCAATAGGCTTGAGCTATATGAGTTGGCGCCGTTGATGGCTGCCAGATTTGTCTTGTATTTGTTTTTTTGTGTCATGTTTTTGTGCTTGTAAACCAGAGTGCGTTTTTTGCAGCTGGTACATTAAAGAATATACTTACTTACTTACTTACTTACTTACTTACTTGTTTGAAAGACCTTTGGAACTCACGCAACAGTATGCACTGCACGTATTTACAATAAATATTATGGGTATATAAAACCTCCGTAATCTAGAAAATGTTGCCTGGCGATGCCAAATCCAGGCTATAACAAGTAAGTAGGCTACACCAGCGGACAATATGATATTAGTCGGATAACAGAGGAGTCAGTAACTACGAGATCCAAGCTAGAATGCTAACACCTTTGTATGAATGTTGTCGGAAATATAGTTCTTATATATATTATAATTTGTCCTCTCATGTCAAGAGTGTTGGTCTACGTGAACAACTAAAGATCGTTTTTAGCTGACTGGAGAAATGGTCGTCGTCGTCGTCATCATCATCATCATCATCGTCGTCATCGTCACCGCCATCATCATCATCATCATCATCATCATCATCATCATCATCATCGTCATCGCCATCGTCGTCATCGCCATCGTCGTCATCGTCGTCGTCGTCGTCATCCTCCTTCTCCTCCTCCTCCTCCTTATCATCATCATCATTCTTACTTACTTACTTACTTACTTACTTGCTTACTTATTTACTTACTTACATTCACCCAGCGACGACGTTTCAAAAGAGTGGCTCAAGATGTGTGACAGAGTTTACATAATTATTATGTTATCAGCGTGATTCAATGACCAGCAATTGGCAATGGTCGACTACTGTGACTAGCAGCTATAAGCTATATCCTACCTTTAAAAACTATTATTTGAACGACTCTTTTAGATAAATACTTTTCCGAAACAAGAGAATAAGATTCATGGTCACACTTACCGAACTGTTCTTCCGCGTCACAATATTAAACCGCACGTGGTAATAGCCTACTCGTCGGAAAGCAGTAAGCCTGCTAATTAATTTTCTGGTTTCAAACAATCGCCATCACGGATGTTGTGATTGGTGCTTTTGTCAAAGTGAAGATTAGCTATCGATTGAACCTGCTGACAAGTAAAAGTCGGTTCCCGTTTCAACCGGTCACTTCACTTTTTTTTACCTCATTACATCTTGACCTCTTTACATCTTTGTATCTTTAGCCTACATCTTTACCTCGTTACATCTTTACATCTTTACATCTTTATATCTTTAGATCTATATCTTTACCTCGTTAGGCCTACATCTTTACATCTTTATATCTTTACATATTTACATCTTTGCATCGTGCGCTCTATTTAGTCAGTAGCTTGCATGTAGGTATTTCCACTCTCTCTCAAACTCATTACTAAATTAGTGATACAGCCAATCGCTCGAAATAAGCGTCAATTCTATAAGTACAGTTAGTCTATACGCCGTCTACGGTAACAGTGCGCGTGGCTATAATGCCACTGTACAGCGTTAACGAAACACGCGATGATAAAATGTTGGCGATTCCAGCTTTTCAACACAAGCTTTAGCAAACTCGATGCAAACTGCTGAAGCCGTCTAGTCCGCACGACAGTGAGCAAGACATTTATTCATTAAATTTTATTTAAGGCTGTAAATAGTTAGCACCTTCTCTCTCTCTCTTCTATCTTCTCTCTTCTCTCCTCTTCTGTCTGTCTGTCTGTCCGTCTGTCTCTCTCTCTCTCTGCATCTTTCCATGAAACTAAAAATCTATAGCTAGAAGTCGCGAAATTTAATTAAATATCCGACAAGTTTCCTTACCTACAGGTGTATTCCGGTTTAAGTAGCTTGTGATGTTTTATTCTCCACAGGATAATATATTTTATTCTGCGAAAGTAATAGGCCTAGTTCGTCTATTTATTTTCGAGAATAGAAAAGAAGGCTGTAATGTATCTGTTAAGCAACAAGTCGCGACACTTCCTGTCCGCCAGAGGGCTGCGCTCCAACTAGTCAGACGACACAACGTTAAGACTAGAAAGTACTTCCAAGTCTGTGTTTTATTGGTTATTGGTTTTTAAAGATGTCACGAAAGATACGATATATCCTGATGAAGCGTCGGATGATCTGAGCGTGACGTCAACAGTGCGCTGGTCCCGCCCTCTGTTGACGGTTGATGTGCCTTGCCGATTGCTAAGTTGGGGTGGCTGCGGCCCACCCTACCCTACATCAGACTACTGCGTTATAATTGATAAGGAACAAAGAAGATTTAAACGAAATTGCACACGAGCTTTAGCAGACAATTTTAATTAATATTAGCCGGTGAACACGTAATGATACCGTTCTAATCCACGCCCTGTCTCTTTCACATGCAATGCTTTAACAAGACCGTCTGCAAACTCTGCATGTCCGGCGTTCGTGTATCACTTTGTCAGCCGATATCTACATGCTGTTCGTCAGGGAATATATTTATAATCAGGCCTATATACAGGGTGCGCCAAAAAAGGTAATCCCCTACGGTTTTTAGCCCATATCTTGGCCAAACATACGAATGTTTAAATGAAACTTTACAGTCTTAAAGGCAATTCATATTTACGTACGATGGTCAAATTACAAATAAATATTTCAAACAGAACAAAAGTTATATCACTTTTGAACAGTAGGGGATTACTTTTTTGCGCACCCTGTATATATATATATAATATGTATAATCGGAAGTGGTCTTTTTTGCCCTGAGGTATACAGGATCCCTCAGGGACTTAAACTTCACTAACGCCTAATACAAAATCAGACTGGAAAGACCCTAGTCATCTTCTGTTTCTTGGTCGGCGAAAGTGCCCTTGAAGGCCACAGCAAGTCGTCTTGATTTCAAATCTAAACACGTTTCACTTTTCCAGTTAGTTGCGAAACCTGCATGCATGGGACGAGGCCCGATTTATCGAAGAATGACTTTTAGTTTTTACTCCTACCATAATTTCTTTAGTGCTGAAGGTTTATTTCTAACTAGGGTAAAAGGTTTTCACTTTAGTTAAAATGTCAATTTTATGAGTTTTCTGATAAATGTTTTCGTCTAAATAAACGCAGATGAATTGATTAACCCAGAAATCTTGGCTTTATTCAGTTTGCGAAGTCATGGACGGGTAAATACGTTGAAGTAGGAAGGTACCAATCTAAGCTACCGGTACCATATAATATTATATAGAAGGCCTGACCGTTCATAGATGATATATACAGAGCTAATAACTTTTAAATAAGTGTTAAGTTTAAATTAACGTCTGTAGCCAGCCTCCCCCCGTCATGAAACAAAGGACTGATTAGTGATTACGCTTCAGAACATGAACATATTAATATTGCATGCTAATCCAACTCCAACAGTCGATGTATGAATGTAGGTTATGTGTCAGCATGGATGGCACATAATAATTGTGTAGACAAGATTAAATTGACACTAGCTAGGGCTACGCGTGTTATGCGGACATGATGAATTTGACACCATTAGGTCTATTTTATTACTATAGGCCTATCACTCCTTATAACTAGCGCTCCCTCAAGTTGATTTACCCAGGAGCGCTTTGTAAATTTCTACGCAACAGGTGAAATTGTTTACTTCTGTTGTAATTTTGAAGCAACTTAGAAAAAAATTCACTTTTAAGACTCAAAGAAAACAACAATATCTAGACTCTATATAGAGATGCCGCTGATCATAGCATAGACGTAGTCGTTACAGACCAAAGCTTATATATTGCGGAAGCAACTGGACTGTGAAAACACCTGAATTTATTTATTATGCAATAACATGGCATGTTATGACCGTATACTGTGCTACATGACGCGGCGCACATGCGACAGCATCCGACTATATTTTCATTAACAGGTAGGCTATCACCTTAGTGGGATGCGGTGGTGTAGCGGTAAGTTCTGTGCATATCGACCGAAAGGTCGCAGGTTCGAATCTACCTCAAAACCACTGTGTAGCGACCTTGGACAAGTTGCTTACACATCAATGTCGGTGAGGAAGGCAACGGGAAACCACCTAATTAGCTCATCCATAGTGGCGTAAAAGCCAATAAACCTGCATTCGGGCAGAGAACTTATCATCATCAGGTATCACCTTAATCATCATCATCAGGTATCAGTATCACCTTACCAAGACAATGACTTTCTTGAGCAAGAAATATCAACCCTCTAATGAAAAGTGATTGTGTGACGAAAATTGCAATTATGTCAGGAAAATCGCGCTGTCAACAAAGTTGTCATATTGCAAAAAGGTTTTCACCAAAAAATGATTATGCAACCTGCAAATATAATATGTGGCCCCTATGTATGTATGCATGCATGCATATATGTATGTATGCATGCATGCGCATGTATGTATGTATTATTCATGTATGCATGTATGTATGTATGTATGTATGTATGTATGCATGTACATGTATGTATGCATGCATGCATGCGCATGTATGTATGTATGTATGTATGTATGTATGTATGTATGTAAGTATGTATGTATGTATGTATGTATGTATGTATGTATGTATGTATGTATGTATGTATGTATGTATGTATGTATGTATGTATGTATGTATGTATGTATGTATGTATGTATGTATGTATGTATGTATGTATGTATGTATGTATGTATGCATGCATGCATGTATGTTTGTATATTTGTATGTATTTATGTATGTAAGTATATTTTACATACATGTACATTGTACATTCATACATACATACATACATACATACATACATACATACATACATACATACATACGTACGTACGTACGTACGTACGTACGTACGTACGTGCGTGCGTGCGTGCGTGCGTGCGTGCGTGCGTGCGTGCGTGCGTGCGTGCGTGCGTGCGTACGTGCGTGCGTGCGTGCGTGCGTGCGTGCGTACGTACGTACGTACATACATACATACATACATACATACATACATAAATACATGCATGCATGCATGCATGCATGCATACATACATACATACATACATACATACATACATACATACATACATACATACATACATACATACATACATACATACATACATACATACATACATACATACATACATACATACATACATACATACATACATACATACATACATACATACATACATACATACATACATACATACATACATACATACATACATACATACATACATACATACATACATACATACATACATACATACATACATACATACGTACATCTAATCTAATCTAATTTGACTTAATATTCAACTCCTAAAGCGCCATTGCTTAATGTCCTGCATTCAACGAGTTATGGTCTAATAGTTCACTCCACGGAATCAGTGAGAGGAAAGGCTGAAGGTTCCGAAAGACATGATGCGAATGATAAACAAACCGAAGAAGACAGGAGTTCACGCACCTCTGACCTTTAGAAACGGTTTCTTTCCCATGCAATTGATTCTCTACGGTTGTCCGGATACATGTACATGTAGTCCTATCTTCTTTCTGTCGGTTCCCCGCCTAACGTAGCTTATCACTTCCAGCATGATAGCCAAAAACTCGTCAGCGTTGTGATGAAATATGGTGCGCTCCACGTGGTTCGCGTCACGTGACCATCCATCTTCGTTAAACGTGTACCGTGCGTTTTTATGCCTTCAGTGTATGTTATTGGTGAGCAGAGACATGGTGGAAGCAGAAAATTAAGAGATAATCATAGAGCATGAGTTGAGGATAAGGAGAAGAATCATGCTGACAAATATTTATGAGGCGGTTCATAATGGAGCGTATAGCCTACGTTCGGTGGTAACGTTATGGTTTATGGCTGAGGTTATGGCGATGTTAGGCGATAGAACAACAGCTAGAGTGCAAAGAAAATGCGAGACGAACTGATCACAGGAAATGATAAATTCATGCAGGGGCGGATCCGGGGGGCCAATCCGGCCATGTCCCCATTTAAAAATTGCATGGGACGTGGCGGCCCCCCCCCCATTTGGTTTCAAGAACCTCTGAATTGATGCACGGCTAGAGATGTCATTAGATATTTTGGCAGGGAAAATGGTATATTTTTCAGACATTTCGGCCGTATGACTGAAAAAAGGTCATGAGATTTATTCCGGCAAAGATCACCGAAAAATGTGGCCCCCCCTTCTAACATTTCTGTATCCGCCACTGAATTCATGGGTGCCCATTAGGCATAGATTACATTTCAATAGTTAGGAAAATTGTAAATATTATGATATGGTAGTAAACAGCACATTCGTTTGCTTCACCATTTTACCATTTTCAGTGAAGTAGCCTATAAATGTATGTTAATGTGACACGGCATTGGTGTCATGCTTGTGTAGGGGACACATGTCATGTTGGCATGAGGTGTTTCAGGCAAAAATAACCCCGCTAATCATTCTAAAATAATAACCAGCAAAATGACTAACTTTGACTGGTTCGAACGGTTGAATTGTATACAATGCGTGACATTAATAGGACTACTGCGGGGCTCGCTGCGTCTAAATTTGTTGTCAGTTTATAGCCTATGGATAAAACGTTTGCAGTAGCCTAGATGTGCATGTAGGCCTTACGTACGCCTTCTTGACCTGTGATTCTGTTTAATATTTTCGTATTTCTGTGTCGATTTCGTTAAAAAGGAGCTTTATGCTGCGGCCACATTGTGCAGTTTCCCTAATGGGATTTTAGAGACTGTCTTCGATTTCATTGTCTAGCCAGTATTAGGTCTAGGCCTATAGTATAGGCCCCCAATTACAATGAGAACAAACAGCAACAGCAGCAGAAACTTACTTCGAAAATAAAAATAAATAATAATAGAAGCGATGATAATAGCAATAATTTTGTAATTATAATAACAACAATAATGTTCGAATGTGCCTGCAAGGAGTATTGAGACTAATATGCAACGACTGACAGCGTCATGCACGTCATTGATCAGATGTACAGTGTAGGCGTAATGGCATCAGAGGATGACTGGCATAATTTCAGCCAACCTTTCCATTACCAATAATGCATAATGGACTCCGGGTGATTACGATGCTCACAGGTAAAAAAGCTGCTGTTATGTAAGACGACATACGTGTAGAAACGGTGATTCGGCTGTTACGACCGAATCACTTTTTCATAACCTTCCGCGCATTCTCACGTTGTTTAGTAAGCTTACTCACCCGCCTTCGAAACAGCATTCGCAGTAGGCATAAATTACAAGATATGATAACCACACGAATAGTCTATATTTGACCAATTGCTATCCGCATTTTTGTGTAAGCTTAGATCTACATGCATGGTAATTATAGTTATTCATCCATTCATTCATTCATTCATTCATTCATTCACTCAAGAAACTTATATAGGCTAAGCCCCTTCAAGAAGCATACT